>CM023203.3:4009295-5209295 GCA_004115045.4 Sinella curviseta
AATTGAGTCATGAGTAAGTTCCAGAGTCTCTCGATCTAGTTTTAAAAATATTTTGAATGGTGAACATTTGTGAGCGAACACGTGTATATCTTGTATATGACAGGTTTTTAGTCTTTTTTTGTAATAAATATGTTTCTATTTTATAAGAACATTTTGGGAGAGGATTTGCGTGGGGCTTATTTCTTGGGCTTATATTGATTAATTAATGCATACTGGAAAACATGTCATTCAGCATTTTAAATTGCAAGTGGAATTATACGAGACTTTGAGAACTAACCTGGAATTATTCGTTTTAATCAAGTTCATGTTTTACTTCGATTCTAATTCTATTTTAAACTGAACTGTGATATGATGAGTTGTTTATGGGTCAGAACTTAGGATAAATCACTTTTCAGATATTTTTTCATGGAATGGATTTAATTCTTTGACAGCAATTTGAATACGAATGGGGTTTGGATACACAGGTATTAATTTATTTTGGGAAATATGATGTCTTGTAAATCGTATGTTTATCATCAAGGTATTTTATGATTTCCAACTATCTTAAATGAATTAAATATGCATAATTTATTGTGGTTACAGAAATAGAGATGGTTTTCATTCTCAAGTTGTTGGAAGTCGTATGTGGCCAATAACCGTTTTACTCGGTTATTAAAAAGTTTGTACTCAAATGTCGGCATTACATAATATTTTCTTTAAAACAATTTTACTTAATATTTTACTAACTTATTGTGGATCCATGCTACTTCCAGGCAAACATGATATCGCTAATAGACTTCGTGGGTACAACCCAACCTGCGCGATACTCTCTGTATTTCCATACGCTACTTATACTTCGCTTCAATGCTGTTATTTTGCAATTCTTTATCCCGCGACAGCAATTTTGTTAAGAGACGTAAATACACAGTGACAGCTTAATATTAATTTCGTTTTGGAGAATATTATGTTTCTATGGTATTATTGTGTGGTTTCAACGCACTTTAGTATTTTAAAAATGTATTAAAGTTAATGCATAATTTATTTTGTGGTTTCAGAAATCGAGAGTGCGGGATTTCAGTCATTGTTGTTTAATTGTAAGTCATGGGGAGCCGACAATCACCTTGCTGGTTTTTTATTTTAAAAAATGTAATTTATTCCGTTCGTATAATTTATTAGTAAATATTTATTATTTACCACTATATTAGTCATTTAATTTATATAAAAATCATTTAATTTTTTTACAGAATTAGGAAAACGGGAATTTAAGACTAATCGGTGAATTTGAGTTTTTGGGATGGATAGTAGATAAACCAATGCATATCTTTCTTGTTCGACATCTACGTAAATTTTATAAATTGTCTAATATTTCTGCATAGGCGACTACTAGGAATTAATCTTTAAATCGTTAGAGCGTATCTAAAAAATAAATAACGGTATCTGTTCCGTTGTTCAATTATCTGGCTAACTATTTGTAAAAAACCATTTAAAAACAAAATCCCGTAAAGGGGCGACAATTTTCTAGAATAGGAAAATATTTTCTAGACTTCATTGTTACAAAAATTTCATGCTGACTTGAGATGTTCATTACATACTTTCTTGTATTTGTTCATCAAACATTTTAAAAATTGACTATATCAAATATAATCAATTGAAATTACCTAAGCGTATTTACAATGAATTTATAATAACATTTTACAGTTCAGTTTCAGTACGAATATATCTATTTGTGTACATAATTAATAATTGCAAAATAATATAAACTTATTTAAATCAAACTTCTGAAAACTCCAAGAATTACGATTGTTTTCCCTTTGTTTCAAATTTTAGAAAATAAAAAATCTTTCCTAGATTTTGGTCTGTAAAATGTTCATTTACATAATTACTTGAAATTGTACAAATACATAATTGACAGACCCAAATTATTCCTGTCCGTTACCACTGTTGAAGACCTCCAAGACGGGTTCAAATCTATTCGAAGTAAGAAATTGCAACTTCTGAAGATATTAGGATGCTAGTAAAGTTTGATTTTCGGTTTGCCAACAGGCACTTCCCAAAAATATTAGAATAAACTCTCAGCATAGATCGCAATATTTAAAAATGAAAAATAAAAATTGGCTAAAAAGCAAGGTATGCCTCTCCGAACTTTCTGCGGAAAAGACTAAAATAAATTTCCAACAGGATCGTCGGGTATGGCGCGTGTTGTGGAGTTCACACCGTGGAATGAGTCAACTAATAGTATGTCGAATCAAAAATCTTGGTTTTTCCGGAACTGAATAGTACAAACGATATAACGAAATTCTTTTTTGACAACACGCGCCATACCCGACGATCCTGTTGGAAATTTATTTTAGTCTTTTCCGCAGAAAGTTCGGAGAGGCATACCTTGCTTTTTAGCCAATTTTTATTTTTCATTTTTCAGCATTAAATAAATTAAGTATTTTAAAGGAATAAAGAGGCGCGAGCGGTAACGTTAAAGACGTTTGGGAATGACAAAATCTTAGCTATGCATGTTTTGGTTAAAATTTGATTGCTGGGTTGCGTATTTTGAATTTGCAGGGCTTATTCGATAAAGTACACATTGCAAATCCCGATTTGCTATTGGAAGCAAATAGTTAACGATCTATGCTGCGGTAACGGCACAATATAAATAAAATCCCATATAAAATACATAGTAACGGTACGCTGGCTCCATCAAGGATGGGGGATAACCTCCATTTTTGGAGAAACTATCGGGTTATCTCCGCAACTAATTGATCTACCGACTTGATACCCGACAAATATATACTTTGACATGTAGGCAGCATAACCTCGTTGGATTCATGAGGGTAAAGCAAAGCAGTCGTGAGAAATAAGCGAGCAAAAGTGTGAAATGGCACTTTTACTGGACGTGACGTTAAGAAGTACGAGCTAACTCAAAATTCGTAATTCAAAAACTAAGTGTTGATGACCACTGTTATCACAATTATCCATATCAACTATATGAAAGTCGATATATGATACAACGAAGTGCAAGTGGCATACCTTCCATTTCACACTTTTGCTCGCGTATTTCTCAGAACTGCTTTGCTCTACTCACACGAATCCAACGGGATTATACTGCCTACAAGTCAACGCATATATTTGTCGGGTATCAAGTCGGTAGATCAATTAGTTGCGGAGATAACCCGATAGTTTCTCCAAAAAATGGAGGTTATCCCCCATCCTTGATGGAGCCAGCGTACCGTTACTATGTATTTTATATGGGATTTTTATTTATTATTATCCTATGATAACACATAGAACCTTAACTGTAAAAACTTCCGAGAAGAAATAGGTGACCATCGGTTTTGAACCGTGCCTGAGTGCATATAATGCCTTTTCAGTTTCTATGATGATGATTTGCTACAACACTGTCGTTGTCAAAGACGACCTTCCCCTGTAACTGCTTACCTGCGCTTAGTAGAAGAATGTAATGGACTGGGCATACAAAAAAGTTTCCAAATTAAAACAAATTGTGTTATTTAAATATTAAATATGCAGATATAGGTTTTCGAGCATCAGAAACCCAAATATGGAATCAGATTTTCTCTATCTAGCTTTTTTCGGTGTACAATGGGTGAATTTTTGTTGAAGGAATGAATATTTTCATCCACTCGACGTGAGGTTATAAACTAGATGTTCTAAATCGCCGATCTTCCTTTGGAAGCAAGTCGGTATTTCCAACAACTTCCGAGAAATAGGCGATAGAAGGTTTTTGAAACGTGACTGATTGCATATAATGCCTTTTTTTAAAGTCCAGGGTCATGACTGTTGCTACCACACTACCGTTGTCAAAGACCACTTTCCCGTGTAACTGCTGACCTGCGGTCAGCAGAAGAGCGCTGCCGGGAGAGGCATACAAAAAATGATGATGGGGGGATAACTCGTAACCAGTCGTGTTGTGTTATTGCGTAATCGGCGTGCATTGTGAAATGGGTTGCAGTTTGCAAATTTGTAACTGAGAAAAATACTGCACCTGCCTGCGAAATCGTAGCAAAAATTGATGCGGCTCCTTTTGTTATATTCTTGCGTGAATTCTACTAACATTTTGTTTATTGTTATGTGAAGAAGAAGAAGAATTTTTGTTGCTTTTTTGAAGAGTTCAGTCAGAGTGAAGTTATTCGTGATATTTTAACCTTTTCGGGACGTGGAAGTATTTGCGTCTGTTTTAATCTCAAATTGATTCAGAACGATTCTTTATTGCATTCTCAGACGTATCATGTTTCACCTTTCTATTTCTTTTAACGTACCTTCGGGGTAAATAATTTTGTTTTGAGAGTCATCACTATTATTATTGCGATGTAATTTATGATTGAGGAGCGTGTGTTTGTACGATTTTGTAACGCGTTTTGAAATGAATGCTAATTTATATGCACTTATCGCAAATTAGGGGAGCCTTTCTTTGAAATATACTTTTTATTTATTTTTTAGAGATGGATAGAATTACTTTGAATTATGGATTTTGACGCTCTTTTTTGTGTCTCTTGCGCATTTGCATATAAATATAGTTCCGTTTTTGGAATGACACGTAAATTTTAAAATTGCTCAGTTTGGTGCTGTGTGTTATTTTGTGAGACAATTTACGGCGGCGCGGTGGGGCAAAAAGAAGGACGAGGAAATGATTGATTTTAAATTGCAGGTGGATTTATGTCGGATGGTTTGAATTAACGGGAGGTGTAAAATGAATAGTTTGGAGGCTAACCTAAATACTTGCTAAATGACTGATTTTGTGTTAAATATGGCAAAGTTACCACGAATGCGGAGCAATTGGTTCGGGTGGGTGGTGCCTCTCCAAACGAGACAACGGGAAATGATTAGAAAAGTTGTCCAAATCAATCAGCGACATTCATCCAATTCATTAGTCGATCAAATTCCAAACAAAAATCGATTATTCCATCAAAAAACGATTGCATACAAAGTGACATCAAAACAACGTCTAGATATTGTCAACAAATGTAACACGTAACCTGAATCCTCCAACAACTTGTGTTACCAAAAAGAATGAAAAAATCTGCACACGTCATTCATGATGCATCTCAAGTTTATCAAACCGCACTGTCACGATTGCAGAGATTTATTGCGCTAAAGTTCAGATAATAATATTAAGTCTGTAGCTCCATTATGTAATGAAATATCTGTTAGAAATGTAAAACGTGCGACGATCTAATCTCTAGTCACAAATTATTCTTGATCTTAAAACAATTTTTATATGATGCTTTTTTTTCTGCTTGACAAAATTTTAGGCACTTTATTTTGATCACACCTCAGCAGTCGAGATAATTTTTTTATCACCATTTTTTCTAGTCGTTAAAATGCATAATCAGGGTTCTTTAATAAATTGTTTTATTATCAACGAGAAAACGAGTACAAATCAACAACAATGGGTTCGTCATTATCGTTTTTACCCCAAAAAATGTATAATAAATAAATAAATAAAAAAATTCTAAAAACACATTGTTTTGTAACCTCAATACGTAAATAGGAGTAGGAAGGAATTCCCGACCTTCAGCCATCAAACTTAACAAATTGCGTCTTTTAACTTAACAGAATACATCCGATCTAACTCTGAAAGAAAATGATTGCAGGTGTTCATTAAAGTGGATAAAAGCGCGCGCGTTACAAAAGAAAAACATGAGTTATTGCGTTAATAAAAGCTCATTAGCGATAACGCATTAAAATTAATGCTGTTGCAGCGAAAATTGGTATATTCTCGATAAAAAAAATGCATTACTCGACTCGTACACTTGACTTTTTAAGGAGATTTAACCACAAACGGTTATAATGCATATACAAAAAATTGCATAATAATGAGAGTTGGTGTGTTTTGATAAGAATATTCACATGACCCTTGTGTAAACATGCTGGTGTGTGTAAACTACGTTATAAGACGATTTTAAAGAATTTGTATGCTTTTAAAGGAGCAGCAGCAGTTAGGATGATCATTACGAGGATGATTCGAATTATTTTTGGTGCGTTCGTTCTGGTGAGCGCATAGCAGCCACCCAAGTCATCATGATTCTCAGACATCCCAAGGTTTTTGGTGGTGTGTGCATTATGATTGCCTATTGAATATTTAAATCGGCCCATCAATTTATTTTGATTGTTGATTCGGTATGCACTTAAAATCTATTATTCGGGGTAATGAGACCGTGTCCATCGCTTAAGACGAGTCGTTATGTAGGTAGGGTGGGTGGTGGTTGGTTGAATTGAATGCGTAATTTTTGAGGCTCATTTTAGAGACAAATTGGCTTTTAGCTGCTCAGCACTTACGCAAATTATGAGCAGTTTTTTGTAAAGCGTTGTGGATATTTACGTTGGAATTGTGTGCGTGAGTAAACGTTGCCGTTTATACAGTAGTGCTCATAAAATGTCATAATGTCAAGATGTACATTCTCACTTTTCATTAAAGTTGTGTTCATTCCGACAGAGTTTGATTAAAAATTTGTATCCATTTCTCTGCGAACATCTTCGTTACCCATCAATGTTCGCAGAAGTAATCATGTCAATCACTGCGGATATATGTACGTGCAAATTGCAAAAGAGTTCGTATGCTCATCTCCTCTCCGACTAATTAACTTTTAACTTATTAGTTTAAACAGAAATTGCCTTTTAATGTATTTGTTGTTTTGATGAATGAATGAATGAGTAAGAAGAACGGAAGGGGTAGTGATGAGTAATTTTGTTGGACGTAATGTCACGTGGGAAAACAAAATTGCATAATGGGCTGTCCTTTTATAGGTGCATATTTTTGAAAAAAGGAATGTACAATCATTCAGCATACATTGGAATTTACATGGCTTTTTACAATTTACAATTTTTTATTCGTTCCTAATTCACGTAAGCTGTTTTTTTGCTATTTTACTATTGTGATCGTTGTTTTTTATGTTGTTGAAGATGTTAAAGGTTCTCTCGTTCTTGTTTTTTGCACATTGTTTTCTGTTTTTCTTGAATGATGCAGAGAGAGAAGTAAGTTGAGAGTGTGTTGTCACAACTTTTATGCGTTTGTCAGTGAACATGACGGTTATGGGATCTTAATGGTGATGTAGAGAGGAGTGGATTTGGGTACATTATACGTACACATGCTTCCGTTTGGCTATTTCAAGAGTAATGTGCTCACTCAACAAATTTCGTCTCAATCGGCCAAAATTATGCGATTCTGTAGTGCGAGGGGGTTTTCGGAAATTATGAATGGAGAATATGAGCATTGTTTGCTGTTTAACGAAAGGCAATCAACATTTCATCTGTTAATAAAAAATCACCTTTAAATAATGCGTTGTTTGCAACACTTCATTCATAAAAATCTCTGCGAAATGTACACACTTGGTTTATTGAGACTGCGCTTTAAAAAATATTAATATTTACATAAGCCTTTTCAATCAAAAGCAAATATTGACTTGTTGAGTGTTTTGGCTTAGCGTTTTTGGCAGTGAAGTTGATTTTATACCCAATGCCAAGACATTTCCCATTTACAATATTCAACCAACTTAACTGAAAACCGCCACGCACCCGACAAGAAGGCAAATATAATGACAAGACACAGAAGCTCACGACAATTTTCTTCCCCGTAATAACGTGTTATACAATAACAGCAGCATCCACAGCGTCTTATTAGCAGCGTCGTACCTACCTCCTCCCAAAAAAAAGATCGAATCGTTCAATATTCCGAAACCACAAGAGAGTTCTCGCAATAACGACATGCATTCAACAAACGGCAAAAGCATTGCAACAATTATAAGAACGCATTGATGAGTGAACAAACTATACGACCACAACAAAGGTGCTTCTTCTTTAAACACTTTGCAACAAGTACTACTGCTGCTGCTCTTACAAAACTCGTTTTTCGTACAGATTCGAATTCAAAAAAAATACGTTGGTCTCCACTGATTTTTGTCTACCTGAACAATCTTAAATAATCTCGTGTGTACATAAATATTTAACAGCAGCAGCAGCACTACTACTACAACTGATGATGATGATCGCGTTATTTTGTACGTAATAATTCGAGGAGGACACTCGCAAAAAATATATAAAAAAGGGTTGTGTTGCGATTTTTTTTCTGTACTCGTAATCGCGTTATCGTGGGGGATAACGATAAATAATATGCTTTACACAGATATAAGTGATGGGGATGGATGGATGAACGATGATGCAGGTGGATAGGATGAATAAGCATAACAAAAGGGTTACGAGTGTTGTCGCTCGGCTCCATTCTACACGATGAAGTGACCAGACTCAGTTTGCATTTTCAAAATCTTTCTGTCGCTGACGTTCTCTGGCTCTTGGGGACGCGACGCGCTCGTCTAATGAGTTGAGTGAGTAGTGTGTGGGGAATCATCGATTTATAGACGAGAAATTATTCAGGAAATTATTTTGCAAACACGTTTAATTGCCGATTGGGAGTAGAACAGGAAATGGTGAAAAGTGAATGCTAATTTTTTTATCGATCCGTTTTCACTTTTTTTAAAGAGTGAGTTGGGTTTTAATTTAGTGCGGATTTAACAAACATGGAGTGAGTGTGTACGGTTTTTTTTGTGGTGGAGTTTTAAACTGAGCTTTACTTTTAGATATTTAGTGCGTGCCAAGTTTTTAATACAATTAGCATGGAGTACAGGATATTTCGGACCGCTTTGGTAAGTGATGATACTTTTGGCTGGATAAATTTTTCATGAAAAAATTGCTTATGAAAATGCATGCAAATGTGTTCCTTCCTTGCAGGTCCTGTTCCTCCTCTCGTTAGTAAGCTACTCCAACTCTGGAGTGATCTCTGACCTACCCGAAGACCAAGTAGAACAAGTTCTAGCGCTGTACCACCGTCACTGCGGAGAATCCGGAGGCTACGGCGGATACGGTCCATCCAGCCCGTCGAACGTGAACATCGTGTGCAAGGAGCCCCGAGAGTACGCGACCCCACAGGAGAAGAAAGTGATAAAAATCCGAGCGCAGCAGAGTCAATACAAGAAGCAGGTAATATTCGTTGAGGTGCCTGCAACGCATTTCAAGCATGAAATCACGTTGCTTCAGGGACCGGAAGCGAAGAACCCCACCAAAATCTACGTGCTCCCCCAGAAGGCTAGTCATAGTATTCAGGTTCAGGATCAGCGGGTGGAGGGACCTGCTGCCAAGAAACCGGAGGTGTACTTTTTGAAGGGTGGGAATAGTATTGACAGTGGCGGGTATCCGTCTGGCGAGTATGGGCCACCTCCGGCTCCTCCAGCCAATCCTCCAGGTTCAAATTATGGTCCACCACCGGCTAATCCTCCTCCATCGAATTATGGACCGCCTCCAGCCAATCCTCCAGGCTCAAATTATGGGCCTCCACCAGCAAACCCGCCTTCGAACTATGGACCGCCTCTAAATCTACCCCCATCCAACTATGGACCACCTCCAGCGAATCCTCCAAGTTCAAATTACGGACCTCCCCCAACAACATCACAACCATCAGTGACGTACGGAGTTCCAGCCCCAAACCCTCCATCAAACTACGGTCCCCCTCCATCAGCTCCAAATCCACCATCAAATTATGGACCCCCACCACCACCACCACCACCATCAAACACGTACGGCTCCCTTCTATCGAACACGATAACCTACTCAACCCAGCCATCGCCCCAAAGTTCCTACACAATCCCACCCGGTTACGTTGTAAAGCAGACGTACGAAGTCCCAAACAACAACATAGGATACGCGAGTAACAACAACCCCGTGTCCGTGAACTACATCTACTCGACCCCATCCACCCCGCTCACCACCTCCCGCCCAACAGTTTCGTCGTACGAGCCCTCCGACGGTTCGCTGTCAGCACTTCTCAAGAAACTCTCAGAAAGACTGCACAACACGTCGAGGAGGCACGCCAGATACCAACGGGATTATACTGCCTACAAGTCAACGCATATATTTGTCGGGTATCAAGTCGGTAGATCAATTAGTTGCGGAGATAACCCGATAGTTTCTCCAAAAAATGGAGGTTATCCCCCATCCTTGATGGAGCCAGCGTACCGTTACTATGTATTTTATATGGGATTTTTATTTATTATTATCCTATGATAACACATAGAACCTTAACTGTAAAAACTTCCGAGAAGAAATAGGTGACCATCGGTTTTGAACCGTGCCTGAGTGCATATAATGCCTTTTCAGTTTCTATGATGATGATTTGCTACAACACTGTCGTTGTCAAAGACGACCTTCCCCTGTAACTGCTTACCTGCGCTTAGTAGAAGAATGTAATGGACTGGGCATACAAAAAAGTTTCCAAATTAAAACAAATTGTGTTATTTAAATATTAAATATGCAGATATAGGTTTTCGAGCATCAGAAACCCAAATATGGAATCAGATTTTCTCTATCTAGCTTTTTTCGGTGTACAATGGGTGAATTTTTGTTGAAGGAATGAATATTTTCATCCACTCGACGTGAGGTTATAAACTAGATGTTCTAAATCGCCGATCTTCCTTTGGAAGCAAGTCGGTATTTCCAACAACTTCCGAGAAATAGGCGATAGAAGGTTTTTGAAACGTGACTGATTGCATATAATGCCTTTTTTTAAAGTCCAGGGTCATGACTGTTGCTACCACACTACCGTTGTCAAAGACCACTTTCCCGTGTAACTGCTGACCTGCGGTCAGCAGAAGAGCGCTGCCGGGAGAGGCATACAAAAATTGATTTGCTCATCATTTCCGCACAATTAAGTCGCTAAAGATAGTAATAAAAATAGTAGCATTTCCGTCTGCATTTATCAAGATGGAATGAAAGTCTTAGTTCAGTCAAGATAAATACCAAGATGATTCAGTAGCTTAAGTAGTGTTATGTAAAAGTTATTTTGAGAAGTTCCAATATAATACGTTGTTAATAATTTAAATGCAAAAGGATATGGGGACTAACCAGTATCAACTTAATAGCATCTATTTGTAAGTTAATCTATTTGTAAGTTAATCAATACTTCACTAGGTGGAGCCAGTTGCCAGTAAACGATTCACTGTAGCGATTGCAGCATGTGCCGAGTCCACATTCACTCCATATTCACGTTAATTTTGACACACAATTTTTATACGTGTTTCTTGTAACATATTATACCTATGTAGGTACATAAAAAGCCTGGTTAAACTTTTTACCACTTTCAATTTTAAGCATTTTCATGTGATTAGCTTCATTCTGTATTAGTACGCGTGTATATCGTAATGGTATTAAATTGGGTAGATGATTCCATATAAATGCAAAGCGACATTGATAAAGTTGATTTATTTGTTTAGAAAATTAGTGATTATTTTAGTTTTCCTTTTAGAGGAAAATTATGACAAAATTTTTTTTTCATTAGAAGTCTTAAAAGAATCCAATAATATGAAATGCATAAAGTTTCCAAGAAAAAGCCGCTATGTAAAGCAGCCGTAAAGCGATGATTTTACTGCTGAAAATATTCCGCACGAATACCACTTGACTCGATCCTAATTCTGAATTAAATTAAAAATGCAGATATACGAAAGTAATTCACCATCTCATCTTCATCAAAACAATTGATATTCATTGTTTTCGTTAATTTATGCGAATAATTCAATAACAGCACGGTTGATCCAATAAATCGAGTAATTAGACGAGATCTAGATAGCGCAAGATCGTTCATCTTCAGGTCTGGTTAGCTAATTAACATTTTATCATTGCGTCATTGTTTTTGAAGGGTATGCGCTTCTGCGTGCGGTGCTGGCAGTGAATTGTTTTTAACAAGCATGAGTAAAGTGGTCCGGCACAGCGGGGGATATTGCGGCGAAAAAAAGGAAATTAACACATTTCTTTGGAGTGCTTTCGAAAATGCTTATAAAAACTTGTATCAAGACTAAATGGTAATTTCATAATAGACTATTATATTGAAATGCTGGAATTTATGAACGGGAGATGAAATTTTAACTAATTTTTTAAGCATGCATTTTGAATTCTAATTTTATTTTTGCAACTGTATGTTTCAAGCGATTTTTAAAAATATGATTTTGTTGTAAAATTATTGCATGTAAACAGGAGTACAGTGAAATAACCCACAAAATCACATAAACAAACTTTTGAAAAATCGGAAGAACAACAACAAACTGCAACTCGAACTAATTAAGATATAACAACTCCCAAACATTAATATTTTTGTCATTGCACATAAATCCAATTAGTGTAGTTCTCATTAAACTCATTAAACGTTAGAAAAATATCATCCCGAGGAAGGACGTATGTTGACACAGCCCATAACCGTAAATAAGGTGAACAAAGGGCACCGTTCTCTGTACTCTCGGTGAGCAGCTCTCAAAACAAACGTAGGCATTTATTGCAACTTTTAAGCGAGAAGTTATGTGACGTTTTTATGAGTCTGCGAATAATCTCATTTGCATGCAAATTGTACAGTTGTTTTGGTTGAGGGGAAGGAAAGGAATGGGGGTAGAGGCACATAACCATAATGTTCAGTTAACATGACTGATGACAGCGTCTGCTTTATACGCATGATGACGGGTTTATTCGAGATGATAATTTTTGGAGGATGCTATAATTATTTTTGGTAGTCTGGTCACGTGGGAAAATATTGTAATTGTGTAAATATTATGCGTAATCGAGTTAAGTAACGTGAATTGGAGATGCAAGTGGACTGTCATGTTGGACGAGATTGAGATGTGAAGTTTTGCGCATAAAATATCATTTTTTGGGGGATATTCTCGAAAATAAAATGGTCATTTTGGGTGACTTGCAAGTTCGCAGCAGCAGCAGAGCGGTCAATAAGCACTGATTACAGGGTAGGAGCGCGACGTGGGCTTGTTAACACGAGTACCAAATTTACGTTTAAAGTGGATTCTGTTCACCATATAAACGCAAATATTAGTGTTTAGAGGTGATTCCAAGAATTTGTTAAATGCTACTCTGCGTTAACATTGTCAAAAATTCTGCAAATGATGAGTTGGGAGAAGACAAAACGGATTTTCATGTAAATGCGCGTGACACGATAATGCGCTTATAATTCTCGAGGTTTCTTTTGCGATGATGATGATCAAGATTACGAATTGTTGACGACACTTTTGGGATTTTAGTTTTGTCACTTGATAAATTTATAGTTCTGCTGTTGGCGATGAGTAAATAAGTGGGACTTTTATTGGAGTAACGCATTTGCATACGACTTTATAGGTACTTTTCAAGTTTATTGTGTTTTGGAAATACTTGTCTTGATGGACAATGGACATGACGTTTGTGTCATTTTTGATACGTTTCTGTGGTCATCGTCGTCCGAATTTTTTTTATTGCGAATGATTATTATTATTTGTCCGTGTCAATCAAAGCTGATTGATTGTAGATGTTCTTCTTGGCAATGGGAATGCTGGACATTTTGGAGCTTTGTTGGAGCTGATGGACAAATGGGATCGATTTTGAGGAAATGATAATGGAGCAGTTTAATTAATAGCGTCTTCATTTAGATAGCGGGGTAAAGCACTTTTGATAAGGATTTTTTATTGGGGTACCGGTTAAAAACGTATTGCTTGTAGTAGGAAAACTGTCACGTGGCGGTAGTCAGCATCCATGGACAGACAGGTGGAAGCTTGTGACATGTTGCTCACCTTTTTACACACGAGTTGTTGTGTCGAGCAAGGGTTTTTGTGCAATGAGCGGAAATTGTTTTTGGAAGGAGGACATGAGCGCTGCAGCGTGTTCGTATGTTTGTTTTGTTGCTGTCCAGGAAGTTATAATTGATTCAGCTTCAAAATAACATAAAATGTGCAATACTTTTACTTATGGGATGGGGTTTATATAATTTAATGTAAAAACATGTCCTGCATATTCAATATGAAATATTAACACAAACTTTCTGTCATGCTTTCTCATAAAATATTAGTATTTCAATAAATATGCTTGTATGCGAATGACGTGAGTTTATACGTACGTTGACTGTACACAACACGCCATATTGATGCTGACGCGAAAATCACCTCGTGCGTCTGTCCAACCAAAAAAATGTGTAACCAGTAGTCAGCGCATTGGCAATCTATCTCCATTAAAACAGAGGTAAACACACCAACAAGTGCGTTAACAAAACGCTCGCAATCACGAACTACACGTTTTTTTCCTCCACCATCACCAACTTATTCATTTCTTCCTCAACATAAAAATTCCGTATCCTCCAACGAATGTCATCGAATTAATCAGTTCATCATGCATTTTAATTCAACACGTTTAAAAAGCCGTTAAACATACTTTACCCATTCATTCCGCTATTTAGCCACCCAATTATAAAGACTAATAAAAAAAGTTTTAGTAACATATTCTCAGATAAAATAACGTCATGTTACTTTTCGCTTTTTTATAATTCATATGCGCTTGTATTACATGGAAAAGGATGGCGTGAATTACATAGGTATTATGAGTGTTCGTGTCCTTCCAAGTATCTAATGTCCATATAAGCGTGTTCTGTCATATGAGTGCAGTATCGATCTTGACATTTGACACGGTGGTGTATGGACGCATACTTTTAAAAATTGCTAATTATCGTACGAGAATTTGTGATCAAGATTGATTTGTCTCATGGAGTGAGTGAGAAGAGAAGGGCACGCTGATGCGTTAGCTGCTCTTTTTTTGTCAAGTTGAGTGACAAATAATATTTCAAGATCTCATGCGCGCAGGCACACCCTGAGAGCACTGAAAATCAAAATGGCTTCTTTAACGTGCACATGAAAAAATCGTTGAACTTGCAGTCCTACAAATGGCAAGCGTAATTGAATAAGAGTTGTAGAATGTGTGTAGGAATAATATAAATTTTAATAGAATGGAGAACAGGTACCGTTCTTGTGCAAAACTATTTTTTTTGTGATTGCGAGCAATTAATAGATCAGGGATAGGCACCTATCAAACACAGTTTTTTATATAACTGAAGATTATAATGTGATCAAATAACGAGAGAGTTTATTGGGGAGCAGCAGCGAGATGGACTGAGTTGATAAGAAATGCACACATAAAGTGACGTGTGGAGTGGACGTTCATATTGTTGTTCATTGTCGTAAAATGACATTATGCATATGAACATGATAGCTGTTAAATATTGGATGACAATGGAAAAATAATAATGGAACTAGCTGTTTGGTTTTAGTTTGTTTGTAGCGTACCCGCCTCCGCGCTTTATTGTTCTGCTGCACAACTCGGGTTCGCCTTTTTCTCGTACAAACTATTATGTAACGATCTTAACAATCCTCCCTAATTTGGTTCAGCTGCAAATCAATGAAAATGTGGAGAGGGAAGTAGTATGCACACTTGATATTAAATTTTGAAAGTACACTAAATTATATCATTTTACTCCAATTTTAAGCGTATCAATTTCAATTTACACGCGAATTACTGGGAGCTGTTGATCTCTTTGAACTTTATTTACGCGTAAATCAAACAGAGCGTCGTCGGTTCAATGATTATTGGTTTCTTTTTGGGCAAGCTGTTGAAATTATAGTTAGGATTCCAATTTGTAATGAGCTTTTTTTGGAGAGGTGTAAATTGCTATTAATGGAAAAAGGGTTGCGGTTTTATGGATTTCATTTGAAAATGTATAAACTTTTTTGATTTATGAGATCGGGGCACTTAACCTTTTTTGAAAGTCGTCAATATCACGCTTTGTCCTCCTTGCTACTTATCCATCTGGTTTGTAGTAACCGTCATTTTCATTTGCAATTGGCGAGGCAGACAATAATACGTAGGTACTATATCAAATACAAAAAGTAATTGAGGCAACTTTGATGATGAGAATTGTTGCGAATTGAATTTATTTGATGATGAGCATATATATGCGTACGTCACGTGTTGGTGTATCGAAGGTGCGAAAAAAATATCATTGCACTTTACAGGGTTGTGCGAATACTCGTCTTTTTATCAAATTTTAGGTCTGCTACAGCGGACGAAAGTAATTATGTCGAGTATATAGGATATATGTATACTAATTAAATTACCCAAACCGCATCTTCGAATGAATGCTGATGATCTAACCTAAAGGTCAATCAACGACAGATTCACACCAAGCAAAGCAACCTAGATTGTGTCCTCGTCGGTGTCAACTCATCGTCACTGTATGTCAACCAGAGTGTCAACGTCAGACGCGCACGTTCGCGTGACAAATTCCACAACCGCATTATCTTCAAAACACCCCAATTTTCTGTCATCTTCAATATATATGCAAACTAGCCCAATCACTCACGTTAACAAATTACACAATCCTCATCATCATCTCACGACTATGCGCGCATCATCAAAAGCGAACTCGATTTATCAAACTGGGCGAGAAAATATTTTTATATTATTTTGGGCGAAAACTAAAACGGCATAAAACGGCATAATCGTAAAATAAATTCCTTTTTGCCCCTTACCTGACCTCGAGCGAAGCGAGGCATTTTTTCGCGAGCGAAGCGAGCGATAACAACGGTCAGTTCTGGATATGGCAACCAAAATCAATGACAACAATATAAGGTTGCATATCAAGAAGGGGTTATGCATTTCGTCAGGCGCAAAAAACTCTCGGCAACTGTTGTGACCGAACGGCTGGGCCGATTTTCGTGAAATAAAATTTATTGACATTCTGACGATGTGACGCAATCTGCTTACATCGAAAATTTTGAAAAATGTAGTTTCTTCATCATTTTAAATCCATTAAAGCCTTAAAAATATTGGTTTTTTCTATTTGTGACGAAACGGCTTGGTCGATTTTCATGAAGCAAAGTTTATTGACATTCTGGGGTAGCGAGCATGATAGAACAAAGCAAAAATCTTGAAAATTTCAGTCCTTCAATACCCCAAAAACGGCTTGTAGCCTATTTTGAGAGAACGGCTGAGCCGATTTTCGTGAAATAAAATTTATTGGCATTCTGAGGATGACACGAAGTTTGGTAGCATCGAATATTTTTAAATATGTCACCCCTTCATCAATGGAAATCTATTTAAGTGTAAAAATGCGGATTTTTTGGTTTCCTGTCAGAGCCATTCAACCATTTTTTTTAAATTGAAATACATAGCATTTCTGGGGAGATGAGAATTATCGGAAGCACTGAAAATTCTATAAAAAATCTCGCTTTCACCAGTTTCTTTTAAAGGTTAAAAACCGTTTCTTCTCCTGGCTTGACATTTTGCCGGACTTTTTGCCCCTTATCTGACCTTGAGCGAAGCCAGGCATTCTTTTGAGAGCGAAGCTCGCGATAATCTTCGGTCTGTCTTGATAAAGCAACAAAATCAATGTCAACAGTATAACGGCAGTTGCGTATCCAGAAGGGGTTATGCATTTCGTCATACCCGAAAATCGGTTGAAAGCCTATTTTGGCGGAACGGCTGCGCCGAAATTGACATTACATTAAATTTATTGACAATCTTTGGACGTGGGAATGGTTGCTTGACCATTTAAATATTGATGGACGGGACGAACATTTAAAAAATGGCATAAATTTGTCAAATGCAGTGCTGTTTTCCTTGCCAAACTCTTTGAAAGACGCTTGACAAAAACACTAATATTTTGAGAAATTTTGGCTGTATGTAAACCTCTATTTAAAAAAACATAAAATAAAAACCAATTGAAAAATGAAATGCCCCAAACCTGACGTTTATTCATGCCCGATAGAAAGTTAAAAATAAATTTTACATGTCGGTGTCAGGTTTGGGCGGTTTTTGAAATAACTGAAATATCAATCAGTTTCTTTAACCCATTCTATAATTGCTGCATTCCTCGCTCATTGTCCAAACTTTAAATGTCAGATTATAAATATATCAATGCATTAGTAGAAGAATTTACGATGAACCATTTAGTATTGTAAGTATTGTAGTATTGATTAAAGTTGAGCTACAAAACTTCTAGTACATATTTAAAAAATGCATTCATAAAAAATGCATGTCGTAGTCAACACTCGGTTGAAGAAGCAGTGTACACTTGCACCCGACTCGGTTTTTAACATTACGTAGATTAAAGGGGAACACAACCTTTAACATTACATCTCCTTTGCTTCTCCTTCCTGGAGACTATATACAGATAATTAAATTAAACATTAATAAACGACCGCCCAAACCTGACACCGACATGTAAAATTTATTTTTAACTTTCTATCGGGCATGAATAAACGTCAGGTTTGGGGCATTTCATTTTTCAATTGGTTTTTATTAAACGATTCAATTGATATTGGTGGTGGATGATGTGGTGCTACTGCTTTTATTATTATAATTTAGTAGAATAGCAAGTAATCATGATTGTTTGTACTTATGGACAAGTACGGACTACCGACGAGTCACTGTGTATACCAAATTATTTCTGCTGACTGCTGCAAGTGGACGAGATGTGGTGAGGAGGACACGTTTTCTTATTAAAAGGACAGGTGGAAAGAGAGAGAGAAGGGCTCTTACACATACACCACCTTTTCTATTATTTTTACTTTGACCATCAGAGTTGATGATAATGATGACGAGTCTGCAACTGCTTACTACGTTCTATGCACAATATAACGATTGATTACTAATGTGGGCCTTTTCGGTAGTAGTCGCGTTTATACATACATTGTAAGTTGTAAGTGTAAACAGTTACACGGGCAGTTATAGTTATGCGTGTAAAAAAATAGTTGTCACTTTTTTTTAGTTGAGAATAAAAAGTATGTGTACGTGGAGTTGACGTTAAAAAGTCGTTTAAAAGCGTTGGGCTTGTGGAGGGATGCGATCAGTTTCGTCTTGATGTGATTCTTGTTGGGTTTGTGCTTTTTGGTTTATTGTACTTTGTGTGGCCTATTTATCGAGTAAGTGGGAATGTTGGAGCTGTTTTTTTTTGGATTTTGAAATTACTATTTGGATTAGCAACAGGGGTGCAGCAGCAGACGAGATTGTATTGCTTTATTGAACTGGTTTGTGTTTGTGTTGTTGAGTACATGGTTTGTAAACTGGTTTCGTTCTGTTTTTGTGGTCATTTCAGAATATTTTTATACGGGAATACTTTGAGCGCGTTTTCGGGAAATCATCATCATGAAGTACGCTGCCGCTGTGGTGAGTGAGATAGAATTAAACGTTTGATTTAATTTGAGTAAAATTTTTGCACGTGTTTCAAATGAGTGTATCGTGTGCAGGTCGTTGCACTGTTGGGTCTGAGCACCCTTGCAAGCGCCGGAGTTGGAGTTCTCTCTCCAGCCGAGGAACAGGACGTTCTCGCCCTCTGGGCTAAAGTATGCGCCGACCTCCGTTCCGAACAAGCTCAAGTTGGAGACGCCAAGATTTACTGCAAGAACGCTCCCGACATCATCAGCGAGATCGTGAACCATCAAGTGACCGTTCCCGGAGTCGCTCTCGGAGATCAGGTCGTGTTCATCAGACCACCTCCAGTCGTGTACAAGCACAACGTGCAGATCCAGGGAGGAAGTGGCGCCGCTCAAAAGACCAAGATTTATGTGCTTCCACAGAAGAGTCAGCACGAGATCAGCAGTCAGTACAATCCTGGACCTACCGTCACTCAGAAACCTACTGTAAGTCGGCAATTATGACATGTTTTACTGACAAACTCACTTGAAAGATGAGTTGGTTTAAAATCCGATTTAAATATTTGCTTCGCAGGTCTATTTCCTCAAGTCTGACGGACAAGACGGAGGAAACTTTGGATACAGGTGAGTGTCGAGGTGGAGCTATAAAATTGGGTGGAGTTAATAATTGTACGTTTATTGAGAGTATACCTAATTGTATTGCAGATACGGAGCAGTGCCACAAGGAGCAGCAGGCTACGCGTAAGCACGTACCGAGAGGACGGACGAGTCAATTAAGTGATATTTCTTTCAATGAGCTATAATAACAAATGGAGTGTATCATCTCGAAAGTGCCACACAATACATATAAGAGCATACACAAAAAAATCTGCAATGCAAATATTGTGCTAATTTCTTCATCTCTCTCTTCGAAAAAACGTACTTGTGTCGTTTCCGCGTGTAATTTTACGAGTATTATAGAGTAGCCAGTAGAGTTTTAAGAGGAATTTTTTATACTTTTTTCTAATAAAAAATTGTTTTAAAAATATTTTTGATGTTGCTTTTACAATGATTTTTATTGCATAATATGCACATATGTGAGGGAGGTTGAGATAAGTTATCATCTAACTCGTTTTTTTGCTACATATTTGGTATGACATTTCCAGAACGGACAATAAATTTGCTTACTAAGTAGGTGACTCTTCTGGTTTGTTGATTCATTATGCATGCAAGAGATTTCTCTCTAAAATTGAAAAACATGCATAACAAATTGCTCAGTTATGCCTGAGAAAATTGAAATATATTAATTGCAAGCACACGAGTCGTGTGACACGACTCATTGCGCCATGTTGAATGAGTTAATTTAAACTGCTTCGTAATTAGTGGTGTCGGAATATTAAATTGCTTCACATTTTTTATGCTACACATTTGGTGTATTTAACTTCCCGAAAAAAATAATCAATTTTTGTGTAAAAAGTGACCAAACCCAAATACGTAATTTTGCGATTAAAAATCGCTCATTTCAACAAAACATTGACAATTTGTAAGCACGCAGTGCCGACTCCACCTTGAAAAATGTGCGCCACAAATTAATTTGCATGTAATAGCCCGTATTAAACCAATTTTCTGGCAATTCTAAACAAATAATAACACGTTAAGTGACAAAGCATAAAACATATAATTCATGTCTGCGATTTCAACGACCACGTCTCGCAACAAAGGAGAGAAAAACGTCTTAATCTGCAGTGTTGGCTCTCACCGCCCGAATAAATCACTCGTATTGCAGCCAACACACACAATAAGCGATTCAAAAGAAACGATTAAATTATGCATAACGCAGGGTCATCTCTACAACACACAATAAACGCATCATCCATATGTTTATCATAAATTATGTAATAGCTACACATACAATTGAAAGAATAATTCTTTGTAACCGCCTATTATCCCGTTTTGACATGGATGCACTACCTACTCGTCTTCTTCTTAAATTCTTTTTTTTCTTCTGCTGCTGAAGTTTAGACACGAATCATTGCCCCTCAAACTCAAACTCACTACAAATTATAATATAGAGAAAAAGCATCAATAGCAGCAGTGTCAATTGTGCCGAAATAAATTGGATCAGTAGTAGAAACACGAATGCCATAAAAAATTTTATATAGTCCAATTATTTGCGAGTTGCTCCACTCAGCAAAAAAAAAACTCACTTGACTTGAATGGGTTTTCAGAGAGGCGAAAAGTGCCACACACAAAGAAATGGTGCAGAGAGAATGAAAAAATGTAATTGGTGCGCTAGTAGAAGATCTAGAAGAAGTTATACATCTTGAATGTCGATGCACTATTACGATTGTCGTTAAAAAATATAATTTTTTGATATCACTCTGCTTCTGAAGGACGTCAATGTCACCAGACCAAGAAAGTGAAGCACAAGGTCCCTAGCTCCTCCTCCTGCTGCATTATAGCTCGCTGTAGTCCACTTTTTTTAAAAACCAGTGGTTTGGGTGGTGAGGATAGCACGTTTGGAATTATAGGCTACTAGTGTAGTAATCTAATCTAAATCAATAACAGACGTGATGGGAATTTGATTGGGCGACGGAATTAATAGAATTTATATATATTTTTTGGAGGATAATGTGATGATGCTGTGTCTTATCTTTAGTGTTATTTTCAGATAAGACGTTTTAATGATTAGATTAAAAATAATATGCGCGTATAATTATGATGATGCAGGTTAGTGCTAAGATGTTTGTTAATGAAATTTGCATACGTGATTATGGAAAGAGGATGGATAACTAGTAGCGTTTGTATTTTTATTTGTCTGTTTGGTGGTGGTGAGAACCTTAACGAGATAACGATCAAGATGTCTCTTGGCCAAGATAATATGAGGATTGAGATGGATAGGAGTAGTAGAGGTCAACTACGAGATAATCGTTCTCTGCGATGCAGTTTACAAGTTTTTTTTTGGTTGTGATGATTGACTTTGTTGATTATCTGAGAACATTGGTTACTTAAATTAACAATTTGTTTTGTAGTTAGATTTTGTGCGCTTGTCGACGTGTCATTGCTGTGATTATTTTTGGGGGGAATTATTTTTTTGTTGGTGTCATTGATTATTTGTAGTTGTAGTTTTTTTTGTTACTTTTTGGGTAAATATTTGGCAGACTTTGTTTGAATGTGTCTTTTTTGTGTACTGACATGTTAATGGGGTTACGGTTTGGGCATGTTTAGAGCTTCAGTTTATGGTCAAGTTGGGTTCTTTAGACGTTTATTTGGGGATTCTGAATATCTGAAAAGGGATTTTTGGTGTGAAAAGCGATAAAAATGGTACTCGAAAAAACGGTGATGATAAGAAGCCCTCATCCAATATATCATTTCCGTACCCAGTGGGACGCCAAAATGTCGTTGTGCGATGATTATCATACTTAGAAAATGCATTGTTTGTTATGCGATTTTATGCGATTAGCGTAGAGATGTTTTGGCTATTATGTCAGAAAAATGTTATTACTAGAGGTTTGGCTGTCCACTTCATTTGCTCACTGAGAGTCGAGTGGATTTTTTTTACATTTTGTTGTAATAATATATGCAGTTTGTGTATAGGTAACAAGTTGAAGCACCTGTCTTTCTCGCTGTGTGTAAAAATCGAGAGTTCATAGTGTACAAGGGAGATATATTATTTGTACATGTTTTGTAGAAAACGCACAGCGGTTGGTTGTTTGAAGGGAATAAATGGGTAGGTTTTTATTCATATTAGCAAGCTGCGGGAGGAAAAATCCAAAAGTCGTGATCGTTAATTCGAATTAACGGCTAATTTGTTTGGGTTTATTAGCCATTAGTTATTATTGATTTTTGGTGATGATGGGGAATTAACGTGCGGATTGGATTGGTCATTTCGGTTTATTATGACGTATTATTGGGTTTTTATTTTTTATTGGACTCGTTGTTCATCTGCACCCTATGATTTAGACTTGCCGTGTCTACATTGTTTGTTTTGCTGATTGTAATAAACGGTTTACTGCAAAACAATGTTCGTCACCACACTTGCTCAATAATTTCCTGTCAGAAAATGTCTTGATTTCTTCTGCCACCTGACACAAATATTATAAGAGAACGGTTATATGCGATTCTCAATTACGTACACAATGAAGTACGTCGTTACAATCATGAGTTATATTGGGATCGTAAAATGCTACTGCTTTTGTAAGTTGCGTAAAATTAGGCGATTTATATGCGGGATGATATAAATTCTGTTTATTAGATGGGTTTTGAATTTACACTTTATTATGAAGAATGGGATGGAGGAAATGCGCCGTTTTGTTTTGTGATGAAATTTGTTGTAATTTTTGCACTCGTTTATGAATATTCAGGGAATTTGGTGAATGAATTCATGTTACAGATTTATGTGTGTACGCACGTAAACAAGTGTACTTTCTGTGGGCTTGACAGATTTGGAGATTTTTTTCCTCTTTGGATTGAATGGTATTTAGGTTTATGCACTAATCATTTTAATCAAAAATTATTTTGACGACAAACGTATGGGTAGGTCCTGCATTCTCGAAATTCTGATTCCATTCTCGATACTGAAATGTGGGTGAAATATTTTGCTCAGCGAATTCCTGTCCCTGACACACTCCTGGAAGTAAATTGAAAATATATTAAATAATTTGGTTAGTTTAAATTTCTAAAGTAAACGATTCCCAATAATTCATATCGATTGCGCAACGCGCACCCATATCGTATCGTAGCGTAAATTTACGATTATGGACAAGTTGAAAAGGAGCCGCTGATTATTTATTTTTTTGGTTCAATTACTTATTTCACGTGTAATCGATAAACTGCATTTATGTTTGTCTTTGGGGGCTGAATGAATTGACTTACAAATTTACTCGACTCATTAAGATTAACGTATATATTTTTTTGTGGTGGTGGTGGTGGATGAATGGATGCAGTTTTTGTTGAGGAGGGCGAAAAATGATGTATGCATTTAGATTTCCTTTTTTGAAAGTAAACGTGCCTAACGGCAATAATGTGCTTTGATAGCGCATATCTTTCAACGTTTTGTTATTTAATGTGCTTTCAATTAAATGGCGATGGATTTCGGTGATGGACGCTAGAGGTCATTTTCATATTGCTTTTTGGTACGAATATGATGACAGGTGCGCGAGGACTGCCGTTTTGTATGTGCAGTTGCAACGGAGATTGATGATTGGGGTGGGATGAGTAAGGCTCGTGGCAGGTTATATTAAATGATTCAGGATTTTTTTTGTGAATGAATATAATAACGTATGATAAAAAGCCGGAGATTGAGAATTGAGATGACGTTTTTTTATACTCAGTGGTGATTAACAGAAAATGAGTAACGATTTGAGTGGATATATAAAGATGGGTTAAGGATGAATACTATGCGATTATGCAATCTCGCGTCTTTTTTTGTTTGGACAGGAGATTGTGTGTGTATGCTTTTGTTGATGATTCAAATTGAAATTTGTTGTTTTTTTGTTGGTGGGTGCAGACTGAAGACTTTGAGATGAGTTGAGAGTTGACTGCTGTTGACACAGAAAATTGCGTGTATGGATTTTTGGATGTGTGCTAACAATTCACACCAACGTTTCCTTTCATTTTTCGTTCGTCTGTTTTGATTTTCAATCGGGATGCATGAAATTAAATATACAATTGGCTACTGCACTTTAGACAGAGTGACTTATTGTTTATGTTAGTTAATAATGGGGTTTAATTTGTTGGTACAGGAGCGGTAGATGATGGGGTTCAATTCTGAGTTTGGGATCGCTCGATGCATAGGCATAATATGTTTTACACGATTGACTACTCGATTCTCTTCTTCTTCTTCCGGTTACTATTGATTTTGCTTCTTAATTGTGAGTGTCACATCATTATCGACAGTCAAATTCAATAATTTTCTAACAATCACTTGGCGAGTTACGAACGATCATTCAATCAGTTTTTATCTGCGTACGTTTGCTTAATGGTTGATTAGAGTTAAAGAGTGGTGGCGAGACGATGATTTATTTGGTGCGATAATCGCGTTTACGTGAGGATGATTAAGGTTTTTTGTGCAACAGGAAAGGAATAAAAAAGGAAATTAAACGGTAGTTTGGGTGCTTACAGTACACACATTAATCATTAGTTATATGTTGAGCGTTTTGTTGTTGTTTTCATGTCATGTTTTCTGACGATTACGTGAGTTTTGTTTGAGGGTGATTCTGGTTGAATGTGAGGAAGATTCTACATTTGAGCGTGTTTTCTTGGATTTTTTTCTGGTGTGATTTTTTTTGGCTTTTGGCAAAGAGTCTCATTATCAACGGATAGAGACAGAGGTGACAGGAATTCGTATCATGATCGGGATTGTAAGGCAGTTTGTTTACAGGATAAGCTATTTGTTGTATATTTGGTAGAAAAAGTGAAAACACATGAACTTTGGGGATTTTGTTTGCTTGACAGGTTGTTTGGAGCGTTTTGTGTGCATTCATTGTCACGACGCAGTCGGTACCTCTGAGTGGAAGTAAGATTGCAGGAATACGGACCACAACGCCACCTGTTAGACTTACATCGAACGTACTTAATGATGGTTCTCACAATCAGGATAATAGTGGCCCGGTTGAGGAGTCTTTAGTTTTACGAGTTGTCAAAGAGTTTTGCGGGTGGGATGGGGATACGACAGGGTTAAAGGGGGATGGGGCCGTAGTTCTTGGGAGGTTCTGGAATCTTACCAGGGGGATTTGTGGGGATCAAGGGGACCTGGGACGGGAGGAGAATCACATGGAACCAAGTAGCAAGAGTGAACCTCTGAGACAAGTAATATTTGTGGAGGTTCCGTCGCCGAAGGTCGAGGTGGTGTACAATCGGCCTCCACCTCAGACGGTCGTGTATGTGATGCCCCCCGAGGAGGAGCACGTGTACAAGTTTTTCGACATGTCGAGGGGGAATGGTGGAAGATACAACGAGCCTCGTGTCCACTTTCTGAGTGATTTCAGATAAGTGGTGTGAATTCTGGGGCGACTTGGGAAATAGTTGATTGATTTGATGTTTTTCGAGAATTGCGTAGTGTGTTTTTGTGATTTACACTTTTTAAATGAAGTGAGAATCGCGTAATTATTATTGCCTCCATACATGTCGATGTTGTGATGTTTGAAAACGCTGCTACAGCTCTTCAGTATACAGTAGTTTAGCGTTGTCGCATCGATCTTTGTCTCGCAAATTGGCTAGTATTTTTTGTATCATTTTCGTTATGATTGATGAGTGTGTTCAGTCCATACTAGATACCTGTCATTTAAGTTTATTGTCATTCGATTTGAAAATATATATTTTTCTTGAGTCTGTTAAATAAAAATGATGAGAGAGATGATGATGGGGGGATAACTCGTAACCAGTCGTGTTGTGTTATTGCGTAATCCGCGTGCATTGTGAAATGGGTTGCAGTTTGCAAATTTGTAACTGAGAAAAATACTGCACCTGCCTGCGAAATCGTAGCAAAAATTGATGCGGCTCCTTTTGTTATATTCTTGCGTGAATTCTACTAACATTTTGTTTATTGTTATGTGAAGAAGAAGAAGAATTTTTGTTGCTTTTTTTGAAGAGTTCAGTCAGAGTGAAGTTATGCGTGATATTTTAACCTTTTCGGGACGTGGAAGTATTTGTGTCTGTTTTAATCTCAAATTGATTCAGAACGATTCTTTATTGCATTCTCAGACGTATCATGTTTCACCTTTCTATTTCTTTTAACGTACCTTCGGGGTAAATAATTTTGTTTTGAGAGTCATCATTATTATCATTGCGATGTAATTTATGATTGAGGAGCGTGTGTTAGTACGATTTTGTAACGCGTTTTGAAATGAATGCTAATTTATATGCACTTATCGCAAATTAGGGGAGCCTTTCTTTGAAATATACTTTTTATTTATTTTTTAGAGATGGATAGAATTACTTTGAATTATGGATTTTGACGCTCTTTTTTGTGTCTCTTGCATATTTGCATATATAGTTCCGTTTTTGGAGTGACACGTAAATTTTAAAATTGCTCAGTTTGGTGCTGTGTGTTATTTTGTGAGACAATTTACGGCGGCGCGGTGGGGTAAAAAGAAGGACGAGGAAATGATTGATTTTAAATTGCAGGTGGATTTATGTCGGGACGGTTGTAATTAACGGGAGGTGTAAAATGAATAGTTTGGTTGGTGGCTAACCTAAATATCTGTTAAATTACTGATTTTGTGTTAAATATGGCAAAGTTACCGCAAATGTGGAGCAATTTGGTTCGGGTGGGTGGTGTCTCTCCAAACGAGACAACGGGAAATGATTAGAGAAAAGTTGTCCAAATCAATCAGCAACAGTTATCCAATTCATTAGTTTATCAAATTCCAAACATAAACGATTATTCCATAAAAAAAACGATTGCATACGAAATGACATCAAAACAACGTCGCGATATTGTCAACAAATGTAACACGTAACCTGAATCCTCCAACAACTTGTGTTACCAAAAAGAATGAAAAAATCTGCACACGTCATCATGATGCATCTCAAGTTTATCAAACCGCACTGTCACGATTGCAGAGATTTATTGCGCTAAAGTTCAGATAATAATATTAAGTCTGTAGCTCCATTATGTAATGAAATGTCTGTTAGAAATGTAAAACGTGCGACGATCTAATCTCTAGTCACAAATTATTCTTGATCTTAAAACAATTTTTATATAATGCTTTTTTTTCTGCTTGACAAAATTTTAGGCACTTTATTTTGATCACACCTCAGCAGTCGAGATAATTTTGTTATCACCATTTTTTCTAGTCGTTAAAATGCATAATCAGGGTTCTTTAATAAATTGTTTTATTATCAACGAGAAAACGAGTACAAATCAACAACAATGGGTTCGTCATTATCGTTTTTACCCCAAAAAATGTATAATAAATAAATAAATAAAAAAATTCTAAAAACACATTGTTTTGTAACCTCAATACGTAAATAGGAGTAGGAAGGAATTCCCGACCTTCAGCCATCAAACTTAACAAATTGCGTCTTTTAACTTAACAGAATACATCCGATCTAACTCTGAAAGAAAATGATTGCAGGTGTTCATTAAAGTGGATAAAAGCGCGCGTTACAAAAGAAAAACATGAGTTATTGCGTTAATAAAAGCTCATTAGCGATAACGCATTAAAATTAATGCTGTTGCAGCGAAAATTGGTATTCTCGAAAGAAAAAAATGCATTACTCGACTCGTACACTTGACTTTTTAAGGAGATTTAACCACAAACGGTTATGTTTACGCGCATAATATAAAAAATTGCATAATAATGAGTAGTTGGTGTGTTTTGATAAGAATATTCACATGACCCTTGTGTAAACACGCTGGTGTGTGTAAACTACGTTATAAGACGATTTTAAAGAATTTGTATGCTTTTAAAGGAGCAGCAGCAGTTAGGATGATCATTACGAGGATGATTCGAATTATTTTTGGTGCGTTCGTTCTGGTGAGCTAGTCAGCAGCCACCCAAGTCATCATGATTCTCAGACATCCCAAGGTTTTTGTTGGTGTGTGCATTATGATTGCCTATTGAATATTTAAATCGGCCCATCAATTTATTTTGATTGTTGATTCGGTATGCACTTAAAATCTATTATTCGGGGTAATGAGACCGTGTCCATCGCATAAGACCAGAGTCGTTATGTAGGTAGGGTGGGTGGTGGTTGGTTGAATTGAATGCGTAATTTAGAGACAAATTGGCTTTTAGCTGCTCAGCACTTACGCAAATTATGAGCATTTTTTGGGTAAAGCGTTGAAAGTGGAGAGAGATATTTACGTTGGAATAGTTTGCGTGAGTAAACGTTGCCGTTTATACAGTAGTGCTCATAAAATGTCATAATGTCAAGATGTACATTTTCACTTTTCATTAAAGTTGTGTTCATTCTGACGAACTTTGATTAAAAATTTGTATCCATTTCTCTGCGAACATCTTCGTTAGCCATCAATGTTCTCAGAAGTAATCATGTCAATCACTGCGGATATATGTACGTGCAAATTGCAAAAGAGCTCATCTCCTCTCCGACTAATTAACTTTTAACTTATTAGTTTAAACAGAAATTGCCTTTTAATGTATTTGTTGTTTTGATGAATGAATGAATGAGCAAGAAGAACGGAAGGGGTAGTGATGAGTAATTTTGTTGGACGTAATGTCACGTGGGAAAACAAAATTGCATAATGGGCTGTCCTTTTATAGGTGCATATTTTTGAAAAAAGGAATGTACAATCATTCAGCATACATTGGAATTTACATGGCTTTTTACAATTTACAATTTTTTATTCGTTCCTAATTCGCGTAAGCTGTTTTTTGCTATTTTACTATTGTGATCGTTGTTTTTTATGTTGTTGAAGATGTTAAAGGTTCACTCATTGCAGATTGTTTTCTGTTCTTCTTGAATGCAGAGAGAGAGAAGTAAGTTGAGAGTGTGTTGTCACAACTTTTATGTGTTTGTCAGTGAACATGACGGTTATGGGATCTTAATGGTGATGTAGAGAGGAGTGGATTTGGGTACATTATACGTACACATGCTTCCGTTTGGCTATTTCAAGAGTAATGTGCTCACTCAACAAATTTCGTCTCAATCGGCCAAAATTATACGATTCTGTTTTGCGAGGGGGTTTTCGGAAATTATTAATGGAGAATATGAACACTGTTTGCTGTTGAACGAAAGGCAATCAACAGTTCATCTGCTGCATAAAAAATCACCTTTAAATAATGCGTTGTTTGCAACACTTCATTCATAACAATCTCTGAGAAATGTACACACTTGCTTTATTGAGACTGCGCTTTAAAAAATATTAATATTTACATAAGCCTTTTGAATCATTAGTAAATATTGACTTGATGAGTGTTTTGGTTTAACGTTTTTGGCAGTGAAGTTGATTTTATACCCAATGCCAAGCCATTTCCCATTTACAATATTCAACCAACTTAACTGAAAACCGCCACGCACCCGACAAGAAGGTAAATATAATGACAAGACACAGAAGCTCACGACAATTTTCTTCCCCGTAATAACGTGTTATACAATAACAGCAGCATCCACAGCGTCTTATTAGCAGCGTCGTACCTACCTCCTCCCAAAAAAAGATCGAATCGTTCAATATTCCGAAACCACAAGAGAGTTCTCGCAATAACGACATGCATTCAACAAACGGCAAGCATTGCAACAATTATAAGAACGCATTGATGAGTGAACAAACTATACGACCACAACAAAGGTGCTTCTTCTTTAAACACTTTGCAACAAGTACTACTGCTGCTTGCTGCTCTTACAAAACTCGTTTTTCGTACAGATTCGAATTCAAAAAATACGTTGGTCTCCACTGATTTTTGTCTACCTGAACAATCTTAAATAATCTCGTGTGTACATAAATATTTAACAGCAGCAGCACTACTACTACAACTGATGATGATCGCGTTATTTTGTACGTAATAATTCGAGGAGGACACTCGCAAAAAAATATATAAAAAAGGGTTGTGTTGCGATTTTTTTTCTGTACTCGTAATCGCGTTATCGTGGGGGATAACGATAAATAATATGCTTTACACAGATATAAGTGATGGGGATGGATGGATGAACGATGATGCAGGTGGATAGGATGAATAAGCATAACAAAAGGGTTACGAGTGTTGTCGCTCGGCTCCATTCTACACGATGAAGTGACCAGACTCAGTTTGCATTTTCAAAATCTTTCTGTCACTGACGTTCTCTGGCTCTTGGGGACGCGACGCGCTCGTCTAATGAGTTGAGTGAGTAGTGTGTGGGGAATCATCGATATATAGACGAGAAATTATTCAGGAAATTATTTTGCAAACACGTTTAATTGCCGATTGGGAGTAGAACAGGAAATGGTGAAAAGTGAATGCTAATTTTTTTATCGATCGGTTTTCACTTTTTTTAAAGAGTGAGTTGGGTTTTAATTTAGTGTGGATCAACAAACATGGAGTGAGCGTGCGGGTTTTTTTTGTGGTGGAGTTTTAAACTGAGCTTTACTTTTAGATATTTAGTGCGTGCCAAGTTTTTAATACAATTAGCATGGAGTACAGGATATTTCGGACCGCTTTGGTAAGTGATGATGATATTTTTGACTGGAGGAATAACTTGTTCATGAAAAATTGCTTATGAAAATGCATGCAAATGTGTTCCTTCCTTGCAGGTCCTGTGCCTCTTATCGTTAGTATGCACCTCCAACTCTGGAGTGATCTCTGACCTACCCGAAGACCAAGTAGAACAAGTGCTAGCACTGTACCACCGTCACTGCGGAGAATCCGGAGGCTACGGTGGTTACGGTCCATCCAGCCCGTCGAACGTGAATATCGTGTGCAAGGAGCCCCGAGAGTACGCGACCCCACAGGAGAAGAAAGTGATAAAGATCCCAGCGCAGCAGAGTCAGTACAAGAAGCAGGTAATATTCGTGGAGGTGCCTGCAACGCATTTCAAGCATGAAATCACGTTGCTTCAGGGACCGGAAGCGAAGAACCCTACCAAAATCTACGTGCTCCCCCAGAAGGCTAGTCATAGTATTCAGGTTCAGGATCAGCGGGTGGAGGGACCTGCTGCCAAGAAACCGGAGGTGTACTTTTTGAAGGGGGGAAATGCTATTGATAGTGGCGGGTATCCGTCTGGGGAGTATGGGCCACCACCGGCTCCTCCAGCCAATCCTCCAGGTTCAAATTATGGTCCACCACCGGCTAATCCTCCTCCATCGAATTATGGACCGCCTCCAGCCAATCCTCCAGGCTCAAATTATGGGCCTCCACCAGCAAACCCGCCTTCGAACTATGGACCGCCTCCAAATCCACCTCCATCCAACTACGGACCACCTCCAGCGAATCCTCCATCCAATTACGGACCTCCCCCAACAACGTCGCAGCCTTCAGTGACTTACGGAGTTCCATCCCCAAACCCTCCATCAAACTATGGACCCCCTCCACCAGCCCCAAATTTCCCATCCAGTTACGGAGCACCCCCTCCACCAGCTCCAAATCCGCCATCAAATTATGGACCCCCACCTCCACCACCGCCATCAAACACGTACAGCTCCCTTCTATCGAACACGATAACCTACTCAACCCAGCCCTCACCCGAAAGTTCCTACACAATCCCACCCGGTTACGTTGTAAAGCAGACGTACGAAGTCCCGAACAACAACATAGGATACGCGAGTAACAACAACCCCGTGTCCGTGAACTACATCTACTCGACCCCATCCACCCCGCTCACCACCTCCCGTCCAACCGTTTCGTCGTACGAGCCCTCCGACGGTTCGCTGTCAGCGCTCCTCAAAAAACTCTCAGAAAGACTGCACAACACGTCGAGGAGACACGCCAGATACCAGGCAACTTCGTTCGGTAGGACGCCAAGCGTGTTTCCATTTACATACAATTCCCAGCCCTCACTATCATCTTCATCATCTTCTTCAACGACATCAACAACGACCACCACCACATCAACAACGCGTCGCCCGTACCTCTCCGCCCCAAATCATCACAGATCCCGTTTCATATTCCCATCCGAATCCCGAGTGATCCCTGTGAAAGCGCTAGTAGGAGCCAGCACTCGTATAAACACCCGCCCACGCGGCCACAAGTTCTCGTCAAAGTTCATCAGCTACCGTCCAGGTGTGTACAAGGCGCAGGAGATCCCGCTGCTCAACATTACGACAGACCCAACGACGCGACCAAACACGCCAGAGTTGATACGCCTGACACCTGAAGACGCAGTTACAACGACAGAGTATCCCAAATTCGGTACGAGACTGCGGACAAGTGTAATCCCAACATCTTCGTCGTCCTCATCCGCCCACGCATCAATTCCAACGACGTCTGATCCTTATAGCAATAAGGACAGCGAGGACCCTTCACCAGTGTTCGATTTTCTGCCTGCGACCTATTTGGGATACACGTACGTCGTCGATGGCGTTAACGGTACTTCGTCGACGCCAACGCAGAGTGCAGGAGAGTAGGTGGTGGCTCTATGATGTGTCCTTTTACAACAAGTGCGTTGGGGAATTTTAGTAGTGCGTGATTACGTGTCATTTTACATGAGAATTATCATTTTTGTTGTTTGGTGTGGAGCATTACGCAAAAACGTGAGGAGACAACGTTATTTTATAATCGATAGTTGTACAAGTTGTTTGTGTAGTTTACTCTCTGTGATTGATTGTACGTGTGTGATTGGAGTGGAGGAGATTCTTTTTTGAGATTTATCTTGTTTACATGAGTCTATTTAGTTAACTGCAGATTTCCTGGTTTAATTGGTTTATTTTTTTGTGTGTCGATTGTAGTAAGTGGGAAGAATTATATGCGGATCGAATTGAGAGGATTATAATTAGAGGTGGGAATGGACTACGCCCGTCATAAAAGCGGGCTATTTTTGGTTAAGACTATTTGCATTGTGTGTCTGTTTAATTGGAGAATTATGCAATTCACATGCACATGCAAATTTTGTGTGATTTAACACGCGATGCACTCGGATCGGACCTTTAAATCCCAACTTTTACTTTCTTCACAAAGTTTAATACGCCCTTGCATGTTCCTTGTTCGTTCTTCTAAACCTCTGTTTTTTATATTTCTTTTCTCAAGTTACCTTTCTCTTTGTTGCTCTCTTTTTACAAATTATTATAATTATTTTTACATTTAGGTATTTACGTGCCAGTTATTATTTGGTGTGTACAATGATGCTGATATATACATATGTTAACAAAACCATGACTGATCATGTATAGCCATAATACTATTTTTTATATACATTTCCCGAGTATTTTATTATTAAATAAAAAGAATCTTAATATTTAATCGTTACTTTTAATTGATTTTGATTAGCCATTTCATTCACGTTCGTGTAGTCCAAGAAAATTAGCGTGCGTTATCAATACGGTGCATATCAACTTGTCCCGTTATCATTACCACATTTGACTTGTATGCAATCACGTCCAATCAATTTTCAGCAATCCAGTTGGCATTTTGGCAATATCAGGTGCCCATAAAGACCTACAGAGAGGAGCAACGTCGTAAATCAATCCGTCTCTTCTGTTTGCTCTGATTTCGCAGTCAACTTGACAGGTTCAAATTTCGAAAAATATATAGACTCTTGCAATTGCAATTCTTTCTCTTTGTTATATACTCTGTGCCAATTGAACAAGTGTCATTTTTTATAGCTCATCTATCTGAAATTTCAATGCGTTACATAACGATCACCTATCCACCACAACCACCACCACCACGACGAAAAGACATCCAAAAAGTAACCCCACCTCTTATCAAAAGTAGTCACGTTAATAGGTCGTGTATGTTTTGCTTATTAAGCGATATGATAATATTGTAAGTAGCGGAAGATTTTTTATACGTGCCTTTCATTTTTTTTCGAGTTTCCTCTACGAAACATGCATACGTATGTTATCTGTAAACAATTCAGTTACGTGATAAGAATGGAGTTGCTGGTATGTCAAGAAAAACAGGAATATCTTTTGACAAAAATATATATTATGCATTTGATCTCCTATTGTCATTCCCAAATTGAATGGGGCTGTTGAGAGATTAGATTGTTGGGGTGGGTTGGCTTTGTGTGTTGAGCTGAGGTAACCGGTTTGAGTAATTTTTTTGCATGTGTGGTGATTCAGAGTATTGGGATGATCGGTTTGTGGTTATGGCTCATTGGCTGTTTCAGGCTGAGTGATCCGCAAAATTTCCCGTGAAAATCAATCACCAGAACGAAACGATGGACGATTTTTTCTTTGAAATAAATGAAAATACGCGTAAATAGCCGTAAAATAAGAATAACGCTTTATTAACGCTTGATCAGGTACGCATGAACGTGATATTGAGATGGTTTTTTGAGTTAACTTTTGATGACTATTGGGCCTTCCTCCCGACGAGTAGCACGGTTTTCAGGAGCTGGTCGGAAACGAAGAACACGAACGGTCTGTTCGCCGTGAACGGGGTCAGCACTCGAGCCTGCGCTGGAACCGCTTCGACTGGAAAACAAGCACAAACGAATAATTAATTAGTTTCACAAATTCTCACGTCGCCCCAAAAAAAGGCAAAAAAATCTTTTGGCTGTAAACTCACTAAAATTCTGGCTCCTGACTCTGGATCCCCCTTCCCTCACGTCAAACACGACTTTATGAACAGCGTTGGTGAGGTAAAGCTCCCCAGCCCCGACTCCGTCAACGATCCTCCCCAACTGGGCCGCCTCCTCACTGAACACCCTCCTAATCCCCATTTTCTCAAGCGGGTCGATAAGATCGACGGTGCTCTCCACCTGGAACCTCGGCACAGACACTTGCATGTACACCTTCTTCAGTCGACTCAGCACTGCGATGCACGGGAACGACTCCAGATTCTCCTCCAACTGCGACACTGAGGTGCCCTCCTCCGGCAACAGCAGCGTCAGACTGTACCTGTAGTCCTTGTACGTGATCGTGAGAGCTGACGCATTCAGCTCTGGAATCTCCGCGTGGAAGTACACTCCGTCCCGGTGCATCATGTCAACTTGGACAACTGAGCCGTCTTCACGTGTGAACGCCTCCTTTCTCGTGAGGAGCGGAGTGAACGCTCTCTCGAAATCACCTTCAAACGTCAGTCCGCTGATTAGCATCAGGCCTCCGTCGATGCTCTGTGTAACTGACAGACTGGTCGAGTTAACGGTGCTTTCTGTGACACCAGTGACCTCTGGACTGTCGACGGAAATGATTTCCTGGAGGACTCCGTGGGAGGCGACGTACACGTGGTCGTTGACGAACATGCTCGCTGCAGTCGCGTTGCTAAAGTGCGTTTGGACCAGCTCGCCGTGGAACTTGTCTCGGAGGGAGTTGACGTAGCGGTTGGTCGGGTGGAACGAGTGGTCGAGAAACACGCGGTTCACGAGGTTCACTGAGGAGCCCTCTGTCGTGTGGTACGTTTGCAGGATTGAGGCGAGTCCGTCTTGGAGCACAGTGTCGTTTATCTTTGAGAGAGATAAGATGGTTGAGAGCTCGGATTTTGTTTCCGCTTTCGAGCCGGACTGGAGGGTTGATAAGCTCGTGAATATCGTTATGGGGCTGTACACTAGGTCGTCGGAGGATGGGAGGGATTCGTATGAGTCGTACTCTTCGTGGTCCTGTTTGTAGTCGTTCATGACGTTGTAGAGGCGGTTTGAGAATTTGTTTATTGATAAGCTGACGCGTTTGTGGGGGAGGTTAGGGTCCTCTGGGGGAGGTTGGTCCTCCACCTTTGGGGAACGGGAGCTCTGGCGGACTGGGGTCGCGGCGTGGTAGCGGGTTGGGGTGGAGGATGAGGGGGAGTAGAGGAGCGGGAGGAGAAGAAACACAACGTACTTGTGACGGTGAGACATTTTATTGTGTGATTTGGCAGTTTTGTGTAGGAGAAGGAACACAGAGATATAGACACCCGGTTGAGCTGCAAATCGTGAATGGTGTGGGGAATTTTTCTTTTTGGGGAGTCGGTTGGTTTTTGGGTGAGCAGAGAGATACCTAGTAACCCGGAAAAATTGGTTGGGTGATGTGTCAGCAGTGCACTGTGTCAGGTGACGTCACATTTTTTCTTGGCTAACGGGGTATCGTGTTCGCATTCATTTTCAATTTGCGGGGATGTGACAAGTGGGATTGGTATTTTGTTTCAGAGAGGGTGAAGCGGTGGAGAGAAGTAGCGGGGAGATTATTACAGGATTATTCGCAATTCATTAATGAAGATAGATATAGTTTTCGCTCATTTTATTGATCGCATGCGATTTTAGAATTCATATGAATTTCTATTTAATTGTATTATGGATGGACAGACAAACCAACATATAGCATGAAATTATGATCCATCTCTGTTAGCGCAAACAAAGTGTTGATCATATGGAACAGCATGCACGTATTCAACAGGTTTATATGTGAATGCAAATGAGCGTAACTGTTACGATTAGTTGAAGAGTCCAGAGAAGAGAGTCGATTCAATCGCATACCTGAGTACACAATAACAAGCCGTGAATTTCAACTTTTCTCGGTGGTGGTCGCGTTGAGCATTGATGATTAGCGAGTGTATATATGTTGGTGTTTTTTGAGAGGTACCCGATATCTAATCTGGTACGACGTACACGTAAATATATTTTTACTGGCTCGATGCCATAATTAAAAGAGAGAAAACGGGTAGTCTGGTCAAGAACGATGCTGCTGCTCCTTTGTTGTTTTTGTCATTTCGATCAGGAATGCGATTCATAATGCGAAAGTCAAAAGTAGTTTTATGGTCGGATTGTATATGTGCTTATTTATTTTGTTTCAGAGATTCTTTTTTCGCTATATACTGTTCCTGGCCTATTGCCATCATTTTTATTGGGGTGCAGATTTTTTAAAACTTAATATTGATATTGGTACAGTGACTCGGATTTTAGTATACTTTTAATTTGAAATTTTTTGACAAATTTTTTCAGAATTTTTAATAACAAATAATTATTTATACACAGATCGTCTACCTCGCAGCGTTGTACCCCTCTTTCAACCCATCTTTGCTGAGCACCAACTGGTAAACGTGAAGACGTCTGGCCATAAACATGCCAGCGCACTGGGTCAAGTAGTACACCCACATTCGCTTGAACTTGTCTCCGTACATGTGTTCCAGCGTTCCCCACATGTTGACAAAGTTGGAGTGCCAGGAGAGGAGCGTTTTCGAGTAGTCCAGGCCAAAGTTGTGCCAGTCCTCCAGGATGAATAGGTCGTGTGTTGAGGTGGTCAGGTCGCTTGGACTTGGGAGGTTGCCTGTAGTGGGGAGTAGGTATGTATTTCTAATTTTGTATGTGCAAAGACAAATTTTAATATAAAAAGTTGCCGTTTGCTTACCGTTTGGAAAGATGTACTTGTGCAGGAACATTTCGCTGCGGGGAATATTCACGTGGTTCCTGCCGATCGTGTGGAGGAGGAATATCCCGTCGTCGTGTAAGCACCTGTGCGCCACCTCGAAGAACTCGCGGTAGTTCCGGAAACCTACGTGCTCGAACATTCCAACGCTCACGATCCGGTCAAACTGTACATAAAATTCATTTTCAGTTTAAATTAACTCAACAGTAAATTAATTCCATACCTTTTCATTCATGTCCCTGTAGTCGCAAAGGCGTATCTGCACGGGGAGCCCGTTGTTCACTCGCGTTCCGTACTTGACGCCCTCTTCTGAAATCGTGATCCCGACACACTCGGCTCCATAGTTCTCTGCCAAGTATTTGCAGAGCATTCCCCACCCACATCCAATGTCTAGCACCTTCATTCCAGGTGACAGGTTCAGTTTCTCTGCGATCAGCCTCATCTTGTTCACCTGCGCTTCATTCAGATTCTTTGCGTTCTTCCAGTAGCCGCAGGTGTACTGCATCCACGGGTCCAGCATTGCTTCGTACAGGTCGTTGCCTTGAAATACGACATGATTAATTTAATTACTTGCTTTAATTACTTGCCACTTTAATTACTCACCCAAGTCGTAGTGCTCCTTGCCGACCTGAAACACCCTCCGCGTCCCTTGCTGCAAATTAAACCCGCAGAGCTCGATCCACTCGAGCGCCCAATTCCACCTGTTCCAGTACAAATCCATCATGTTATTCTCAAGCACTCGCGAGCACAGATGCGCCATACCGTGTTCCTCCGTACACTCCCACATCCCCTCCATGAACGTCTCACCAAAACCCAAACTCCCACTGTTCGCTATCCTCGCAAAAAACCTCTTGTTATGAACGGTGACGTGGACGATGGAATCGTACTTGCAGTGCGAGAGGACTCGTTTCGTGTCTGCTTCCGTCCATGGGTTATCTCCCGGGCAGTGGATCGCCACTCCTATTCTCTCTGCGATTTGTTTTGACTTTCGGATTAGGAGTGGGGTCAGGACGCGGAGGAGCTGGAGCTCTACGAACTTGTACGCTCGGATTACGTGGAGGAGGAACGCGTACAGTAATTCTTGGAGGGGGGACATTGTTGGACTGGATGGGGTTTTATTTAGCACAAACGAAATGCAAATTGTATGTGGAGCACCTGTTCGGTTCGTGACCGATTGCATACTGGCGTAAAGTGGGTAGAAATAGCATGCAATAAAATATGTAGCGGTTTAATTTTTTTATTTGATATAGTCGGATGTATTCTTATGATAATTTGTTGTGTGAAGTCTTCATTGGTTTATAGCGTAATTCTGCATTTGTGTGAGATTTTTAATGATGATTCAATTTATGAATATATGTTCACTCTATTTGAGGATGAATGAATACGCTTCTGATTTCCTATGTGGATAACAGCGTATGTAGAGTGTAACAGCATTGCAGAAAAAACTAGTTTTTTTATTCGTATGCATATCCGAAAGCAATTTTAATACACCGGTGCTTTATCATATACGAGAAATCCGGTTTTTGACATCGTCGGTAGTGGTGGGAAAAAGAACTAGTGGATTATTTTATCGTACTTGTCGCGTGTATCGGATTAATTGTGTGGGGGTGGTTACTAGTTAGTGAGGAGGGAGCGTTCATTTGTGTTGCGTTTAGTTTAGGAGAAATGGCAGCGAGTTGTGGTGGGGAAAGGTTTAGAGGAATTGTGAACGCTGCCGATGGTCATCGCGATTGTGTAATTCTTGTTTGTAGATGGTTGCCAATTTTGTGGTAGAGTGGTATTTTTTTGGGGAAGTTTTAATTATCTAGGTCCACACTGGAATAGATTTCAACTGGAAATAAAAGGAAAATTTAAAAATTAAGGGCACCTCTGATCATGCTCGATATAAAGCTATAAAATAAAATGTGATCAAAATCGAACGGTCAGAAGGCAAAATGAATTAGTACATATAAATGAATGCCTTCTGACCGTTCGATTTTGATCACATTTTATTTTATAGCTTTATATCGAGCATGATCAGAGGTGCCCTTAATTTTTAAATTTTCCTTTTATTTTTCACTTTTAACCAGCAAACATTTCATTTGTGGATAGCATATCAACATAAAGACGGCCGTAAATGGATTGTTGGTCATTTCATATTACTATCCTGCCATCACAATTGGCGAACACGACATTAAATATGAAATGCTACATATATTGTTGACCCATGTTTAATTTAAGCATAGTTAACCAAAAATTGTAACATCGTATTTGACAGTCAACCGAGTTGACTCTAATTTCATTGAAATAGTGTGACTATCACTATCATTTAATGCTTAAAATTTTTGATGAAAATCGCCATGGTTATTTCCCTGGACCTAAGGTGTTATGTTGCTCAAATGGAACATGAAATATTACAAGAAAGTGCTTAAAGGCCAGACACAATGCCAAAAATGCTTAAAATTCCACTATTTTTGCCTCTAACTTCGTGAAAATCAACATTTTGTCAAATGTCGAGACGATCCAGGAAAGAAGACGCTTCCAGAATGTCAATATTTTTTGTTTCATGTCAATAGCCCTAACCGTTCGCTCAAACGAGTGTTTAGAAGGTTTTTGGGGCATGACGAAAAGCATTACACCTCTTGGATATGCAACCTGCCTCTATATTGTTGCCATTGATTTGGTTGCTAATCCAAGTACGAGGGTTATCGTGAGCTTCGCTCACGAAAGAACGTATCCTCGCTTCGCTCGGTCAGAGGTGCAAATATGAAACAGGGTTTTATGCATTTCTCTAGTCATGTTCATATATGATAGGTAATGAACTTATCATGTACCTATACTGCATGCGCGCGTGTGTGTTTGCTACGGAGGTGGAAATTTTCTCACGATATTGTGTATGCAAAAAGGAACGGTCATTGCTGCACTTATATGATCGACTTTTGGTAATATACTGGGATGCTTAATGAATGACCTCTACTTCCATGCTATACGATAAAATAGGGTGCAAATTACAAAATAGGAGTTTCATGTTTTTTTCATGCATTAAAGGATAGCGAATGAGGTAGTTTTTGCAAGTTTTTGTTGTATTTTTCTATAGAAAAACGTTTAACACGCCGGGTTTTAGTACAATTAAGGTTGAGGAGGATTAGGAACAGGTGCTTGAACTGGAACTGGAGGAGCGTAGGAAGGTGTGACGGTAGAGGTACCCATCATCACTGTTGTAGGTTGGGGATAAGGCGCCATTGGTGGTCCTTGTGTCATGATCGGGGCTCCGTATCCGGGGTATCGTCCGAGGCGAGCTCGTTTGCAACGCTCGATTATGTAGAGAATTAAGAGTACAATTAATCCAATGACCAAGGGGCTTACAACACCTACGACCATCAGAATTGTATCCGTTTGCGTTTGATGCATACTGATTGATGGTGAGGTGGGATGGAGGTAGAGCAATTGAATCTATTTCTCTCTTCGGGTTATCAGTTAATTGTGATATCGACTACCTTAGGGTTCGTTATTTTTAATCGTTATTTAATATTTGATTGATTGATTGCAAAAATTGATTTACTTGTTTATTGTGAACGGTAAATGATGGATATGCCATGGATATTTTGGCTATTTAGGCAGTGGCAATGCTCGCCTTGCAGAGAAAAGGATTTCATTTTTATCATTTTCGCGTTTCAGGGATAATGAACCGTTATCAGCGAGAAATTACATACTTTGTCCGTGTTTGAGTTCCGTTGAGAAAACCACTACGGTATACGATGAAATAGGATGTAAATTACAAAATAGGATTCCATGAATTTCTAAGACGTGCTCATATTGATGCTTTAACGGATAGGAATTTCAGGAATGAATTACAAGTTTTTGTTGTATTTTTCAAAGGATAAGATTTATATTGCGTTAATACGCCTGATTAGTACAATTAAGGTTGAGGAGGATTAGGGACAGGTGCTTGAACTGGAACTGGAGGAGGATAGGAAGGTGTGACGTTTGAAGTACCCATCATCATTGTTGTAGGTTGGGGATAAGGCATCATTGGTTGTCCTTGTTGTGGCATGATGGGTGGAGCGCCATACCCGGGGTACCTTCCTCGTGCGAGGCGAGCTCGTTTACAGCAATATATTATGTTGGCTGTTACGATTATGATTAGGAAAATGGAGGCGATGATTGTGATTGGGATGGCGTCAGCGGGGAAACCGCTCATGATTATGGTGATGATAAGGTAGCGGGTGGGATGGAGGTAGAGTGCACGTCGCCAGGAATTGGATCTGTTTTCTCTACTCTATTTACTTGGGACATCAAGAACCTCAGTGTTCATTATTCTTAAACGTTAGTTAAAATTTAAAATTATGAATTGTTTATTATGAATGGTAAATGATATTGCCATGAGTGTGCCATGGATATTTTGATTATTTGGAAAGTGGTAATGGTCGCCTTGCAGAGAGCTACCTGCTCCACATCAGTGCAGTAAGGTGAGCGGAATTCTGAGTTTGAGAATCTATAGTTTCATATATGAAGTTTGGAATTTTGAATAATCAATTACTTCAATCATTCAATCCCACGGGATCTCAAAGATAATTTTCCTGCTTTCGGAGATAATGAATGGGTTATCAGGCAGGAATTAAATGTTTGTGCGGTGGTGATGAATTTCTCACAATTTCGTTCAATAACAATTTTGACGCAAAAACGTAATTCGTCATGAAGGTTGCTTAAATTCCAGCAACTCGCTCACTCGTTTTGTCTGCTTTCATGTGCGCTTCAAGACGCAGCATTGCACGGGACCCAGTCCAAATCCCAAACTCGTGTGCTTGATGCAGTCAGTCTGAATGTGAGTTCAGATTCGTTTTCATTTTATGCCGACTCATAATTAATTGGGGGAGTTCATTAGTGAAGATGTGACAATCGTACTCTTCGTTTTGTTATGCTCAGCAAAAAGTGCTTACGTGTTATATGAACCACCCCGTACAATGGAAATAACAGAAAGCAGCAGAAACCCAAAAAATCTGCATAATTGCCCTATTGTATTCCAGATCATAAATATGCGATAACCAGACCACTGGACCACTCAAGTCAATAAACTTCCGTGTGAATGACGAAAGGGAAATGCACGAGAACAACAAGCCATTAATAACAACGCTGCTACTCCCCACCACAAGCCCATGTAGGTCAACTTTCATTTCTTCTATCCTCGCACACAAACAACTCGCCGTGTGCGCCGCTTTTCATTTTTCCAAATGACACGATCCACAAACCCAGAATTAAGGCGTTATTTTACTGGACAGTTGTTATCTTAACGCCCGATATCATGACCGGGTTTGCGGGCTTCGGGCAGTTTTCATTTACAGTTATCCTCCTTGTTATACTCGCGTGTTTACTTGAGTGCCATGGGGTCAGCGTGCCCTCCCCCGAGATCGAGTTGGGGGGACGTGAGAATTTTTTAGAGGATCCCAATGAGATCGAGGATGTCGTTGCCAATATTATGAATAACACGAGGGGGCTGAGGAATGACGACAGGGCGGTGAGTTAAGGGAAGTTAAAACTTATAAATAATTAAAAATGCCAATTAACTAATCATCCCCTTTCTCACAGGAGCTAACGCTGATAACGTTCCTGCAAAAGGCAGTCCGGTCGTACGGCCAAAAGCGAGTGGCCCGTTCGATCTACGAGCTAGCCCAAAAGGACCTGTACGACTTGATCTGGATGCTGGCTGGAGAACTGGACACGTACTTGATATTCGACCTGTACAACGTGTACTCTGCTGCGCAGTCAGACCCGAACGTACTGTCAGTGTACCAGCGTTTTCGAGCGGGCAACGTGAGCAGGGCGATCGTACCCGAGGTGTTTGCGCTGGACAGGAAGTACGACCAGTACAATTGGTGGCAGCGGGTGAGAGGGAGGATGCTCAACAGTGTGGACAGGTACATTGCTGGGAAGCTGGATCTGAACAACGGGAAGACACCGCCGCCGATAGAGTACGATCAGGATGGGAAGGTTATCATCGCGGGGGTTAGAGTTGGGGATAGGGCACCCGAGACCAGTACAGTTGGGAGTGTGAGGAGGGCGGTTGGGAGCAGTACGAGTGGGTCGCTGCTTCAGTATGAAGAGTCGGATGAAGATATACTCGATATATTGAATTTGGATAGGGAATGAGTTGTTTTGTAAATAAAAAAATAAAAGATTTTTAATTTATTTGTTAAATGATTGAGACGTCTGCGCATCCGCGAAATGTTTCTTGGTTTCCGCATCCGACTGCGTACGTTCCGTTTGGACAGCGGCCCCAGTTGTTTCCCGTTCTGTAGTGCCAGCGGAGGGAGCAACGGGTGCAGGTCAGACCGGAGGGGAGAGTTGCGGATGTCGTGTAGATTCCCTTTCGTCTTGTCGCGGGGAGCTGGGTCGAACCGGTGGAGAGTTGGAGGGGGTGGGATCCGTGGCAGTCTTCAGTTTCTGGGTCCGTTCGGGAGTTACGGGGGCAGAGGCTGAATGTGAAGTAACCGTCGTGGGCGCCTGTTAGCTCCACTTTTAACGGGATTGTCTAGGGGATGAGGAAGACAGGTGGAGTTAATTTTTTAGCTTTTCAGGTGGAAATTGTGAGCTTAATGTTTACCTGTCCACTGGTGTAGTTCCTCACGATAATTCCCCTTCCGTATTTTCCGCTGTCCTCTTGGGGTCGTGGGACGGGGTCGCGGTAGTCGTCTCCGCAAACTCCGCACTTTCCGCCGTTCGTCTCGTACTGAGTTTGCATTCCTCCGCACCTAAACATTTGCATATTCTTTAATGATTTTAATTGAATAGTTAATTGGACATGAAATTCATCGATACGATATACCAGAACGCGTCATCGTCGTAGTTGGTTGGCGGGTTTAGGTGGGAGAACTCCTCGAATCTCCAGACTGATGCGCGCATTGGAGGGTCCAGGAGTCGGCCGTGGGCGCTAGTTACTCGGAATTCGGTTATCGCTATGATTAGGGGAAGGATGAGAAGGGGGAGGTGGTTGGAGGGAAGGGAACCCATGTTTGAGTTAAATTATAGTGTGATTACTTCAATGAGGTATACGTTTTGTTTGGTTGTTTGCTCATTCTCCGGCGTTTATATATTCGGGTCGGATGAAAGGAAACGCGTTACATTGGCGGATTTTTTTGTGCTTATCGGATTTGCGTTTGAAAAGGTGAGTGTGCGCGGGTGTGTTTCATGGTCAGGGTCGATGTATTGAGAGTCAAGTTTGGTGATGATGGAATTTTTTCCGAACACACTACCTCAATAGTGCAAATTCATACAAATGCAGTTCCATTTTCTTTGTGCATTGATTTATTTATAAACAGTGGTACAAAAGAAATAACCTTACAAATAGTTAAATATAAAAGAAACGTTACAATTACAAACAGATCTGCCTTTTCATAAAACACACCAATAATACAAACAAAGCCAATCAGCTTGATGATTTGTGTATTCACAAAACGTAGCAGAGGTCTGTGCACTTGTGTTGCTCCATCATCATCGAGTCCCGCTCGCTCTTCGTGTTCTCACCGACCGATATTATGTAGAACGTTATTATCAGGCCTGTCAACTAGCCATTTTAAATCATCATCAATTTAATGCTTTCACACCATGGCTTACAATGAATTTACTCGGCATACCTGTCCAATAAACGCGTAATTGATTCTGAAGAACCCAACTTCTCCGATACCCACTACCTCGCTGTCCAGACATTTTAGAACGTGGTCTACGTCAGATTCGATCCCCTTTTCTATCAGTCTCGCTTTGTCGCAGTTCCTCGCGGAGGATTTTAGCTTTTCTATCTGCAAATGCAAAATTAATGAAATTAAATTACAAGCCATAAATGTCATGTCACCCCAAATGATCATGTCATGTTTTAACCTTCCTGAACGCCTCAGCGCTGAAGCACATTGCAGCGCCGACGTACAAGAGGTAGTAGAACATGTGGGCCTTTAGGAAGTAGTCGTTAGACCTCAGACCAGAGTCCAGTTCCGTACTCAGCCACGCCGTTAGGTCCATTATGTACCAAAACGCGAGTAAATGCCACGTCGAGTTCAGTGAGGATGCCACTGACCTAACGTGGTCGTAGGAGTTTCTTAAATTTGGTCTCGGTACACACTTGAGCTGGTTCTCAACGTCTCCAGGAGTCTCGCTGAAAAGACTCATTGCAGCGTCGTAGAACCCTGTGGCATTCGCCCACAGCGTCATTCCGCAGTTTCCAAACAGACAGACGATGAAGAAGAGGAGACAGACGTGTGAGGTGGTCACCAGGATTTGGGACGAGATAACCAACTTGTCTGGTGCACTGAAATGAGTGAGGTTCTCTGAAATTGTCGAGATGACTGACGAGCGGATGAAGAACGTTACTCTGCCGTGGGCTAGGAATGTTTTGGAAATTGTTTCGGGTGTCCAGCAGCAAGAGTTTATGACTTCGTATCCGATTATGGACGCTGCGAGTGTCACTGCGAGCCAGACGAGTTGGGAGGCTACGAGGATGTATCGGAGGGTTGTGTTGCGGAAGGGGGAGGTGGTTAGATGCGGGGACGAGTGGATCGAGTTTAGGGTTCGGAGGATCGAGGGGGAGTTGAAGAGGACCGTGTGGAAGTAGATTACGTATGGGATCATGTGGATGACGGAGTGGGACAGGTGGAAGTACGAGACTGTCGTGTGGGATGTGTACGTTGACGTGAAGGTACGGCGGAGGTTCGAGATGCGGTTTAGGATAGAGAGGGTCCACGAGACGTAGCAGAGGGACTGTGGATCGAGATTGTTTTGATTTATTTAATTTAATTAATAATTATTTAATATTGTAATGTTACCTTTTGGAAAGCGTTGCTCTTAAACACGTATTCGTTTGTTTTTGGGTTGAGGACTGGTTTGAACGGGAACGTTAGCGTGTAGTAACCTGTGAGGAGGAGGATTGTGAAGTAGTGCGAGGTTTTTGGGATTTCTTCTTTCGGGGGTTCTTGACACGTGGGGGTGGGGTCATGATCTGGGGGAGTAGTAACGGGGGATTGTAACGGTGGGATGTCGCGCCAGCGCATTTTGGTAAGATGCTTTCAAGTTTATAATTGGAACTGATCTGCAGAAGTACGTGTTATTGTCGGTGGTAGTGGATGGCCCATGTTTATGTTTTTTGTGATTGTTTGCTTTTCTGATTGGAGTACCGTTTCCACGTAATGGCAATCTGTGCTAGATCCCGTTGTGCATTTTAATTAATAGCTCGTATTACACTCTGCTTTTGAAGCAGGAAGTTGTGCTGATGAAGGATGTGTAAACAGTGCGAATTTGACAAACGGATTACGTAATCTTTCTTTATGCTTTTGTTCGTCAGTTCGTTTTTAAATTTGTAGCGTACTGAGTAAACTTACCTAAATACTTTAATGTTCAATTTATTTTACATGTACAGTGAACTCATTTGAAAATGTTTGCCATTGCCATTTCGGGCTTATCTCTATTTTAACTTGCTTATCTTTGTTTACTTATCAAGGTTAATGGATTATTTTTTATGGCGGAATTGGACAATGCAACCTGGATTGCAAAATTTGTTGTGTGCAAAAGCATACATACCAAACCAGCGATTGGATTGAAATGGGTAGTTCATTTTGGACGTTGAGAGAAACGATAATGCTACATTTCTTACAACAGTTTATATATCTACTTTACTATGAAAAACATCTTTATGCATTATTATTATTTTGCGCATGAAGCCGGATCGAGATTTTCGCTTAAATCATTTTCTCTGTCAATAAACATTAATTGAATTAATCGCAAGTGTTTTCATTGTTGAGCCCAAGTGGCAGTTCAAAAACCTTCTGCACAATCAACGCTTCTGACTTGAACAAAGAGAATGCTCTATGACTTTCAAGCATTTGTACCATTTTCTCATAGTCCCCCAAAATCATCGCGCCAGGTTTGCTCTTCACTAATATCTCATGTGGATCCGTAAACATACGCACATGAGCTGCTTCTCTCTCTGTCTGTGCACAAATTCCCGTTCAGCTTCTCGTCTCTCAAATTTTCTCTCTACAAATTTAACAGTTTTCCACAAATTTAATTAACCAACAGGTGCAATTAACACCAAACTCCCGTGATAAATTACATGAGTAAGAAGAAATCTGCGAGAAGGTCATCTAACAAGAACAGTAAGCGCACGGGAAACAATGTGTTCGGGAATTTTGTCGGTGCGGTTAAGTTGAGGATTCTGTACCTTGTCAGTTTGGTCATTAGTTTTGTAACGGATAAGAAGGTGCAGGTTGTTAATTACGTGAAGAACAGTGTTTTGTGGGGAGTTATGGTGGGGAAGCGGGATAGTAACGGGGGTGGTGGGGATGAGGAGGAGCCGGGGTTGAGCGACAGGAAACGGGCCAGGATCGCTAATAAACAGAGTAAGATGGCGGCGGAGTGGAGGCTCGTCGTTAAGAAGGGGTTGGAGGAGGAGAGTGAGGGTGGGGACAGTGCTGCCGGGGGGAAGAAGATCAAGCTGGAGGGGGAGGGGGAGAGGAGGAAGCTCGGGGAGGAGGAGTTCAAGGCAATGAAGAAGGAGTTGGCTGAGAGGAAACGGGCGCTTATGGTGAGTGGATGAATGAAGATGAAATTTAAATATATTTTAATGTTGACTGTGATTGATAAGTTGTGATGTGATTGTTGCAGCACCTTCCCCGCTTCTGGGTGAACTCGACGACAGGGACGTCGGCTTCCGTGTTCCTAACGCCTTATGATAAGCGGACGCCGCTTCTCCTCTCTGATCTCGAGCATCTCGTCACGTACGCGTACGGGGGGAATCAGCTTGTTCCACCGCCGTCGAGGTGGTGCTCTCTCCAGAAACCTAACAGGCTCAACAATATCGTGGTGGTGGTTGTTGACGGGGTCGGGCTCAGCGAGTTTGTCGATCATGAGGAGTGCTTCTCGGGGAGTATGCAGGTGGGGCTTTTGACATTTAATTCAAATATTTAAATGTTTATTCTAATTATTTAATATTAAATTTACTTTTACTTGTCTTGTGTGTAGGTGTTTGGCGGAGAGGGAGGCAACCGTGCAATTGTGGAGTTCCTGAGCCCCTCGTGGTACGGCGTCTCGCTGGAAAAGGAGGTCAGGGACTGGAACGTGATCGGAGGTGGCCAGCGAGCACTCACAAACGTGCAGCCCACACCACCCGAGGACATTGATACTCAACCGACAACAGTAGAGAACTTCCAGAACGTTCTGAACCAACTCAGATCCGTGTTCCCGATTTCCACAGAACCCGAAACAGCATCAGCAACCGAGGAGCTCCCTCCAACCGACGTATTCAACCGCACGAACCTCATCCTAACGCTGCCTCAGTTGATCCAGGAGAACTATCCGATGCCGATCCCATCTACTGCGCTTTCTAAATTCACTTTTGTGCCCACGGCAGAGAGCTACGCGCCAGTTAGCGCAAACTCTAAAATGTTTTCGCTGGATTGTGAGATGTGCAGCACAGCTGAGGATCCTCAGGCGCTCACTAAAGTCGCTATTGTCGATGAGGAGCTTACGACTGTGTACGAGACGCTTGTGAAGCCGGAAGGGGAGATTGTCGATTATCTTACCAAGTGGAGTGGGATCACGAAGGAGATGCTCGATGGGGTTGAGGTCACGCTCGCCGATGTTCAGGAGAGGATTAAATCGATTGTGGAGGAGCATCCTGGGTGTGTTTTTGTCGGGCAGTCGCTCAACTGTGATCTTAAGGCTGTTAGGGTGAGTTGAGGACATATTTTTATTTTTGTGTCATTTTTTGGGATATTTTGAGATGAGAATTTGTGATTTTTGTGTAGATGACCCACCCGTACGTGATCGATACGTCTGTGATATTCAACCTGAGTGGAGTTGAAGGTCACAAGCCGAGTTTGCGGAATCTGGCTTTAAATCTTATCGATGAGGAGATCCAGGTGGAGGTTCAGGATAAAAAGAAGAAAAATGTCGTTAAAGGACACGATCCCGTCGAGGACGCTTCTGCTGCTATGAAGCTCGTCAAGACCAAGTTGGAAAAGGGTGAGTAGAGGGGAATTATAAATTCTTATTTTAACATAATGTACAATTTTAACGAAAGATAAATTTTTAATTAATTTTCGTTCATCTTCAGGATTCACGTTCGGTAACGCGCTGAAGAACCCAAGTTTTCTGCGTCAGAGTACAAAGTTGTCGCTGGATCCGTCGTTTACCAGCAGCTCTTTCAAGCAGACCAAACTCGACAAGAATGGTGAGTGGGGATTCATTTAAATAGTAAATTAGAACAATTTAAAATTAAAATATTATTTATTAATTTTTAATAATTTTGTTTCCCCCGCAGTCCTGCTAGTCTACCAGTCACCTGAATCCGAATCAGCGCCTTCCTCCGACGATCAACCTGCAAAAGATCAACTTCCAGAAAAACCAGAACAAACGACAACAACAACCACCACCGCCCCACAACCACACTCCTCCAAAACTTCCGTCCCCCATTTAGTAACGCGACTAGAAACGGACTCTAACGGCAACACGATAAAGAACGTCAGTACGCGCATTTACGAGTATTACCTGTCGTTAGGGTTCTATAATATAAAGCCAGACTGCCAGGATTTGAAAAAGTCGCTGCGGAAGCTGGATAAGCGGATTAGTAAATTGTATGGGAATTTAGGGGGGAATAGTGTCTTCTTAGTCGTTTGTAGCAAGGCTTGTGGGGAGGTTAGGAGGGGCGGGGTTGGAATATCCAGTGATATCGTCAGGAAGAATAATGGGGTCGCGTTTATTAGGCTTAAAGTTAATGAGGTCGCCAGAAGGAGGGATTAAGAAGATTTTTTGTGCGAGTTGGCATTATATTTCGTATGAGATTACAATAAAAATATTACGGAACCCTTTTGCATGATTACAATCAAATGGACGTGTTTTTTGGGGATTTATTTTGCATTATTTGTCATTCGGGGAAGTTGGAGTTCATGTGATCATATTAATTTAGTTTTAATTGCAATTTTTGGATTGTTCAGAGTAATTTTAAGGTTTAATTTAGAGAATGTCACGTTACCCCATTCAGTTTTCATACTGACCATCCACACACGTCATTCCATTGCATTTTAACTCAAAACCAAAGTTAATGGACACCGCAACATTAAAATAAATTGAACAAACTTTTCCGTCGTCCTTGATCCTCGGTTCAATAGTATTTAAGATAAATGGACACCATAATAGTTAATGTTGATTACTTACCAAAACTCTGCCTTGAGAATACCTTGAAAGTGGAAACACCGCATTGGCTGCCGCCTAGCGACAACCTCCCAAACTTTCATTAAAATCAATAGGAATCCACGTAAGAACAAAGACGCAACGGTTTTAACATTGCGAACAGCACAACTCTAACCTCGTATTATTGTGATTCCGTGGCGACAGGTAGCGTACGAGTAGCCCAAGTATCTAATTAATCCCATTCATTCACCAATTCCCTGACTTTGTATTGGAACTTCCTCCTCCACTCTCAATAAAATTCCACAATAAATCTCAACCAATTAATCATCAATCAATCATCACCGTAGCGACGACAATAACCTCAAGAAACGTAGAAAAAAATGAATGAGACTCCACTACCAACCCAAACGAAAATGAATTGCCAAAATATTATAATTAAATCGCTTAAAAATACCTCAAAAGAAAATACATTAACTTTCTCGAAAAAAAATTGTCGCGTTAACAACCCTCACACGCCCAGAACATTTTAACATTTTATTATAATCGTAAAAAATATATAATGTGTCCAGTGAAAAAAGTCATGAATGAGTTTAGCAGAAGCAGGAATGGTAAGGAGTTTTTTTTGGAGGTGAAATGCATTGACCCACTGACACGGCCTGGTTATTAAAATGGCGAGAACTTGCCGACAGATTCTTCGTGCATGTATTTATGGAATAGACATGTTTAATATAACATCCTTGTGGTTATTAATGTCAAGAGAGAATCACTTCTGGAATCTCTACTCTCTTTCCATTTACGAGCCATGCGCCTTGTGCTTGTCCTTTTGACGCTCATTTATCGAATTAACAGACATTCTCGAGAGTTTGGGGAATGGATTTATATCGCTGTCATATTTCAGTCACGCATACGCAGAGTTCATCTGGAAGAGTTAACAAGCTGTGTCGTTATTGCTGCTGCTCTGGAAACTGATTTGATTTGATTTTTTGGAAATTGTAATTCTGGTGGTTAGTGTTTATTTGAAGTTTCTCGAGCAAATTGTAAAAATATTTTTTAAACCAAAATGCGAACATCACAGCGGATCTTCATGGCACTCGTGCTACTCTGTATTATCGTCCAGTTCACCAAGTGCGACGTGCAGGTAATTAGATAGATTCTAAGTTTTTAACCTCGATTAATTTCCGATTGAGAAGCAATAATATATTTTATAACATCAAATTATTGTAATTTTGCAGGACTGTGTGAGGTGGTGCAACGCAGAATTCAAACGGTGTGTTGATGCAGGTAAAGTTTCAACATTGTTTTAAGACAAGAAAAAAATGAAAAAAATTTCCCATTGGCTCGTGCTCGAGTGTCCCTGCAAGTCTAATTAAAAGTGGTTAATCTTGACAGTGGCTATGAGCATGCCTCCGGACGAGAGCGAGTATATTCCGTGCGACCAAAGTTGGGACCGTTGCGAGGAGAATTGCCACAGCTCGGATTAGTCTCTTCTTCATTTGCTGCTACTATTTTTAGCAGCTTCACAATTTTATACATAATCCCATTAATTTTATTCTGATAAGTTTTTGTAAGTTGATTTCCTTGTACGTAACCGTTTTTCATGTGAACGTTGTATGGAGAGAGTGTAATAAAAACTAACTTGTACGTAAAATAGATGACAAATTTTTCAAGCGCAAGTTATGTAAAAGCTATAACCTGACCATGACAAGGAACTCATCATTATCATTTCCACTATTGTGGGAACCTATTTTGAAGGACTTTTTTGTTCACAATCCAAGTTATCGTTTATATATATTTTATGAAACTGGACGACTTTGTGTATTGTCAGAGTTGAGATGGGTAAAAAGTCAGTGTCACGGGCAAAACGATAGGATTCCAATACGTGCGCAAACGTCAATGAAAAAGTTTTATTTGGTGGCTAATGAATGGGAACAAATCTCACGATTACGCGTTACGATTACGAACATATATCGTCTTAAAATTACAGCTTCTTTGGCATTGCTGCTAATCACCTTACTTTTTTTTGCATGGACATATTTTTCTTATTGCCGCAATATTACATATACGCTTTAAAAACATTTTTATTGTGATTTCCAGAAGTCCGTGTATTATCATTAAATTTGTTTTTGTTGTAACGATAGCGACAAGAGCAGCGTATATGAACGCAAGTTGGTCATTTTTGTGTGTGTAATAAGCTCCTTGTTCACATTTCCCACAGGAAAGTCGCTTTTTGGATTTCCAGTTGATACAGATTGGATGACGGTCGGACGGAGGAGCAGATTATAATGGATCGTGTGATTGCATCAAAAAGTCTCCATGACAATGATGATGATGGGGTTATACGATGAAGCTGCTGTAATAATAACTTTTATTATCATCATCATGCTTGCATATTAGTGTGGAGAGTTAGAAGAAAAATTTATTTGACATTGTGGTTGCGTTTTCTGTGTGTGTGCTCGTATTGCGCAATAGCCGATCATCATGAAAAATTGTAATAGACTTGAGAGACGTGAGGATAGCATCGTCTGGATTCTCTAAATTGAGGAAAAAAATTACGATTTTATTCGGGTAAATAGTGGTGGTATGGTGGTGGTGGTAAGATCGTAATAAGTTGGGAAATATGATGACCTGTGTCGTTGGGAAATATATAAGCGATTTCTGTTTCTATGACGCTTTTTTTGTCAAAGTCGAGAGGGATACGAGTTGAAGTAAGGTGAGTAGTAGAAAAAGTGGTTTAAAATTGTGTTCTCTCGATTCCGAGAATCTGTTGACATTGTCAAGCAACTTGGGTATTGTCACCACCGTAGTCAACGCGACAGGTTGTCTTTTTTGTGTAGTGGGCGGGTTTTTCCTCAAGAAACACAAGAAAATGTACAAAAAAACTGTCGTTTTGATCTTTGGTCATATAATCCATATCACATCTTCTGCTGCGGCATATTACACAAAAAGGCATAGTTTTCTTAGGAAATGGCTTGTTTTTCAACCTTCCACGTACGAGCAAACTATGAGTAATGTCTCTCTCTGTATCCACAGACAAAGAAGTTACGAGTCACCAAAGCAACAAAAGTCCAGTATGGGAAACAACATATAGAGAGCTAGTATACTCGTTAATAATAACCTTCGTCGAAGTAATAATAAGAAGCTCTCTCTGTTTCTCTGTGTACTGATGTTGGTTGTTGTACTTGAGACGAGGAAAGATGTTGTGAACTGTGAACAAAGCAGCAGCAGCAGTAGGTAGAGAGTCCTCCTCCTAAAAAACATACTCTTTTGTTACATTGCTTATGTACATGTCTCTAGCTTAAACCCAAACTTTAGTAATGTTTCCTGCAAAAAAGCTCTCTGTAAACTTGATCTTCACGCAGCAAAGTGAGTATAAGCTTATCATGTAGTTCCCCTACTCAGTCGCTCGCTGACACTACGACTGCACGAACGTGTGTGTGTTTTGTTGAGATACGTTCACAAGAATATTATTCTCTCTGCTTATTACTCACAATATTTTTTGGGGTAATCTGTCGAAACAAGACTGAAAGAGAGAAACACATCATCATCATGATTATCAACAACAACAACACAAGTATTTATTAAACACAAGACTGCAAAGTTCTCTATAGTTACCCAGAAGTATATATTTGTGAAAAAAGTACTCGAGCTTTTATTTTTACTTGTCTCTCCGCATATTACTTTTTGCTCATGTATACGTAAATACCACAACACCAAGCGATCCTCATAAACTAAAAAAATTGATATTTTTGCTCAATAATTTTAGAACACAAAAGACTTTTATTTTGCAGTTTACAAAAGTGAGATAGTTACCAAAAAAAGAAAAAACTGTCACTCGTGTGAAAATATAAAAGTATTACCACCGGACACTCTTGTTCAGCTTTGCAACTGACGACGACGCAAAACAGCGTACGTGAATGCTAAAAAAGCACAGTGATCCAGATCAACTATTAAACAAAAACTGGAATATATAATATTCCGACCGGATGCATTAAAAGCGTATATGCTTACATATAAGTGCTTATCGTCCAACACATCTTTATTTTTTGCTGCTGAGCACCCAACAAGACCGGTTTTGAGCCGACGACAAAATAATATTTCTCTATATACGCTGTAATTACAGACTCTTTTTTTGTCTATTTCTCACGAATTCACGACAGAGTTTTTTATAAGTCGTATATAGCAACGTCGTCGCCACCAAATTTCCAACAACTACTTTTTCCGTGAATTAAAAGTGAAGTTAATTGCAGAGTAGCGCGAAAAATAAGGGAGAATTATAAAGTGAATTAATTTCCAATGCGTGGTTACTAAACGTAACTATGCCAAAGCCTCCCGTGTACTCTCACCTGCTGTCGCCTAGTAACCGCTCAAACATGATAATCCAGCCTTCCTCCCGCGACCCTCACGGAAGTCTGCACGGACTCCCATTGAACTTGTCGCTGCTCCACCATCACGCTGCCGCCGCTGCAGCGTTTCTAAAACAGTCCGCTGCCGGGTTACCTGGTAACCTGACGCTGCCCACCCTCCCACGGTCACCTTCCCCACCAGCTTCTGGTGACGTTGTCATGGATCTCAGTACAAAGGGTGGTAGCACAAAGTCGGTTCACAACAGTAGACGTCAGCAGCACAGTTCTCCTCCACCTCCACCCCGCATGCATCACCATGTCTACAGACGAAGCCCGTCTCCATCCGACTCGCCACCTCTGCAACATCAGAGCAGGGACATTGGGGGCATTCCCCCACCCCCACTCCAAAGAGGAGCCCCATCATCCCAGTCCCACAACAGCCCCCCGTTGCTAAAGCAACCAATTTCATTAACGGGAATATCAGCGTCGAGTCCCCCAGTGCTCCCGACAACACTCGTAAACCCGATAACGGGCAAGAGACGCGTCCAGTGCGCCGTTTGTCTCAAGACGTTTTGCGACAAGGGCGCTCTCAAGATCCACTTCAGCGCAGTGCACCTGCGCGAGATGCACAAGTGCACTGTCAAGGGCTGCACTATGATGTTCAGCTCGAGGCGGAGCAGGAATCGACACAGCGCGAATCCGAACCCGAAGCTCCACTCGCCTTACTCGAGGAGGAAGATTAGTCCGAATGACGGGAGGATGAGTGGAAATGGAACCACTGGGTTGTTTGGTTTGGGGATTGGTGGTCAAGGGTTAGGCGGTGTGAATTTGGAGGAGATTCTTGGAGAGCGAGGGGATGAGGATGATGACGAGATTGAGATGGCTCAACTTCAGCAACAGCATCAACAGCAGCAGGTTCAGAGGAAGAGGGGCCCAGTGCCACCTCCACCAAACATGACTCAGAAACCGAAGATGAATGGGAATAAGCACGGATACGAGGACAGTATCCACGAACATGAGATTATGGTCCAGCAACAGCAGCAACAGCAGCAAAGACAGAGGAATAGTGTGCAGCAGCATAAAGGTTCGAGTATTCACTCGATAACGTCGCATTTGCATGCGAGGACCCGAGCTAATAATCTGACGATACCGACCAGTCTGGACAGTCCGAGTTCGAACAAGAGCTCCGTGTACTCTCCGAACAGCACTCCCCCGCCCCCGCCACAATCTAACGTTTTTGCGCCGTATCTGATGAACAACGTTAATCTGAGCATGTTCAATCAGCATGCTTTGAAGGGGTTCGGGGCCAGGTTGCCATCGCCACCAAACTCGAGGGTTAGTAGTTGCTCGAGTTGCAGCATGAGTCCTCCTCCTGTCAGTCCTAGTAGGGGGGTTGGAGGTGGTGGGGGGAGTGGGGGCAGTGGTGCACTCCCTTCCAGTCCTGAGACGAATGGGGATGATGAGATTGTGCACTTGATCAAGAAGAGGGGGGAGGGGAAGTATGGAGGGGGGATGATTATTGGGGGTGGAGGGTGCAGTGGGTCCAGGAAGAGGAAGGCTAATGCGCCCGTTAAGGTTCGGTATAATAGTGGGAGCGAGGCGGAGGAGGAGGAGGAGATCAAGAGGAGGTGAGTTATTAAATTTGTTTGCAAATTTGTGTAAATTTTTTGGGGTGGTGATTTTTTTGCAAATTTGCTAATGATAATCAAATTTGCTAAATTCCATTAGCCACCAAGTTCATGACGAAGAGGAAGACAGTGACCCGAGCCCCGTCCCACTCAACTTCAAGCCGCAGCACACAAACGGCTACTCTCACGACTCGGATGACGAAGATGGTCAGCGGTATCCGGAGGACGATGAGGTAGACGCGATAACGCTGAAGCACAAGCAGGCCCAGGCGTTGGCCGCTGCAGGGCTATTCAGGTCCGTGCTCTGGGACTCCAAGTCTGCTGCTCTTCTCGCTGCGGCTGCGGCTGCCAACGCCTCTGGACAACGCCACAATAACAACAATAATGGGGAGGAGCTCGATGAGGAGGATGGAGGAGATGACCAGGAGGATAAGTGCGAGAATGGAGGTGGAGGTGGGGGAAGTAGCAGCGGAGCTGAGTCTTCGTCTTGAACCACATGTAAGTTTGTTGCCTTGACAAAATTATTTTACTGTACCTACATGTTCATCAAATTTGTTGCAAATTTGTTGCTAATGGATAAAATTGTTGTATCCGCAGACCACTATACTCATCCAAGCCAAAATGACGGAGATTTTCATTCACCGCTGCCGCAGCAGAAAATTGTTTCCAGAGCAATAACGTATTCACACACGGACAATCATGTACAGATTATAAAAACATAAATGTACAAAAAAAATCACAACCACTATAGTTTGTAGAGAATAGTTTGTAAGAGCTGTAATAATTTTTTGTTGCCTAGTCACGTGTGTACAGATAACCCAACACAATATTATATATTCCATTTTTTTATGTACAGCATCAGCATCAATCACAAACAGTATCAATCAAAAGTATTGCACAAGAAACACTACCATACCAACAACAAACCAATCTTAAATAGGATTAGTAATTTATTCCAAAATATCTCAATCATTTTTTTTACTCTTAAATATTTTTTTTGCTCAATGTTACGTAATAAGTGAAACCGGGTGAATTACTTAAGGGATGAGAGATATAAATGTTTCTATATAGTTATTATAAATATTTTATTTTTTTCGCACTTCTGTTTATGCACTTTTAAATATACGTTCAAATGTATGAATTCACAAACACAATATCGCACTAGTTCAATAGTATTTCAAGTAAGAAGAGGGGTATTTTTGATATGTATTTAATAACATGTAATAATGAAGTATATGCAATAAGTACTTATAATTGTATCCATAGCAATATACATACCATGTAATTTGTAATGACATTAAAAAAACGCGAAATAAATAAATAAATTTTAAAGAAGTCACAGTTTTTTTACAGCAAAAAACAAATAATTATTTTTTTCAAATCTTTTTATTATCAAATTTTTTTCTCTTCATAATATAATAATTAATTAATCATGAAATGCACATGATAAAAACAGTATTCGGCGGAGCATAAAAATTGTCGCAAAACTTAAAACAGTTTTTAAAAAAATCAACAAAAAAACACGATGCAACAAGGAAATTTAATCTTAAAATGGATAAAAAACAGTGATTAAGAGATCTACAAACAAAAACAGTTTTGATTTTTTTCTTATAGTTCATATGCCTTAAACATTTAAAATTCACGTATAAATTACAGTCATGCTATTTACAGTACACAGTAAATGTACAATGTTTTTTTTACCACTCGCTAGTTTTACACGACTAAAAAATTGTGGTGTGCTCTTGTTTAAAAAAACGGGCACAATTACAGCTACACTTAATTATTTACGCATTTTTCTACCAGTCGATGAGATTTTTGTATATACAAAATGATAAACTGCATACAGAGAGAGTTATAAATAAGTTAAAATAAGTATATTCAGTCGAAATCAAAATTTTTGATGATAATAAAATGTATTTTTTTGCGTGTGTTCACGCATATTGGAGATTGGAAGATGATGATGATGATAAAAAAGCGTAGTACGCCGCAGAGCGTACTTGAACTAAACTTGGGTGTGTGATGATTAATTGTATATCCTAAAGAAATTTTTTATTTATTTATTTTAACATACTACCTGACACGATTGTTGTGATTATTCTAACGCTTTTTTTTTGCAGAAGGGCTTTGGACTTTTTTTAGACACGGGGCAATAATTATTGATGATTGTTAAGAGAGTTTGGGGCAAAGACTTTTTTGGAACTTGGCCATGCGTGCAAATTCATCTTCCAACGTCAAAAGCTCCACCTGGTGTTCCAGAACCACCACCTCCTCGTTCATTGCTAGCACGATCATTACCGGCAGAGCCCCCGGAAGCTGCTCCTCCCCCGATCCCCTCTCCAAAGTTGTTGTTCAACGCGAACATGTGGTGAAAAGGGAATAGACTTGCGGCGGCAGCGCTCCCACCCCCAGCACTCATCTCGTTGAGCATGCTGGTGAACAGCGACGACTGGAGCATTGGGTTCGGGAATGGGGACGCTGCGGGGTCCAGGCTCTGCTGCAGGGACGGAGGGAGGAACGGGTTCAGGATAGACGTCGGGTCGAACATGCTCGAAGGCGGGGTTGGAGCGGAGCTGGAACTCGTTGGCGTTGTTGTGCGGTGGTGCTTTTGCAGGGGGGACTATGGAAACAGAACATTTAAATTGAATATTAAATCGTCATTAAACAAAGTAAAGTAGGTTAAGAAAGACCGCTTGTACCTGGAAAGCCCCTTTAAGCGAGATAGAGTTGTTAGGAGCGGATGCGTTTCTCGCTCCACCGCCACCAGATGGCGCGTTAGGACTAGAAGCGTTGCTCACGCAACGAGACGTGGCAGAGGAAGATGCTTTGTTAGCTGCTGCAGCGAAAGGAGAAGAAGGATTGCTACCACCACCACCGCCACCACCACAAAATAGCTGCTGCTGTTGATGTGCACTCTTCCGCATCATCATGCACATCAAAAGCTGCTGCTGTTGCTATAGCGAAAAGATTCAAGATAAGCAAGATAGCACACAGATAAGCATACATAAGCTAAGTGTTTAAGATAATCCCACAAAATATGTGTACCTGCTGCTGTTGCTGATTAGAAATGAGTGAAGAATTATTTTTCGCGTCGTCTTTAGCTCCTTTAGAGTTGTTGTTCCCCCCGGTGGTAGTACTCCCCCCGTCGTCAAAGAAAAGTCCAAAGTGACTGGCTGGTGCGTTATTATTGCTATTAATACTGGATTCGATAGTAGGCTGTTCGTCCTCCTCGTTATCACTACAAGTAGAGAGTAGTTTCTTGTGAAGGTTAAAGTTGGCAGAGTGTCTGTCCCGAGATCGCTTCGAGGGGAACGACGCGTTACAACCGTCCACTGTACACTTGTGCATTAACTGCTCTTGTGCGGCAACGACAAAACACAGCGTTATTAGTGCGCTCACGTCTACACTACCCTATGCTTTTTATTTTCTGTGTAGTTACCTTCAAATGCCCGATTAGGGAGCGACGTGCTCCCCCAGAACGACTTGCCACCGCCACTACGAAGCGAGTCACCACCCGACTGACGCTGCAGCCTGTGCAATTGCAAAAGCGGTGTAAAGAACATGTGCATACGTGCAAATTAAAATATATTTTAAAAGTTACATTTACTCACTCTGCCGCTTTCCCAGGAGAACTCCCCCCCGACCCGTTGCTCCTCCCTTCAAAATCCTCTTCCTCGATAATCTCCTCATCCTCATCAAACTCAGCCATGCTGGCGGTGCTCTTCTTCCTCAAATTGTACTCTGTCGTTTTGACCCGTTCAGCCTCCTCCGCCTCCTCCTTGCTAACCCCATCCTTACTAGCACCCCCGGCCCCAACAACACCACCCCCGTCCCCACCAATCTCCTCCGTATCCACCTCATCCCCGGCAGCGGCAGGCATCAACTCTGGCGTCCGACTCAGACTCCTGTTCGAGCTCATGAGCATCGGAGGCGACCCATTAGCCCCGTCGTCCCCTCCCCCTGGACTACTCCTCTGCGTCTTATTAACCTCCGTCCCGTCGTCATAGCAGCAAAACTCGTCATTGGAGTCGTCTGGGACGGATGGGAGTCGTACCGGAGCGGTTAGCTTTCGTTTCCTGGATCCCTCCTTCCTCCCAGATGACACGGGGTGCTGTTCGGGAGATAAGGCTTCCTGCTTATCCAACTCTTCGTTTGTCGATGAGAACGAGTCGCTGTTGCAGTCGTCCAAGTCCTGTGACGACTTTGACTTTTTCTGGCCAGTCATCTTTCCGGGCATCACCATCATCATCTCGTCGGGGATGTGGATGCCTGTCCCGTCGTCGTCATCGTCGTCCAGGTCACTTCCGCCCGGGTTGTGGATCATGTACGAGTCGTCCTCGTCGTCGCTCGTTGGCACCATCATCGACAGCGGGAGACCTCCGAACGTGTGATCCTCACTGTCGCTCGTGTGCGTTGACGTGCTATGGGGGCTGTTCACAGATGACGTCCACACATTAAAACATGTAATATAACATATCATAAGAGTCAAGAGTCAACTGAACTCACCCCTTCTTGCTGCCCTTGTCCTTTCCGTCCCCGTTGCTGTTCCCCTCACTGCTGCTCTTCCTGCTCCCTCGTCCAACAGCACCACCGCCTCCAAACCCGTTACCAAGGAACGGCCCTCCAGGTCCACCTCCCCCAGGGGGTATCCTTCCCATGGCGGCCATTGCCGCTGCAGCGTGGCCGTAGAGCATCGGGTTGTTCAGTGCTATGAGTGGTTGAGCAGTGCGCCCGTCGTGCGGGCTGATCTTCCGGCGGAGGTGGGGAGAGTGGAGCTTCGGGTTCGGGTTCGCGCTGTGACGGTTCCTGCTCCTTCTCGAACTGAACATCATGTTGCAGCCTTGGACTGTGCACTTGTGCATCTCGCGCAGGTGGACTGCGCTGAAGTGGATCTTGAGTGCGCCCTTGTCGCAGAACGTCTTCAGGCAGACCGCGCACTGGACACGTCGTTTGCCTACGTGCAATGTGAAGCCTGAGATTAGTGCGATTAATGTGGGTTTAAGTAGAGTGCATGCAAAAATCAAAGTTAAGAACACTTACCGGTGACGGGGTTGACGAGCTGCTGAGCAGTGACGGCAGCTGCGTTGACGGCAGCAGCCGCGGAAGCAGCGACAGCGGCTGCCATGTTATTGACCCCGGGTGCGGGTGGCGGTGGCAGTGGAGGAACGATTTGGTTGGGCATGAGACCCGGGTGGTGATGATGGTGAGCTCCACCACCTCCCGGTCGCTCCGGCATTCCGGGATGATGGTGCTGAGGAGATCTGTTGTGGTCGCGTGGACTTCCGTCCCAGTTCCTGTGCTTGTGCGAGTTTGACGAAGGGGTACGCGACTTGCGCGCGTGGGGGTCTTGGTGGTGATCCTTTTGTTGAGATTCTTGCTTCTTTGCTGAGGAGGAGGAGGAGAGGTTCATTGACTCGTGGGAGGACTTGTGGTGGTGCGGGTGGGAGTTTTGGATTTGCTGGTGGAGGAGGTGGGAACCTGTTTCCCGGAGGTTGTATGGTTTCTTGTCTTGGGGGGACCGGGTGGAGTGGTCGCCGTTGTTGAAACTTAGGTCGACGACTCCTTGGGATTTTGGGTGGTGGTGGTGAGGGTGGGAGTGGGGATGGCGGGGGTCGTACGCGTCGAACGTGCCGTTCTGCTTCAACACGTCTCCGCTCAGGTTTAGTGCAGAGTCCTTTTTGGACTTTTGTTGTTGTTGTTGTTGTTGGTGCTTGTACTCTGAGGATGACTGGTTTAGATTGTTGTTGTGGTGGTGCTGGCTGTGGGGAGGGGGTGGCGGAGGTGGACTCATCACCTCGCGCTTTACTGACTGCACGGGGGAGTTTTGCTGTTGGGAGGAAGCTAAATTCATGCCTGGGATCAGGTTCATTCCGAGGCCAAACAGACCGTTGAACTTGAGTGGGTTCAGGACTGCGGCTGCTGTTGCCGCTGCTGCTGCCATCGCTGGGGGGAAGTTGGACTGGGGTGGGGAGTTGTGGGTGTGGAGGGAGGGAGGGGTTGGGGCTTGGAGGGAAGGTGGGGTCTGAGGGACGCCCATTCCGTTTAGGTTCATTGGGAACTCGTCCCGGAGGAGGGAGAAGCTTAGGGTTCGGGTCGCGGGGAAGCGGAGGAACTGCTGGAGGATCAGGAGCTCCTCGTCGCGAGGGATGATTGTCCAACGGGTCATTACGTTGTTGTTCAGGTTTGGGAATAACGTTGACGTTTGGTGGTGGGGTGGGGGTGGGGATGTTGTCGATTGGTTTGGTTGGGGTGGTGGTTGTTGCTGTTGTTGTTGGGGGGTTCGCGGGTCCTGATGGGAGGACACACGTGGAACATGAGTAAAAATGGAGTGCAAAAGAAGATTAAAAATTAAAGTTTAGTTTACTGACCTGAACCATGTAGCCGCGTCCGAGGTCGCCGACTGTCCACCCAAAGCTCCTGAGTATCTTGTCGACCTCCTCGGGTTGGAGTGTAGAGAGAAGTCGCTCCATGACTATTTTTATTCGGATCGGGAGCGCGTGCGTTCCGTACAGCGCCAAACTGCACACGTCGAAGATCGAGAGAGCGTCGTCTCGAGACGTTAACAGCTTCTCGAGCACTAAGGATTTTAACACGCTTATTGTCATGATTTTGAAATTAAAAATTAAACTAAATTTTAAAAAATTGTCGTGGTCTTGAAAAGGAGAAGACTTGTAAGGTCTGTCGAATGACAATGCTAAAGTTTAATCCATCTTGATCGACATTGGACACAGAATATGTGTTGTTGACGTGGAGGTTTTTACTTCAGTCTAATTTGTCGTGTGTTACAAAAACACCGTGAGAACTCTCGTTACTTTTCGTGCGAATTGTTTGGGGGTGCTTTATTTAAAGAGGTGTTTTGAAAGATAGGTAGTTCCGTGTTATCGTCATCATGACAACGTATACGAGTGCAAGATATGCAAAAAAAAGCAAGTTGCTTGACATTCGCCATTAAAATGTCAATTTTAAAGTTATTTCGAAGACTTTTGAGGATTTTCCCATGTGAGCATTGCCATGGGGACCTCCAGTCGTTGTGTCCAATCATAAGTTCTTGTTACGTTACGTTTTTGTCCGTATATTTTCTTTCCCATAGCGATTACGTTGTTGCCATGGTCGTTATTTATGTATTTATGCCCTTGCCTGAGTTATTCGTTAAAAAAATTTGTCGCGTGATGATGGGATAATCTAACCTAATAGGATATTTAAATTCGTAGATGGTAGAATTACGTATAGCTGGTCATGTTAGATAGCGTGTTACGACGTGAATTTATTAAGAAAAGTAATATGAATGCTCACGGAATATATATGCAAGAAAGAAGTGACATGATGTTATAAAAAATTGTCGTGGGAGTCGAATAGAAAGAAAGAGTTGGTGGGAACTTACAGTGTGTCATCCAGGAATGCGAGCATCCATCGCAGATCCTCAGTGTCTCCTTCGACGGGGCCGCTCCGAAATTTGGACACTCGCAGCCGGATGCGCTGCAACGCAGTTTCTACACAAAAATATAATTTAATATCGTATATATTTTTATAGGCAGTTTATTATTCGGAGATTAAATGCACGCAATTGCTGAAAACGTAATAAGCACGTGTGCAGGTAAAAATTGTCTTGGGGTCATGCGTTCTTTTTTTACACGGGACATGCGATATACACTTACAGGTTTAGGAAGAAAGAAAAACGCGACATTTGGAATGCAAAGAGGTGGACTTTTGTCTCCGCGGGTCTTTGGTCATGAATTTGGGTGGGTACTCACATGAGAGAGTCGCGTTATTTGATACAGATCCATCATTCCGTAATTGTCAATTGTCAAGGTGGGTTTTCAGGGAATACGAACGAGATTGGCATCTTTTTTGGACGTAAATTGAAAGGTTTCTTAAGTTGGTTAAATATGAACTGGACGTGTCGATATTGTTATGTGGTTTATTTGCAGAGAGTGAGTGTAAAATGACGTGACAAAGTGTTAAAAAATGGTGTCCCTAGAGCTGGAGCAGACGGAGGTTTTTTATGAGTAAACATAGGGTAGGTGGGTAATGAGCGGTGGCGGGTATAAAAGAGGTGGGGACACTTTTGCACGGAATATTTCAATATTGGGTTGGACTACTCACTCTCTAGGGCTCTTTGTTCGCTTTCTTTTATTTTTGTCAGGGTGGTTAGTTGTATGAGTTGGTCGCGTTGTCACGATTGGGAAACGGGACTATGCACATAAGTACTAAGAAATGTTGAGTAAGTTTGGGAAGTTGACTTACCAAATCCATCATGAAGAAAAAGTATTGTTTATTTAGCTGGAGTGAGAGTCTCGTTGATCCTGAGCATCCCGATGCTCGAGTTGTACTGATGATGTCGAGTTGATGATCAGGATAGATTTCTTTGTCATTGCTCCTGTATCACATAAAACGAAAATCAAAATTGGTTTAGAAAAAAAATCTGATCTGATCGAGCGTCAATCTGCGCTCATTTGGTAGTCAGATTATCGTGGATAGTCGTAGTTTTAAATGATAAAACTCATATTTTTTTTGATTCCGAGTTTGAGATTAAATGCAATTGCGCACAGACTGTTTGGCGACTATGCTAATTTCCCTTGCAGTTTTTTCGTGTTTATTATTGCGATAGGTTTATGGGGTTAACATTTTTTTGCGATGTTGCGACACTTTCAACTTTGATTTTGTTGCGAATTATTTGAATTATTATCTGTTTTGGATTTTTTGGGCTTTTCTTTGGGTCGTTACTAAATATCAGTTCTAATGCGAGGTTATAATAAACAAGGTGTGTATATAGCATAATTTGATGGTAAACAGAATGCATTGCGGATTTTTCTAGTTTCAGGCGCTGGACGTAATATTTCGAACGGGTCACTATTGGCATTTTAAATCATATATGAAATTTGCTGCCTACTTAACTAAAACGAGAAAATTTTAAGCCCATTTAAACCCGTAAAGCCCAAAATGCAACATGCTATTGGGTTCAATAAATAAACGGTAGTAAATACGTCTGTACACTCGACCGTATCGCAAGCATAGATGCAGTTTGATCGTGAAAAGATGAAATCCCCCATAAAACCCATACACAGATCTCTACAATATTTGCTAACAGAATAGAGAACAGAGTGAGAGTCGACCCAAAAGAAACTGCAAGTTAGTTGGTGTTAGAGAGGAAATGTGTGTCTAGCTGATGTCGGAAGTAGCACGTTGCTCTCGTCGACAGGAGCAGGAGCTCAGAATGTGATCGCACTTAGGCACTCAAATTTATTCCTTTCAGAGGTTCATGATTATTTTATATGGTTTTTTATTTTAAAAGTTGAATCTTCTTGGAAATGTTTTAGCAAAATTATTTGGAAATTTGTGTGTGGCACTGGAAATTTGAAAGTACGGCAGAATTGGCACGTTATATCTCCAGAGAGTCTGGGTTTATGTAAGGTGGTTGATCTCGTCAAGGTCTCGCTGGTCAGACACGAGGGAGAGATGAGCTCACCTTTAAGATAACTAGTCTGCGAGACTAATTATGCGGAGAGATGGAGATAAGCTAATGTACAGTTGAGGAAAAATTTTGCGTAAAAACGCTTTTTTTTAAAAAGATTTTGTTCTGAATGATTTTAATATTTCATAACTGCTCGTGTTATAATAGACGCGTCATGTTTAACTGTCCATTGAAATTGCATTGCAGTTGCATAACCCGCACGTGTTCGAACCGGCAACTAATTTTTAAAGAAACTACCTAAAACTCTACTCTCCATCTATTTAAAATCATTATACTCTATTGCTAGTCAGTCAGTATCATTTAAAATTTAAATTATTTGTCTCCTGACATTAGAGGATAGCACCCAAGTACCAAATATTCTATACTTTCATCTCAATTCACACAACTGCCACCACCAACATGAGTTCGTAGTAGAGTGAATTACAAGATGGTTATCTATCTCTCAGCTTCCGCTTTTTTTGGGTAAAATAATAAAATGTGCCTTTTTATACGACAATGATGATTATTCGTGTGTGAGGATGCAGTATAAAAAAATCTGTCATCCGCTCGTTATGTGCTTACTACTTATTTTTAACCATTTTTTAACGATACACATCATCGGCAATGAGTTTCATATGAGCTTACTTACAAAATGCTCTACACCGGTGGTAGTTTACACACAAGCGTATGTAACATGAGCTGAGAGCCATGATCCCAAAAAGAGTCAAAAATTGTAGCGATGAAAAATGCGTCCACACGGTAGTGTACAGGAAGGAGAAAAAAAATGTTTATTAAAGTTTTTTCGAGATGGGTTTACCCTGATAGTCAATTTGATGATGGTCGTGTAATGGGGAGTGACACACAGAGACAGTTTTTCCAAACGTACACGTTAGTATACAGCGAGACAGTTTTTTTCGTCGGGCACAAAGTACATTCTAGTTTCCATTTTAACATTTTGACAAAATATAAAAAGTCAAGTAGCGTAGAATGGAAAATGCATGTACGTATAAAAAGTGTTTTAATCGTAATATTCATAATTTCCGGATGATAGCGATCTAACGTCCCCACCACACTAACATAACCAACAAGGTAGCTAATTTTTCGTGTGTGTGTGCGCTTTTTTGGGACAACTCAACTCATGGGACATGTATGGGTTATTGTAACGTATAACGAGCAGTTGTTTGATCTGTTCCGTTGATTAGCTGTAATTATTCGCTTTTTTGGGGGTAGCAGCTAGTATACACACTTCCGTTGTCATTTAGTTATACGATCACAAAAGGACACCTGACGAAAAATTGTACTCAACATTGAGTGAGTGTGTGTTTTTGCAATATATGAGAATTGACATACGTGGTGTCGTAGAACAGGAAGGTTTTGTGCGCTTATCTTTGAGAGTGATCTGGATTTGGATAGAGACGTGGGTAGTGGGAAAATGACAAAAGGACAGTGAAAATGTGTGTTGCGGTTTTGTAGAGTCGTGACAAGTTGTGGAGATGGATGGATGGTTGGGGGAGTAATTATTTGCATCTGTGTACACACAGGTGGGAGCAGGGGGTTTGGCTTATGCTTTTGGTATGACACGATGATTTGAATTGACAATTATTATTTTTGTCAGGATACTTATGATTTATTATAGCGAATTGTGATCAATTTGGTAGAAATTTGTGAACGTACATTTTAATTTGCATATTAATTAGTGGTAATTAGGGTGATACGCATTTACTTAATTGGTGTCACTAAATGTCACACTGGACAATCTAATCAATTAATTGAAGTTTATTTTTCAATTTTCTGTAATTGTTGAAAACTAATGAACCGTGTCGGATGGTTTGCAAATTTGAATTTAAATGTAACCTGCTGTACAGTTAATGCTCATCAACATTTGATGTGTATGCGGTATGTACATGTTTATTGTGACATTTCTGTAACAGAATGTTATGCACCCGACCAAAACTGTGATCCGCCATACATTTCACTTTCCACCCAAAAGTTATAAATAAGTTATAATTCAAGTGAACTCATGCCCATATACACAAATGCAACCCAAAGAACCTTCCCCTGTGACCAAACTACACGTAATCCAAAAGTAGTGACAAAATGCAAAGATCCAAAAAATCCACAAGAATTCCACCCCAAAAAGAAGTAATAAATCGCGTAAGCCTCATGATCCCCCAATAAAAAGAGTAGCGCTGTGCGAGATCGAATATATGTGTGTGTGCCACGCCTATGTGTATGACATCACTGTGACATCACCTCATTTTTACAAACATTTTTACTACTTTTTCGCAAAAAATCCATAATTTACCATTTTGCATATTCACTTTTGCGACTCTGGGTGGTGGAATTTATTGAATAATCAAATTTATTTTCGTTCCCATTATTTTATTGCTGTGTCGTAAATCAATTGATACAGTGACAATTAAGTACGATAACGTGCACTTACGTTCGGGTTATCCGGGTAGGTTATCCATTATTGTAAATTTCAATTAATTTATAATCAGCAGCACAGTATCTTAACTAGAATAAATATATTCACGTATGTTCTCCAGCACACAGTAATAATTTAATTGTACACACATGAATAAATAATCAAAAACTGCACAGTTAAACGAGCACTCAATTGTATTCAAAACTGTAAACTCCAAAAAAAACCATTCACTCCGTTAAGATAATTCTCCAGTGAGCCGTAGTCTCATTTTCCCCCGTCACGTAGTTTTATTGCAGCGTGTGCTACTCCCCGATCACAAAAGGAGCAGAGACATTATTATCAACGCGACAAACTCAACTGCTTACACACGAACCAAACCTCCACGTAAAAAATCACCCCAAATTGAACAGGAATAAGTTCTTCAGAAAACCCCAAAAAGCCCGTCACATAAAATGCACCCCTATTCGATAAAAGTAGAATGTAGTTGACAAAGCCTATAAAACGGAATGGCTATTGCGCGACAATGTTTCTCTCTCTGGTTCTCTGCGACTATCTGGTGTAGGGTCGAATCAGTGTGTAGTGTCCCATCGAGTAGTCTCCACCTTCTCTTCCCAATCTCCCAATTGGATCGTGTGGGTAAAAAGAGTCGCTCTTTTCGTATGACAATAATATATACGTAGAGTGTCGTGTATGCGACAAGAACGACGGAGACGACGACACGAAACAAAAAATAAAATTGTATAAAAAGAGAGGATTTTCAGATGATGCTCTCCTGCGAGCTCCTATGCTCCTGCCATAATAAAGTCGAATTGGGAGAACAGAGACGAGCGTTCACAGTACACACGGCTCTCTCACAAAATGCTACGATGCTTTTGCCTTGTTTGAGTTACGAGAGCATGCATTCGGGATCTATTCTTCTTTTTTTGGGGGATAACATTGCAGACGCTCGCGTTCGTAGCATTTTCAGGATAGGGTTCTCTTCTACACTCTTGTTAGTTAAGTTTGCTGCTGCTTCCCAAAAATCCTTTTTACAATAAAATTTCTTTGGTGTGCTTCTGCTTTTGCTGCTGCTGCTGTTATTTCCCCGAGATATCACGAAGAGTATAAAGTTGGTAGCAGCAAACACGGTACGACGACCGAAAACACACCAAAAAGTATTTTATTTAGTAAGAGCAGGAGCAGCGTGGTGGAGAGAGAGAGAGAGAGAGAGAGAGACAGTGCCAAATAAGCAGGGATTTTTTTATATGCATGCAGATTGAAACAACGATGACACGACGATGGGTTGATGCTGTGTTTTTTATCACGAGGACACGACTACCGCGACGGTTTTCGTGAAAAAAAGGATGGGTCTTTGTCACAGGATGAATTTTTGTGGGAGGAGTTCCAACACGGAGTCAGCGTTTATTTTTTTTATCCTTTTTTTGGAGGAAAGTTTTTTTTGGAGGAAAATAGGAACACGGAGGATATATTTTGGAGGAACGGTCGTGGTGGCGGTGGTGGGAGGTTAGGTTAAGGGAACGGACGGGGAGATGCCGGAGAGCGAGACAGAGAGAACTTTATGCTACTTTACTTTATTGCCATATTGTTCAGAGATGATGCGGAGGGAGGAATGGTGGAGATCGCGACATTGCGACAGAATAATGAATTGGTGGAGTAGCCCACGCGTATTTTACATCCAATTTTGTCGTGTGTCCAATGTCGCAAAGATAACCTTGTTCACAGTAGAATGAGAATCAATGTCCTTTTTTCTCACTCTTCACGCCAATTTACACGTTCATTGGGGGTTATAAGTAGTTATGGTTGAGAATGCGATGCATTGCAGCAGTAGAGTGCCTGCTGCTGACATAATAATAAGCAATAACAGTATACACGTAACGATTAGTGGTGTATCGCTTATGCGTGCGATCGTTATCATGATACTTAACTCTTTTATAACGACAAAATATCATGCTCACTACTTCTCTCTCGGCTCGTTCAAAATGTTCGTCTTTTTTGGTCTGTTCGTTTTCATATAAGCTCAATTCTGTGATGATGATGCAGTCTTCTTCGTCATACGAATTGATCTACCACCACCACCACCACCACCGTTGCTGCTGCTGTGCTCAGTGCTCTTCTTCTTTTCTGTTTCTTCTTGGTCTTCGCTGCTGCTGTCTCCTCCGTCGTCGTGTCGTGGTCGTCGAGAGAGAGAGAGAGAGAGAGAGAAAAGTGGGACCGATCCACAAACAAGGCTGGGAGCCAATCAGAGTACAGCTTTTTATACGCTATAACAATATTATATATCTTTTCCTTTTTTTTATACTCACGCTTTTATACTCTCTCTCTTGCTCGTTGTCTCTGTCTTTTTCTATTCTCTCTATCCGTCCGTGGTGGTGGTGGTGAAAAAAAAGATCGTTTTTGTATACCGAGGCTTCTGTTTTCGTTACTTTTGTGAATTTTTTGACTGTGCGAGCGAGCAGCAGCGGAGGAATTTTATTTTATCCTTTTTATATTTTATACCATGCCCGGTTTTTCTTTTTGATAACACAAATGCGATGAGATGTCGTGTGGCAGAGTCTTTCTTTTTATCATGCATTTATGGGCGGGTGCGGGGAATATGCTTTTTTTTGCAGAGATGAGATGTAGTCTAGTTTGCACTGCGGGGTGCGATCTCTTTTGCGCCACGACAGATGTGCGCTTTGACAGTCTATAGGCTTGACATGTTTCGTTATAAGGACCGCAGCAGCAAAGTTTTTTTTTACAAATATGCTCTCTACGAGACGACGCGGTGGTGAAAATCTCTGAAAATACGTTGATGCTGCTGCTGTGTTTTATTTTTTTCGCGTGTGTCGTCCGTCTCGAGGAGTGGTGGAATGTTGAACATAAGAGACGAGGACGAACGAGAGCACGAATGGATGGAAAGAGAGAAGAGGAGAAAAAAAAGATGCACGACTATAATATTTTTTTATTGGGGCTTTATATACGGACGACGTGAATTTTTTCTTCTTTTTTCAGAATATAGATAGGCTTTTTTATTTCTAGTACTTTTTTTTCTGGGATATCATACGAGTGGTGACGGAAGTTAACGGTCGTGTGTGCAGGAACTCTAGATACGGGATTGCGGGCGTGTGTGTTTTTTGGGATTGCATGCTCTCTCTTGTTACTTTACTTATTGTCGCAGCAGAGACGCTTTTTTGGCTTTTTTGGGGGTGGAAAATTGGAACTGGATTGGGGAGTTCTGTTTTTTTACTTGTTTCATGATTTTTCAGGTTGACTTTGCAATTTTCGACTTTGTCGGGGTTCGCGAAATGGCATGAAAGAAAGCTTAAATGGATGTTCAGGTGAGTATAGTTTTACAACCCTTTATAAAGCAATAAAAAAGTGCATTGCATTGCGCGTACACACAATTGCGATTGTTTACGTTTTCATACGCATCGACAACAATGCGTGTTTACACGGGCGTGTGTATGAAGAGTACAGCTATGTGCAGTAATGATTTACGTTGTACGCACGTTTATAATCTTCACTTTTGCTATCGTTTGTTAGTTAGATCATTCAACTTCACGCTGTTCATACTTTTAAATACGATGCTCTGCTGTATAAATTATTTTTGCACACACACGCCGTATACGCTTGCGGATTACATATACAATAATTTTTTTTTTCGCAAATGAAGCGTGTTCTTGCCGGTATGGGGTCGGAGCTTTTTTATATATCGCGTTTTTTTGGGTGCTCATGGTACGGGTGGTGGTTGGGATTTTGATGAATATGAATGTATTTGCGCTTGTTATTTTTCACTGGGTCATTCGGGTTTTGATTTATTTTTTTCTTATTCTTAAAGGTTGGAGTAGTGGTGGTGGATTTAAAAACGCGAATTTGTTGAACGGGAAGAAGAAGTTAAGTTTTGAAAAAAAGTTGGTGTAAGGAGAAACATGATCTCTCTGGTGGTGTTATGAAGTTCACCAGCAGCAGCAGACGTAAAAAAGTGTAGAGGAATGCAATGCAACGATAAAAACTCCCCTTGTTCACGTACGTGTATTCAATAATACAGTAAGAGAGTGAGGTGGAAGAGATGTAAGAGATGCAGTTTTGTACACACATACTCTCGTAAAAAGTCGTATATGTATTTTTAAGAGGACGTAAGGTTGTGTGTGCTAGGAAGAGTTCAAATTTGATGATGAGATTTGTAGAGTGCACAAGAGATGCACTTTTTAATGCATGGGTGTGTATTTTAAAATTGCACTGGGATTCGTATTAACATTAACGTTGTCGTGAGTTTGTGCGTGTGAGATGAGAGATTATATATGCGTAAAGTGCTATCAACACGTCGTGTACTCTAATTGCTAATTAATTTATTTGTCACGGAGTATTAAGTGGATTACACACGGGGACAAGTGACACAAGTAATTCATAAAAAACAGCTAAAAAGCAGCAGCAACCCCATTCATTTCTTCATCCCACGTAACTTTGTCTCCCCCACACATACAATCCATTCAGAATGACAAACAAAAAAGGCTTGCGAGAGCACACAACAAAAACCCCGAAACGACTCAATTTACCCACCACAGAGAGTTTACATGCTTTTGTGAGCACGACACACGACAAAAAAAGAGGAGAACGCGTTACGAGACTATAAAACTCCCCTTTTTCCCAAACAGCCCAACCTAGAGCTTTTTTATCACAAAAAAAAATAATGTGTCTCGAGTGTCCCCTACGCAGAAAAAAGACTATATGTAGCTTGTCAACGAGAGTATCGTATAGTCCCATCCCACCCCATAATACTTACCTGTCTGTCATGTCATTGTGTTGTCGTGATGTCGTGTCGTGTGTAGGATGAATCGCATAGGTCACCTCGACACTAAAGTGGGCGTCGTTCTCATCTCCATTTGTTCTGTGTCGTTCGTTCGTCGCTGCTACACTCTCTATTCTATTGTGAGTTTTTTTTGGTTAAATCACGACACAGAGAGATAGATAGCTGTAGTGACAAAAACATGTGCTGTTTTGTCCTTATACGCGACTGCTAATTATCGTGTTGTGTGTGTGGATTCTTGTCCACCTCGTCGTTTGAGTTAATTCGTTGTGTTGTGACGATGAAATACATACGGAATGTGTCTCGTGGTTTGTTGAATGGGGTCCAAAATAGGATTGATTAGGGGGCATGTCCATCATTCGATGATCGTTGTCTTCTTGTCACGATGTTTTGTGTTTTGTATACGTAGCATATTTTGGTAGACATGTTGGGTACTATAAACGAGTTTTTTTTATCATTTTATTTTTGAGATGAACGTACATGAACGTAACTTGTCAACGAGTATGTGTGTGTGTGTGGATTTGAATAGAATATTATATCGAGTGAGCGAACAAGTCACGAAGTGGACAAGAAAATGATGAGCGGACGACGGAGGGAGGGAGGTTGTTTCTTCAGGGGGAATTTTTCTTAGTTTGTTGGGGTATATATGCAGTCATTGTGTTTTTGTTCTTTGCATGTGGTCGGGGTTTGTGGAGAGTCACGACACACAAGAGTGTGTTGATGCTGTGAGATGCTTAGAACAATCGCTTTTTGGATTTGCATTTATGACAATTTTTTTAGAACCATTCAAGATGGAGAGCAGCGGATTAATATTAAATTGGGGAGAGTTGGATGTATGTATAGAATGGATCGTTGTTGAAGATGAGTATTGTGAGTTGGGCGTGACTCGGGTTATATTTATGGATTGATTTTTTTTGTGGTGTGTAAGAGAGAGAGAGATGGAGATAGATGGGATGGATAAATGTCTTTTCTGCTTTTTTGTCCAGGTGGACAGTGTTATGATGCTGCTGGAGTTTATTGATTTGGGTACATACAGTAGAATATATTTTGTACATGATGAGCTTTTAGAGTATGTGATGTTGTTGGGTTTTGTATTTTTGTTGGATTTTTGTTATTAAATCGGTGGTGTGCATTTCTTTGTGATCGGGATCAAACGATTCTTTTTGGGTTTCATTTTTTATTGAGAATGGAAATAGGTACATTCTTTTGTATGGTGTATGGATTGTGTAGGGATGGATGGGTTTTTGGGTGCTTATGGCGTTCCTTACGTACATGTTATAATTTAATCGAATTTAATTAAAAATTTAATCGTTAATTGTCATATTATTTACTAACCATTTTGATTTGTGTTTAAAAAAAGCACATTTTTACAGATTTTTTGATCTAATGTCGAATGTCGTGTACATGTCATGTATGTAAATTGTCACAATGTCGTATGTCATTTCCCTCTAAAACATCTAATTAATAGCTCAAAAAAATTAAATCCACATCCTCCATCCATAAAACAATCATAAACACAAAATCCTGAATCCCAGTGCAAAAATAGCGAGAGCAAAAAAAACTGTTTCCGCTGGGGTTCGAACCCAGGACCTCTCGCGTGTGAAGCGAGCGTGATAACCACTACACTACGGAAACCTGCTTGAGGAAATACTGGAAAATAGACGCATCTGTCGTGGAGCTCCTGTCTTGCTCACAGCCTTACTGCTTGCTATACTCAGCTTGTGTGTTCTTCTCCAAAAAGCTCAGAGAGCTCAGCTCCGTGTCTCGTCTCCAAAACTGTTTGCTTTACTTTTCACGATGATGAGCAGCTCTCTTGTAACTCGTAACAGAAAAAAATGCTTGTCTTTGTAGAATCGAGTCAAAGGCAAACTTTTGCTTCTTTTACTTTTATGCTCTGCTTGTGTTCTTCTCCGCGACAAACTGAACCGATGCTCTTGTTTCTCTGCAATATGCGCTCCTTCTCTTCTCTTTTCAGCATTTTCCCTATAAACTCTTACGAATGCTTATGCAAGCAACTTTACATCATCCGCACACAAAAAACTGTTTGTTTTCTCGCGTCATCGTACACATGAGTATATTCGCGTAACTCATATAATTGCGTGTGTGTGCTCTCGTTCCCAGAAGAATCGGCTGAATTCGCGACAAAAATTTGTAATCTAAGTTACTCTGTTCAATTCCAGAAACCATTAACCCAGCTACAGACTTGAAATTCCAGCTAAAAAGGGTTAAACCGAACGAACCTACCTCTCATTTAATTTACCCAACATCCACTTATCACACGATAAACCCGGCATGACGCTCATCCACACAAAGCCCAAACTGTCCAACAGAACGACAATGTGTGTATGTATTCTCGCAATCACGTTTATCGATTTGTCCATCCGAGTAAATAATTTCCCACAGAAATGTTGCGTCCTCGTCGTCAAATAACAAAAAAGAGCTCCGCTGGCGTTTTTTCAGCCTACAGAACAAAAAAAAAAGTTACATAGCTGATCAAAATCGTTGATAATTAAGAAACCGGTTTTTACGTAGAAAAACTGAACTCGACCATTTTCCTCTCTATCTCTCTCTCTCCGTCTGTCATGATCATCGCTCGTAACGATGATGGGTTTTTAAAAAAAACCGTCACTCTCGCTGAGACTTTTTGGTCGTCGACTACGAACACACATCCGTCGTTTGTACACAAGTAGCAAGAAGACTATCACTCGACAAAGTAGCGATAGTCGTTTTGTTTTTTTTATAGTTGCTTGTTGGTTGTCGGTGACTGACTCTCTTCTACTCATCATCATCATTGATGGGCTGTGACTTGTCTGACTTTCAAGTTTTTTTTTCTTTCTTCTGTTTAAAACATGCTTATTAGTATGATTACACGAGTTTTTTTTTTCGTAGTCGCTTATTTCAGTGTCATTACGATATATAGTCAAGGGATGCATAATAATGAGATAACCTATGAACATGTTTTACGTACACGAGATATTGTGGGCGGGGATTTATTCATCATCGTTTCAGAGTTGTTGCATTTTTCTTTTTACTCGTAATCATGATGGTCTCTCTCGGAGTTGTCGTGTTACTCATTTGACGACGACGACGACGACGACGTTGATGCTGCTAACATGTCCCTGAACACGACGACGAGTTTTTCAGATGAAAGCAGGTTTTTTATTTAGTAGACCCGTCACTTGATTCGTGGGACAATTATGGCGGGTTTTAGACGGACTGGATGGACCATGATGAGTACTATGAGAGTACTGGTTTTTTTTGTTAATCTACATGACATGATGGGGGTATGAGCTTTTTAGCTCTTTTTTTTAGTTGTCGCGAACAGCAGATGGTATGATGCAATAGGGCTTTTCGTCTTTTGTCGTTTTTGGTTGGGTGCAGAGGATAGATAATATTTCTCTATTCATTGTATGCTCCCTTGTGTCAACATGCGTTTAAATCCGTTGGGTAAATATTACGAATATGTATTTTGAGATTTTTTTTGTATATGAATGGGATGTTTTTTAGTACGAGTGTCCCGTGGATGCTGCGTCGCGTCGATTGTGTCCCGAGAAATATAAGAACTTATTATGTAGCTTCCAATTAGCAGCAGTGGAAAACGCAGTCGAGTGTGATCTATTGTTTGTAACATGGGAAAGTTTTTATGGAAAGTATGAGGTTTTAGGGGTTCGCTCTGATTTTACTGATGGCGTATGATATTTTAAATTGGAGATGGAAAAAAAATCGGTGAAATTCATTAAGCAGTTTCGGGGAAATGAAGAGGGTCGTTGTAAAACAACGGGAGCGAGAGAGAAAATGGTATGAGATATATATGGAGAGGGAGAGAGAGAGAGAGTATGGACCAGGAATCAAGTGGCGGATTCTGTTCGAGCGTTGATTATTTTTTTGGAGAGAGAGAAATGACGAGTTTGATGATGGAGGGGGATTTCTCACCGACTTATTGATCGGGGGAGAGGGAAAATAGAGTTATTTTTGGATCGGTGGTCGGAGTCGGGATGTCTTGAGTTTTGGAGTGCTAATTAGCGAGGTTTATATTTGGAGTAAGGACGGAGCATTTTTTAAATAATCTTAAGAACTTATGATTTGTGATGTAAGGAATGCAGAAGCAAATTAAACGTAATTTATACTTTTTTAATGGCATTTGAAATTTGTTGGACAAAAGGACTTTTGGATGATAAGGGTACCCAATTGAATAGACTCAAAAATATTATGAAATGATGATGGTTATTGGATCACGCAACGGTGCGTTTTCTCTCTCGTGATCGTTACAAAATAACAGGGTGTACATCTGCGTGTGTGCAAGCAAAGGGTCTCGGGTAAATTCAATGAATTGATACAATGCTTTTTATTAATACGCTTTTTTTTCTGGGTCATCCTTTTGTGTACGCGATAGTACTCGGATGAACAGGACTACTGAATTGTATATAGGTTTTTTCTGTTGTGTCAACTATTCTGGGACAAAGTACACGTACATCGGTACATCTGTTCCAGTACTACTGTCATGTTTGAGAGTAACAGAAGAAAAAGGTCGTGTGTAATTACGAGAGAGAATTGTAGGACGCTATATGGGGTAGGTTGGATAGAGGATCCTTTGTTTTCTTGTGTGTTTCGGGGATGATGCTCTTGTCTTTGTCGCTTCGTGTTTCACAGACGAGAATGTTGTTATTTTTTTTGAGGGAAAAAATAACCTGTCACATTTCTAACATAACTCATCGGGAGGAGAAGAAGATACTTACCTGGAATGATAATAGTTTTGTTTGGTGGTGGGTGCTCTGCTCTCGTTGTTGAGTTCAGAGCAAACTCACCTTTTTCTCAACGTAATCAAGTTCATGATGATGATGGTTTGGAAAGAGAAAAAACAATCAGTTTTTTTTTTTGAATGTTGTGTTTTTCTTGTGATGATGACCGACTCGACGTTAGGAAGACCCTTTTTTGAAACAATGGGGGTAGCGGGCAGAGTGAGTGTCGTAGATGAACATGAGCTCTGAGTAAGTTTGGTTTGTCCAGCAGAACGAAGGTAATGAGATTTTTGTTGGAGTCGTGCTGAGGGACGGGAAATTGGGTTTTCGTTTATTTTGTGAGGTGAGTAGAGTAAAGGTGAGGTGAAGAGAGATGACATTTGATCACGTGACATGGGTGTAATTAGAGGGAACGAGAGCAAGCATTTTTGGAAATAGATGCGTTATCTCTGCTAGACAATTTGTTTTACACAGATGCGACATGTTGTATATTTGTTGTCTGTTTTTCTAGCAGAATGGGTTGAGAACACCGCAAAGTGATGGGAACACATTTATTTTCATGACAGGACAGAGAGTCTTGTGTGAATTGCATATGTAAGCAATAAGCATCGCATCCGAACCACTTACGCAAATTGAAAGGAACATAGTCGAAATCACGGCTATGTTTGCTTTACACTTTACTCGAAAGTGAAAGGCCATGTTGCTCGGATTATATAAACTCTATCTCTTGTCATGTATAAACTTTTGATAGCATACGTGTATGTCAGAGGAATCTTCCGCTTTTCCCATGTTTTTTGTCGCTGTTCCGAACGAAGGGTACCACACCCAAAAATAACGGAACGCGCGATTATGACAAAAATATATTAAGCTGGTGTTTGCTGTTGTGTGTGTGTCTTTCGAGATGGAGTAGGATCATAAAAGCATATTGCTCCGGAGTGAGTATAAGCAAAAAAAATCAAATCAGATCCCCTCTTGCACACAATTCAAGTAACGCAAAAGCAAAAAAGCAATTCAATCTAAATTAGTGTGTTCGAAGAACCCACATGTGTGTTATCAATATCATTTTTTTGTACACTTCTTTTTGATCTCGGAGTACGGGATCTGAATTCGGGATAACATGAAATCTCGAAATAATTACAGGGCACTATGCTTAGTGGAAGGAAGAGAGAGAAAAGAAGAAACAAAAAAAAGACGAATGGAAATGTGTATGAAACCACTCCAATTTCCAATACTTCTTTGTCAATACCAATCAATTCGACGAGAAATGCTTCGCTCTTTTTTCTTTCTTTTTTTTGGTTTTTTACGCTTTTTATGGAATTCGAGGTGGTGGTGGTATGCAATGCATGATGTTGGGTATGCGGAGCACGTACGTTACGTCAGTGATCACCATTTGTTAGCATGTACAAATGGGGAAGTCACTCCACTCCGGGGGGATATGTGTAGTCTGAGGTTCTCTGTTTTGTCCCCGATCCAAAAGGCAAGTAGTATGTTTTCTCCTGGAATTGTAAACCAATCCAACTAATTAAAAAAGATGTGGATCTGGAGAGGAGCTGTTCATTTACTCATTAAAAAGGTAGAGAGAAAGAAAAGGCCTATTCAATTCAGGGAAAAAATAACGAGAGAGAGACTTTTGCTCTTTTTCCATGATTCTGATTGAAATTTAAGCAAAAAGGAAAGAAAAAGGTATGCAGAGGTATATATTCCTCCCATTTTTGGGTCTCGGGCTGTTGGACAATGGCCGCGTATATACCGAGAATGTGTACACGGTCTTTTATGTAACGCACTTATACGAGCCTGTAATTATCACGTTTTACGAAAAACAAGTTTTTCGTTCTTTCTTTTTAACTGACTGAGACTCATCATGAGAGAGTCCTTTTTTTTCTTACACAGATAAATTAGATATGTTTTGCTGGGTTGCTCACCTGTGTGTATATGAAAAGAGTCCCCAATAATTACGATAATTCGTACACACGGACTTTTATTCCAGTCACAGACCAAAGAAAGCTTACAGACATGTGTGTATGCTATGTGTCAGGTAAATAGAGACAAAAATCAAGTTTTTACTTTCTTGGTACATGTCAAAGTGTACATGATCTCTGTATGATGGGATATTATGCTTTGCTATGCTATGCTGATGATGATCGTTTTTAGTTTTTTTTTTCGTTTGGGGATGGCACTTAGTGTCCACCTCTTTTTTGTTGGGATTCTTGTATAATGATGCGGAGTTGTGAAACAAAAACAAGTCCAATAAACGAGTAGACAAGTAGAGAGAGGGGGAGATGAGATGAGAAGAACAGAAAATATAATCATGTTGATGATGATGATGAACCTGGTATTTCGTCGCCCATCACATATACGATGGTAGTGTTTTTTCTCCTTTGTTGATTCATGTCAACGATAAACGTAATAATGATGATGGGGAAGGATGATGGTTCTGTGTGCTGTTGTGTCCACTGGTGAACAGGTAGGGAATGCTTTCGATGTGCTTGGTCAACGACGAGGAACAACACACGTTTATTACGCGATTCTGAGGCATCACGACCATACGGTAGTAGGCAGATTTCGTCAACAGTTTTGCTCAGCTTTTGTGTTGTGTGCTGTGCAGAGGACGATTATCTTTTGTGGACGTGGTCGTAGGACGTTACGTGAACTTAGGATTTTTTTTTGATGTGATGTTATGTCGATGGATGGATGATGCGAGTCATTATGTGAGAAACAGTAGTGACGAATATATATGTGGACATGGGCTTTGAGATATGAAGTTATGTGATTTCTGATTTGTTAGGCAAGCGATGATTTCGTTTGCGGTGCGCCGGGTTCGGTGGATGGGAATTGTAATGGCATGTTGTATAAATTTGGGGAAATTTGAATGAAATTTGTAGCAAAAATCAGGGCATCTATATGTACCGAAATTTATAATTTTTGTAGTGTGTAAATATATTTACCAAAATATTTTCAAATTCTTTTAATTAAATTTCTTTGTTCTATTTTGTTGAGAAAATTTGGATTATAGTCAATATATTATACTTAGAATATTTGCAATCTCATGCTATGTATTTATATTTCATAAATGTTTGGCAGAATTTAAAACTGGCTAAATCATTTATAAATTTTTTAGATTCTTTAATTGAGAAAGTTTGAACCATTTACATAGGTCATGGGACGTATCATGTGAGGTTTTAGGAATGTTAGGCTATATTTACAGTCTGTCAAAAGTTCTGATGTACCTGTGGGGGTGGAGCTTAGCAGCATTTTAAATACAACAAAAAATGCATAGAAACTTTGGTTACACTGTAGTATGTGAGACGGCATGCAATTTTAAACTGTAGTTAAATCATTTATAAAAAATTTGCGGTATTAAAATATTGGTAAATTTAAAACATTTGAACGACGTTTTAATTAGTTGTAAATTGTAATATATTTAATTGCATTACTGGTAATTTAACAATCCGTTAAAATATTTTCACACTCAATAGCATTTTCTCTAATATATAAAAATATTTGCAACTTAAAGATATAGCATATATGTGGATATAGAAAATGAAATTTCAAGAAAATTAAAATGGTAGCTAAATCATTAGTATGGAAATTAATATTTTGCAATTTTAAAATATCGGTAACGTGAATATTTAGTTTTAAAATTGAAATCAGATTTAAAATACATATTTAATTTCATTACCAAATAAATAAAGCCGTTTAAATTAAATTATATTCACAGCGAGATAAACACACTGTGTCAAGCAATTAGCAAGAAGAAATCTTTACATGACACTACGTTAGCATATATATTTTAAAGCATAATATATTTTCTAAATTAAAGATATTCGGATATCGAAATATTACTGCGTGTAATTTAGAATATTAATAAAATAAATGTTTTTCTATATGACATATTGCAATACCGTAAAAATTTGTGGCCCTAAATACTTCACATGTAAATTGCCTTAAATTTAAAAAATTGCAAGATGGCGAATTTTTATACTACAACAAATAGTTTCCATCATATGCTCGAAATATCACCATGTTTTAACAATACTCTATACACCAAAGTGTAAAATTTAAAACACATTTAAAAAGCGTCGTACACGCCGCACCAATATTGCAACTTGGTTCAGTCCAAATACATAATTCCATAAATCCATAATTCTTGTAACTTAAAAGTATGATATAAAAAATGTAAAAACAAAAATTGACGACATGTTCTAAAAGAGCGCAAAGTCCAAACCCGAGAGAATGCACGTAAAGAAAACACCCAATAGTATACAGACTGTCCATCCATTTACATTTTCCCACGACAAGTCTTTCGTCGAATCCACAATTCCCACAGGACGAGGACGTCGACGACACAATAAGTACGTCGTAATTACACGGTTTGTTGTGCAACGAGACTTGCACACACACTAATGGTCCAGGTATATAAAGAAATGGATATGTTTGTGTCTGCTGCTGGTCACACAGGGTATGATGACATGGGGCATTATATGCCAGATAGATTTTTTAACTATCCTGTTTGTGGCAATACATCAATCACTGAAAAATGTTTTTACCGTGTGTATGTGTGTGTGTGGTGTGTGTTGCAATGTCAGTTACGCAGGTTGGTTTAGTACGAGGAAGAAGAAATTCATTCCATTTTGCGCGTGCATATTATTCGGTAGAAGACCAAGACAGTCGTCGTCAAGTTCAAGGGCAGGTTTCGTTGTTCAGATCTGGCGACTTTTTGAGGAATTCTTGATCATGTTCATTATACGTAGTGGTCACTTTTGCATAGCGTCACCGCATCTCATCATCAGCGTCGAACAACGTGATGTTGAGTAAAGTCATTTCGTGGTGTCGTAATGCTCCGTATGGTCATGTTTTATTGGTTTTTTGGGAGATTGAATGTAAAAAGAAATTATTATTATTTGAGATTGCTCAAAAATTCTCTTTTGATTGTCGTGTTTATTTGACGGGGATGATGATCATGATGATATTAGGGTGATTATGTCCAGCGTTAATGTGTTTGGGAAATTTTTTTTCTTTCTGTTCACTTACAACTTACATTGCGACACGTCAGTTGATTGTACGCGGCGTTTATTACGAATAAATTATTATGCATGTACATGAAGGTGAGTTTTTGTTGCGGTTTGCTAAACTTGACATGATCAAGTGAAGGAAAAAAGCAATTTTTATTGGTAATGGGGGTTTTATAACGTAAGAGCTTTTTTATGCTGCTCAGATTATTAAATTTCTTTATTGGTTGGTAATATATTTTCGTGTAATTAGTTTTTAATCTGCTAGTCGGGGAAGGAGATACATGACGAAATGACAAAAATTGGTGGTGGAGATTCTATATGATGCTCTCTGGATCTTTTTCTGATGATTTCCCAAGTGGGGTGGAATCTTACGACACTGCTTGTACATGGTTAAGTTAGGTTACGGGAGAGTTAGGAGTTTTCCAGAGAGTTTAGGGATGTTGGATGTTTTTAATCCGGGTGGTAATAAACAAAAACAATAAATTTGTTAGTAGCAGGACACGCGACGATTAATAATAAGTCGAGGGTTGACTTTCTACGAGATGCTCTGTCTGGTGGAGAGAGAAAAGCGAAAAGGTTAAGAAATGAATGCACTGCACACGTAATCGTATAAATCAGATTACTCGTGAGTGAGGAGGAAAAAGGCGAGAGCAAACATTCGGTAATTAGATTGTAACCCTTTTAACTGCTTGCATTATTAATATATTTCTTGGGGATGTGTGTTAAAGGAGAAGGGGAAATGCAACTTATATTTTTCTCTTGTAAAAACTTTTTCCGGCGGGTCGGGTAATTCGTGTCGTGCTATATGTGCACTACTCATGTTTTATTTAGCCGGGTTGCTCTGTCCCTCGAGCTATGCACTCTCTAATCAACAGAGTCTCTGTGACTGGTATATATGCTTGTGTTTGTGTCTTTTTCCGCTTCATGACAAAACGATGCGGAGTGACGAGGCTCGTAAATTATTTTAGCGAGAAGCTTTCACTTGCAGGATTAGTTTTACATTTTCAACGAGTTTAAAGGAACGAATTATCACGGGGATTATTAGTTGTTGAAATGTGGAAGATGATGCTGTTCCTCTCCTGCATTTAACGATGACGATGCAAAACGTTATTTACCCGGAAGTTTTGTGCCAGAGAGGTTTTTGTGCTTAATGGGTTGTGCATGAGCTATTGTGTGATAGTCGGGTGGTGAAAGCTCTTTGAACTATTCTGTTGCTTTGTTCCTTTATTACATTTTGTCATGCATTTCAGTGTGGACTTTTTTTTTCTTGTCGACGAATCAATTTGTATCTTGCGGATAAATATATTGACGAGTGGGAAATGATAAATTGTATAAAAAAAGTATAGTTTTTTGAAATGTCAACTTGTGAACTGCACCCGTCATGTCATCGTGTATATTTTTTATGTGCGTTTTTTTCAGTTTGCTTACTAGCGTGGATCCATAATAAGCTCATTTACAAATCCATTAGTCGGGTTGAGTGACTCGAAAAGGAGCGTTTTTTTTCTTTCTTTTTTTAAAGAATCATCAATCATGAGACGGATGCAACCGAGTCGGTGAGTTTTTTGTGAAGAATATATATCGGGGATCTTTTTTAGAGATCGCGCACTGTTTTGATGTTGGGATCCTTTTGTTATTTGGGATACTTGATGGATTGACATTTTTTAAAGTGACCGGTAATTATGAGTTTGGAGTTTTTATGGGATTCGTTGGAATCTCTTTTTTTACATGACCACTAAAGATAATTAGGATCCACGGGGGTTTTGGGTGATAATACAGGAAATTTTGGTCATTTCGGCACGGGCTACGTGGAGATTCGATGGATAGATTTTTGAAGGTACATAAAGATTTGCCGATAAAAGGTTTTTACATGTGTATTGTTGAAGGAAAAGAAAAAAAGGTAGGTTGTGTCGCGTCGGGATGAAGAAAGAGAAGTGATGCTGGAGAAGGTGGTGACGTGTGTAATCTGTCGTTGGAGAGAGAGAAACGACACACGACGACGGGGTAGATGAACATGACAATGAGAACGGAGAGCGTTTATTATGGGCTATTGTTGTGTTGAGGAAGAAAATGGGTTTTTAAATGGGATCTCTTTTTCTTGCGAGGACAATAGCTTGTTTTGTGGTGGTGACAAATTTTTTTGTGAGATTCTCCGGGCTATTGTGGAGAGACGGATTGGACGAATACTGTGTAATCATCGGGGTAATTAGAGGGGAGGGGATGAGATACTCAGAGTGGCTTTTCTTTCTTTTGAGATGAAGGTATGTTAATGGAGTCACTTTTTTGTGGAGAAGAAAAAGGTTCTTTCTTGCAAGAGGGGTTTGATCATCTTCTGATGCTGCTGTGAGACTGTCAGAGACGAGGATAGAGGGGAATTATTATTATGTGACATTATGTATACGGGGGTGTTCGTGAAGTATGTGGCTGGAAAATATGGGAAGTTGGACTTTTTATATTTTGAGGAATTTCTACGCCGGTTATATAATTTGTTTGTTTGTCATATATTTTAAAGTTTTAAATTTAATAAATGAAATAAATTTGTATGCAAAAAACAGGTGGGTAAAAAAATTCACATTTAAAAATTAATTAAAATTAGGGAGATAAATGCCATTTTACAAAGTTTATTTAAAATATTATCCATTAAAATTAATTAAATTTTGGGTTTTGCAATTTTAGTTTGTTAGAAAATTTGATGTTTAGTATGAAGTTGAAAGTAAAAATTGTTTTAAAAACGTTTTAAAATATAAACTTAAAATATCACCATTCTGTCCATCTAGATTCTCTTGCATTGAAAAATGCATCCAAACATAGCTACATTAGAATATGTGCATAATTTATTACCATAAAGATTTCTATAAAATATTCTACATTAGATTTAGTATTTTATATTTGGAAATAAAGAAAATTTTATAAAAACAAATTTTTAAATGCATTGCCTTTAAAAAGATGTTTCAAATTAGACTTAAAATATGTCACAAATTCAGCTATTTAAATTTCCTCATATTGCAGCGTGCATCGGGCCACCTAGCAAATTTACCACTAAAAATACATACATTTTTCGAATGCCGCATTTTCTGAACGCTCCCTCAACCCCGATCATTAAGTGTACATGATACACACATGGCATCCTACCTCAACGCATCCCATTGTTCTGTATACATAATCAACTATCCCAATATAATAATTTTTATTACTTTTTTTTCTAAAAGTGCGAGCACAACAGAACGACACGACCTGTATATTATAATATGACGCTTACAAAAAAAAGTCCGTCACCAGCGAGCATCCTGGTCGTTCGTCGTCGGTATTCAACAAACGGAGTGATTTTAAGGGCTCCATTTTAGATGAGTTCCTTTTTTGGGTTTTCTATTGTGTTCCTAGAAAATTACCTGTCACGTTTCAGGAAAAAAAATTGGTTTTTTGTGTACTGTTGCGTCGGGATGGCTCAAGGCTTTTGTTCGTACTAGGAAGTCAGCGACATCGAGAATTGTAATTTTCTTCGGGTTCGAGTACATTTGGGAGGAGAAACCTGTGATTTTCTACAACCTGGAATTTTGATGACAATTTTTTTGGACGGAAAATTATTGGACGTGACATTTTGGAGTTGACCTTTTCGGGTTTGAGATTCTACAGGTGGGGAGCGTGTGATTACGTATATGAGAAAATGAGATCGGTTGGTGGTGAACGCGGTGAGATTCCTTTGAGCACTTTCCTGGAAATATTTTTGTGGAGTGATCTGACGTGACATTTTGACAAGCCATAGCGAAATCAGTTTTTTGGGTAGAATTCTGTTAAAGAACAGGTACATGGGTTACGTAATCATATGTGCTTTTGGGTGGAAATGGGTAAATGAAATTGGGATGTAATCACATTTCAATATGTTCAGATATTTTGTCCATTTATTTGTCCATTTGAGAGTACTTGAATGTCCTGTGATCACGCCATGTGAATTTTTGTGACTGCCCACCACACGGAGTGGTCAGGTATCATGTTTTTTATACTGTAATTTGATTTCTGGGAAAAAGGAGGATGAAAATATTAAAATTCAAAGTAAAATGTTTAGAGCGCTCAAGTTATACAGTTTTTGGGTTATTTTTTTTGGATGGGTAGAATAAATTCATTTTTTTGAGAGAAAAATGTCAGGGAGTCCAGTTGTGCGTAGCGGTAACGTTACACTCACGTACGTAAAACATGACGTTCTTTTTGGGATGAAAATATATTTTATTCTCGAATATTTAACAGGTGCTCACTTTGACGTCCTTCAAGCTATTTTGAGTCGACAGAAAGAGGGCTGATGTTGGGCTGTCACACAGTCACTCTTATGCGAGCTTGTACAATTTCTTGTACTCTGTGTACGTAACGGGATAAATGCAGTAGCTATATCATATTCATAATTTTTTATAGAAAATGCTGCGTAATAAGTGGCACGTCGTTAAAATAAATATTTATTTTATGTGGACCGTCACATCCATTGTATATGTTACTTGCAATTCAAGTTGCACTTAAAATATTTTCCGAAATATCTCTGGAAAATTACACAACCTGTACGCCATTAGTAATACTTTTATTTACCATATTAGCGTTAAAACCGGTAAACTGCATTTCCGGTAGCCACAAATGCTACCGCATTTTGTACACACACAAGTGTCCTGCATATTCGGTCAGTGTCATAAAAAGTCCCTTAGTAGTAATGCGTGATGTTGTGATATTCAAATGTCCCGTTAACTCGCCAAGTGACATAAAATCTCTGCAATGATCATGCATGTAATTCCGTGTGCAATATATTTTAAATGTTAAGTAATTCAAGTTTAAAAAAATATTTTCCTTTAAAACTTTGAAACGCCCTCAGGAAAATTATATAACGTTAACACAAAATTTTAAACAATGTAAAAATATAGTAGCTTTAATATTCATAAAAAATGTAAGGGTTTTCTACTTTCTATAATGTCCCGTTGTATTACCTGCGTACTAACCCATACCTTTATTTTGTTACTTGGCTTTCAAGTTACACTAAAAATATTATATGTTTAAAATTGTTCAAAAAATATCTCTGGAAAATTACACAACCTCAGCGCCATTACTAATAATTTTATGTCCAACAAAAGTGTTAAAACCGGTAAACTCAATTTCCAGTAGCCAGAAACGTTACCGCATTTATTCCACACACAAAAGTGTCCTGTAGATTCCGTGAGTGTCATAAAAGTAATGTGTGATATTCAAATGTCCCGTTGACTCCCCAAGTGACATAAAACGACTATAATGATCATGTAATTCCACAGGTGCGTTAATAAAAGTGTCCCGTGTGGCCACGTCCCATCATCACAATTGACATAATCTCCCGTTTAAAATTCCAGTAGCATGTAAACTCGCGACAAAAGCGAGTGATACAAGTGCATGATAAAAACGGAGATAAGAATCTACACGACAATACGTGATGACATGACACAACATTCTCCACACATCGGTAACAATACTCGCGACACGTTTGTACTTTAAAAGTGTCGCTTTATATACATTTTAAATGTTATCTGGAAATTTTTCTCCAGAGGACTATCCACTCCTGAGGCACTGAGACTAGGTAATCCGCAGCAAGAGACAAAATAATCAGTAGAATGGAGTGACCCCCTGCGTGTCTACGTACTCGCTTAAGAAATCGTTTTTTTTTCTTCCTTCTTTTGCTCTTCGGCGTACAAGTTTCTTTGTCGTGTATGTACACAGCAGCAGGTTTCTTCTAAAAAAACTGTCTTGTTGCTGCTTATTAATATTCGTACTGTGTTTGTACGGAGGAATCCTCATTAATAAAACAGCATCGTGCACTGCATCAAAGAGACATGAGTTTTTTTTCTTCTTCATCTTCGTAGAGCTCTGCTGGATACGTACGATAGTCTGGACATTTGCTGCTCTGGAGAGAGAGAGTGCATGTCCTGGAGGCATGTTACAGCGACCATAGGACATCGTTACTGCCAGCGTGTACGCACGTTAAATTTCTAAATCAAGAATACTTGACGTTCTTTGTACACCGACACTGCGTCACGGGACGACTCTTCGGGATACGCAGAGAAAAACGAGTCTCTCTAGTGGAGTGACTATTTGGGACCCTTTTTTCGAAAATTCAGTTACAAGATGCCTTAACGCCACCTGGAGAGTGTATAAAAGTTGTCCGGGCTCTGCATATACGATCCAATTTAAATTTTTATTTTTTTTATTGTGCGCATTGAATACTCGTACCATTTATTATATCGTAGGACCGTGACGACAGGTAATTTTTGTGATTCTTTTTTCGTTCTCTCTCTGTCGTGCTGTTACACGGTTAATTCCAAGTACAATGACAATTGTACGCATAATGGGCACACGACACCACCATTTTATACGCTCAGGGATGGGGACCATGACACGGACCTTTTTTCTTACTTTTAGATCGGAAAAAAGGGTTTTTTTTACGGACGCTGTGAGTGGTCCAACTTGTATAACTCTTGCTCTTTATATATCAGGGGTCAGGTTATTTTTTTACGAGACTTTTGTCGTTTGGAATAAGTAGGATGTATTGTTGGGATGTAGAAGTTTTTTTTGGAGCTCCTGGCTTGCGTTTGATGAATGATTCTGAAACGAATATTATTATTGAAACGGACCTCATGCGGGGGTGTGAAATTGGATGATATAAAAATGAGAAAGAATGATATTTTCTCGTATGGGTTATGTGTTTCTGGAGTGTACAAAATGCCGACGGAGGGAGAGTGAACGCAAGACATTTTCTAGACTGGACAAAAGATATAGCCCATTTAGAAAACCGAAATTTAATGCTTTTATTCGAGCCTAGAGACACATTTAAAATCGTTATTTTCCCGTTTCTTGCTCCTCTTTTCCTCGGTAATATACTGATCAATTACGTAATGCACTGTGTGGTGGTGGTGGTGGATAATGGGATGTTGTGGACTGTCAATTTTTATACTTCTCTCGTACCATTTGCATAGGAATCCCATTTTTTACTTGAAAACATAACGAACTGCTTGACAAGTTGGGTATATATATCGCATCGCTTGACCAATAGTCCATCACATTTGAATATCAGCTTTTTATTTCGTATGAGCTGATCTTTTTACTCTGGAAATGTACTTTTGGGAAAATTGGACCCTAGGGGGGAGTTTATTATCAAGAAAGGGTTTTTTGTTTTTTTTGAATATATTGAATGCTCTCTTGTCATCCAATTTGGCTTGCGCGTACATTTTTTATATGCTCGTCATTTTCGGTGCTGCTGCCGTTGAACGATTGACGACGACAGTTTTTTTTTTGTACAAGGCGTGCCGATACATAAATGGGAGTTCGCTCGATGCATAATGAGGTGGATCGAAGAATTCTTGTGTGCTTCGTGAGACTCAATATATGTGTAACGAGATGTGTTGTGTTCTCAAAGATGGAGATTATTGACGAACAAACGTATACAAATGACAATAATGTGTGTATGAGACGTGGAGTGGTGATGAGTTTTTGGGTTTTGTGTTGATGAAGTAGAAGAACGAGTGTGGTGATGTGAGTGGCACTACTGTCGTGGACTGACTACCTGTCTAGTAGTTATATGTGTCGTGTCTTTGAACCTATTGTAATGAGGCTCATCATCGCGTTGCTCCTACCAATTTACATGAAATGATCGGAGGAGAAGAAGGAGAAGACGAGTCGAGTTTGAAAAAAATTGTATTCTAAATTTTTCAATCGCTTCTGGGCACACATTTCAAACGAGTCTTCTTGCTTGTTCTGTGTTGGGGCTGACGAACGAAGAAATACACTGACAAAAATTATTATTGAGAAGAGGACGGAGTATTTTTTTGTGTCTGGAGTTTAGAGCTTTTTGGTAGTCGGCGACTGAATTGCATTAAGTCGAGAGAACGTGTGTTTGTGTGGATCATGACGGGTTTTTTGGAGAGAAATTGCTTGACATTGTTGGGTTTAGCTCCGGCTGCTGATTGGAATTGGAGATTTTTTGTAGTTTAATGATATGATGGCTTGACATACGACGTTCTCTCTGTGATGATAGGTAGCTGCTTTTGTTTTTTGAGCATGATGATGAGCATGGGGCTTGTCATTAGGAATAAATTCTTGCGTAATGATAGTGGTTGGAGGTTTGCAGGTGCAGAGAACTAAACTGCGTATTATGATCATTCTTGACTTTGTCAACTGCTCTCAGACGTTTTATGTTATGTAATATTTTCTGTTGTGGTTTTTATTTCCATTTCCATTTTGTAGAGTATTTTGTACGTTCTCCAGCAGCCAACATCAGTCAGTTAGAGAATGTATCCAATGTTCATTTCCCTTGAGAAATTTGTTTGCGTAGCTTTCCCCTGGAATTTCTGTTTGTGTGTGTGCGGATATTTCCCTGTACAACAACACATTTCTCTAGAGGGATTAGGCATTTTTTTGGTGTGGGGGAATATTCTTCTTTTTTTTTCGGCAGAAGGGAAAAAATATATTCTGATCTTAGGGAGAAAATACACCCTCTTCAGTTATCTTTTTTTTCACCCTCTCCAGTTTGCACACGCGATTTTTCGTTATATATTTCGCGCGGGGTTAAGCATTTTTTTGGGTCAGTAGGGGATGGATGCTCTTATGAGTTTATTTTCATGAGTTTAATGTGCTTACAGGAGTATCGATTTTTTTACAATTTTTGGGAGGATAAAATTGGGTCAGAAATATTTACACACGCGAGAGTACGTTGCGTGTGTGTTCATTAAAATTCTTTATACTTTCTGCAAAAAAATGTACTGAATAAAATGCCTACCACAAATAACGAACTAACGTCTCAATCAGTTAAACGAACCGTGTCGTTGTTCGAGAGTGCGTTTAGAGTCTGTTGATGCATAACCGCACGAATCTCCATTCTGTCCAGAAGAAACTATCTATTTTTGGTAAATGATTGTGTGTCGAGACAGTATATAAAGTGGTTTATTACGGTGAAATAAATTACGTACGTACGATGATATCTGCAAAGAGAGCGAGCAGCGGAAGATGACAATATCTCTGGTTCCATTTTCACCCACGACAGTTTTGACGTGGACGTTCGCATAAAGAGAAAAAAGTTCTCATCTTTTTTCTTTTTTGTTGTGATTGATTGTTGGCAAGACCTATTGTTGTTGCGTCTATTATGATTCATGTCGTGAGTGATGCGGAGAGAGTGCAGAGCATTTCTATTCTGCTTTCGTTACTGTCCAGTGGAAGCAAAGATGCTGTGTCATACTGAAATCGTTAGTGGAGAGATGTCGATGACAGAAATGGATGCGCTATATTCCTACATGCTTATTTATTTAAACGGGTTTATTGTCAAGTTTTCGTTGGATAGAGTCTAGAGCGTAAAAGATATTAAAATTTTCCTTTCGTGAGGTTATAAATTTTATATATAGGAACAGCAGAGAGCACCTTATTCACGTCACTCAAGTTGGATGCACGGTTTCAGAGATTTTTCTGTGTTCTGTGTTGTGAGTGTACTAGCTCTACTCACGTATCACCCAATAAAAAAAGGAGAGAATATCGCTTGTCTCTATTCATAAGGATGCGAGAGTATTCCCCTCTCGAGAGACAACACACCACACTACGCAATGAATCGTAAATGCGGAATGAAAATGAGGAAAAATAAGAGAAACGAGGAAAGATTTTACTTCGTTGTTTATACAATATTTATTGGCTGTTTTTGTTTTTCTCTTCTGCTTTTTTTTTGCTTTTTTGCTTTTTGGGCGGTCTGGGACATTCTGAGACGTTTTTTTTCTTCTTGGAGCACTCGGGTACACACGGGTAAGACGGGTAATAAGAAAGGAAGAAAAAAGAAAAGAGAAAAAAAATCTGAGAGAAAAGGGGAATAAGTTACGCTGTTAAGTTTCCCCCATGTTATCACGTTGATAAAAATCATGTAAAACAAGCGGTTATGGAGTGACGGGGATACATCACACTTTATTCTTGTCACTGAACTCGACTGACGTTAAAATAGTCAAAATAACTAGTAAGGTGTAACCTTTAATATATAACTACCGGAAGAGTGATACATGCCCAAATCACAAATTAGGTTTGTATTCGACCGTTAAACTATGTTAGTGAACCTCAACTTGAACATCTAAAACGATTTGTGGAAAAAAAAATTTTACCACCTGGTGACCCCTCTACTTCGACCCCCCACCCAGCCACCATTTTACCGATTTGACCCATGGTCCTTTGACAAAAAATGATCCTCATGAACACCTCTATCCATTTATACAATAAAAATTTTCACGCCTTGGTCAACCCCACCACCCCCCACTTCGACCCCCCTACTTCCGGTCAATGATGAGGTATCCGGCTGAAAATCAATAGGGAACGTCCTTATGGGTAAAGGTATATGTATGCCAAATTTTATTCAAATCGGTCAACGTGAACGGAAGTTAGAGTGGGTACGGACACACAGACAGACAGACAGACAGACAGACAGACAAACAGATCAATCGCTATAACTACCTTTTAAGCATTTCATGCTTCCGGTAGTTAATAAAAAAAAGTAGTATAAAAAAATGGAAGCGGAATAAGTTGACTCTTGAAGAGATACTTCACACTTTGACAAGAGGAACGTAGCAAGAAGCGACACATCACCTGGTACGGTGCATATCCCCACGAATGTCGTTTTCTCTCTGCCTCCATTGTACTCTCTTTGAAATATGTACTCTCAATTTAATCACTTGCGTCACGCAATCGGGTTTCTGTGTGTGTACACACAGCAGTAGGGATTTCAACAACAATGACTTGTTTTTTTGTTATGTGACCAATCACGACACATTTTGCAGTTTTCGGGGGTATATACTAATGCTTGCGTGCACCGTGTCCATCCGGCAGGAACATCACGACATTTGATTATTAAGGAGTATCCTTTGTTTGGGATATAAAGAGGTTCGTTTCTTTTCCTTGATGATGATTTGTCATATTTTTTTCTCTCTCTATATTGCTATTATCACCGGGCATCACGACATTTTCATTATCTTATTAACGGTGAGCGCTCTCCTTTCTATTTTGTTCTGATACTACTAATAATACTTATATGGGCAGTTTGGGAAGAGTTTTGTTGAGTTGAGTGCAGAGTAGCATGGAGTTTTGTTTAACGACCGCTTGTGGCGGTGGTGGACGCAGTGGTTGTGTGGGGCTTTTAGTTCTTTTATTTTGGATATATTTTCAGTGTGCTTGTGATTTGACTGTGTGTGCTGGACAGTGTGTAGAGTGTCCATGTGCATTGGGATTTTGTGACTGGATATGTAATATTCTAATATTTTTTATCGATCTCATTTGCATATGGATGGGATGCGTCTATGAATCAGCATCATGATCATGCGGTTTCTCTCTCTATACTCTCTCGCATTTATTATTATTTTTTATTCTTTTTTTTTTGGGTGGGTTGGATGGAGACAGAGGGGGAATATACTTACTATTCTTGGTGGTGGACAGTCTCTTGGACTCTCTCTGGACGTATAGACTTGAACAGAGAGGTTTTTGACATGGGGGATAATATTCAAGCATGAATATTCTAATTTTTTTCCTTCTTTCTTTTTTCCTCTCTGGAGAAGATGAGCTTTTATTGCCCTTTTACGTTGCTTCGTAGGGAGATTTATTTTAGTTTTGGATGCTACTCTGTGTTGAGAGTTTTGAGATGCTCCGCTGTTGTTGCTACTTTTTAGAAACATTCTAAGCTGAGCTGCTGGTTAATGTGCATTTTCATACGCAATTATGCAAAGTAAACGGATGTATTTCGGAGTAGTAGCGTGAACGGGACGGAGTACAGCGTATATGTACTGCATATATACGTTCTCAATGTATAGTAATGAGAAATGCAGAGGGAATTTTTTTTTGCAAGGTCGTTGCGAATGCATTGCGTGATTACGGTAATAGGTTGTAAGAGGAGGATGCTACGTACGTACTGCTCTTTGTTCGCTTCATTTGCGCTTTTCACTTTCATGACTGCTTACGTAACAACAGTGGATCATGTAGAATGAATGAAGAACGATGTATGTGTATTCATATTTGATTATTTGTTTTTTACCCAAAAGAATAGTACCGTGTCGTTGCATGTTTTGGATTGAAAAGCAATCTAGAAAATCGACTGTGAGGTCGACGGGGAAAAGTAAGAAAAATGCGTATCGATACGGACAATATGACACTCGGCCATTCATCAGGAGGAAAGAGAAATGCAGTCTAACTTAATGATGTACTTGCATGGGTATGTAGTGATGTAGTGGAAGTGGTATGTAGAGTGACAAATACGGAGATAGGGTGGGTGGTGGTGGTGGTAGTGGAAAAAGTCAAGTAGCATGCATGTTCATCGTCAAAAATTATTATGGAAGTCGCAGTACGAGAATGTTTATTTTTATAACCCATTTGGTCACAGGGATATGTACGCTAATGTCGACGGTTATACGGAATTTTTGGGTGAACACCCGATTTGTAAGTTTTTTGGGTGTCGCGGCAGAAACTCAATTTGTTCAGGATGGATTGCGTGGCGGTTTTGGGAAGGAACTTTAATATTATTGGGATAGTTTAATTTTAATTTTAAAGTTAATTTTTTACGCAGTTTAGGATGTTTTATGAAAATTTTGATACATGCACGTTTTAAAAATTTAATACATTAAGACGCACAAAAATGCATTAAAATAAATAAAACTGAAAATACTTCCAAAAACCGCCACGTACATGTATCCCACCACCACCACCATAACCATTAGGTTTAACAAACTAGCGACATATATTTCTCGCATAATATCATGAATATTCCTTGGGTGTTCGGTCCCAAAAAAAACCCTCCAAACTCCAAACAGAACTCGGAGTAATGTCAAATCCTGTGTAAACGTAAACAAAATATCATGTCAGTTTCTCTCTCTCTCTCTATCTCGTCGTCTGGTTTTTTAGACAAAAAAATGGAGTGCACTCTGTTCTCTAATATCTGGTGTATATCTTCACACATACGTGTTATTTATACGACCCATTTCCTGTAATGCGCGATGCTCCTTTATCGTCGTAAAGTCAGTCGTCTTTAGAGTCATATGGATGTCATTTCATGTGTCTCCTCTCCATCGCTCTTACACAAATAAACACAAGTGATCGGGAATGGGAATGTGAATTTTGTGAATGCTCGATCGACCACACAGCATACAAACATGTGTATTCATACAGCATATATTTTTTCAACCCGATAGATATTTTATTTTCCCAATTGATTCGAATGCATGCATACTTTGTTCGTACACAAAGAGCCTCCAGGTACAAGAACGCACCAAACCTATCCACAAAGAAGGTAGATAAAAAAGCGTCACATCCCACAAAAATAATAGCAGTATAAATAAGTACCCAAGTATAAAGTCTACTAAAATAGCACCCTAAAAATAAAAGATATGAGTCGAGTCCCACCAGAGAGACTACAACAATTCCCAATAATATTCCCATCCCACTTGACATATTATCCAGCGATACCATATGCTGCTCACGAAATATACCTGAGAGAGAACAAACCTTGTGAAGAAACAAGTCGTGACCCTTGAAGGTACGTTCATATTCCCCATGTTGATTAAAACGAGTTTTTTCTTCTCCGTTCCCCTTGTCTCTTTCTTTCTACTCCGTACACTGTAATTTACTCCCAAAAAGCAATCATAATAACGAACAACGAGCATCTTAAACCTGTCCTTTTTTGTAACAGCAGAAGCATCAGAGACAGAAGAACGTAATAACGCGTTATGAAATGCTATTTAATTTGGTTAATAATATGAGCATATATACTCGCTCTCTGTCCGTCCGTTCTCGCTCGTCGACGATGTTTTAGAAAAAAAAGGTCGTGGTTTTTTGACATGTAATTTTTTGTCAGTGAGAGAGAGAACGAGGGAACCTGGAATTCTATCCACTTATTATATGGGGACTAGTTTTCTGTGTGTATCCTGTAATGATAGGATACTCGTCGTGTGATTATGAAAGGTATGTGTACTGTGTCGTGTACACACACAGATCACAACACAGGGCAATCAGGTAATCATGATTATCAAAAAAAAAGTATCGGAGAGAGAGAGATGACCCTTTTTATATATTTCTTTGAGAAAATCCTATCGGACCCGAATCCTATCCAATTTAACTGGAATGTTGTGTGCTGCTGGAGAGAGAGAGAGAGAGAAACCGCTTAATTAACCAATGTACACGATGATATGTCGCTACGAGAAGAAGTCAAAACCAGAAAAACCATTTCGTCTTTTGTTTTTTTGAACGAGGTACATTGTGCACAGGGGTAGGGGAATAGGTAGTTGGATTGGATGGATTTTCATCGTCGTTGCCTCGGGGGAATCTATATTGATGGGTTTGGTTTGTTGTTGGTGAACACAAAGGGAGAAATTTTGTACGCGTAGTTTTTTTGGGTGCTGCGGTGGTGAAAATACGCTTGGGTCAATTGCTAGCGGATTGTCGTAGGTAGGATGGAGAGAGTTTACAGAGTATTTTTTATCTCGAATTAATTTCTGAAATTATAGTTCTTTTGCGTTTATTAACCGTGATTAAGAATTGGATGGGTATTCGTGGTTGGGCAATTACCCAATGGGATATTATCTGGCGGTGAACCATACTTTTTGTATGCACTTCTCTGAAAAAGTTCACAAAATGATACTGTTCCAAGTAGAAAGAGTATAAAAAAAAATTCCAGGAGGACGCGTATTTCTTGGCATGCTCCCAAATGCTAGTATTTTATGTGACGATGCACTCAGAGTTTAGTACCCCGCCCGCCCACAACCACTCACCACGATAATGTCGCAAATTAGCTCGGTCATGTGCATGTACACTTAAAGTGCGCGTTCTAAAACGTTTGCCTCTTCCCAGTCCATTTCCAGTGACAATCAAACGTTTGGGCTGATAACGGTATTAAAAGTTTTTAAGAGAAAAAACCAATTAATTTGTCCAGAAAATCTTCTCTCTAAATAAAAAAAATCAATCTAACACAAACTTTGTACATATCTGTCCGGCCATCACTCGTATTCCACATGTCAAATGTGATTTTCATTACCAACTTTTTTTCTGCTCCTTCTGCTCTGTTCTCCCCAACAAACGTGTAAAGTATTTTTAGTGATAATCCGCCCACAATTCCAAACGTAAAAGTTTTTTTGTACACTCTCGTTCAACTTGTCATGATCTTTAAGTGATCGTGGGTTCGTGGTGGTGGGGGTAATGAGACGGAATGCTTACGTGGGGGAGGATATTTATTTTTTTCTCTCTCTAACATTTTCTCTTTCGTTTTCTCTGTTGATGTTGTCCAGTCATTACGCTTCTGACTAATTCTACGTGTCTGCTTGTCGTGCAGAGGTATTTTCCGACTTTTTCGTATTTTTTGTCGTGACGTTTGACGAGAGGGTGTAGTTTGAGAGATGTACAAACCGTTTGTCTTTTTCTTTTCTCTCCGAGGTCAAGTGAGCCACTTCCTGTGTGTGTGAGCTCCCAGCCTGTCTCCCTCCCTTTGACAAGTTGACATCGACCACGCGAAAATAGCGCCGGGTACACACATGAGATGCTTTTTTTGGATGTTTTGTACCCAAAAAAAAGTTCAATTTCCTGTTGTGAGCTTAAGCCTTGTTGATGAGACTTTGGGAGATAGGACTGTGTGCTTGGTCATTTTGATGATGATGATGCGAGGCTGGAATGATCTATTATTATTTATCTAACGTGTTTGGCTAGCAAAACTATCGCATTTTTCATTTCTGAGAGAGTGAGAGTATTCAGCTGTGTCCGCTCAATCATGATGAGAGTTTTTCGAGAGACTTTGTTTTTCTACTTGACCATTCGTCATTTCTCAATATGCATGTGACAGCAGAGCGGAGAGGATGAGACTGTATACTGAGTGTATATTCCACTGCTCCGCTAATGAAGACGGATGATATGTTGACTAAAGTATGAGCAGATATTAAATAATTTTCGACACTCAATCGTGATTATGTCACAAAAGTTATGGCAAGGACTTTTGTTCTTTTACCAATGTTCCAGAGTCAGATCGATACTTTTTTTTTGACTTTTCGATATCAACGTAACTTGATATGTTATACGCCCACGTATCACATTTTTGTGTGTGCAAAGAGACGTGTTTCCTCTCTGAAATATGAAGCTGTAGAGAGCAAGTGGACCGTGTCATAACTGTTTGCCAGTTGATTTGACACCATCAATCACTGCGACACGTTCTCAAGACGTCTTTTTGTTCATAGTACTAAGTTCTGTTACTGAATGTTGATCTGATAATGACATTCCAGTGCACTTAGCACTTGGTTTACAAGAAGCCATTTTCTCTCTCTGTTCACTCCAGTGGACATACGCATTAGAGTAGTCTGTTAGCAGATATGATTAAACTTACTTTAAAGCAATTGTCAATGTTCTTTGCTTCTGCTGCTGCTGTTTTAATGGATTTTTTTGTGTGTGTGTAAAGTCGCACTGTCTCGATCTCTCGTACAACAAAAAATATATGATTTTAGCGTTTAGTGTTCTGGAAAATGTTAGTCTGGATGGTAAAGGGATGCCGCGGTGGAGAGGGAAAATGTTAAGATTTTGAAGAACGTATAACGATTGTGTTGAACCCCAGTAGCTGGTAACACTTTTTTTTAATGCCGAGTTTTCTAAATGGTGATGGTGGAGCAGAGACAAAAACGATGCATTTCGGATGGATGATAAGTTTATGTGTACACATTACGCGAGGTTGTGGTGGTGGTTGACTCTTTTGTCTGTACTTTCTTATTCTTTTTATTTATGCTTTATTAACATGCTCGTAAAAATATGTGGTGCTTTTGTGGAGGAAAGGAATAAAAAAAGTAACCCTTTTGGAGTTGGAGAAATATATGTCGCCGCCGACACACAAGAGTCAAGAGAATAGATCATCTCATCTCACACTCGTCTTTTTTTATTGTGTACACCTGTTGGATCTTTCGATTGTCATGAGGCTGCTTTTTTTTCGTGGTGACGCGTTTTTTTAAGAACGTCGGGCACTTTTTTTTACTTTCAAGTTGAGTTACACCACCACTCATCTTCACACGGTAGTGCAACATGATAAGCATCTTAATATGACGTATTATGGAGTCAAGTGACACGATTGCGTATTGATAGCGGTGTTCAAGGGGGAAGAAGCTGAGGAAAAATGTCTTGTGTCACGGTCGTGGTAGTGGTGTCGTCGAATGGGACTATTTTTTTGGTGAGGAGAGCATTGTGCATCATGACACGAGAGAATGGTTTGTAGAGTCTTCTTTTTAGTTGGAAAATTGTTTCAGGAATATAGTGCAGAGTCATCATCGGGTATTGTGTAGATGGATTCTTTTTTTTGATGCGTTTTTGATGTCTTTATGTGGTGTGGTGTATGGATCGAGAGGAATGACGAGCAGGAATTATTGTGAACGTTCAGACCTGGAACTTGATGCCATTGTCCGGGGTATAGCATGGGTTGAGTGTGGGTGCGAGGGGGTTTTTGGAAATTTTTGGAACATTTTAGGGTGAATTGTTTAAATATATTGGTAGCAGTTGAAAATTTATTTTTAACACATATTTCAAATGTTTTTAAATACATTCAAATTTTTATACAGTAAATATTGCTAATTGCGCAAAATAAATTCCCCATTCTTTAAACCACTTTCTCTAAGCCCATGTTTCCCGAAAACCCCCACGCATCACATCTCAACTTCTCTCTGTCCATATCACACAAGAAAAAGCAGACAACACTACTCCGGTACGTGTAATGTCATGTAAGAAGAGTACACTATCTCTCAAAACCCATTGAAGTGGTAAATGATGACGACGATGTTTTATGACATGATCGTTTTCACAGGATCATGAGACGAGAGAAAAAAAATATCATGATGTTACCCACTTGACAAAAGGAGAAGTGATCCTCAAAAAAGAATAAGAAAAAAAAGTGGAATGTACGTTGAACACATAATATTTTGTAGAGAAAAAAAACGTCCCATCAAAGTAACGACATAACATGACAGACGTGGATGCTTCTTGTATTGAGAAATCACCACACACTCTAAAAAAGAATCTTACATCCCATCTTGAACACTCCTCCTCGATATTCACGTCAAAATATCATCACAACAATTTCTATTCAACTCAACTCATAGTCCTGTCTACCGGAATATTGGACTGTGGACGACCACGAATTCAATTCAATTCACATCGTTTTTATGTCTTTCTTTTCTGTTCCTTATTCATGTGACCATTTTCATTGAAAATTTGTTGAAAAGCGTATAAAAAATACGTACAATTTTGAATGTAATAAAATGTGCATTGTTTTGCGTTCGTCTGTTTATGCCATCAGCAGCGACAAACTACAGAGAGGAAATAGTGAGGAATGCCACCCATGTACGCGTAGCAGTTGTGCTCAGAAAAAAACATGGTCTTTTTTTTACACATGTCCCGTATGTCTCGTCTTTTTTCTGCTGCTGTAAAGTCATCCGAGTAAAAGCGTCGCTTTTTGTTGAAAAAATAATAATCAAACGCGAGACATTGAACATACGACTTGTCATGGGATATGGCATACTTGCAAACCCAGATGGGTAGATGGATGCGTTCTCTATAACCATTTCAGTATTCAAATAGAAATTACATTTATGCGTCTAAAATACTGTTCTCTCTTGCTACTAATGTCATGATACAGAATGTTCACAAAAGCTAAGCTTGTTTCGTCGTCGCAAGAACATCAAAAGAGCAGAAGCTCCGTTTATTCAAATTCCACACAGAACAGTTCCAAAAAAAAGTTCCAATAATTTCGTATGTAATGTCGTGTTATATGATGATGATCAAAGAGGTCCGTTGTGTGCTCCCTCAAAATTGCTCCTGACAGATTAATGCTGGTGAAAAAAGAATATAGTCCCGTTGTTGCCAATTTGCATACACTTTTGTAGATGATCGGTAGAGACAAGTTTGATCATACATGAAAGGGTTACAGGAATTTTCACATTTTCTTCTAAAAAATACTAAAAATATCTATCCATCCTTTGATGCTGTTACTCCTTTTGATCTCTCTATGTTGGGGGAAATTGTGTGCACACGTTGTCGTCCTTTTTTTGCAGCGGAAAACAAAAGATTGAATCTGCATAATGTGTATACACAAGGGAATTTTGTTGAGCAATAGTTATTTTTTTGAACAAACTCGAGTTGACGTTGGTTGGAGAGCGGTCCTTCTTTGTGATGAGGAGCAAAAGAATTTCCGGCATGAAATACTGTTTACGCTTTTGCGGTTCCGGTTGGATGAACGCTTTGTCTTCGTGACGTTTTATTACACTGAGACGCAGTCTCTTTTGTCGCTTTGGTCAAATAAATAGAAATAACTCACAAACTGATGACGAGTATTGTCGTATTCGTCATCATTCGTAGTGACATGGGTGGTTGGACAGGGAGGATGCGATTGTCGGAAAACATAACAGCAGATCAACGAAAATCAATGTCAAGTGGTGAGCAATAAATACATACGCATATAAGTCGTTGTGGTTGTCATAAAAAAAGAGATTGAGTGAATCCCACCCAAAAATTGATTACACCTAATTATAAAGTATTAATTACGCGAAGGGCATTTAATAAATAGTCGATACGTTACTCATACTACCGTGTGAATTGATAGAAATCAGGTTTGTTGTGTGGTTGGCGTCGACGAGGTCAACGAAATCTATGCTGGCACGCGACCGTGATGATGAGTACTTCACAATTAGTTTATACACACACCCACGCAGTTTTTTTGTACGATACGGTCTGATGGACAGGAGCTCACACGTATGATACGTAGAACAATTTTTGCTCGTTCCTCTTATTTTTTTTCTGCGATTGCTGTTATTATTTTTGTCGTTGTGTGTTCGTGTGTGTGTACTCGAATGTGTTGCAGTTTTGCAGAGATGGCCAACACCTCGAATGAGTGTGTACGTGCTTTGATATGGTTCTTTGGGTAAATGGATGGATTGCTCTATAATAATTCGTTGGTTTGCTAGAGTTTTTGTGGTTCTACCTTTTTTTGTCATGCTTAACAGTCCGAGGAGAAGATGAAGATGATCGTGATGAAGAAGAAGCGACCATTTTTTTGAGGGATTTTGTATTTTAGCTTAGTTTTGTAGCTTAAATTATCGCCGTTTTATTGCTAGATGATGAATATTCTTTTAGATTGCTTTTGCTAGTTGCTTTGGGGGGATTTTGGTATGATTGGGCCGTAAATTACTTAATTGGAGGCAAGGTGCTTAATAATCGGTTTTAAGTAATTTTTACATTTCATTTGTGCCGTGTTGGTTAACAGATTTACGGAAATGGAAAGCAATTTGCTTTGAGAAGTTTGAGCGTCTAAGAAATTTGTCGCATATGTTTTAAGCTAGTTAATATATTTAAAATTTTAGGTTCTTAGAAATATATGCAAAAAATCACTAATTTTAGAAAACTTCAAATTAAATGAACGAAATTTTCAGCAAATTTGAATAATATCTTAAATTAACATTTAGCACCCGCGTCATAAATGCAAACCATACGGTTCTAAATTGTCACGGTTGAGGTGCGTTAGTAGCTGTTGATCTTCGACTCTGAATAATATTCCTCTCGTAACTGCGCTTCTTCTTCTATTTATTATACAAGATGTGCTTCTATTCTAGACATCGCCCATCATCATTACTTTTATTGCGTTTTACTACGTTCCTTCTGCCTGATTATCTGACCAGATAAAAAACTAGTGACCGCAGCAGCAGCAGCAGCAGCAGAAGCAAGTACACATACTTTTGGGTTACAGAATTAAATGGACTTCTTAAAATTGATTATGTTGATGAGTAGCGTACAAAAGTTCTGAAAAGAACCACTCAATAAACCTTATCGGGTGTTTTTGAACGTCAAAACATGGGAGCAGCGCATGTCTTTGTGTCCACTTATATGACATTTGGGATAGCGCACAGACAGAGGAAAAAAATATATGGTCCTGGTGGTAAATTGGTCGTTAGAAAACCAGCGTGATAAAGACCGTTGTGGTTTCTCGATATATGGAAATGTTTTCAGAAAATGAAAATTGAATTGGATGATGCGTTATTTTTATGCTACGTCGTAATAATAAAATTTGATGGGGTCGTCGCTTGTCTTGTCGCGGAAGAAGCAACGAAAAAGGGTAGAAATATGAGTTTTGTCGGAGAAAATGTTTTTGCTGCTGCTGTGTACTGTCGGGTGATATCAATGGATTGTCTGGTTTTATGACGGGGATACGATTTGATGGGATCTCATATACCGGAATAAAAGGGTGGAAAATATTTTTAACAGGCTGCTGGAGATCTTAGAGGTTTTTGGAGCTTTTGTCGCCGCGCTTCTCTTTCTTCTTCTTATTCTCTCCCCTTCTTCTACTTTGACTTTACTTTGATAACATGTCTTTGTGGTGGTGGTAGAGGGGGGAGCATATAAAAGTTTTGTATATTTCCTGGAGCATTGTGTTGTCGTGAGCGTTAATTACGTAATTGGGATCGGAATTAGTTAAATATCAAACATAATTGTTGTTTTTCTTCCTTTTGTTTCTTTTCTTTTACTCTGCGAAATATTATCGGATCGGGTTGCATTGGATCTCTTATAGTTCGTGATTATTATTGGATCGGAAAATGGAGAGAAATGGAAAAAGGGTTAGGGTACGTTTACACAACTAAAATTGATCGTTTTGTGTTCTCGTGTTCATTAAGGACAGAATACAATTGTATGTGATGTTGCAGGACACACACACGAGTCTCTTGTGATGCTGCTGCTGGATAAACTGGAAGTATGTTCCAACTTGCGTTGTTGGTGATGGGATCAATATGGGTTCGCGTATTCTCTCTCTCTCTGGCTGGATCGATAAAGTGAGTTTTCACGGGAGGAGAAGGGGAAACAAGAACATCATCGCAAAATGGTGCTTTAGAGATGGGTAGTGTAAATGATATCGTGTGTGCTGGTATGCAACTTGATATGGTAGAGAACCGTACATCCCTGTAGACTAATTGCGCTCGCGGTAAATTAACTTGACCGTGTGTCTTTTTTCTTTCCTTTCTTTCTTATTTCTCGTGTCTTATATGCAGACCTATCAAATGCCTTTTGCTTTACGACGTCCACCACTTGAGTGCACGACATACCATTTGGATGTATTTCTTTGGACTTTCGGGTAGAAGAAAAAAGTCAAATGGCTCTGCTGACGGTGGACCGTGTTGTTCGCATACAAGTAACCTTATTACTCCTAGATGATTTACTCGAGCATAGTGACCGGAGTGGAGAAGATGGAGAAACGTAACGTCACTCCAGAGACACTTTTTTTCTAAGATAGGTAGCGTGAGGTTGCTGGAGAAAGAGAGAGAAGGAGAGATGTGCGCTATAAATCACTTTGACAAGATGGAGGAAACACGGGGGGATCTGGGGGAAACATTTTTCGGAGTTCTTTTTGGAGGTGAGGTAGATAGCGACATGTATGCAGAGAGAGAAATATGTGTATATGTTGTTGTAATAAAACACGACCTTTTAATAAAGTTCCGTTGCCTTTTTTATCATCGTTCTGTTGCTTCTAAATTGGACCTGTCATCAGTCGTTTCTTTAAATTAAAACTTGCGAATATACGGATATTTAAATTGGGGTAATTTTTTTCACTCTTTTATGCATTCAATTAAATTAGAATAGAGTTTATTATTAAAAATACAGACCGTTTCATAACGTCACGGTTAAATAAGATAAATGGGACGGTTTGGAATATTTGATACAATTTATCTACGCACAAAATTAAATTCGTCTGGAATTGGATACTATAAACCGCATCTCAGGACAAGAAGGTAGATTCTCCTTTTAATTTCCATTCTGTATTCATATTCGAGTTAGATTTTTTTTCTTTGCTTTTGCCGGAGGATTGAGTATTTTATTTTTTTGGTCGTTTCGCCTCATTAATTTTGGCTCTTCTCTTGTCTGCATTTCATTTCCCCCACTTGCTTTTGTTTGTTTTTTTGTTTTTGTGTGGATGGAACGGAAAAGAAGCTCGGGGACACACAACGTGTACGTGTGATTCAACGTGTGACGCTAATTTTAGAGTGCAGAGTAATTTTTTATGGAACGTAATGATATGGTTAGCAGCGCATGAACGTTTATTCTCGTTAGTTTATAGCGTACACAGGTGTGATTACACAAATTGATACAAATTGCGAATACCTCCGATTTAAATCACTGTAATTACTACGTATGCTTTTTTATTGTCATAGGAACGAGCACGCGACAGTTAATCACTGGTGGAAAACCTGCCATAGGTTCTGCACGCATTTTAACATGTGCAGGATAGGCGGCCGGGTTTCATGTTCTGCAGCTTATACATTACGTAGATTACGAGACCCTATATGTTCTGCTAGCGCCGCTACCCTGCTAGGGCTAATTTTCCACCAGTGCAGTTAATGTGTACAGAGATGCTTAAAGTGTGATTACGTGAGGGTTTAATGTAACACGCGACAGTAGTACGTGGACCGAGAACAACGCGTAGAATGTACGTGATCACAAGTTGTCACGGTGCTTTACCATGGTGATGTGGTACGAGGTGTTTGGCGCACTTGAAAGCTTCTAATGTAAAACAAATATGTAATTTAATGGGATAGAGAATTAGCGCTTCGTCATGGTAAATAAGAAGTGCTTTTGCTGTGTGTGTCGCGTGTGTTGAGAGAAAGCACTTGCTACGTGACAGATTATATGCACAGGTGTGTGGAATTAATTGCACTTTTTTATACGCGTGTACGCTATTAATTGTTGTAATTAAGAAGCCATTAAGGATGGATGTCGTAGGCTAAATTAGGATGGATGGAGAGTAATTATTATTAAAATTTGTGGCTTTTTTGGTTTTGGGACTGTCAACGGTGTGTGTTGTGCGGTGCAGCGGGAGAAAATTACATGACTTCGGGTGGTGAACGGTGAACTACTACCCGGGATGCTTCTAATGATGATGGGCAGATTACACGGATGCATTAACGTTGATTGCTTTTTCTCTATCCTACACTACTTACTAGTGTGTCTGGAGAGAAACTTTTTCGATATCTCTCGCGTACGCTAATCTCCGTTTTATGCAAATTTTTTTTATACATATACATGTCTGGTTGGTTGGTGGTGGTGGTGGTTCTTCTTGTTTTTTTATTAAAAAATCTCGACCGAGATTACTCATGTTTGTTGACAGAAGAGGAGTTGGGTAAATTGCTTGTTGCAGCGGGAGAGAGAGAGACGGGATATTACACGCAATCAAGCCTTATGAAAATTTATTTTTATTTTTTTCATTTTTCAATTTTTTTCTTCTCGTTCCTTTACTCCTTCTTGAGCGCATACGTTTTTTAATCTTGCGTGTATTCCGGGTAATTTAACTGGGAGTGTTGTGTGCACATGGCGGGTTTTCTCTCGGATATTTATTCTACGCTTATTATTTGTATATTCTACGTAATCAATTTTTTTATACTCCTTTATTCCAGTAGATATACGATTCAATTAAAGTTTTGAAAATACCGTATGGTGGTGTGTGTGTGTTGTTTGTCGGTATGTGGATGCTTGGAAATAATTATTTTGAGAGATGCGATCTGTCTGGATCATTAAATTGTCCCCTGAAAACAAGATTGTTTAATCTAGATACGTTTAAAGTATAATCAAGTGCGTGTAAACGATATATTTATGGATTGTGTTGCTGGAGAATATTTTGACTGCTCTGGAACGAGAGAGTGATACTTTCATATTACGTCAATCTGCATGTATATTCTCCCCCTTTCTCTTGTTGAATATTTGGAATAATGAGCGCATTATAAAACAGAGCCTCTGCTGACTATTTATTTACGTTTGTTTGCAATTGATCGTGATACGCGCTTGCCTCCGGTGGTCTGTTTAAAACTGTCGTCATTATACAATATAATCAACAGTTTTGGAGTTTTAATCAAAGTCGTTATATTCGGTTGTTTTCGGGGGGCTTTCTGATTCCGCTAGTAAACAAACAAATGCAATGTGTGTACTGAAATGTGTGTCCACACTGAGGAGAATCGTATAGTAGCGTGTCATACAGTCTTTGATGATTTATCTTGAAGACGATGGAATGGAGAAGAGAGAAAATAGTCATTAAATAGTCCGTTTGCTTACACATCATCCCGTATCGATCATCAAAACGAAAGTTTCACAAGTTCCACCGCCGCAGCAGCGGTCTTCCGTCTGTTAATGATCTTTTCCGGTGATGATGGAACGATGCACACACCGCACACTCACTATAACGGTTAATGATGATGAGAACGTATGTATGTGTAGAATAGACAGTTTTTGGAGACGTGATGATGAGAGGACAGCAAAAAAACGACGCGTATTAAATTCTCTCGGGTCACTTGAAATGCGTATTGTCATTGTTTTTATGTACAAACCACTTGAGAAAATGCCAGAGATTCTGGTGATTTGACTGACCAGAGAGTGTGAGATGTGCGCTCGTCAATGATGTCGTGTAAGAAAATGATGGAGGTCCCGATGGGAAATCAAACTACTTTGATGATGAGAGGGGAATGCTTGCTTTTGCATAGCTCTCACAAAATGGGTCGATTAAATACGAGAAATTTTGATGTAAGAAAAGTGGAGGGTCGGGTGGGAGAATGGCAATGCTGACTGTCAGTCACGTTGGCAGTTCGTCATGATGAGCAAAGCAAACCACTCTACAGCAGCAGCAGCCGTACATTTAATTAGTCTTGTTTTCTCCAGGAATTTTCACAAAGGCCGTCATCAAGAGAATTCCTGGAGAACAAACTCATCAGTTCCCCTACTCTCCACGTTTTCCAGAGGGAGAAGGCTTAATTGTGTGGTCGCTCTTTCGATTGTTTACACTTCTCCGTGAGTTGTTGTGACTTGCATTTATAATAGCTGCACACTGGACAATGGACAGTTTACGACACTCTCGGACAGTGGGCACAATAAAACCTTAACGAGATGCTCATTTAACCATATTGTGTACGCTGAACAGTACGACACATGCATGTGTTTTTTTGTCACATTTTGACAATGCGGAGTAAATGAGGAGTTTGCAGATTATACACGACAGAGTTTAACCGTAATGATGCATTCAAGACGTTCGGGTTTTTTGAGATGCACGAGCCATTTAATATTTTTTTATCTTTTTTTTGCCGTCGTTCTCGTGATACTTTTTTCGCTGTGTCACTTCAAACGAACATGTAACTAACTCACCTGGGGCGATTTGTGAAGAAGCTCTTGCACGTCTATGTCCGCCGCTGTCACTGATTTTGAGTGACAAGTGCTTTAATTACGCTCTCTTGATTAGTTGACAATTTTTTTTATATTTTTTAACCGGCTGCTCTCGTTTGATACGCAAATTAAGGTCATTTGTGTCAGCAGCGGTGATCTGTATACCATTTGACATCACTCTACGGACATGTGTCGCTTATGTCACGTTCAAGAACCCTAACATGTTACTGCATTGAATTTTTAAAACGATTTCAATTTTCAATTCGCTAACCTGACAGGAGAGAGTAAAGAAAATGGATGCTGATGTTGCATACGTGTGCAGTGTACACAAAAAAGTTACTTTTTTTGCTGTCATTTTTCATTTTAAAAGGGGTAGGCAGAAAGGCAGGATGGAAGTTTCTCTCTCGACTCTGTGGTTCTGGTTGTTTTTTACATTTTGATGGATGTGGAGACAATTTTTTACGTTTTTACTTTTGTGTGTGCGTAAGCTCATGTCGTCGGCACTTTTTATTCTGATTTGCTTGCTCTGGAGAAAAATTCCAGCTTTTCTCTGAGTGAATGTAATGTAATGCATCTTGATGGATTGGGGTTCGCTCTCTGACAGAATCACTTTACTTTACACAAACTTCTTCTATCTTGACAGGTTTCGTTGATGTGTTCATGTGTCAAGAACAGAATCATCCCTTTAAAATTTACTTTTCTACCAAATTTCAGTTGAACAAAAATTGCACATTCACGCCATCTTGAAGTACGCCAAAAAATCATTCCTTCACCTTATCATACCATCTCATCTTATCAACGTACCCCTCCCAGTTGATTCAATCCCCAGCGAAGCGTATCAACGAAGCGAAGCGGATCAGTCATCATCATTATTACCAAAACTCTTTTGTGAACAAGTCAATACGAGTGTAGTGTGTATACGAGCCTAAGAAAATCCTGCCAAAATATCATGAGCGTGACCTCGACCGTCAGGTTTGTTGTGTGGATATCATCGTTTTATTTTAGGGTATCTTCTCGCACTCACCGTCATGGTCCTAGCAAAAACAATTCATTGCCAAGTTCAATGGCAAGCGAGGAAAAAATGAGGAATTCTAGTTCAGGTGGGGTCATCACTCAAATAACACATACTCTCATCTTAGACGTAGTGTGGTGGTAGTGGACGGAGTGTATGCACTTATCTAAACTAGAGTCTTATCATTAGAGCTTCTATGATACTTTTTTTTGTACATTGATTTCGATATATTTACTATTCGTCATAGTTTGTTTAACGCGTCGTGTTTAAAGAGGATATGTTTTAACGTACGTACCTGTGCGAGAGGTCAACAGAATTTAGTTCGTAAACCCACATTAAATGTGTGAGCTTATCAACTGCATCGCAACAGAGAATAGCGGTTTTAAAGAGATGCTTGACGTTAAAGATGCTTCTATGCTCATCTTCTACTACTAGTTACCATAGTTATGCGTCTATGACTGATTAGTAGGAATACGATAGTAGTTTGTAGGTTCGTCATGGGTTTAGTTTTTGGGTAAAGAAAAATGAATGAAAAACTATCAAATATTGTGAATTTCGATGCACGGTTCGTTGGTCACCATCGCTACGCATCTAAAATGCTATTAATATATAAATATCTTCTTAGCCATTTTTTTGTCTTCTATCGTTCGTTTAGATAAGGCGTTAGACACCAAAACCACAAGAAGAAGAATCATTAATCCTTTGTGTTATTATTTGTTTGTTGCTACACAACAGTTATGTAGCAGAGTCGTCACGTGCCATAACACAACTACCAAATATACTTACATTGCCCAACCAACTAGAATTGCCTCCTATTTTTTTTAAAGAATTCTAACTTTTTTTGTAAACTTTAGAGTTTAGAGCTAGTTGCATTTTATTTGACTGTTTTGAGTTTTTAAAACCTGTTTCTCGCTATATATATTTCAAATATAGCATCGGGTCAAGTTAGTGCTCACGAGCGCGTTAAGAATCAACCTGAAAATAGTACAGACGCAAAAATTACACTCAAATATGTTGCTATTAATTTAGAAATAGCTGAAGCGTCTTCTAATAAATGCACTTTGAGTCCATCTAAAAAAACGACACGGTTCGCGTGTCACTAGAAGTTGCTTAAATGTATGTAGTAGTTAGCGTCAAACTACTAGGAAGTTTTTTTAGCTTTTAAATTTTCTAGAGTGAAAATTTTTGAAAATAAAACGCGTGACGTTTTGATGAACATTTTGAACATGTATTATTGCAGCGGTGAATTAAAAGCGTGGTGTATATAACGTATATACTAATTATTGGCGTGCGCATCCCCACTTTGTCTTTACGATTGTCTCGGTCCCTTGAAGAAAGAATTCTCTTCTTCTTCTTCTTTTTTATATACATTTTTTTGGCAAATGATTTGGGATTTTATTCTTGCTTTGCTTACTTGGCTTCTTCCTGTTTCTTTGTACGTGGACACTTATGAGTTCGGTGATAAGAATCTGTGTGCTGTGTGTGGACTCAGCCGACCATAAAACGACAATGAAGATGATTGCTGCTGTGATGTGATGTGAGGTGGGGGAGGAGGAGAATGATTCTGTTAACTCGCTTGTATATACTGACCTGTGTGTTTAATCGTCGGATGACATACGTGGTGCATGTACAAATCACTTGCACACACACACCTGCGCACATTTGTACTTTGGCATGATGACGAGAGAGATGACTTTATTGTGTACAAACCCGTTTGGTCGCGGAATGCGATTTTTGAGAGAGACGCTTTTAATAATAATGGATTTTGCAGAAGAAGAAACGAGCGTTTTGGATGACAAACGACGGTCAGGTTTTTTCGTAATGAACTGTGGGGGTGGATGATGATTACGATGCCCGGATGTGTGGCACGGGCCGGTGAGCAGCAGAGCCCCCGGAAGTGTAATTATTACTTTGGGATTTGATTTTTTTTTGAATGAGGAGGAAAAAAAGCCGGTTTTTAGCACCTGGATTTAGTACGTAGAGTGGTCAACTCGGTAGTATACATGTTCATATGACCATCTGTCTGTCGTGCTTCTTGGCAGTCGAGTCAAAGTGATTAGGAGAAACGAGAGCGAGAGAGATATTATTTTTTTAAGGTTGAGTGACAAAAAGAACAGCAGAGCAAAGAAGAAGGAGAGAATGGAGATAAGAGATCACACTTAACAAGTCAACTTACCACGACGGATGATGATGATCATGAACGGAGTAGTGTATGTTGTAGAATGACTGTCTTTTTTTTTATGAAAACCAATTTGATGGACATATGGAGCAAGTTACAATTATTATTTTGTGGATGGGCATCTGCTGCTGCTGAAGCTGCTTCTTTTTTTGATCGTCATCATACACCTCATTTAGTGTTCGGTTGGGTATGGCGAGTATGAGAAGCAGAGAGACTCTCTTTACATGTCATTTTTTTAAAGAAAAGTTTTTAAAATGTGTTGCGTTTATGACAGGATGATGGGATGACAGACGAACCGTGCTTATCGTATCGTTTTATCGGGGATGTGAGCCGATTTAATGTACTGCTTCGCTTCTTCTTCTTTTGGCTTTGCTGCTTTTGGGTATGTCGCTTCTCTATTCACTTGTCCTACGTTTTTTTGCTACTTTTTTACTCGACGTTTTTGTCGTTTATTTAATGTGAGTGTGGTGAATGTGGGGGATTTTGGATGGATGTGTAACGGTTTCGATGCTCCTACGTTCATAATTTATATCGATTTATGTATTGCCTTCTGTAATGTCTCGGGAGAATATGCGACTGGGAATCATACGACTTATGATCATGCATGTGTTTGTTTGGGGCTATTTTTTATTTTATTTTACATCGCTGCTACTTGCCTTTTTTTATCGGATTGTCTTATTGTCAATTGGCGTCACGTACACAGAGAAATGGGTAGAGAGATGTTCGTTGCTGCTGTTGATTAATGTGGAGAGTATCGTATTGGAAAATGGATGAAATTTTTTTTTGTGTTGGGGAGAGCGCACAAGGTGTCGTGTGTGTGTGATATGATGAGAATCGTTGTGGAGGTAATGAGCCGACACTATACCGATGGACTTTACTATCTATACGAATAAATGACCAATCTGGAAATGATTTTCGGGAGGAAAATGTGATTGCGTTTTTTTTGGAGAGAGAGAATGTAATCTTTATTTATAACCGTAATGAATTATTATTGTGTAGTCCAGGACCGTGTGATTGCGTTTTTTTGGGTGGATAGTTCATTTTTCGGAAGGAAAAGTCGCCGTGTCATAAATCACGATTTATTGATACGTGTGGGGGAGAAATTCATATCGGGAGATATTAATGGACTGTGTCACGAGAACATAAAGTGAACGGGAGGTTCAGAGATATTAGAAATTTTGATGATGAGTTCGCTTCTGGAGAGGTGAGATGGGTTAGCTTGAAAGTTGGATTGTTGGGATGATTTTTGAGAGTTTTGAGAAGACCTGGATGGGACAGGTTTTCAGAGGATTAGTAAAATCGGATTTTGGGATGAAGGGTCGGGTGACACTCACTCAGAGAGTCGTGTGGTGTCTCAGGTAGCTGATAACCATCTCTACTTGTTTACACGACAGATACGTGTATCAGGTTTCAGTTGGTCCCTTAGATCTGTGGACTGATAAAATCGTGTACGTTGTCACAAGACAACACAGGTAAGGGATGTTTATTTGTCATCGGGGTGACACCATGCTGGGCTCGTGCGCACATGCGTAATTCGAACTGATTTGTTCTTCTTTTTCGGGGGACATTTTAGCTTTTTTTGATTACCTGCGAGTTTGTTTGATGACGACATATTCTCTTTACATGATCGTGTGTGGTAATCTATGCTTATCTGTACCTTTGATGTTTGCCGTGTGTGGTGGCAGTGAAAATCAGTGCACACAACGAGACACAGGAGGAATTATACACGCGTATATGAGTTCGTTATCGCGACATTTTTTGGGAGGGATTATGCACATTTGAGTGTAATTCAACGTGATAAGCTGTTTATGTAATAATTCCCTTTTTTTCGGGTGACAAAATACGATCGGATGGATTACCTTTGACACTTTTTTTTTCAGGGAATTTATTTGTGGATTAGGCAAACAGATGATCGTAAATTACTCTACTCGAGTTTTTATTTCAATGTCACGACTTGCGGTGGACAATTTTTTCTCTGTGACTTTTGTCGGTATGCTGGATGCAGTTGATATTCTACTTTGTTTGTTGTCGCGAGCTATAAAATGTTTTAAAGGATTGATAAGGGAAAAGAGATCGTAAATCTGTGAGCGTTGTGACAATTGGTGTGGTTGAAGGTCGCGGATTAAATATAAATTTTTGGAATTTGCAACATACTCTCGAGTGGGTTATGTCATCTGAATGACAAGTGGCTGTAAAAATTGTCACGTCTTTTGCTTTCCACTCGGGGTAAATCGAGATATTGCGTTCTAACATGTTTTGTAGGAATTTGTACAATTTCCGACATCAAACAGACTAAACGTCAATGTCTGTACACATCCACCCTCGGTGGAAACCGCACTACGTATATTTCGGTGTAAATTCCCCGAATTCCGCGTTGTCAAAATACCGGATTTTCCGTTTTGATGCACAATTTTACACATCGTTCCGTTTTATTGAACGACATTCCTACTTTGACTTTTACGTGACGTTTGAATTGCTTGCATGCTTCGAATTTTATGATTTTTGGAGAGTTTGGGCGGACGCACAACACGGGCGAATTCAATGACAATATATTATATGTAGTCGATATGTTGTTGAGAGCTATTGTGATCGAGAGCGACAGGTTTTGTAGTTTTTTAGCAGATTACATGGAGTTTACGTGTGCCCTCTGGTCAGAATTCTTAACATACATGTACATACGAGTTATTGTTGGAACGCAACAACTCCCCCTCTGGAAAAATGAAAAATAAAGTCGAGAAATGATTATTATTATATACGCCCATGTGTGTGTGCATCATGATCACCACCACCACTGGACAATACTCATGTCTGTCCAGAAAGCGTCTCGTTGTTTAGCGGCAACGAGAATTCGAGAAAACAATAGGTGGTTTTTTTTTGTGTCAGAATGTCGCTTTGTCGTTTCTTACACACAGCAATCATTATTATGGGATATGTTTTTTCTTCTTCTACATGACAAGGTTTGTATTGTTTTTTCTTTCTGGATGGAAGGGAAGGAATCATTTGGCTTTTGCTTTGTAGAAAGCGTGAAGGATCTTTTCTTTTTGTATTGCATTCTGCCACCCGTCGCGTTTATCCATTCTACAGATTGTTGTGTTGTGTTCTGTTGTGTGCCGTGTGGGGTTTTGTTTTTTTGATGGAGATGAGATGGTGTTTTGGACTTGCGTTTGTTTTGGGTCATTTGAATGTGGATGTTTATGAGTATATATATTCCTTATTTAGGCGGTTATTCGACTTTATGAGGAGGTTGATGGGTTTTGTGCTTTGGAAGTGCTTTTCATTAGGTTTTAAGATGAATTAAGATTCCTGTTATCTCTGATTTTGTAGCAATTTTGTGATATTTTAGAGACAGATTTCTGGTGCGTAATTTGTAGTGGAGTGAGATGAAGTATAACTTTTAACCAGCGTTTTCAACGAAATAAAATGTTTAGTGTCATTTACCAAAGAAAACCATTATCAGTACAGCAATTGGCTTATCACAATTTGTAAATTGGATTTTGCATGAATACATATTTACATATTTACGATATGTAGATTCGTTTTTAAAGTCTTGGTCGCAGCACAATAAATCTTGCTGCTTGAAAAATGTACAGGATTCTAGAATACAAGAGTTCTGATGTGAAGCAATATTTTTGAAGCCGTATTCTTCGTAAAGTTACTACACTGATCTTGATCGCACACAACTTTTGCGTAGACATTTAGCAACTCGCTCAGAGGGTAGTGCACGCCATCTCCACTGGACAGAATAACTCGAAGGGACTGCAGCGGATGAACAAAGACGAGTTTACTCGATAGCTTTTTTAGAACTCCTAGTATTACGTTTGGGCACAGTAGGTGGCACGCGATGGTGTGTATTTACTTCACATCCAAAACTGCTTTTCATCAGCTCATGACTCATGACACAATAATATGCGCTTATGAAAGAATTATTGAATTTATGTAGTTTATTAAATTGTCATTTTCAAAAGAATAATTAAAAATCTCAAAATGCAAATCAACTGAATCCCTAGCTAATCACCTAGTTAGTCTTATTCCAGCTAAACCCAATGTAAGCCCCAAACACGGCAACGAGAAAAGTGCCAATCCCGATCAGACTCCACTTGCTAATCTTGACAATATTCAGTGGCTTCACGAGTTTGTTCTTTAACTCATCGATAAGCGGTCCGTCTAGTTGTGCGGTTTCGTCAGCCCAGAATATCGGGTATATCGTGTGGGGTAGCGTGTTGAACGGCGTCATTTTGAATGACCTGAACGGTTGAACTTCGACACCAATTTGTATCCGCTTGTGGATCCGGAGTGGAAACCCGGTATTCTGACAAAAGAGGTTTGAAAAAGTTAACAAATAATTAATTGAGATTCAGATGATTTATCTTTACAATTAACTTACAGGTTCAATGTCCAGGTACGTGTCGTGTAATTCTTCCGTTGGGGTCATCCCGAGTCTCTTGACCTCATCGACAATCCACGGGTCAGCGTCGAGGAAGTGCGGCTTACTGATCGCGATCGGGACGTTCTTTTTACACGAGAACAGGCGACCCATTCCGTTAAAGTTGCAGCTGTTGTTCAGTGGCTCCATTACCTAGTTGGAAATTAATCTATTTAAGTAACTATATTAGTATTACTTTGCCCCAATAATTTAAGGTTCATGCTAATTACGGGCATGCAGAAGCACCAGTTGGGTGGGTACTTGGCAGGATCGGTGAACAGGATCTTTGGGAGCTTGTATCTGAATCCCGGGATGCCCTCGTACTCTGTCTCGCTGTCGTAGTCCAGGAATATCGACCTGCAGATCTCGGACGAGTACACGTACAACCGGGTTGACTTCTCGATGAATGGGGGGAACATCTACACGGGGGACATGCATGTTCAGTTAGCAAACTAGTACAAGTACAATTAATTAAGTTAATTAAAGTGCTTACAGTCCCGTCGGTCCCGTTGACCATTGCGCAATGTCCAACCCACCATGGCTCCAAACTCGTTACGCTATCGTTAAGAGACTTGATAACCATGAATTTCGACGAGTCGTGTACTCCCTTGTACACCTGCAACTTTCCCTCGAAATTCGTTCCATTTCTCTGTAAAATGTGTCCAGAAATTAGAAACTGATGGAGATAATGGATAGGAATATGTAAAAGTGCAAAAACTGACGCCTCTGTAAACGGCGAACGTTCCTTGAGACATCTCATCCGCGATGGGTATCTTGAGAATCCCAGCGACATACTCGATCGTGTGGTAAACCTGCTTCAAATTGACTCCCTCGAACACGACCTCCTTCACAGACACGTTCGGTGTGAATATCGTTTCTCCAGAGGTTAGCAGAGATTGGAGCACTTGAGGAGCGAACATTCGAGCACGGGGGTAGATGTCCAGCAGGGTCAGCGCTGCCTAAAAAATAACGGGTATCTTGCTAATTTGTATGCAAAATGTGTTCCAATATGTAGTTGGAAACTTACGACAAACGGAATGTTGATAACGGTGAGTCGGGTGTCCTCTGTGAGACCCTCGGCGCTCTCCTCCGGGTCAAATACGTACGTAATGTTCTGTCTGTAGAATATCGTGTCGTCTGGGCCATCCTCTATGTCGTACTTTAATCGCGTTTCTCTGTAAATATTACTAATTAGTTAAGTAGCTTATATTACATTCTCTAACATGTTTATGATAACTCACCTGAAAGCGAAGGGCCCAACTTCTGTGAACTTTGGCTCAATGCCCAGGTCAGAGCTTCCAACATAGTCCTGTGGAAATTAAGAGTGAATACAAATGCATGCCTTCCAAATTAGAATAAATTTTATGCCTTCCAAATTAGAATACATTTTTTAAATTGACCAGTACCCACCTCGTAGTTGGTAATGTTGAAGAAGTAAAGTTTGAGGTAGATGGGTACAGGAAGGTGGACCCACTTGTCCCACGTATCCGACGTGTCCACCAGTCTCATTTCCTCTTTCACCTTGTCCTCGATTATCTTCGGGACTACCACCCAACCAAGTACACCTCCCAGCACGACAATAACGGCGCCCACTACCAGTCCTCCGTACGATATCAATCTCAGCGTTCTTGGGGCAAGCATCTTTGACACCTAATTATTAGACAGGGTGGATTATAATTTCTTGAGTTTGGAATGTCGAGTGCGTGAATTGGAAGTAAATTCAAAGTACAGACTTGTTTTTCTTGGAAGTCCTGGATAGATGGACATACGATGAAAACAGAACGTTAGTGTTATCAATCTCTAGCGGTTATCAACCGTGTTATCATGGCGTGTGTGTAGAATCTCAGTGTGTCTCATGTCCTTTCTGCTTTGATAAGTTCATTTTTTAGATTGCTATATTAAATGTCACTTGTCATTCGAGATGTTGAGTTGGTCCAATAGCAATTGCTAATAATCGATATTTTATTGCACCGTGTGGCTAGAAAAGTGGTATTTTAGTAGCACCATACGTTGTTTTCGATTTACGGTGATAAATCGGACATGAAGGCGTGTTTCTTGTAGTCGGGGTGGGAGGGGGCTTGTAGCGACATTATAATTTATCTGATAAGTTGATCTATTTTTAATCAGATTTTATTACGAGACTTTATGGAAAATGAACGAGATTTGCTTTGTTTTTGATGCACTTGCTTTGATGACGTATAATTTTCGTGGAAATCAATTTATTTTCGCACTATTATGGCCATAGAATAAATATTATGGGAAATCTCACTATAAAAATGCAAAAATGTTCTTTTTCTGTAAAAATCATAATTTATGAAGCCCCCCTTGTGTCATCATCACACGAACGACCCCGTCGCAAAAATAAATGCAACTTTGCCTTGTCAATGCACCCGTTATAACATGCAATTCAATTACAAGTCCATGGTGTCATGTCGTCGTCGCCATGGAACGCGCTCCCCAAACAACCTCTCAACCAAAATAAATAGTTTTTCTTTTCAAATTCAAAATTCACACAAACAACTCATAACTCATCCAACCATCCAATCGCGTGCTTTAACGAACCCACCAATTAGTTAACAGTGCAATTAAACTAACTAATTACCCGTTAAACAATGTCAGCGCAAAAGCAAAAGGCGTCATCACCCCCGACCCCACAACCACCACCCCACCACCGTCCATCAACAGGCTACTCCCTGTTCTCCCCAAACTTCCAGCTTTCAAATCTCCGAACGTCAACGTCAGCAACGAACGTGAACGCTATCAAGAGTTTCCTCAATCCGAACACGGGGACGCCCGCCACCAGTCCCAGGAAGACCTCAACTCAAAGACAACAGCAACGGACGTTTCCTTCAAGTAACTCGAGACCTGTGACCGCTCCAATTTCTGGAAGAGTCCAGTCGACTGGGATTCGAACGAGGACGCCTTCACCTCAACAGCAGCAGAGGCCAAAGACGCCGAGACGTGGGAATCCTGACCCACTTGCCGTCCATGCAGCACAGCGACCCGTGAGGACGCCGCAGTCCACGCCTCGACCTAGGACCATATCAACTCTACTTCCACCGCGAAAGATATCAAGCTTGTCCAGCACTACAATTGCTGACGACGATGACGATGATGATGGAGGGGGTGAGAAGAATGAAGGGGGCGAGGGGACTACTCCACAGATCACTCCAGTGAAGATCCAGTCTCTCCACTTTGCTTCGTCGTACACCCCGCACAAGTGTCACTGGGTGAGGAAGGCGCTGGAGAATCTTGGAGGGGACTGGGTCCGGGAGGGGAAGATTACCAACCAGATACTCCAGTCGGAAGAGTTTGAAGAGAAGATGGGCGTGCTTTATGATCTCGCTATGGCCAGGAAGCATGAGGCTATTGATCGGTTGGTCAGTGAGGAGATTGAGATGGCGGGGAGGGGAGTTGGGGTCATTGGGGGAGGGGGCAGGAACAGGAAGAAGAAGAAGAGTAAGGGTGGAGCAGGTGGAGGGGATAAAGAGAAGAAGCGGGAGGTACAGAGGAACTTTCCTTTTGCTGAGCATATCACCGGACAGGTTAAGGTTAGTAAATGTGATATTATTTTTGTTTTGTAATTTTTGTTTTTAACTTTAGTTTGGAATTTTAATCATTTTAATTTCTGTTGTTATTTTAGGAGAGCATGAGCGAAGCGCTTCTCAGGTGGGTCATCACGAATTCAGACCTGTAGTTTTAACTTTTTAAAACAATTTTATGTGAAGTTGGTGCTAATTTCTTTTGCATTTTCTCCAGAATCATGATGCGAGGTGATGAAACGAAAGCTGCTCCAGCCACCACCAAAAAGAAGAAGAGCAAGAGAACGACAAACACGACCTCCAAATCCAGCTCGCCAAAGAAGAATGAAAAGGAGGACACCTCTGCTTCGAGCAACTCGTTCGAAAAGTCGCTGAAGAAGAGGAAACGGTCGCTGGTCCAGTGCTACGTTATCGACGGGAAGCTCGTCGTTGGGACCAAGGATCTACTGCTCAGCGTTGGTGGCAGTTTTGTCAACAAGTGAGATTTACATCTTTCATCGTAACCAACCAGCATTAAAATTGCCTATTAAAATAATTGCATTAAAATATTAATTATTTGTCAATTCCCCTTAGGTTTGGACAGTCCAGTCAGTCTCGTGCCAGGTAATTGTACAGTACATGTCATCATAATTAAATTTTCTTCTGCCATTTACGTTATTTGTACTAATTATCCAATTCTCCTTCATTACAGACGCAACCAGTCGTCCACCGCCGAGAAAACGTACTTCCGCCAGACAGCGAACATGATGGGATTCCTCCCCCACGAGGTCACGATCCGCTACTGCAAAAACTCTCGCCAGTTGATCGTGAGCGGAGCTCGGCCAAAGCGGGATGGGGAGAACGCAAGACAGGTCCGTGAGACGATCGAGATTCCAAAGGACATTGACATTTTCAGTGGACTCGTCGTTCTGAGGACCAGCAGAGGGTCGCTCATCTTCGAAGAGGAGGAATATCTGGTCGTGGAACTCGACTGCGGGAAGAAGAACGGAGGTGCTGGCGACAACAAGGAGAGTGTTCCAATATGTAAAGTTTAATTTTGAGTGTGTATACGCATGTGTGTGATATAATTTTTACGCAATGATATAATAAAAATGTTTGTTATTTGTGCTATCTCTAAAAAAAGCAGTTGTATTTGGGTTAAGGTGCTTTACACGTGTTTGGTGCATGCAACATTTTTTTGTTTCTTGTGGAGTTGTGTGCTAGACAAGCGTGGAGTCGGGGAGATTCGACGGGGGTTCGGGTTCGGAGATATGTTACTTCTCCAGGCGGATACTCCAGTACTCCAGCAGCAGCACACAGAGGGAAAATGTTGGTGGGAATATATATTTTTGGTGCAGTATATATACGTTAGCGCAAGTGGTTATTAAGATCTATACATTCGGGGTTTTTGGATAGAGATTGGGACCTGCTATACACACTCGCATATGTGGGCAATGTTTTTTTAAATAAGGATTTCTTTCCAGTTTTTTTATATATTTGTCCAGAAGTTGAGGATTTTATTTTTTGTATTTGGAGGTGTTCCATGCAGAGGAATTATTTTTAAATCCCTATGCAGTGTATATATAGGGGATTCTTTTTTTTTAGATGACGAGGTGTGAGTCGAGTAGAGAAGTTTTTGTAGGCATTCTTGGTTTTTGTTGTGTTGTCGGGTTGTTTCCAGCTTGGGAGTTTTTCTTTTATTTTTATTATTATTTTTTGCAGAATATTGGTGGGGGTTTGGTCGCGGGGTGGTGGGGGTATTGGCAGGCAGTCTGGGAAGATTTTTTTGGAAACGCCTTGGGAGTTTGGGGGAAAGGTTTTAAAATTTTGGAACGTAGTGAGTGGCTTTTTAAATTGTTTTTTGGTGCAGATTTTTGTGTGTGGAGTGGATAGATGGGTTGGTTAAGTGTGTGCGTTGTGGCTGGATATTTTGTACACATGGAATTGGAATTTAATCGGAAGGTCTGTTTTAATAAATTAGTTAGTTTACTCTCATTTTCATTATTTGTGATTTTTAACCTCAATTTCATTAATTTTATATACACGGTCCGTTATATACCTAATCATTTTCACTTTTCACTTGAAAAACTGTATATAAAGTGGTTTGTGCTGTGCTCGTCCCGTTGGATAACCTACCTATAGAAAACGGAGCAGTGGTGGTGGTGGTTGTAATAATGTGAGCATTTTTTTCCTGTTTTTGGTAACATCTGCCACGCGACTACGTTGGAAATTGAGGAAATTACGGGTACGCGATGATAAGTTACGAGAGAGAGAGAGTAAAGAGTTGAAGGACACTGGAGCATGATGGGTGTTTAGTTTTTGTACAGTTTTTTTCTGAACTTCTAAGTGAGTTTTAGAAGGTGGAGCTACTGCACTTTGGTGAGTGTTTTAAGGTCTGCAGGAAATAAGAAGCGCAAGTATACTTGTGATTAGGGAAAGGGGTGCTTTAGTGCTACCGAATTTATGTACTAGAGCATGTGGTTGGCTTTTCCTTGTCCCGTTTCCGTTCTTTTTCGAATAAGAGGGTTGGAAAATGGGGGTCGTTTCTTTGGACTATGTGGAAAGGCTAGACCTTCTCCAAGTCCGACCCATAATCTCTTCTATTGTTTCATGTCTTAATAAAAAAAGACAATAGGAAAGGTCAGAGATTAACGAGAGGGGAAATGCATAGCTGTGCAAAGCTCGACCCTACCAGATAGAGAGGTACCTGAGTAGTACCTAGACCTATACAGGACTGCATTTCTAATGAAAAAGTACTTATTACAATGCATCATGACATAATACATGCACATTTTTGCCTATACCAACCAAATTCATTACAATTTCTGTACAACGCTCACAGGATCAGAACATTACAAACTTCTATCTGTATCAAATCATGGCATGTCTATTTCCCCACTCATTCCTCGTTCTTGTATTGTTTGCAAATAATTTTATTATAATGGAATAGACTGGAATTGTGCAATATTCATGTTGAAAATATTTCCAAAATGGACTTATTAAATGGAAACTTTGTAATCTATAAATGCTTGTTGTATGTATACTGTTCTAGTTGCATTCTATATTTCCCTACTGAATCAACTACAAATCATACTTTTCTTCGAAAGAAAAGCGGAAATGTATTTTGCACCTTCATATAGAAGATCATGCCGCATGTATTATATTATGTCATCATGCATTTGATTTTGGAGAAGTACTTTCATTCATTACAGGTACAGAAACACATTTCTCACAGTTTGTGTACAGGTACTTAGGTTACTCAGGTACATCTATCTGGAAGGGTCGAGCTTTGCACAGCCGTGGATTTTCCTTCTTATCAAAACTTGAGACAATAGAAGAGATTATGGGTCGGGAGTCGAGATCATCGAGCATTTCCATACTACGGTTTCTTTGCATGTATTAATAGCGTGTGTGTGTGTGTGTGAGTTTTTGTATGGAGGATTTTGTGGGTTAGTGGAGAATCGTAACTGTTTGTACGGGACTCTCTCTCTCTATCTGTCGTTGCGTTTTATTTTTGAGGACGGCAGATGCAGAATTATTACTTTTATTTGTTGTGTCCAGAGGAGAGAGTAGGGATATCGTCCATGTCCAGGTGCTACGTTAAGGGAGATTTTATTTTACTCTTTTTTTGATGCTTCGGGGGTTGATGCATCGGGCTTTTGTGTTCTGTGTAGCTGTTTTGTTCATGTTTACGCTGGAGTTTGCTTTTTTGGGGACAATTATTATTACTTTTGAATTGGAATTTTTGATGACGTTGATTGAACGAGAGAGCTTTGGCATGCTTATGTTTTATGCGGGATTTTGTAGGAGATGCGGTTGGAGATTTTATGATTTTGCATGATTTAAATGTTAATTGCATGGAATGGATTTTAGCATCTTGATGTGGTGCATTGCATGCGATAATTGTTCTATTATGAGACTGATCAATTAGCATGGAATCAAGAAAGAATGCATGCGTAATCCATAAAGCACATGAAAGCATCTATCGAAAATCGTAATTTGTCATGATGCGCACTTTAGTTAAGATTTGTAGGTAAGCTGGAGTTTTGGTGTTGTGTGCATTTTTTGACATGCACACATAGTAAATCGTGCAATTATCTCGATATTATAATTTGGCATGAGATTGAATTAATTGTGCTAAGAATTTTATAGGATTTTGTAGGTTGTTTGAATGAACTGAATCATAACCAAAAATGCATAATCACGTGAAATATTGAAAATTATCTTGTGCAGTTTTTCATTTATGCTTGAGTGCAATCCACAGTTAGTTTAGATGATTTTGTAAGAATTTTTCTGGCATGCATATTCCATTAAAAAAGTAACAATGTCATTACGCAATATGCACTTAACTGTTTTTAATATTTCCAGTTATTATCCAGATTCTTATACACCACTCTCATGTATCTAAACTGCGTGCGTGTGTAGAAAATTCATCTGCATTTTGTACGCACGCCAGATTGGGAACGTGGTGCGTAAGATACATACAAACTCGTTCTCCTTGTACTCTCAACAGCAGCAGATGTTAGCGTTTTCTGTCTCTCTGAAAAGATCATATTATTCGACTGGCGATCATGTTCAATGATCTTCTCTTCTCTTTAAAATGCGTTTGTTTGGTTGCTGTCCAGGTGGTTCGGAGACCTAATTGGGATTTCTCTGGAGAGATAGAAATGATCTTTTTTTGTGCCACGTGGGCTGGTATAGCTGAGATGTCTAGAGTGTTTAAAGATCTCTGTCATTTAAAAAAAGTGCATCTCTCTTCCTAGAAATGCGTGATCATTCTCAGAAAATAAATATATTGCGAAAAATCGATATAGGGGGAAATGGAGCAGTAGGAGGGTGAATGAGTACAAAACCAGTTTTTTATGCATATTATTTTTTTGCAAGTGAAAATGAATGGAATGTATTGACACTGACCTTCGCGTTTGGTTTTGGGTTGCGGGGTACGAGCTTTCGGGAGATATGAGATGGACATGTAAACAGAATATTTTACGGGATTACTCGCTTTTGTGCGATATTGGAGGGTGAAAAGATACATTTTAATTGTTACTCTTTGTTGTCCATTTCGTTGAGTATTTCTGTGTTAACTTGGCTCGTGCCGTGTTTATTGCATACGAAATCATTTTACGTGCATACGTTACTAACTGCATGGTAAAGTAAGTAAATTGCAGTAGCGTATGTGCGCGGTTTTTTCTCGTATTACTTTGTTCATTGTCCAGGTAGTTAAATTCCCTCTATCTACTAATCTAAATGCAGACAAGGTAGGTAGGTATGTAGAAAAATGGCACACGACAGGAAAGCTTGTCTGGTGGTGAGCAGGAAATAGCATGAGGACTGTGGACGTGTAGCAACTGACACTCGGGGAAATCGAAATTAAGTACTTCTCTTTCTAGAAATAGCTGCCACCGGATGATCCACTGAAAAAAACATCTGCCTTATATTCTCTTTTGTGTCGCTTTTAATAAAATAGGCATATATAGGTATATAGAGTGAGGAATTTGGTGTACTCCCATTTATGTCGGGTTTATGAGCAATATGCTTTGTGCTTGCGTCATGGATATATATTATGTATCTGAGAGAGAGAGAGAGAGAGAGATTTTTTTTTGTGTTTGGTGACACAAAACTCCATTCATTCTCGGGATGTATTAATATTTGGGATGTACGTATGAACGAGAGAGTTTATTTTTTTCGCTTTTCAAAAGAATCTCGTAACAAAGAAGAAAGCTGTGTTGCTGGAATAATATGGAAAGCAGATGTGTTGAGTGAGAACTGCAGATGGATGCGATACGCTTTTTTTGTACACAACAGGAATTATGGGTGATTCTAATTCGGTTAGTTAAATAATGTTACTTAACCGAGATATATTAATAATATTAACTTCTAATGCATGTTATAGGTTAACATGAGTTATTTATTAGTCTTTGCAATTTGCAAGCAATTGTTAGTTATTGTTAGTTATTACAAGCGCAATTAGTCTTAAAGAAGCAGAAAAATAATTTCCAGAGATTTTAGTTATTTACTAGCTCTGCATGTCAAATTCATCACAAATATTCGCATATTTCCTTAAGATGATGATTTCAATCAATCCCATTTAAACTGTACACCTTTAGCAATTATAAATTTCTCTCCATTTAAACCCCCGATTGATCGTATTTTAAAAAATGGAAGCGCTTTAAAACTTTTAAAACTCTCATCCAACCTTTAAAAAATACTACACATTTACACATCTACAACTGCATCTACTACAACCATCTGTCTCTTTGTGTATTTAAAAGCATATGAGTTAAATACTTAACGTGCATCCCTTTAATGCGCTATTATCAAAACTCGTGCATCCGCGCTGGCAGCTGCACGCTTCAAAAGAGAAGCCCTATGTGCAATATAACAAGCAATAGTAGTAAAGAGGAAAAGGGACGGGATATATAGTTGAATAGAAAGAATCGATCCCTTTTCCTCTCTTTTTTTGCACCTCTGACCGAGCGAAGCGAGGATACGTTCTTTCGTGAGCGAAGCTCACGATAACCCTCGTACTTGGATTAGCAACCAAATCAATGGCAACAATATAGAGGCAGGTTGCATATCCAAGAGGTGTAATGCTTTTCGTCATGCCCCAAAAACCTTCTAAACACTCGTTTGAGCGAACGGTTAGGGCTATTGACATGAAACAAAAAATATTGACATTCTGGAAGCGTCTTCTTTCCTGGATCGTCTCGACATTTGACAAAATGTTGATTTTCACGAAGTTAGAGGCAAAAATAGTGGAATTTTAAGCATTTTTGGCATTGTGTCTGGCCTTTAAGCACTTTCTTGTAATATTTCATGTTCCATTTGAGCAACATAACACCTTAGGTCCAGGGAAATAACCATGGCGATTTTCATCAAAAATTTTAAGCATTAAATGATAGTGATAGTCACACTATTTCAATGAAATTAGAGTCAACTCGGTTGACTGTCAAATACGATGTTACAATTTTTGGTTAACTATGCTTAAATTAAACATGGGTCAACAATATATGTAGCATTTCATATTTAATGTCGTGTTCGCCAATTGTGATGGCAGGATAGTAATATGAAATGACCAACAATCCATTTACGGCCGTCTTTATGTTGATATGCTATCCACAAATGAAATGTTTGCTGGTTAAAAGTGAAAAATAAAAGGAAAATTTAAAAATTAAGGGCACCTCTGATCATGCTCGATATAAAGCTATAAAATAAAATGTGATCAAAATCGAACGGTCAGAAGGCATTCATTTATATGTACTAATTCATTTTGCCTTCTGACCGTTCGATTTTGATCACATTTTATTTTATAGCTTTATATCGAGCATGATCAGAGGTGCCCTTAATTTTTAAATTTTCCTTTTTTTCCTTTTTATCCAGGAGGAACCCTGAAACGGATGAATTAAAAATGCTTTTTTTGTTGTGTTCAAGGGATGCAGGAGAGAAAATGATCTTTTTTGTACGAGCAGCTGCGGTGGTTGTACTACACACTACTGTGTACTGGTCAAAGAGAAAAAAGTGGATATTTTCATCCGCCGCTACCGATCTGCGTTTTTCTGGTACGCACCTGGACATGCGAACGAGAGTACGAGACTTTTTAGCCGTTATACGCGTTCTTTTTTGTCGTGTGCTCTGTAAAAGAGGAAGTTGGGGCATGGAAGCGTGTGTGTTCACAAGTCGACCGGTTTTCAGTATTTAAAGGGGACGCGGACTGGATCCAGTCATCAGTTCCTCGGTTCTTCTTCACTTGAGATGGTCTCTCAGGAAGCAGCTCTCACTCAGCTTCAAATTGTTGTGGTGGTTCGGTTTTTTGGATTTCGGTTCGGAGCTTTTTGGATATACACACCGAAGAGGTGCCTGTCATCATCACCACCGCCGATCCTATTTCCCAAAACTCGCATGGAAGCTTTGATTGTCCAAACGCAATTCTTGAGGATTTTAAACCGGGGCCTTGCGGCCTTCAGGTTACCAAGATTTGTGTGGGGACATCATCAGCTTTCACAAGTTTTCTTTTTGCGAAATTTCAACGGGAATAGGATCACTGGTTGGAGGAACAGAGGAGAACTTGGAGGAGGACTACTCATTCAGTTGGAGGAGACTTGCTTTTTTGGAAGAGGAGAAGAAGATCTGTCTCTGGGAACTTGGCTTGTGCTGCTAGAGGATGGGAATATGGAGATTTTTGGATGGAGAACTGGAGAAGGTACCGTGAGTAATAATTTTATATTTTTGAGAGTAATATTTTATGGGAATTTCTAAACGGGTTAGTGTGTAGAGTAAGCGTTCTAGAAGTTTACGTATTTGCTGGTTAATTTACTAGGTATTTAGGAATTAGTTTAGTTAAGTTGTGCGGCTGTATTTACGTTCAAGAATATTCATCAAAACTGAGAGCAAGGTATGCAGTTCATTTATATCTGCATGGAACATTCATACTTTGTCGCAGGTTGTCATTTTACCTTTTTTGAATGCATGCAACTTTTTATTTTTTGAACATTTTTGCGTTTCTGGAGTTCCAGTGAATCCACTCTGATTAGAAATTGCATTTAGTATTTTGTTGTGGTTTTCTTTCCTACCTTACCAGTACTTACACTTACTTAGCCAGAAAATCGTGTTGTTTTTTAAATTCACGTGAAGTATATAAATAGTTGGTCTTTTGTCCGTGTAAAGATTTAAAGTTGCTAGCTCGTTGACCATCAATTATCGATTCACTTTGTATGGTGCCCATAATTTTGAGTAGGTTTTTGGTTTGGATTGTGTGCAGTTTTTTCATATTTTCTTGTAGCACAGCAAATACTGTACAGCAAAGTTTTAGCATACTCATGACTCAAAAATTAACTGTTGGCAGAAGATGATGTTCAGCATTAATTTGCTCTTTGTTCTGTTTTGCTCAATAGCTTTGCTTTTGTGCGGCTGTATACATTCCAAAATATTCATCAAAACTGAGAGCAAGGTCTGGAGCTCATACTTTGTCGCAGGTTGTCATTTTTTACCTTTTTTGAATGCATTTTTATTTTTTTTGAACACTTTTGAGTTTCTGGAGTTCCAGTGCTCACATTTTCTTTGAAAAACATTACAGTTCAGTAGCGTGTCTTCTTATCAAATTCACAGCTAATTATAATGCATGACTTTTTTCTGAATAGTTGTTGATATTGCTCACTCTTTTCTATTTCATCTACCTCTCTGGTTTTAGGCAAGCACGCATTCAGACGGTATTTGTGCCACTCAATGTACGCTAATTATTCTGCCCTTTTCTCGCACTCATTTCATTTGGCTCGGTTCATCTACACACGCATTTTGGATTGGATGATGATGCTGGTGGTAGTGTGTGTGACGGGCAGAAAAGGTTTTTTTCCTACTCGGTTGTGGCTGACTCAGGTAGAAAACGTGAGTTAGTTATGTGGACATCAAGGTTTTCACTCTGAGTCATTTTGTATGACATTTTGCATGAATTTTAGGCGTGTCTCACCTTTTTGCGTCGAAAACGTTAAAGCAAGTCTTTCGTTTATACAAATTTTTTTTGATTTTTTGGAAATTTAATAGCAAATTCATGACATGATTTGATTCATGACCTTTCTTTCAATTTTTAATTTGTTTTTAGTTCACTTCATATGCGTTCATAGATCACTTTGGCCTTTTGTAAAAAGTGCATCGGGGCATTCTGATAATCACGACGTTACTTGTCGTTTAAGCTTTTCTACTTGTTCTAAATGAACGAATACGAGTAAACTTGCATGTTTTAATGTAGAATGGTTATTGCATATCATTTTAATTGTGGATATAACTGAAAACTTACATTTCCGCAGAGCAGCCAATGAAAAAAAATTTTTTGTTGGTTTGTGTGTTCCAGTGTAGTGGGTAACAAACAGCATTTTTCAATTTCTGTCAGTCATAACTTCTCTGGGTCTTTTAATAAACGTAGCTGATGTGCAAATGCTTTAAAGTACAGACTAAAATAATTTACTGCATTTAAATTATAATAATTATTAATGCAATTATTATTCAATATGTAATTTTGTGCTTAAATTTAATCAGGAATATGATCGATGGAACTGTTTGCAAGAAGTAATATGCACTATCTTTCATACAGGAATAAAGATGCAACCTGTTCGACCTGGAAGGAACTCGTCCAGTTATGCCAAAAAAGTTATCCCTTATCCCAAATGCTTTAAAGTACAGGCTAAAATAATTTACTGCATTTAAATTATAATTATTAATGCAATTATTATTCAATATGTATTTTTGAGCATAAATTTAATCAGGAATATGACTCTGAAATAATATGCACTCTCTTTCAAGCACAGATGCAACCTATTCGATCCTGGAAGGAACTCGTCCAGTTATGCTAAAAGGTATCCATTTTTCACGGAAAAGTACGTAAAAATTAACCATTGTGCAAATTTGTTTATAATAATTTATATATAGGTTCCATAAAAATGCATATCAGTGGAATGCCAACCTAATTAGATAACCTAACCATCCCTTCGTTGTTTACATTACGCGTTCGTTTAGGCATGGGCTAAAGATTCTCAGTTACTCAAACGCTAACATAAAATTTCATTTAACTTAAATGTGCTGAGAAATGTCTAAAAATGTTATTTTAACATTTTAATTGTGCGTTTTACACTTATCGTAAACTCATTCGTAAGCGTCACAAAACCTCTTCCCTTAATAACAATACTTCATAATGATACATCGTTAACAAACTTTTCTCCTGTGAGTTTTAAACAAAGTAGTAAGTGTCCCAAAGAATAAAACTCCCATATAATAAAAATTCCATTTCGAAATAGCGTATTTAATTAGAGAAACGAATCTAGATGATGATCACAATTAAGCATGATATATATAACACACGTACGTTTCATCAAAATACACGTTTATGTACACACACAAAACTAGTAACGGTATAGTTTGTTTTATCTGGTAATTTTTTTATCATGTAGTAGCGCTTATGACATAATATTTGAATCTTGTAAATTATCCTAACTCGAACAAACAGTATTTTGAAATTTCATCAGTCGTTGTTGTCAGCCAGCAGCAAAAACACGGACAAGAAAAGACAAAGAGGAGGAGAAAGTTGGGAACATGGAGTCCATTTCGATTTGATCACAAAAATGTGGGGAGTGTGGGGGTGGAGGAGAGGCGCCTTAATACTTGTTTATACCAAACAGTCGCACCTGTAATTAGGAAATGAGTATTCAATTAGTACTTGAGCATTTTTAATGAATATTAATTGGTTTAATATTTAGTTGAGTTTACCCCGGCCATGGCAGGGAGTTTGGGTATGATAACGAACATTAAGGACACAAAGTTTGTGATGAAGTGACCGCTGTCGTGACGCGTGTAGAAACTTGCCAGTAGAAATCTGTCAACACACAATAAAGTTATCTGTCAAACGCATGAACATGAGTTTAAATTAATGTTTGATTAATGTATCTAAATGCAGTAGCTCACAGGATGATGGGGACTATCGTGAGGAACTTCCTGGTCCGAGTGAACTGGAAATGCATACAAAAAAAATCAATATTATCAATCAGAAACGTATTTCCTTGAGTTTCGAGTTTTGCTTATCATCCCCCATAAAATAAATTGTTAAAAAAACTGACCTGAATGCCGTAGTCGATCTGTTCCCAGTGCGTTAATACTCTCGACTCCCCCTGGTCCTGCATTTCCCAAGGTCCTCCTTTCAGCATGTGCAGGAAGATAAAATGCGCGGTATTGTGAATTAGGTTCGTTAGCGTCCATGCGAGCGGGACTGCAACCGTCATCAATAACGCATCATTAATTACTCATTTTTATGACCGTTTATTATTTAAAAAAGGTTTTATAGGTTCTTTACTTGTGAGGAAAGGGACCGATAAGAGGAAGAGGTGGAGCAGGACTACAGCCACCGAGTACGTAAACCAGAGACCTCTCGAACCTCTGCAAAAATACATTACATTTTCATTAATTGCATTTTCTCTCAATACGGATCACCATCATAATTATTTACGTAAAATCAATAAAAAATTATTTGCAAAAATGCGTAAATTAAAAGTGCATATTCACTTTTGTTCCCATTTAAATAAAATCTCGAACAATTTAATCTAAGCAGCATATATCTCCACAAAAAGCATGACTCATACCGTCCGACATCTTTAACCACACATTAAAATGCATTTACAAAACATGCAAATTCCATTTAAAAAACATTCCACTAGCTTCTTAAAAACAAAATTAAACTGATATAAACGCTATAGAAACGCAGATAGTTTCTGAACACTTTAAACATGACATTAAAAACTGTTCCCTGAGCTCAGCCTATTAAGCACTCTGGCTATACCTACTCACCAGCTGTCTCTAAAAAACCCAGCTGACTCACTCCCACACAAACAATCATAAAAAATCACTAAAAAACGTGTAAAAACGGTTAAAAAACTTACAGCCACGTCTCATTGGGATTGGGCTGACCATGACCTCCTACTTGAATCATTGTTTTTTCAGTGTCGTCGGGGGCGGGGATGATGATTATGTAGAAACAGCACTATCAGTTGTAGTGCTCCACTAACACCAAACATTCAATTAATTGCAAATTGTTCCAAAATAATTTTGACTATAATTTTGTTCTTTGTTTTAAAGTTTGCCAGAGTAGAGAATAGCCTTAAAGTCTCATGTAATATATGCTCTTGTTGCGTAACGATGGATACGTGCGAGCAAGTGAAAGGGTACTAATTAAATTAGTTGACAGGTGAGATAGTTGTTTGTTACGTAAATGAGAATGATGGAGTGTTGTTTTTATTGCGATTCAAGTGTGTTTGTTGCTCAGAGAGCTCTCAAGGACTTTTTGTTGTCACAACGATACTACTCGTGTGCTTATGCTTAATATTTTGTATTTTTGAGAATGTTTGTTTGTGTGGATGATATTAAGAGCAGAGCACATTTCTCAACTCTTAAGAGATGGCTTTTTTTATGTGGTTAATAATGTGACTTGTTACTGACTGACTGACTGTTGACTGTATCTGTATGAATATAGGATTGGTTTTTTGAGGAAGTTGATAAGACTATTTTTTTGGCTATATTTGTTCTATGACTGTTTTTGGTCAAGTTAAGAATACGTGTATGAATTGACGTTTATGTATATAGGCTGATGATAAGGTATTATCGTCTCTTGACATTTTAAATCGCTCTTTTAAATTGATTTTTTTGTACATTAAACATATATCTGCGTATTAAATGTTTGATGAAATAGTAGTATGATAAGTAATGGGATTGTGTGGTGCTGTGGGGTGAGTTGAGAAACTTCGTTTCGACATTTATTGGTGTGTGTGTTTGTGTTAGTAGAGCAGGAGTACACATTACACAATGCATTGAGTAAATACGGCGTATGTTAAAAGTATATTCTTATTTTATGTAACTTTTATTGTGGAGCAGCAGTAGTGGAGTAAAAATTAACGTGATGGGAATACGAGGATATAGGAAACTGTTTCAATTTAAAGTAAAGTTCTATGGTGGTCTCATGTTGCATTGAAAGACAGATGAGTTGAGAAAGTATTTACAGCGAATTGCAAGTATCCCTTCAGCACAACGTGATGTTGTCCTGTAGGGTACTCGAATGCCATAATTTAAAAAATGTTAAAGATGTTGGACTTTATTAGGTAGAAATTGCTTTTAAGCTCCAAAAAATGTTTAATCAGGGTTTACTGCTCCTTCATGTTTATAGATCTGAAATTAAATTTATCCGATTTGTAAATTGGGATAGTTTATTTGGCGGCATTTTCATCCTAAGGCAAATTCTAAATGCATTATCATTAATTATAAAGTATTTATGTATTGTCATCATAATCTGTTAATATAGTAATTTTAATTTGCTATGGGTGTGTTTGACTTCTTATGTTGATACTGTAACATTAAAGTCTGCACTATTTTGCGATTAACTTCATTTCAGATTGCTCTAACTGACATTTAAATTTTAAATATGCAGTTTCAAAAGTAATATTAAAATGTCTATCCACTCCACGTGATATTCAATTGAATTCTGTTGAAGTGTGCTGTAGGGGTACAATTACCACGCCGCGGGTCGCATACAATATTCGTAAAATAAAGCTGTGTTCCTATTCCATCCCATGCTTCTCATTTTTTGAACTGAACATCGCATTATATGAATTTGTTGAATGCATAGAATGATAGGAGTAAATGTCGGCATCTTTTTCCACTCTGTTCATAATAAATCCATCTCATCTTGTGTACATTTTTCCCCATCCATCCTAATGGCCAATCTGATTTGCTGATTTTTTTCCCGTGCCCGATCTGCAAAAGTGCGAACTCTCGGCAATAACAAAAACCTCCAGTGCTTTTTTTCGCCTAAATGCATTTTACTTGACCCACTCTAATAGCAACTGATTTAATTGTAAACAAAGGAAACGTTAGGATAGCAATCAGTTGGCTCCGCCACTTCAGTTAAAATTTTAACGGTTTTTTGTTAGTTAAAATTGACAACTGGAGCTAATGTGAGTGAAAAGACATGGCAGAGTAAATTGCGCGGGGGAGGAGATCTTGGAACAATATCGCGCTATTGGAATTTGTCAAGTTAGTTTAATACGTTGTTGGATAATTTATAGTTTTTTGTTTATCATTTTGTTAACAGCTTGCTAATTTGTTTACTAATTGTCTTTGTAGGAATCTGAGACGTGAGTGATAATGCGTGACACGGACAAGTCGAACCACAGGGGTGGTCACCATCATGGCAGCAACTCGAACAAGAATAACAGCGGCGGTGGAACTAACGATAGGAACAACGCCGCCGTGTTCGCTGATGTCAAGGTTCGGCAATTCTCATTCTCACTACTTGTCCATGTACAAACACTCATTTAATTCGTAATTAAATTAAATAATTAACACCACACTTTAAAATATTGTGTAGGCTGAAGCCTCCCGCGGCCTGGAGCTCCTGGACAAGATGGTAAACGACGCGGCGCAAGTGAAGTGGATCCTGAAGAACGTGCTAACGAACGTGACAGAAATCGAGTCATCAATCCCTAAGTCCCCGTCAAAGTGTCAAAACTGCGTTAATTCTAACAACTCGAATAGCACTCCCCACTCCTCAAAGAAAGAAACTGCCCACGCGTCCACCTCCCCAAGTAAAGAGAAGCGTGACAAGAAGGCGAAGAAGGCAGTTCTCCCGATGGTCTCTGGTCACACTGTTCAACGGCCCAGCATCAACATCACACGAGTTGATGTCGTGAGGGAGCGGGAGAATAGCAGAAGGGAGGGGTCGGCTAGTGCTCCAGAGCAGCCACCTCAACCGCCTCCGGAGGCGCAGAGGAGGAGACCTGGGCCTAGTAGTAAGACGAGGGTTGCCAGTGTCGCTGTTAAGAGGGTGAGGGGGAGTGATAGTGAGGGGGAGGGGAAAGGGGGCAAGAAGGAGAGGAGGGGGAGTAGGGGGGAGGTTGAGAGGAGACGCGATTCGAAGGGGAAAGGGAGGGGTAAGATCTCCAGTTCTAGTTCTAGTAGCGGTAGTTCGAGGAGTAGGAGTAAGGGGAAAGGGGGGAAGGGGAGGAGTTCTAGTTCTTCGAGCAGTTCGAGTAGCTCTAGCTCTAGCAGCTCGAGTTCGAGTAGGAGCAGGTCGAGGGATAAGAAAGGTGTTCTCAAGAAGGACAGTGATGAGCTTCTCAGTGTTGGCAGTAGTCACGCGGGGGGTGCGAAGAAGGGAGGCAGGGTGAGGAACGAGGAACACTTTTAATAAATAAATAATTGTAATTTAACTTGACTGAATTTAATAATTTGCGTGTTTGTGCTTAGTCCCCTAGCAAGCCAACGTCTTCAAAGAAGCCCCCTCCATCGACGACGTCGTCTAGCCCGCAGCGTGCAGCCCCACAGCACCCGCACGGGAGCGCCTCATCCCGCTTCCTCTCCTCCAACCAGAACGTGAACGCGATGAAGAAAAAGTACATAAAGAAGGAGCTCAGAGTCAAGTTGAACGACGTTAACAAGTTACTCCGGTTTAGGAAGTCTATCAAGCTGTCAGACTGCGTAGAGTCGGAGGTTCAGGCTTACTGGAGCGGGTGGAAGAAACCTAGACCTCCTCCGGGACCTGCGTCCTCTAAACGGAAGGGACAGGGTAGCGCTCCTGTTCCTCCACCTGCTGCTCCTGTTGTTGTTAAAGCACCTTCTTCGCCGTCTGAGGATCCGGATTATAAACCTCCCACTCCCAAGGCACCTCCCAAGCGGATGATCGGGCCCAAGAGTAAAATGGCGGCGATTAAGGCCAAAGAGGAGGCGGACAAGAAACCTAAAGTCGCTACCACTGCTGAGGTCAGGATAGTTATTTATTTAATGATTTTTATAACATAGTGTTTTAGCTAACTATAATCGTTTGTTGGTTGCAGGCCCTGCGCGCGAAGCTCCGTGAAAAGTTCAACAAGTTTAAGATGAACAAGCTGGGCGCGGGAGCTGGGAGTACGACAAGTGGCGGTGGTGGTGGACGAGAACCTACCGTGCCCGATTCCACTACAAACTCGAGTAATAATAGTAATGACGCCAAGTTTGGAGGTGGGTCGACGGCTGGGAGTGCGGGCGGTGCGGGGCACAAGGAACTACTCAACCTCGGATGCGCGTTTGTTAGGTGAGCAGTGGGATAATTGATTAATTGTTTTGTAAAGTATTTAAAAGCAGTTTAGTTAACGTGTTTAATTTTTTCCGCAGCGCGGGCGAGCGTAAGAGTATCGAGTCGTTGAACGATGTCGTTGGGAAGGGGATGATGGCTGGGGGTCCGAGTGGTGGGAACAGGAACGAGCTGCTAGAGATGAAGCGGGATCAGTGGATACTTATGAAGAATAACCATACCGGGATTAGCAGCTTGCGCGATGACGTTAATAAAGGACTGAAGAAGATGATGCTCATGGGGCCTGTTAGCGACTCGGATCTGGATGGGAAGGAGGACTCCTCGGATGGACACTACCTCGTTGGCAACTTTTACTTCATCGCCAGAGAGGTTAGCATATTTAATTGTACTTTCAATTTAATGACTATCTAAAAACGTCAATTAAATTAAACTTAATTGTTCACAGGGCCACCCGTTAGCGCTGATGCGCTACATGGGCAGCACGAATCTCCCACCTTGCGCGACGGGAGGCGACGATTCGGACGAGGACGACTCGACACCGCCGCCAGGGTTTATTGAGCTAGACCTGAGCTCTCTCACTCCGTCGCAGATTAGTCAACTGCAGGAACTCGGGAGTAAGAACAACAAGAGTCCGGTTCGGGGGAGGAGCAAAAGTAACAGCAGCAGTGAAGACGAGGAGGATGAGGAGACGCCCAAAAATGGGGATAGGGCCAAACCTGTTGTTATCGAGGATGAGGAGGAGGACGATGACGAACCGATTAAAGTTCCCGAAACGATTGGGAAGGATTTTGAGGATGATGATACGAGTGGCAGTGATTTTTGAATGTTTTTTTTGAGAGTTCCGTTTATTTTTTAGATTAATTGATCTTTTTCTTTTTGTTATGAGTTTTTTTTTGGATAATAAAATGTTGAGAGCGTTTGTAATCAAATTATATTTTTTTGTGCATGGGGAATTATTTTTATGGGATTGATGCATAAATCATGTAAACTCCACTGTAAATCATGAGTTATCCGCTTGACTCCTCATAACTCCATTATAACTCCAGTTTTTTAAACATAACTCCACTGCAACTCCAGTATAAATCATGGGTTATTATGCTCGCACTTTATCAGAGTAATTTTGACTTGCATTCGCATAAATAATTGTTAGAATGGCATCATTAATTCGAGAGAAAAAAACAACAAAAAAGGTTTATTCAAAGATAAATAATAATAAAAAAAGTCCAAAAGTTGAGTTAAAAAGTACTGTGGATATGAGTGGTTTCGTTGATTGAAATGTATATCGTATATATCACGTTGTTTGTGTCTACAGTTCAACTTTGTTCGCCTCGGCAGAGCCGGCGTCGCTGTTCTCCTGAACTTTGACCTTATCGACGACTGCCTTGATGTCGTCGAAGATGGACTCGATCGACGTGTTCGCGTCCCACGAGTTTACGTAGTTACCCTTCGAGTCGAACAGGTACTTTTGGAAGTTCCACGTTGGGGACACTTGGGAGGTTTCTGGATTGGAAAGGTAATGTGGGATGTTTTAGATAAGCACTTGGTAGTTAACTAATTAGTCATTAGAAGTTGTAACTCACCGATAATGTACTTCCAGAGAGGGTGCACATCTTCTCCCTTGATACTGACCTTCTCCATGAGTGGAAACTCGCATTTGTGGTGCACTTTCACGAATTCAGAGATCTCTTCGCTTTCCCATGGTTCTATACAATGCACAAATTAAATTAAATGGTAAACTCGCGTTAATTAACATATTTAAAACATAAACACATTAAATAAGTCGTTACCCTGCTCTCCAAAGTCGTTGCAAGGGAATGCGAGAATCTCGAACTTGTTCTCGTACGACAGGATCTCGTGCAGGCGCTTCAACGCCTTCAGATGAGCATCCGTATGTCCGCATTGAGACGCTGTGTTCAGGATTAGCAGGGCCTGCAATTAACACATTTACTAAAAATTAGCTACAAAACCACTAAATTATTTTCAAATGACCTAAGTTGCCATTTTATTGAAATCCCATACCTTCCCCCTGAATTTGTTAAGATCGACGGGCTCTCCTTTGATGTCATTGACGGTGAAGTCGTAAAGGGACTGTTCAGACTTGCATGTGCTTATCAGCGCTGCCGCTACGATAACGTACGCTGACAAGCGCTTGTATACGGACGGGGACTCCATACTGAGCATTTTATTTTTAAAAGTATGTACGTTAAAATTAAATTTAATTGAGATTATTGTAGGGAGGAACGTCAATGAGCAGAGTAGTGTATAGAGTGATATGTGTGATGTGACGTTGTTGACGTGGTTCAGTGGAGGATTTTTCTTCTCTCTCTCAGAGATTCTTGACTTTTCTGAGAGCTTGCTTTAAAGTGTGTACAAGATGTCCATGTAATGGAATACGTGAGCTCTCTGCTCCTGCTGCTTGTTGCTTTATACTTTTGCTTTAATATTCCGAACGAATGTTGCTTGACAGGTGTTTTTTTACGTACCCGATCGAAGTGGTAGCTTTCTTGTGTATGCAATTGGCTTTAAAGCTTTTTTTAGTCCAGAGAATGAACAAGCGTCTCTGTTTTATATGAATTCATAGGCTTTGCTTTTGCTTACTACCCAACAGAGCGTCTCGAAAGATTTTTTTTATAGAATTTAGTTTTTCTGTATGCTTTTTGATGGTGTGTTGTAGGATAGGAGTAAGCGTTTATCTCATTGTTGCCGTTTTTTTCATTCTTGTGCAACAATCTCTCTATGAATTCTCTTTTGATTCTGACTAGGCATTTCTCGATGGTAAATTGAATGGAAAAACGAGTTTTTGCGTTTGCGTGGATTTTTCGGGAGGTGGATCTTGGATCTACTCCATTGTGTCCAGTGAACGTATTTACGTGTAAAGATTGGCTGGTTTTATATTAAGAGTTCATGTCCTCGTAGTTGTGTACAATAAGCAGGTAGAAAGGAATATTTTCGGGGCTCTATAATATGTAATTAATACACTGTGCATGCAGATTTCTATTACGGGCATCTCGTCTTAATAATTGTTACGATACAATAATTATTGATCATGAAAATATTAATTTTTGTTGTGCGTTTGAAATCTACTTCGAATCCTCACAACTCCAATATAAATCATGAGCTATGTTATATGCAGTCGTATGAATACTTTTAAATACGCTATAACTCTGATATAAATCATGAGTTGTACATATGAATGCTACTATGAATCCCCATAACTCCGGTATCATGAGTTGTGCGTATGAAATGTTCTATGAATCATCATAACTCCATTAAAACTCCAGTTATCCTCCATATAACTAGACAGAGTTAGCCCTACCACCCGTTGAAATTAAATGAAGCAAGTGCATTAGATACGTGCATAATATCGGTAATGCAGGATAAATGCATATGAAGTTTTTAAATATTCATTATCATAAGCAGCATAAATGTGTTACAATTTTTTTCATTTCATTTTCATATTTTTCTCGGATAGCATGTAGGTATGTAACAAGTACCATTCAACTAAACTGAAGCCAAATCCGCTACCACTTACCTCAAAAATGACGCGAAAGTGAAAACAACGGCAGTAATAAGTAATAACTACCTATAATAATAATAATTTATTAATTCATACATAACGCGCATATAGTTTGCTCTAATGACTTACTTGATTCTCGCATAAAACACACCTACTTTCCTCCACTGCCAAGAACAGAGAAGCAACACATCTCTACTTACATCACTCAAAAATCCCCATACATACTCTTCTCGTAACAACCTCATAATATACAATCTTAACGTAACTAAAAAAACGCGAACACAACAATCGATTGTTGTTATGTTTAATCCAAATTACCCATTGTTCACTCACCCAACATCCAAATCCAAACTCTACACATTACTCATGTCTCAAGCACGCAACAATGGAGGGGAGCACCTCCAAAATACAACAATGGCTTGTTTAGAAGAACACGACATGGCAAAATAAAGTAACGCACTTTTATAAAAAACATCCGGTTATTCATAATATTTCGTAATAATTTTCAAAATGGGAAATACACACCCATTACGCCTTTTTTAATGGGTCGAACGAGTGTTTACTCGTGATTAAAATGAAATCGAACGTCAAACGAGAGAGAATGAACAAAATTGTTTAGAAAACGCTGCGACTGTAGTAGCTTCTTATATATACCAGTCATTATAATCATTCATAATCATGCAAATATTCTTAAGTAACGATGCCAGAACAGACGTTACTCCTTCTCTGTTGTTAACGCTTTATTCGTTTTCGCTTTTTTATATGCGCACACGCTCTAGCATATCTTAACGTGTGTAGTTAAACTGGCTTTAAAATCCTTTTTAAACCATATTTTAATGCGCGTCCTTTATAATTACTTTCATCGTATGCATTTTTTTATAGTGGGGCTCGTTAAAAAAAGGAACAGAGGTAAATAGTGTTGTGCGCAGCAGCAGTGCAGTTTTTTTATAACGTGATCATCTCATACTCTCACTAATTTTATATCCTGTCTGGTATACAAGATGCAACAGTAGCGCTACAAAACAATAAAAAAATTGGTGAAGGGATTTTTTAAGGATTGTTGCGTTATAGAATATATAGAAGCGCATTTTAGTAGTAGTAGAGTGCATTATTTGTAGAGTTTTTTTGGTTAAACGTGAGTGAACGTGAGTGTTTGGGGTTTCAGACTAGGTTTTCTTGCTTTGTTGCTGCATTGTTGTAAACCGGATAGGTACGGGCCGCTTTGTTCAGGATCAGTTTTGGTAGCGGCTATAGGGGTGCGGGTTGAGAAATTATGAATTATTGGATTAAAATATATGAGTTCTCATAAACCATGTTAACTCCACTATAACTCCAAATTATGTTGTTATAACTCCAGCATAACTCCGGTATAACTCCTGTATAACTCCTGTATAACTAACTATAACTCCTATATAACTCCTGTATAACTAACTATAACTCCTATATAACTCAACAATAAATCATGATTTATGCTTTTAATTCTTCTATAACTCCAATATTTCGTATATGAATCCGATACAACTTCACTACAAATCAACTATAACTCCTATATAACTGCACTATAACTCCAATATAACTCCTGCATAACTCCAATATAACTCCTGCATAACTCCAATATAACTCCTGCATAATTCCAATATAACTCCTGCAAAACTCCTCAAAACTCAAATATAACTCATGAGCTAGAAGAAATGAATACTTTTAAATCCTTTCTAACTCCATATAACTCCAGTTTCAACCATGTTATGTATACAATACTGGTAACTAAATGAAAACGCTTCAAATCCGCGTAGAATCGCTACACTCACCTGTGTTCCCCAAAGAGCATCATCACCAAAGCAAACAATGGTTCGACAACAATGATCTTGCAAGCAAGCTGCACTAGCTGCACTATTGCTACTTTACTGCAACCACTGCTACCACGTTAGTTGCTATAACCACGATCAAAACTTATTAAGCACATTCATTTCCACGCATTGTTGAGTTTACTAGTAGGAGAGTTAGTAGCAAAGAGACTCAACAAGTAGCTCCTGTATACAGTATACATAAAACGCTCGCATTGTTTGCTATAACAACATGTTTTTCACTAACAAAAAAATCTCTACTACTACTACTGCACACATCACACATAAGCCGTGAGTTTCTCTTTAAACTTTATCTTAACCCCAAAGAAAACAACAATCCATCCGTCCACCACCACCACTGCCAAATTAGACGGTATCGCTGCAACAGCAGCACACACACTTACGGGCCTTAAACGCGTTTCTTGCGCAGAGTATCATGCATTTTTCATAGATAAGTGAAGAGAGTGAAGAAGCAGCAGCAGAGAAAAACTCGCTAAACGATTATTCATGATCGTGTTATCTGCTGGCGAACAAGTAGTTACGAGCTTTCGTAGTGGTGGTGGTGCATCGTGTGTGCTTTACGAGAAGTCTTCGCTTTTCGCTTTTAAAATAAAAAAAAATCGTCTCTTTTTTATTTCAACATGGTAGGGTTGGATTATATGAAGAAAACCACTTTCCGTGTCAGTAGGACATTATTTGCGGAGGGCTGATCAGAATTACTACTGCCGACGACGTGCTGGTGGACATTGCACACGAGTTTACACTATTTACTACTCTGCCCTCGGGTCTTATCGGAGTAGACGCTGCGGATAAGCTATTTTTGAAAGTATTTATGTTAAACCGGGATCTGCGTCTATAACGTGCATATAATAATGGAGTTCATTGTGGATGACGCTGATGCTGGTTTTGTGATGGGAGGAGAACTTTCCTGATCATTTTTTGGGAAAAAATAAAACGTCTTTTTTGCGGACTTTTGATTTTTTGGACTTTTTGAACCCTCAGATAAGTTTTGATAATGTGTTCTAATAGTGATTGTTGTGAAGGAGGAGGAGATGGTCCACGGCGACGGTTATCTTCAGCCGCAGAGTGCTTATCGTCGCCATGGGAAGAAAATGTATATAGCAGCGCGTCAGAATGCATTCGCTTCAGCAGCGTCCGGAAGCGTCGTCACGATATTATGACGTCAAGCGACAGTAAAAGTGTTCAGAAATACTCTTTAAATTATAACGGATTCCATGAGTGTGTTAAACAGCGAATTCGTGTGAAAGTAAGAGGCTCGTTGCTGCTAGCAACAACCGTTTTATTAGTGTTTTTAAGTAACGCCAGTGTAGTGTTAAGTAACGATAGTAACGTAAGTAGAGATAGTAAAGCTATTAGGACTTTTGAGTACCGGACTGGCGGTGGCAGTGGTTTTGGAGTCAGGAAAGACGCTTCCGATTTCGCTGGTGAGTTTACACACAACTTTCTTTACAAAAAAATTTCTTTAGTCTACATTTTTGTGTGTAAAATTTATTACTTTTATTTAAAACTCGTATCTCTATGTACTTTCTTGTTGTTACGTTGATAAGATATAAAAAAAACTTTCATTTAATTTGGCTAATGTATACGTAGAGTAGCGCTAAGAGTTTTAAGATTTTTGTTGATGACATGGGATATTGTTATGGTGCAACAATGTGTAATCGTAATAATGTTGAGCTTTTTTTTCTGTACTCCCAAAAATAAGTAAGATTGGTTGAAATGAGAAAAAAAAGGTTCATGCAACCTTGAAGGGGACTCACCTCTTCTTATTCACTTCTGTTGAAACGGTGCAGAGTGTACAGTCCCATTGTTGCGTACACACAACAAAATAGTCACACAAAAAAAAGGAGTCGCTATCGTTACTGCTTCTCTGTTGCTTCAGAGATGCAGAAGTTAGGCATTTTCCGCTTGGGTGAGGAAAAAGAGAAAGTTCCTTTGTTTTGCGCCTTGTTTGTTGTGCAGAGAGGGGAGCTTTTTTTGTGTGGTCGCTTGATGCAGTGCAGATTTAGTAATCGCTCATGTTAATTATTTGATGATTTGGCTTTTTTTCACCATGGCTTCAGGGGAGAGAGAGAGAGACAAACGCTTAATTAATCGTGATAGGGAAATTCTTTCTTTATTTTCGGGCGTTAATTAGCGTGATGGGTGGATAGATTGCGGTTAGTTTTTGACGTTGGGGTATTCTGAGATTTTTTCATTCAAGGTCAGGATTTGGGATTTAGAATATATTCTTCGTGTTTGGGTCGTAAACAAGAAAGGTTTATTGTGAGAGAAAGAGGATTTTTATGACGGTCAAGGGATCGTCGTTGTAATTTTAGAATTTTAACCCTGAAACTTTTAGAAATGTTGAATGTCTGTGAGAATAGTGTGTAGCGAGTGGTTTATAAAATTTGAAAGTAGAGTCGCTTGAAATTAACGCGATGGTTTGTAGACAAGTAGGGTTTCTGGGCGATCGTCATGATTAACAACGAGGGCACGAGTGAGTGACACTTTTTTTTGTAGGAGACGCCCAATACACCTTTCTTTTTGCAACTCACCCAATTATTTTTGGGAGCAGTTTTTTTTTTCACTTTTGACATTTCGAGATTAATTAATGAACGGTTATTTTTAACTTGGATGGGGGTTGGGAGAAGAGGATGCTGGATTTTAGTAAGCATCATGAGTTGTATTGGAGTTATGCCGGAGTTATACCGTAGCTATTTGAAAGTTATGCAGGAGTTAAAGATGAGTTTATGTAAATATTTATGGAGTTATGAATTGTCACCTCAACCCCCGTCTCATTGTCAATTGTTCACCTTCTGTTGCCATAACAGTTTCTGCCCTATTAAATAACGTTGTTACGCAACGCGACAGGTGTCATCATAAAAACTCATTATTTCAGCTAACAAAAAAATATGATTTGATGATTTCTGAATGAACGCACGTCATCTGCACACGACAATTTCCGTCACGCCAACACATCCACACAATGTAAAAAAATGTAATAATAATTTAAATGTCCCGTGACGAATTGGTTTCTATAGGTGAATACGTGTCATTCGGTCAACCGTACACGTTTAGCAACTTGTTGCCAAGGAAGCTCGATAAAAAAGGTTCTTTTTTCCCCGTACAATAATTTATTACTCTTCACTCACCTGCACGACTGCGCGCGTGTGTAACGGTTTTCCAGATTTTGCTCACAAAACTCAAAAAAACAGTTTTCTTTCCGCACCGTTACGGCTGTAAATTCATAAAAGTTTATATGCTCCAGAGTCAGAATCACTTCTGTCCAGTAACCTTCAGCAATCACCACGGCAATAAATCATTTCTGGTCCCGTTACGAAGCTTGCATTACGGTCCTACCTAACTGTACGTTATTGTTGTTTCCCTTTTTTCTGAAGGTTCCTATAAAATCTCGCCAAAGCCATGTACGGTAAAGTCAACAACGTCGTCATCTGCAGAGCTGCAGGGCACCTGCATGTTCGTTTGGGAGTGCCTCAAGTCCGAAGGGAAGCATCTAGGCATGTGCGTTGATGGTAAGTCACCAACATGTTAATTAAGTATAAATGTCAATTAAATGTCTATAAAGTAATGTGTGTTTTCCTCCCCGAGGCTTCATGTTCGGCTCGTGTTGCTCACACAACGCGCTGGACAACGCGATCGAGGGAAGTGCCAACGGGGGAGGTGCCGGGGGGTCGTCCAACGAGAAGCCAATCATGGTCGAGGTGATTGGCGGAGCGGACAACATCCAGGAGGAAACTGAACAGGCCACCAACAACGTGTTTGAGTTGATTGGAGGGATCGCGTCTAGTACCGGGTCTGTGTTTGGTCACTATGGAGACATTACCACGACTGGGGTTCCTCCGGGTGACAGTGAGGAGATTGTAGGGATCCCGTTTATCACGAGGAGGAACTTTACTAACATCCCCATGGGGATGCCTCCTAGTAGCACGAGTACGACAACGAGTACTACGACAACTACCACGACAACGACACCATCAACGACCACTTCGTCTACAACGACGTCAACGACGACGACGAGCACCCCGAAGCCGTACGTGCACCCAGGTCCTGACCACGTGTACGGGACGACGCCGGTGATGAGCTCTTCGCCTTCCACTTCCATGACCTGTGGGATATCCACGTTGACGAGGACGCCCGTTCCTCAGAAACGGATTGTTGGAGGGGCTGAGGCCAAGTACGGGCAGTTTCCATGGCAAGTTAGTGTGCGTCGCACTAGCTTTTTTGGGTTTTCCAGTACTCATCGGTGTGGGGGTGCGCTGATTAACGAGCAGTGGGTGGCTACTGCAGGGCATTGCGTGGATGATTTGATGACGAGTCAGATTAAGATCCGGTTGGGGGAATTTGACTTTAGTAAAACGACGGAGGTTCATGCGCATTTGGAGTCTGGGATCAAGAAGAAGATTGTTCATCCGAGTTATAACTTTTTTACGTATGAGAACGATTTGGCGTTGCTCAAGTTGGAGACGCCTGTTAACCTTACTGTCAGTCCTCATATTGTGCCCATTTGTCTTCCAGGGTCGGATGATCTGCTCATTGGGGTAAAGTTTGAGGATTTATATTTATTTTAATTGAGATTTTAATTGTGTGATTAATGGCTTGTTTGGATTTGCAGGAGAACGCGACGGTTACGGGTTGGGGGAGGTTGAGCGAAGGGGGACAGCTTCCGAACACGTTGCAGTACGTTCAGGTTCCAATCATTTCGAACGATAAGTGCAGGGACATGTTTCTGAAGAGCGGTAGAATGGAGCACATTCCGGAGATCTTTTTGTGCGCTGGGTATGATAACGGGGGGAGGGACAGTTGTCAGGTGGGTGCAGTGTCACATTTATTTTGAGTGGTTCTGCTTTTTGGCTGTTTTCTGAGAGATCTTGTGATTGGTTTGTTTTCGCAGGGAGATAGTGGAGGACCCCTTCAGGTCGTTGGGTCTGATAAACGATTGTGAGTACAGTCATTTTATTCATTCATTTGACGGTTTAAAATTATATGCATAACAAAGTTTAAATGTTATTTTGTAACTCCTCTATAACTCCCGTTTAACTCTAGTTTTTTGGCTGGAATAATAAGCTGGGGAATTGGATGTGCAGAGGTAGCGGAAAAATAACGGTTTTGTGTTAAATAATGTTAAAAAATTATCTTTAATTTGGTTCTGATTTAACTGTTGCAATTAATTATAGCCAAACATGCCAGGAGTGTGCACGCGAATCAGCAAGTTCACAAACTGGATCCTGAATCACGTCAAGAATTCTTAATGGGGCCGTCCACAATCCACCCCGTTCAATATGAGACAAGACTATATACATTTCATTCTTCGTGGCTCTGCATTTCATTTTTTTAACATAATTATTTTTTCATACGAGAGTCACGGTTAAAATTGTGATGATTTTTAAGAAATACTGTAAATATATTAAGTTCATGTGAGTGAGAGAGGCTTATTTTGAGATATTTTGTGGTGTCCCGCCGACGTTGACATGTTAAACGTTTAAGTGTAGTTCGTTATGTATAAAGTTTTATAGTTTTTGTTTTATTTTTTGTTGCTTTCTTGATTTAATCCTGTTTTTATATTAATTTTGTATATTGTCATGTTTGTACATTTTTGCTTGGCTTTTTTTTCTGTTTAATATTTTTTGTAATAAAAGTCTAGTCATATCTTTTTGTGAATTTTAACAGTTAAACATTGGGGCATTTTGATACTATTCCGACAATACAGGACATCTATTTTTACACGAGGTTGCCATGGAAATAATGTTACTTTTATATGTGTTGTGAAGTCGCTTAGCATTATTGCTCCATTGTTATCTCTATGGGAATAATTTGGCATTTTGCAGGTGAAATATGCGTTGCCATGGTAAAACTACAAGTGACTGCAAAAATATCTTTCCTGTTTATCGAAATAACTCAAGAGTTAATATTGGAGTTATAGCGCTCAACGCCTTTCCGCAACCGGAGTTAACCCTACAATCACAAGAGTTAAGGAAAACTTAGGAACGTGGCAACTGAAGCCAGCGTTTAGCTATCCCATACAAATCAAATACAAATACTTGTCTTGTTTGACCGCTCGATGTATGTTACTAACTGCTTCAATTTGTATGAAATTTTGTGGGGGCATGTAGGAAGGTACACTTTACCCTGACTGCTCGATAATTTTACTGTACATCTTGATAAATCAAAGTTACAGCCATTTAAAATGTTTAAGGTGCTCTCTTTTGCAAGCACGCGGATAAAAAACGTAAAAAGGCAACACTACACCTTCATTAAACCCTTAGCTTTCCAAATTAATTTTACACAATAATATTCATGGTCTTATGGAGGGACATGGTCCGTTTGAAGAGGGTGATACCCCCCTTTCTACTCTCTCGGACCAGGTTATTTAACGTTAATGAAGTAGGTTGCTGAGGGTAATTTGTGCAAGCACCAAAATAACAACGAGATATTTACAAAAAATTCAATGAAAACTATATAACATGCCCCTTTTTGAGATTTTTATCAAAGTGGTATATGAAGTCTCCCTTAAGCGTGTTTATGCGTTCCTCTCGCAAATTGAAATGCGTAAAGAGCCACTCCACTCTCCACTCACTCCAAAAACCCGAATCCATACTCCATCCATATTTAATACCCATAGCACAAACGTAAAACAAGCAACATAACAGACACTCTGAAGCATAAAATAATGCCCAATTCATTTTTGGAGCAACAAAACCGCTTGAATCCACTTTCTCCATCAGAATAATGCATACAGCATGCCCCACTCTTAAGCACTCCAAAGCAAACAGCCTCGTTCACTCCAACGCAACCACCACAACAAGAGAGGAAAGAAAGAAAGTTCCCCCAACCGAACAGTATCAATGTTCCACAACGAGAGTAAGGCGCCTGCTCCACATATAATTTTATTTTCTCTCTCCAACTTTGGCTGATATAAGCCTATCCACCAAAAAACTGACGCACTGAGCATATCGGCTTACATCCCATCCCACACCCAAAAAATGGTAAGGCTTTCTTTCCTGTGCTATATCCATACACAGTGTATATACAAAACTTTCTCTCGGTTGGACTCCTCCACTTTCCTATCAGAAAAAAAAGTGGATCGTTGGTTGGGAAACATAATCGGTGTAGAGAATCGCGTATCCCGTTCGGGTTTTACAACAACGATACATATCAATAGGACAAGTCGCACCTTCTTTTTCTCCTCTCTTTTTTCCCTTTTTTTACACACACACACATCAAAATAGAAAGCGAGTGTGCGAGAAAGGAATATACTACTTTCTCCACCTATTTTATATAATAAGCAATAATCAGAGTTTTTAGAGTTTTTTTCTGTAAAATCACAAAAGAATCTCTCAAGAAGTATCTCAAGAATGATGATCAGTTAGCTCAAGCAAAGTTTGTATATCGTTCTATTGCCAAAATATTCACAATTCACACACAATCATGATACGTGGCTTTAATAACACTAAGTTTAAGTAGATACGGTTGCTAAGGGCGTGCATTTTTAGTGTTCAGACAAGGAAGCTATTTAGTTAATTTTAGATTAGGAGGATATATATTTATTAAAAGATGGCGGATCCGAATCAGCAGCAGGGCGGTGGGGCGAATCCTTATCAGGATACAACTTTCCTCAATCACCCTGGATACAGACCATATCAAGATCCCAATGCAGAGGAGGTCGATCTCAGCAAGGTTGGCAGTTATTTGTTAATTTTAAATTATTCTAAAGGGTTTGAATTAAATGATTTTATTGGCTGTTGCCATAGTACCCCGAGTCCAAGGACTCAACAAACAAGATCAGAGGCCGGAGCGAGTTACTCGAGACGATAGTCGGCGGGTTGGAACCTGAGCTTGTCGTCGCCAAGGTAACCATGCCTGTTATTTATACCGGAGAAAGTACACTGTATTTCGGGAGAAAGTGAACATGTTTTGCACTTGTTAATCATTTCCTTTGTATCCGGTTTCCATAGGGATTCTACTTCTTCTTCTATGCTGCTTTTGGCTCCCTGTTCCCTTTAATGGGTAAATACCAGACATATTAAAGTGTGTGGGCATGTGCTCTAATATTTTGCGTGTGCTAATAACTGTCTCTCTACCCGGTTTCCATAGGGGTTTACTTTAAGCAGTTGGGTCTAAACGGTGCGCAGGCGGGAGTGCTGAGCGGGTGCAGGCCCCTCGTCGAGTATCTCGCCGCTCCCTTTTGGGTCGCGTGGGCCGAGAGGTAACTAACCAAACGCTAATTAAACATGATACACTAATTAATATATTCTCTAACAACCTAAATTTATCTCCATAGAAACAACCGCCTGAAAACGGTGCTGCTAGCGTCACTTGGCTGCTGGATCCTGTTCACGTTCCCACTGGGCTCAATCCAACCAGAGCCAGTGGGTTGCCTGCGTCGCCACAACATCTCTCACGCAGTGATCGATCCCCCAGAACCAGTCCAGGTGACGTTCAACAAACGCGAGGTTCAACCGGAAGAGTACTACGAGGACAGCGACGCAGACGGTGGCGCCGGCGGAGAAAACTCTGACTACATCTATCCCCCAATAGCGCTCCCACTCCAATCTCCAGCGACGGAAGACGAGTACGACGGCAGCGGAAGCACACCTCAGATTCGGTCAAAGCGGTACATCCCCCGCCCCCAACCGGGCATCTCTCCCATCCGCGTGACGTACGCTGTGAACTACGACAAGAAGGAGAACAAGAACTGGGTCAGTCCATCGTACTCCAGCCAGATTTTCAAAAAAGATGATGTCCAGAAGGTCTTCTTTCTCCTCTTGCTACTTGTTATCATTGGAGAGGCAGTTTCCAGTCCGAGTATCGTGTTGGCGGATACTGCGGTACTGAGTTTCCTTGGTGATCAGGCTGCTACTAGGTACGGGCATCAGCGGATGTTTGGGAGTGTCGGGTGGGGGATCAGCATGTTTTTTATCGGGATCGCTTTGGATCATTCGACATTTCCGGCGAGGAAGTGTACTCCGTTGCCACAGGAGAAGAATTATACCGTTTGCTTCTCCATTTTTGTTGTGCTGATGGGATTGGCCACGTTGGTTGGGTGGAGGATGAAGATGCCAGATGTTCAGGTCAATGCCGGGTTGGAGATGGGCGGTGCTGCGGCTGGGGTCGAGGCTGGGAACGGATACGGACAGAGTTTTGAGAATGTGGACATTGGGGATCCGTATGGGGGTGGGGGGTCCATTGTTTCCGGTGGGGTCACGCATCAGAAGACGGTTAGTAAATGGACTTTTGATAAGTTGGTTTGGTTGCCATGGAGATGCTGATTATGGTTGTTCTGGTTGTTTAGATTGGAGAAGGGGGCATCCCGCACACGACCGTGTTTGCGCAGCAGAACCGGAAGCTTCCCGAGTGGTTCATGGTCCTCAAGCACTTCAAAACCAGTCCAAACTGCATGGCTTTTCTTGGCATCGCCTGGCTCATGGGCGTCGGGATCGGATTAATATTCACGTTTCTCTTCTGGCACTTGCAGGTGAGGTTGCTATGGAAACATTTTTTCCGTTGTTGCCATGGAGATGTGAATTTTTGTTGTTGCCATGGAAACTGTATATTGTAATTTTGTGTGCAGGACTTTGGGGGCAGCCCAACGCTGTTCGGCTTGGCGTCCGTGATCAACCACGTGTCGGAAGTGTTTGCGTACTTTTTCAGCTCACAGTTCATATCTCAGCTTGGACACGTCAAGGTTCTGTGCATCGGGTTGCTATGCAACGTGCTTCGGTTCCTTTACATCACGGTCATCAAGAACCCTTGGTGGATACTTCCGTTCGAATTTGTTCAGGGTAACCGACTTGGAAACTAATTGAAATTAAAAGATAATTATCGCTTTCCAAAAATAAACGTTTTTCTTCGTTTTCCGCAGGCATCACCCACGCAGCGTGTTGGGCCGCGTGTTCGTCCTACCTGGCGCACAACACGCCTCCTGAACTGCGTCACCAGGCTCAGTCGGTCCTGCAGGGCCTTCATCACGGATTGGGTCGCGGGTTCGGTGCTGTGGTCGGCGGTATCTTTGTGGCGAGTATCGGGACTCAGAGCACCTTCAGGCTCTACGGCTTCCTCTGCTTGATCTCACTTGCCGGATTCGGGTTCCTCAACTTTTACAGGAAGGACGCCGGCGGATTCATTTCCGAACTGCCACAGGAGGAGGATCCGCATACTGTCAGCGAGGCGGGTGGGGGCACTGGGCTACTCATGCCTCACGGCGTTCCTAGCTCCAATCTGCCCAGGTTAGATAACTAACTGCCTCTCTAATTAATTAAATGAGTTCAATTAGTGACATGTCATGTGTATGTTGCGTAGAGTCCCGTCAAACTCGCGCCTGGACTCGTCCCAGCCTCCTCAAGGTCAATCGTACGACTACAATTCTCAGCAGCAATACGCGGCGCAGGGTGGTGGTGGCGACTACCAGCAAGCCGGAGGTGGACCCACCAATCCGTTTTTCCAGTAAACTTCACACAACAACACACATACCAAATATATTAAAATATTTCCAAAAAAAATAATGTAAAAAAATGATCTCATAATGTGTTTTACGAGTGTTTTTGTCGTGTAAAAAAATGAATCTCTCACTCTCATGAAATTACGTATGAATACATGTCGTTGATGATGAGTTGATAAAAATGAAGATGATGATAATGAGGGGAAATATATACCGTAGTGTTCTAGGTGGAATATATCTATATTAACAATTAAATTTAATGTTTATGTGTACATAAGTGTATAAAAAATCGTACAAGTTGTCGTATTATCAAAAGGGAAAAAAAGAAAGCAAATATATTATATGGAGAACGGGGATACATTTATTCAATAAAAAATATATTATATTATTTGTTGGTATGGTTATTAATTGAGCATGCGTTTTTCCATATTTGTGCAAAAAAGAAGTTGTGCCGAAACCCGGGATCGAACCAGGGACCTTTAGATCTTCAGTCTAACGCTCTCCCAACTGAGCTATTTCGGCACTCGTTGGGGATTAGCGCCAGTTAGCGCAGTCTGGAGATCGCCAATTATTTTTTGCCAATTAACAGGTTAATTTTTGTGGGACATTTATGGTCCGAGAAATTTAACTATATAACTTGCTTACAAACCGCATAATTCCACTATAACTTAACTCTTAACTCAACCAGAACACATGAAGTTATACTGGAAGACTAACTTTTCGTGTAATATGAGTTATAGAAATTTGAAATCGCTGTTACGGTTACATGTTAACCGCCAGTTACTAAATTACTTGCTTCAAACATCTACGCTATGATTCTAGACTAGTCCAATATAAAACTTGCTATTGACTATATTCCCAAATTTAAAACCACGTATTTAATTTCCATGGCAACAAAAAAAAATCACGTTTCCATGGCAACAAAAGTTCAAGTTTCTCTATGACAACAAATATCACTTTTCCATGGCAACAAACAAAAATTCACGTTACTATAGGTGGTTGCCATCGCATGTAACGCATAAACTCACATAATAATGATAGCTGTTATTAACGGTCAAAAGTTGCCGTTACAGCAGCAGAAAAACAGACTAGGTAAATACATAATATCTTTTGACACATAATCGTTATGCTAATTTTGAGAAAAGTGAAATAAAATCATTTCTAATGCAATAACAACTAATTAGCAATTGTCATAGATCATGGTTTTCATGGATATTTGAGTTTTAAAGTGGCTTTCTATTTGGCTCCTTGGATATACTATTATCATTATCAATTGCTGTATAAATGGCATACGTGTTTCTGGTTAATTCGCAAAATCTGATCCACACTTTAATATAAAAAAATTACAGCAAATACGCAAGTTGAGACAAGAAGCATTTAATTTTGAAACTATATATAAACCTAACATGTCAAGTTGGTATTTAACAAAAAAACACTTTGTGCAAAAAAATCACAAGCAAAAAAGGAGTTGTGCCGAAACCCGGGATCGAACCAGGGACCTTTAGATCTTCAGTCTAACGCTCTCCCAACTGAGCTATTTCGGCACACGATGAAAAACAAGCTGCGAATAGGCCGTCTGGAAATTGGCTCAGATTTGTGCGTGGGTTTCATGCTCTTTGTGAATTTTTTTATTTTTTTTAACTTGATTGTCATATAGCATGACATGCAGTGAGAGAGATGCAGAATCTCTGGATAAAATAGTGACCAGTTCGTGTCCATGATGATGGGAGCCAGCGAGCGCATATGCACGTATTACATAACTTACATCAAAGTCAACTTACTTGTTTGCGCTGCTGCTACTGTATCCAAAAAAAAGTAATCAGCCAATTTGTTCTGGTTATATAATCGAGTAAACGGGGTTGTTCACTATTAACGTTATCGCTGTGTGACTAGCACGTGTGTAATCAGTAATGTCTAATCAAAGTAATTCTAACAATGCTACATGATTAACTCATGAGTTATCTAGTAGTTATGACATAACGTGCAATTTAAACTGGAGTTGTTGTGGAGTTATGCATGATTTATAATGGAGTTTATTAGCGCAGCTCAACACCACCTTATCAGCGCAAAGAAATAAACACGTATAATTTATCAAAAGCAATTAATTTTTTTGTACTCACGATAATGTTTATTAAAATACATGTTTTTTTTCTTCTTCTCATAATATTTTTTTTCCAGTATTCGTATATATATTCACATACACGTATTCACAAATACACAATCAAAAATAGATATATTTACAGTTACACGAGACCGTACACACGAGAGAAAATAATAATTCATCAAAAACAACAAAAAACAAACGCTTTTACAATGCTTCCACGTATAACACCCCACCTCCTCCAAAACATCCCCTCCAACCTCCCTCCTTTCTCCTCCCTCTCCCCTCCCTAATTCTGACAATCGCTCATCATAAGATCAAAAACGGAATCGAAGAAGACGTCGCTGCCGACGTGACTGGTGCCGTTGAGAAGTAGCCCATTGGTGACGCCCGAAACATCGACCCCGGCACTCGCATTGATGTCGACCCCGATAGCACTTCCCCCCAGTCCGTTCCCCACACTGATGTCTATCGAGTCGAAGATGACGCTGGACGTGCTGCTGCTGCTGCTACTCACAGCGCTGTTGTTCTTGAACGTTGGTACGCTGGCGCTGCTGAATAACGGGTTGTTCTGCTCTCCGCCGCTTGTCCCGCTCAGCTCGTCGAAGATGGAGCTCGTGGACGTGGACTGGAGCTCGTCGTCAAGCTGGTGCGAGTTCACCGGGACCGGGACAGACTGAGACCGGATGAAAGCGGAGCCCTGCAACGGCTTGATGAACTCGAACGCATGCACTGAACTCGAGTGGCGCTTCTTCTTGGACGAGGAGCTCGACGTTGACGTTGTCGTCGTTCCCAGGATACTGCTCGCCGTTGAGAAGTTGCCAGAGAAACTAGAGTTGGAGTCGTCCGTCAGCAGGCTCCTGTCAATGTATTCATAAAAAACATAAGTTATAAATAGTTGTCATGGAAACAGTTAAACAGTTAAATTGTTACCCACCTCAGTTGTGGCCAGTTACTCTCTGTCGCGGTAGTCGAGTTGTTATCCTGAAAGTACGACCCAATCTCCAGACTTTCGTTGTCAAACATGTTGTCAATCTCGAGAACCGACACGGACGCAGACCTGGTCGCGTTCTTGCCCCGTCCACCTCCCCCGCCGCCACTCTTGAGAAGATTGCCCCCGCAACTGGCTCTCCGCTTCCTGCCAGCATTCACACTGCTGTCGCATTTGAGATACGAGACGACCTGACTGACCTCGCTGAAGTCAATGTTGAACTTGTTTTTCGCCCACGTGATCAGCTCGTTCTGAGGTAGCGGGGCAGGTAACGCTGGCTTCTCGATTTCAGAACGCTTGCGGATGTTGGCGTAGCAGTATTTACTTTGGCCGCGTTGTCCCAGGCGACGCGCTTTCACGTCTGGGAACACCTGGCGCATCAGCTTCCCAAAGTCGGCCGTTGAGATGGCCTTCTCGCCGAGGCGCGTGAACTCGCTCTTGTAGAGAGAGTACACCTCGCTTTTTGGTAACGCTACTTGGCTGTCTTGGATGAACGTCTTCTGAAGCCTAAACATTAATTTGCATTTAATTATTGTCATGGCAACTGAATAAAACTTGGAGGAATAAAGAAGAAGGAGGTTGCAACTGTGTTGTTGAGCTGTGATTAAAATTTCCCATTTGATTGCATTATAAACGGTCGCTATTTTCATCGTTAGCAACAAACTGCCATTTGAAATGCACGGGAAAAATCCTTAGAAACATTCGCAACCCCATAACAAATCACAGCCGAAAAATTATTTTACATTGGCTTGCAACCTCCTTCTTCTTTATTCCTCCAAGGGATAACTCATGATTTAATTCCTATAACTCTTCTTGCCACCGAATTTGTACACGTACGGTTCGCACTTGTTCATTGCGTCAAAAAAAACTCAATTTATTATTTATTTATATAAAACTTTGAAGGATACACAATGCTTATCCGTTTGTAATCTATTGTATTGTAAATGTGATATGAGGAGAGCAATAAATCATGCAATCATGCTATAACTACTGTTCGTTTGTTTATGCTTAATCTGTTGTAATGCGTAATATAAAGTTATTGTTCCCAAGGAATTCCCGGACGGATTAAAAGACACAACGATTCATGTAAATGCATCACACTAAAAAACTCTCGGCTTATCAGGATCATTTATAGCGCAGTAGAGTATTTTGGAGAAAAAGCATCATAACAAAAAATGCATAATGAAGCGTTCCCTGTTTTCATGCATTTTTACTTTCAAAGCTGGATTGTATTGTTGCGTCGCTTGTAAAAACTTCAGAATCGCTTTTAATCTGTCCGTGATGATAAGTAAGCTTAATTCATTGGGATTTATTACTGGAAAATCACATTTCATTATTGTCATGGCAACTGAATAAAACATGTCATATAGTTAATGTGCTTACCAATTAGACGTTCTGGATAATCGTTGTGCTTGTGGCGTCGATGAAACTGCTGAGAGGCATGGCGTTGACGGTGTTGACGCTGCAGGCGTTGGCGTGCTCGCTCCAGACTCGTCGTCCTGCTCCTGCTTTATACTCGGGATTGGCGTCAGGGATCCGTTACTGCAAAACAATTTAAAACACAATTACCAAACTGTCACGTCGCCATGACAACCAGTTAATATAAATGTCAAGTGACTTACCAGAACGCACTGGCCCCACCGTCCCGTGTAAACTCGCGAATGTTGATGAGAAACAGTATTTTCTCGTGTTTGCTAAGTTCACTAAACGTCTTGACGAGTTTTGACACGTTGTCTTTGTCCAGTTTCATGTTGGTCAGTGTGGCTGACTTACTGTTTCCCTTGCAACCGCTGCCCGTCTCTCCAGTTTCTGGAGCTGTGAGCATACTGCTCAGGTTCGTCGCTCTCAACGTGTCCATAATTTTTTAATTAATTTTTTAAAATGTTTAAAACTAAAAAAAGATGAGAGAAAATAAAACTTAGGGAGAAGAGAGTAGAGAGAAAAAAGTGAAATGAAAAAAGGATTATAAAATATATTATGTATAAAGTTGTTATAGCAGCAGGAGCAGGAGCAGCAGAGGAGAAGAAGAGTGCCAAAAGGAGAAGGAATTATAATGGACTGTTCCGTTTTTTTTCATATTAACACGGGACAAACCGTGTGGAGAATTATTACGGGAGTGTATACGTTGTCATGGATACATGATCAGGTTTAAGGAGAGAAAAAATAAGGGGAGATGGATTTTGTGTGTAACAAACATGAACAGAGTTGAATAGAGAACAGCAGCGTTTGTTGAGAGAGAGTACACTCTACATGATGGAGAAATACCGTGTGCTTTTTAAGCAAACTACACACTCTCTGCTTAATATTCTGTTTTTAGTTAGCATGGCAATATAACATGATATAATGTCCAGAAGGCATATAATGTTGAGCGAGGCACAAGCGAGAGCTCTCACGTTCTCTTATCTTCTCTCTCTATCGTTATGTAACGAGCCCGAAAAAACTAACATCCTAACTAACTGAGCGTACAAGTACTAACTAATGTCCAATTAATGAACAAATCTCCATGACGATTTCAAAATCCTCATGTAAAAAATGCATGACCCTTCTTTGACCGTGAAAGTTTCGGGGTATTCTCATTTGACCCCGAAAGCCCTTGACAAAAAAAAATAATTTATTGTCCCGATCGCCATGGCAAATGAAAAAAAAAATCGAAGAGTGGGTAAAGCGTAACCGGATCCAGTCGGATAAACATACATATCGACGCATTTCTGTACATAGAAGCATATAGGTGGATATACACCACCACCCAAAAAAAGAAGCACCAGCAAAAGAAAATCCGTTTTTTTTTCTTCTTCTTCTTCTCGTTCTTCTCTGCTCTCGTTCGTTCCTCTTGTTCGAATGCTTATTCACTTGACATGAATAGAGGGAGAGTAAAGTGTGAAGTTTACAACACGAGTATGCACGAGCATGAGCAGCTATTCTAAAAGGAGATATAGGGTTATAAGTTGGTTTACAATGTAGAGATATTCCGGTTTAAGAGAGTCCTTTATATCGTATCTGCATTGTGAAATGAGTCCCGTGTGAGTGAAATATCCCAAATATTTTTGTACACATACACACAAGCTCTCTACACTGCAGTACTTTTATTCGATAAAAAAAATCAATGCAGGGAGAGAGGCAACGAATATAGATAAAAATTAAAGAGAGCAGGCAGAGAACACAGCACACAAGAAGAGCTCTATATTTTGCAATGTCGCCGATTAGTCTAGTGCTGAATTTTAATTAAGATCACACAAAACAGCTCATCATCGCACTCTCTCTCAGTCAGTATTAATACCCATACACAAGAAACATGTATTCCAAGTGCTAAGAAGTGGAGGAGAGGTGGAAAAATTAATTCCCAAGGTTGTGTGCTATTTGCCAAAATATATTAACATGATTTGTTCAAACTGAAGTAAACTTAAAGTTTTCCATAGCAACGGGAGTGCCAAAAATTTACGAAATTTGTTAACAAAATGAGATTTGAAATACTCGGAGATTAAAAAGTTAGGAGAATGTACGAGCAGCACACCAGCGGGGTCGTCTCCCGTTCCGCCGTCGCGAACAAGTCTGCGGGCAACATGGACAGGCCCTATCTCGTCAGGAGGTGGGTAATCAATTACTTATTTCATTCATTTCTTGATTGTTACCACAACGACTGGTTAATTATGTTTGCAGGAGCCACAGTACTCCGTGTTCCGATCAAATGGACGAGCACGGGGGTAGCTCAAGCTCCAGCAACGCACCCGTTCAACGATCTCAATCCAACAAACGTATCATTCCGCCGTACAGTAACAGGTCAGTATGTGTCTCCATGGCAACTAGCCTGAAATTTGTTCCCAGATGTCTAATGTTCCAATTTCCTGTACAGGTCCCTGGCCAACTCGCCTCCAAACACGCCAAACAAGTTAACGGGCTCAACGGGAAAGCTGAACCAGAACAACAAGCTGATAGCGCTGAAGATAATCCTGCTCGACGACAGCGTGACGATAATCCAGGCGCAGAGCAAAGCCCTTGGGCGAGTGGTCTTTGACCAAGTCTGCAAGCAGCTGAACGTGCTCGAATCCGACTACTTTGGTCTCGAGTACACGCCTCCCCTCTCATCTCAAAGCCAGTCGAGCACGGCCCCTTCGAGCCCCCCACCCCTGAGCTCCTCCTCCTCCATCCTAAACTCTGGCTCGCTCATCTCCACATCTGCCACGACCCCAACCCACCTCCACTCGCGTAGCAACAGCTTGTACTGGCTGGACCTGGAGAAACGACTGACCAGACAAGTTGCGTTCAATCTCCAGGATCCCGTGCTCCGGTTCTCCGTAAAATTCTACACGCCCGACCCGAGTCAGCTGGAGGAGGAGTTCACCCGCTATCTCTTCAGTCTGCAGATTAAAAGGGACCTGCAGCAGGGAACGCTCGTTTGTAACGATAACACTGCGGCTCTTATGGCTAGTTACATTGTTCAGGCGGAATGTGGGGATTTTTCAGAAGAGGACTATCCGGACGCGAGTTATCTGAGTTTGTACAAGTTCATCCCTCACCAGGACTACGAGATTGAGCGGAAGATTCGGGAGAATCACAAGAAGCACATTGGACAGAGTCCGGCGGAGGCGGATTTGCATCTGCTCGAGACTGCGCGCCGGACAGAGTTGTATGGGGTGCGCATGCATCCGGCGCGGGATGAGGACGGGATCGCGCTCAACCTGAGTGTGTGTCATAACGGGTTACTAGTCTTCCAGAACTTTACGAAAATTAACACCTTCAGTTGGGCCAAGATTAGGAAACTCAGTTTTAAGCGCAAACGGTTCATTCTCAAGCTGCATCCAGAGGTCAGTTGATAGGACTAATTATTTATTTATTTCTCCATGGATACGCGGGTTTAATGTTGTGTTAAATTTCAGCAGATCTCTGACGGGTACTACAAGGACTTGGTCGAGTTCATTTTTGACTCGAGGAACGACTGCAAGGCGTACTGGAAGAGGTGTGTGGAGCACCACGCGTTCTTCCGGTGCGAAAAGGCTCCGAACCCGATTCACAGGAGTAAAGGACTGCTGTCGTCAAGGGGATCCAGTTTCAGGTACAGCGGGAGGACTCAGAAGCAGATGGTCCAGTTTGTACGTGAGAACTTTGTCAAGAGACCGGCGCCTGGAGGGGGGCAGCCGCCCCCGAGTACGGTTAGTGGGGCCGTTACGACCGGTGGGGTTCTCGTGCCTGACGTCAGCTCTTCTGATAACAACAGCTTTGATAACAGTATCGTCAGTGGGGGGGATCGGGGGGAGGTTAGAGGAGGGAGTGGACGGTTTCAGAGGTAGGTAGTTTGACAAGTTGCCATGGGGATGATATATATTGGAGTATGATTAATGTGAGGTTTATTTGTGTGTTGAAGGTCGTCGAGTCTGCGGTCAGCGGCGTCGTCGCACCATCAGGCGCCCCAACCGCAACACCATCACGTGGCGCCACAACCGGATTACGGGACCGTGCTATCCAAGTCGCTCAGCACCATTGCTGGGTCGAAGAACTACGAGGAGGACACCATCATCTACACCACCAGGGCAGAGGTGGGTGCACATTAAATGACTTAATTAATTTAAGTGGAATGTAAGTTAATTTGTGCTTCCGGTTCGTTTTGGCAGGTGGCGGCAGCGCAGCGAGCGGCTCAAGCGTCGAGTTCAGGATCTTCTGGAGTGCCACCGAGCGGACCTCGAGGTAACAACTATTACATTGGGGATGGGGTTAGGAGTAGGAGGGGCAGTGCTGGGGGGTGCAGTCAGACACGGAGTCTCACTGGGGGAGGCGGTGGAGGGGGAGGAGGTGGTGATATTGATGACGGGGATGAGGACGAAGAAGAGGAGGAGGAGGACGAGGAGGATGATGGTGAGCTGGAGGATGACGTCGGAGTTGAGGATTACGGCGAGGAGGAGGTCAATCTCAGGGGGTGCATCAAGAGGGGTGGGGTCGTCAGGGGGAGTGGAGGGAGTAGGGGGAGCATCGGCAGGGCGCAGAGCATGGACCATGCTTATCGGGGGCAAGTCGAGGATGATGAGGTTGGTTATATTACTTTGATAAGCTTAGTGACATGTTAATTACAAGTAAAGTAACGCTTCTTTCTCCGTTGCCATAGGACCCGCACTACCGCCCTCAGTCTCGAGGGAGTGCGCACCACCGCTCCTCGTCGACGGACATCTACAACCTGTCGAGTAAAGAGACGCAGACGCCAACGCATCAAGGCTACCCCGCAAAAGGTAAAGAGTTGCCAGTAGTTACTAGCTCCGCTACAAAAGCTGCTGCTGCTGCTACTGCTGCTGTCCCACCGGGGTCATCGGCGGCTGCCAGCGGTGGCGGCACTGCTAATCCGGTTGCTGTGGGGATATCCCAAGCCGATCTAGAAGCGTTAGAGTCAGAGTTGATCGAGAGTTTGGCGCGGAACGAGAACGTCGAGGACGATAGCGTTTCCGTTGCTAGCAGTAACAGTAAGAAAGGTAGTGTTTCTAGTAGCGTTGCCAGTAGCAACGTTTGCGTTAGTCAGCAGAGTAATAAGAGCAAGGTCATTGGGTTTGGTAGTCATGAGTTTCCGGTTACTACGTATAAGACGGGGGCCGCGGTTACTAAGCAGAGTCCTCCGGTTGTTAGTAAGAGGAAGCGGGGGAAGGGGGGAGGTGGCGGGAGGAAACGGGACTGGGGGGTTAAGAGTGTTGAGGATGATGGGGATGCGGATGTTGAGGAGGAGGTTCCCGTGCCCAAGCCGAGGTATAATAAGTTTGGGAGGGCGGGGAGTGATGGGATGATTGTTGATGACGTTGGGGAGGAGGGGGGCGGTGGTGGGGGGAGTGAGAAAGCTAAGAGTAATACTATTCCGCGGGTTGGGAAGAAGCATGAAGGGGGGAGTGGGGGGAAGGAGGATAATAGTGTTGAGGTTGGGGGAGGGTTGGGGATGGAGAGTAATGAAGGGAGTTATGATCTGTTGAGTGAGTGCAGTGAGAAGGGGGGTGGGGGGAGTGAGAGGGGGAAGAAGAAGGACTTTTCTGTGCACTTTAAAGAGGTGGATTATGTTCCTTATTTGTTGAGGAGGAGGATCGATTTGGGGGAGGGGGAAGGGGAGATGATTGGGAGCAACGAGATGTTTGGGGAGCATGAGGGGGTCGGGAGTGTTGTTAAGGTTAGTGGGAGTACCGGGGGGAGTGGGATTGTGAGTAGTAGCAACCATGAGGTGCTTGGGAAATCGAAGTCTTATGACTGTGGGGATAAGGAGAAGGAGGGAACGGGGAGCGTTGGGGGGCTGACGAGGTCGAATAGCAGTGTGAGCAGTAGGCCTGCGCGGGCTAGGATGTTGTTTTGCAGTTTGCAGGATCTTCCTCCTTCTAATAGCTATAGTTTCCTTGACGATACGGTTGATAATGCGGGTGGGGTTTGGGGAGGTGGGGTCGCTGGGGGGAGTGCAGGGGGGGTTGGGGAGAGAGTTGGCGATATTCGGTGTTACGGGTTCAATACTGTTGGGGTTAGTTCTAGTAGCAGTAGCGAGCTGGTTAGGGGGGTTGGGAGGAGGAGCGGCAGCTTTGGGGGGAGGGGGTTTAGAGGTGAACAAGAAAGGGATGAGGTCAGGGGGGAAGGGGTTAGGGAAGTTGAGGAGGAGAGGAGCGAGTCGAGTGGGACTGCGGAAGTTAAGGTTGAGGGGAAAGAGGCGGAAGCGCCATCTATCAGCGTTAGTGATGAGGATGAGAGGACGGTTGGGGTTGAGGAGCCGGAGGAAGAGGAGGAGGATGAGGAGATTGAGAACGTTAAGGTTGAGGAACTTCCTATGGATGAGGGAGGAGGAGATGAGGTGATTGATGAGGTGGATGATGTTATTGTTGTGGAGGAGGAGGAGGATGATGAGGAGGATTCCGGGTCGGATTCGATTATCATGGAAGGGGAGCTTCAGGTTCTTGGGCCAATCACGGAGGAGGAGCACGAGGATGACAATCATGTCGTGGAGAGCAGGCCTGTTGTCAAGGCGATTGCCGCGGCGCAGGCTGCTCAGCAGCAGTTAGATCTTCCGCCTCTCATTGAGGAGGATGAGACTAACGTTAGTAGTCATGTGACCGTTAGGAAGGGGCAGGGGGAGGATCAGGCTGTTCATGATTTTGTTGAAGAGTTGATTGCTCGTGCGGATGTTGAGGTTGCTAAGCAACAGAGTAGGATCATTGAAAAAATTCAGAGTTTAGATGAGGTGGATGAGATTACTGATTGGGAAGAGGGGGTTACCAGGGGGGAGGAGAGCTCTAGTGCTGGAGCTGGTGTTGTCGTTGTCGCGCCACCTCCGCCGTTGCTAAGTCCCAGTGACGTTGTCATTCCCGATTTGATTCCTAAAGATGTTCCCATGGGAGTGCCCATTGGGATTTGTGAACCTCCTAAGTTTGTTAGCGAGGACGTTATCACGCCTGTTAACGAGGTTCCACCTCCCATTCCTAAAAAAGTTAGTGTTGTTCCTGTTTCTTGTTCTCCTCCACCTCCTCCGCTTCCACCTCGGACGCAGTCTCAGGAAGGTGGGAACGCTCCTCCACCTCCGTTGAGACGGGTTTCCACTGATAGTTCGAGTGACCTGCCTTTGCCACCTCCGCCGATACATAGTCAGGATTCTCTTGACTACATCGACTGTCCTACTCCGCGGTATCCTCTTCCACCTGAGTTGTGTGGGTCGAGGAGGAGTAGCTATAACGACAGCGACTCGTTCACGGCGACTACAACGCTGATTGAGTCGAGGAAAGCGCTTCAGCGCTCGTTCTCTATTGACGCTAATCAGGCTGGTAGTGGTGGGGAGGAGGGGGCGGGGGAGGCGCCTGCGGCCGTTGGGTCGAGTGGGGAGGATGCGCCGTTGAGCAGTCCGAAAACGTTGGAGCCGTTGGACGAGACGTTAGAGTACATTGATGAGTATGACACGGTTGAGAATAGGGAGAATTTGACGGTTAGCGAGAGTACGGAGTCGAGTACGACGGAGAAGGTTAGGTTGTGTATTCCGTTAATTGGGGGGAGGAGGGTGCTCAGTAGGATCAGTGAGGTTACCAACACGACCAGTTCTACTGATCAGATGAGCGATAACTCGTTTATGGAGAAGATTGAGAGCGGGTTGAGGGCCAAGTTGAGTGGGGCCAAGGGTGGGGTCGTGTGTGTTGGGGGGAATGGGGAGCATGCGCCCTTGGTCACGTTGACGAGTGAGTTGGGGGATAGCAGTGCGACTTTGAATGATTTGGATGATCACGCTGTTTTTGGGGATAAGGAGGATGTTGGCGGGGCAACGGAGGGGGGGACGACGGGGGAGAAGGTTGTCGTTAGTGAGATTATTAGGGAAGTTGTTGCGGTGGAGGGTGGGGGTGAGGAGGGGGATGGTGGGGGAGGGGATGGGAGTCTGGATGGGAGGGACTTTGATGGGGACGAGGCGGATGTTGCCAAGACGATGAGTAGCTCGACGCAGAATACCAAGAGGCATCGCGTTACGCTTGAGCTTAGGGTCATCGGAGGGGAAATCATCTTTGACAGTAACTGAGTGGGTTGAACATGAGTTTAAATGAAGTTAAAGGGGAGTTAAATTGGAGTTGTGCATGAGTTGTACAAGAGTTATGAGTGGAGTTTAAGATAAACTCCCCCGCTTCCTCTGCCTGGACTCTGGAGTGTAAAAAACAATCTTAAAATATTATTGACTGGAAATTAAGAGAAAAAAAACTTTTGATTGAGCTCTCTCGGTGTTAGTTGACAATTTTACAAAGCACAATCGACTAAAAAGAATATATACCTGAGAAACTATTTAGCATTTTTTTCGTGAGTAAATAAAATAAAATCAGCACTGCTAGCACATCTTTTACTACACACCAAAAAAAATGGGAAACTAAATCAGGAAGATATATTATGTGTACAGAATTGTAATTAGGAGATTATTATTAATTAGTTTTAATTGTTCAGTTATAAGTTAAGTTTATAATTAGTGGATATAGGGATAGGGTTAAAAATTATGGATAGATTATTAGGATATATAACGGTTGGATGCGTTTGAATGAAATTTTATAAACATGGTCGTTTGAAACGGTTTGGCATTTTTTAACCAATCAAATTAATTGATTTGGCTAAAAAACTTTCAAAATGTTTCAAATGACCACCAAAGTCTAAAAACCATACCACAATCAATTTACATGGGTATAGAGACAATCTTACACAAAAAAAAACAATTAACCGCATAATTAACTAAAATTACCATAGAAACTATATAACATACATAATTAGCAGAAAAAAACCAACTATACTTCTGGTCTGGTGAAACTAACAAACAAGTTTCTATAGACACGGCTATTTTGCTCTCTTTCTAACAATTTCCAGCTAACGTTTGCTTTTTATATGCGCTGCTATAACAACAAACAATTAAATAATTGCCTGTTATAATAACTATCGCTTCTGTTCTTATCTAGAGCTAACGTACTAAGTAGTCATAGGTTACTATCGGCAAGTGTGTAAATGTTTGTACGTTTTAGAATGTAAACCCCCGGTGGTATGCTAAAAATAACTTATCCAAAAAAAATATCTCATCATCAAAAAACCAACACGAATCTTTTAAAAAGCTTTTTACACCTTTTCTCTCTCTCTCTCTCTCTCTTTATATATATCTATGGCAACAAAAACTAAGGTAATCTTAATATATCATCCATCATCTCCAACAAAAAAATCTCATCTCTATCTATCTCTCAGCTTAAATTTTATTTTAAATTTTTAATTATTTCTTCACTCGGAAAAAGGAGATATTTTTTAGAAACTTAATTAAATTATTAAATCAAATTGCCCCGAAAGTCAAAAATTAATATAAAAACTCGAAACCATGGTAACTCATCCTCGTTATATAAGCTGCACCAAGTACACAAGAAAGAAGAAAAAAATTGTTAGCTGTGCTTTGTTTTTTTAATTAATAATTTATATAATTTGTTGTTATAATTTTTTAGTTTTCTTTTATAATCTTGTATCTTTTTTTGTTTGTCTGATTTGTTTGTAGTGTTATCAAGAACAGCGCCGAGTATCCATCATTCTTCGACGACACCCCATCACCACGCTCACCACCACCATCCTCACGCTCAACAACAACACCAACAACAGCAGCCGTTGCCACCTCAACCGTTGCCACCGCAACCGCAATATCATTACTATGGTGCTACGACGGTGGCCGGGGGGAATGTCGCTCCACCCGACTACTACGTGACGACAGGGGGCGCTGCTGCCGCAGTCGCTTATCAACAGTACGCAATCCCACCTCAGCAGAATCAGTTGCCACCCCAGCCGCAACTCCCACCTCAACAATATCACCATCACCAACCACCGCCGAGTGCTAGTAGCTCTAATAACGTGTATAGTTACCATGGCAATCATTACTATTGAATATAATAATATGCAACCAAAAAAATTTCATGCAAGAAAAAAAATTTTAATATTTCACAATCAAAAAAGAAAAGGTTCTTTTAACGTAATTCATCATTTTAAACCGAAAAAGAAATAATAATAATCACACCATTTTATATAAAGGGAAATTTTTAAGAGCAAAAGAAACAAACCAACCAAAAATATAGGATTTAATTTCTTTTCGTTCATTTTTTAATCAGTTTTCTATAAAAAAAAATATCTCCTTTTTCGTGTGTGTATGTGTTTAATATGCCATTGCAAAGCGTTTCTATAGTAACGTGTAATAGGATATTTAAATATATAAACCGGAAATGAGAAGGAAAGGGAAGTTTTTTACGTGTATACTTTCCAAGATTTTTTATAAAAACATTATCTATCTATCTATCTCACTATCTCTATCTCGCTATTATGGAGAAATAATTTTTGTTCCTTTTTTATTCATTTTTTAAATCGACGCAATTTTTATTTTGGTTTTTGATTTTTTTTCTATAAAATTATATTATTATCCAGAAGCAGGAAACCCATATAAAAAAAGAGAAAAGATTTTTTAATGAAACACATGTCTATATATATATATAAATATATATGCTCAAAATACACACAAAAAAACAAAGCAAACAAATTTTTCCAACAACAACAACAAAAATATATAAAAATCATGTTCAGTTTGTTTCCACGGTAATTAAAATATATAAATACTCCAAAAGAATATAAAAAAAACAATTTTTTTCTGTTTTAAGAAAAAAACATGTGAAATGAGGAGAACAAACCAAAAAAATGATGAATGTTATTATGAATGTGTGTGGTTTCATGTGTGAGAAGAAAAAAAGAAAAAATAATTAAGTTAAGAATTTTAAAATATTGGGAGGACAATTAAATAAAAAAATATATTGCGAAAAATGTGTACAAATTTACGTGACTACGCAGTCATTTTACACATGGGGTTATAATTTAATTACTCGTTATATATTTTTATGCAGCTTCAGTTTGTGTTGTATTATGATTGCCATGGTTTCAGTTCAAGTTATAATTTATTAGTTAATTTTATCGCAGTAATTTTAATTTATGATTTAACTTATGATTTTTGTTATAATTTTTGTTTGTTATTTATTTTCTGTTTAATTTTCGGTTCCCATTTTTTAACACCCTTGGCATACATTTCCGTGGCATAGACCCAGACTGGTTCTACTACATTTCGAAGGAAATGTCCCACGTGTTCACGACATACGTCAAAGATCTCCGTCAGCTGAAGCACCTGCTGGCGACGCAGGACCACTCGTATCTGCTCCCACAGTCCCTTCTCACCCAAACGGAAATGCTGGCGACGCAGATAAGCACGCTGATGCGGGACCGCGAGTTTTTCGAGGACTCCAGGCACGGATTGGAGGTGGTCAGCTTGTGTCTCAGGTACTTCCAGACTAACGAGGAGGCGTACACGACGTACGTGGGGAAGCTGGAGGACCTGTTCCTGAACACGGAGGAGGACTACAGTTGCTACTTGCCCGTGGAGGCCCTACTTACCAGACCCGTGTTGCTATGTCAGTATTACGTCGAGAGGATCTGTTTTGAATGTCGGTGTTGTGGCGCGGGCGATTTGCACGCGGCTGCGGGGGGAGGGGCAGGCGTCAACCTCAGGAAAGTTAACTTTTCGCCTGTGCTCGACAAACGGAATAACATCGGCGGTGGGGGCAAGAAGGATCCGGGAGGTAAGCAGGAGTTATCTTTGAGTTATACTGGAGTTATAGTGGAATTATAGTGGAGTCGTATCGGAGTTATCTTGGAGTTTTGCAAGAGTTTTGTAATTTTGTAGACACGTCGCTAGACGCTCCGCTGCTATCAAAACTGCACGTTATCCACCTGCTAGTGAACCGGATACTCGACCCATATCACAAAACGAAGCTCCGGTTGCTAAGCATCTCGAAGGTCCGCGAGCTGACGCGAGAGATGGACGGTTTCTGCGGAGTGGCGTCTTCCAGCTCACCTTGCCCCAAGAACGCGGACGTGCTCGGACTGATGGAGTTGACGGGGGAGTTCATACGTCAGGGGATACTTTTAAAGCTCAACAAACGCAAGGGGCTTCAGAACAGGATCTTCTTTTTGGTTAGTTTAATAACTTTATTAGCTCATCTCATGTTTCTGGGGCAACGCCAGAAAAAATAATTGTTTATCCCAATTTATCCGCAGTTCCGAGAAACGCTGATCTACGGCACACGTGTTTCCTCGACAATGGGGTTCCGCCTCCATGGCGTCATATCAACGAGGAACATGGAGCTGCTGGACACGAGCGTCCCGAGCATCCCGAACAGTTTTTCCGTCGTTGTCAAGAGCGACGTTAGTGCTGACATGGCGATGCACTCTGTGGACGATAACGTGTGCGTGAACGAGAAGATCCTAATATTGGCCGCCTTCAGCACCCAAGACCACGCCGCCTGGATAAACGGTATCGCTGAAGCGATAAGATTGTCCTGCTCACAAAACACATCGGATCCCCACGGCAACGAAAACCAGAAGCGGTCAATCGCATCTCGTCTGTTCAACAGCAGCGAAGAGTTGCTAAACAACAACATAAAGAGCAGCAGCGACCAGATAGGCTCTTCGACCAGTCAGATAAGCAGCAACGCGGTGATAATGCAGAAGAACTCGAACAACCTGAGTCACGTGGTCTGGCACAGGAACATTAGCATTAGCAATCACGAGATTGTTGAGAAGGAGGCGCATTCGCTCAGTGGACCGTTGCTAAGGAAATTCAAAAATAGTCCGGGTTGGCAGAAACTTTGGATTACTTTTGCGCACTCGTGTCTGTACTTTTACAAGAGCGCTAACGAGACGACGCCGTTGGCCAGTTTGCCGTTGCTAGGGTACAGGATCGAGATGCTCACGGAGGTGGAGAAGGCTCAGGTTTTGAAGGAGAATGTGTTTAAACTCGCGTTTAAAGGACATGTGTACTTCTTCAGGGCGGAGTCCAACTACACGTTTACCAGGTTAGCAGTTTAATTAATTGGGATGCTTTTAATTGTAGATTATGAGTGTTTAAGTTGAAATTGATAAAAATGAATGTTTTTGCAATTGCAGATGGATAAACGTGTTGAGGAACGCAATGATTGGTCCGGTTACTGGAGTTTGTATTGATGAAAGAAACGTTGTCGAGTGAATTTGACAATAAATTATTATTTTGAAATGAACATTTTATAAACGGTTTATTGTCCGTCATTTGCATACATTTTGCATACATACGTAAATGTCATTTAATTTAACAAGTCATCACACAAAAATGAACATTAAAATTGAATGACAAGTAGAGATATTAACACTAAAATTTAAAATATTTGGCATAGTTATATAATATATTATTTCAACACGCTACGTTTTTTAGTACTTTACAACACTCATGAATTGATTGCGCTCATGTAAAAAGCATCAGTGGTTAATTGAGAAAAGTTAAAAAATTGAGAAAACAAAATTATTAGATAAATTGGCGATAATATATAATAATATATTTTTATAATGATGACGGTTTTGAATATGGCATCAAAATAAAAAAGACATGACAAAAAAAAACTTTCCCCTTTACATCTTCGATTAGATTTTCAGATGCTGTGTAGTAGTTTTTGCTGTGTTGATTTGCAAATGTAAGTTTATATATCCCCCAAATGTAAAAAAAATGTGTTGGTTCGTTTTATTTAGCGTTACCATCGCAACAATTTACAACCTTACTCCAGGATTAATTCTTTGAATAATAATAAAAAAAATAATTTGAATTAAATCACTATATTATTTAATTAATTTATGATTTATTTTTTTTATATTTTTGCCCCTAACCTGACCTCGAGCGAAGCGAGGCATTCTTTCGCGAGCGAAGCGAGCGATAACAACGGTCAGTTCTGGATATGGCAACCAAATCAATGGCAACAATATAACGGCAGGTTGCGTATCCAGAAGGGGTTATGCATTTCGTCATACCCGAAAAACAGTTGAAAGCCTATTTTGGCGGAACGGCTGGGCCGATTTTGATGAAATAAAATTTGCTGTCATTCTGCGGACGTGGGGAGGGTTGCTAGCACGGAATATTTCGAAATATGACACTGCTTGACCATTTAAATTTTGATAAATGCTGAAAAATACGGTTTTCTTCTATTTGTAACGGATTGGTGTGACCGATTTTCTTCAAATAAAATGTACTGACATCCTGGAAAGGTGCCGATGATTGGTCAAAGCGAAAATTTGGAAAAATTACCCTGGCTTGCCTGTTTTATTTTAACAAAGCCTGAAAAGTACGGTTTTCTCCATTTCGTGGTTGAGCACTTTCACCAATTTTCGTGAAATTAAGTATGTTTATATTCCGGAGATGCTCTGATGATTTGTCAAAGCGGAGATTAGAGAATTTTCACTCCTTTTCCACTTTAAATCCTATAGCGCCTGCAGAATACTGTTTTTCCTTTCCTCACTGAAAAACGGATAATGGATTTTCATATAATACGATTTTCTGGCATTCTAGAGAGAGGAGGATAATTGGGCGCACCGAAATTTCAAAAATAGTATACCTTTGTCAATTTTTTAATTGCAAAACCCTCAAAATACAGTGTTGTTTTCCTTGCCAAACTCTTTGAAAGACGCTTGACAAAAACGCAAATATTTTGAGAAAATTTCGTAATATGTAAACCTCTATTAAAAAACATAAAATAAAACCCAATTGAAAAATGAAATGCCCCAAACCTGACGGTCTATTCATGCCCGATAGAAAGTTAAAAATAAATTCTTCGACATGTCGGTGGCAGGTTTGGGCGGTCTATGATATAACTGAAATATCAATCAGTTTCTTCATCCCGTTCTATAATTGCTGCATTTCTCGCTCATTGTCCAAACTTTAAATGTCAGAATATAAATGCATCAATGCATTAGTGAAGAATTTACGATGAAGCATTTAGTATTATATAATATGAAATATTGAAATTGAACTACAAAATTGAGTCCATATTTAAAAAATCATTCATAAAACATTTACAATGTCGTTGTCAACACTGGATTGAAGAATCAGTGCCCACGACTCGGTTTTTAACATTACGTAGATTAAAGGGGAACACAATCTTTAACATTACATGTATGCGCCCCTTCCTGGGAACCATGTTATTAAATTAAATATTAATAATCGACCGCCCAACCCTGACACCGACATGTCGAAGAATTTATTTTTAACTTTCTATCGGGCATGAATAGACCGTCAGGTTTGGGGCATTTCATTTTTCAATTGGGTTTTATTTTGTTATTATTATAGGCTCTGGGTAAAAGTCTAATTGAATAAATTCTAATAACCTCTCCCCTGAATACGCAAAATCTACAATTTTTTCAATCTCTCTCCAAGTGAAGATTTTCCCTATATTGTATAAGGTGTGTTTCTGGTTTACCATGTTTGCGGGACTGTCTTTGTCTATCTGTTTTCTGATTTTTCCAATAATCTACAATAAAAATAATTAATTGCATAATTAAATTATTTAATTAAATTATTGTTTTATATATAAATAATTATTTTTTTTCATCTTACGATTGCTGCTGTTTCGGCCTGTTCCATTTCTTCAATTGAACTGTACTCAAAATTCATTAGGTGGTAGACAATCTTTCCATTCTCCTTCATATTCTTGATTGATGATTTCGTTCCAATATCCTTGTGATAGTCAGATATTGTGCCAGTGACGCTCTTCCCAACATAGATTTGGACGTTATTTTTTCCTTTGCTGACGTAGTTCATCAATTTATTTTTCTCCACTTCTTCGTCCAGACCAACCGCGACATACACAATTGGCTTTGTGCGTAACGGCAAGCTGTTTAAAATTTCTATTATTTTTCTCTCCATGTTGGGGTTGGATGCGGTGAGTATTTGGTCGGTAGAAGATTCCGCCTTTTTCTTGCTGTTGAAATTATAAAAAATATATAAAATTAATACAATACAATAAAATTAATTAAATATAGTGTACCTAATAATTAAATGTAGAATCACTTACTGTATCTTAATATCATGCATACGCTTATGATGGACAGAGTTGAAGGTTTCGCTACAATCCTGGCAGGTCATGTGCAGTAAATCTTCATCTTTAATATGGGATGTTGCAATGGTGTATTCTTTTAATGTCTTCTTGATGCTTATCCCCTCCAACTTAAAAAAGTTTTCACATTTTATTATATCATCCATAAATGGTAATGTTTCCTCGTACAAATTCCTAAGTGTGTGTAACTCTGGTTTTTGGAAGAAGTGATCTTGTCCATGCATTTTACAAAGCATCTGAAGCTTCAACTGTGAATTTAATAAAAATATAATTTAAATTAATATTATATATATTTAAATTGTCTTGTATAAATCACATACATGGAAGCACTGATAATTAGTTTGGTATGACAAAAAATGCGTTGCAACTTTTTGTTTCGTTTCTAAATGATGGGGTGATATCTTAATGTTAATTGCTGAAATATAAAAAATATAATAAACAAGATCAGTATTGTAAACAATTGTCGAATTATTTATTTACAAGTTTAATTTTAACTAACCCGAACACTTCCCCACGTAAACAAAATATTCGTTTGTCGGATCATTAAGGTATTCCACCAGATTTTCCACTCCATCCGGCACAAAAACCAAAATGTACACATGTCGGCGATTGTTGCGTTTCCTGAAATTACGCTTCTTAAGCTTGTACAGATTTTCCAGACTTTCCAATAAAGCTTTCTTCGAGATTCCAGTAGCTATATCCCAATGAACTGATTCGAAATGTCTTTTTAAATCCGAACTTTGTGCAAATTCTGTTTGGAAGTTAAATAAAGTAGTATCAAGTGTTTAATATTAAATCATACGTGATACAAAATTGTACGAATATCAGTTTCAGTTATCAGTACGAATAAGTAAAAAGTATAATTTTACCTTTTCCACAAATTTCACACTTATGGTCGAGTCTTTTTTCATGTACGCGGCTAATGTGTTGTTTCAAATTATGTGCATCTGAATAACCTTTAAATAAAAAATATCAGAGTAGATTAAATTATTGTTTTAGTAAATATTGACTGTATTATTTATTTTAATTTATTCACATTTACCCTTCCCACAAATAGTACAAATTTCTAACTTTCCTAAGTGCTTGCTATTGAAATGTTTTTGGAGTTTAGAGTCACAGTCAAACACTTTAAATTTGAAAATGCATGATTATAGTAAACTAAAAGTCTTTAGTCTAAACAAGTTTTCTCCACTTTTTGTAGGAAAATAGTCGTACTTTTGTTCGTCATTTTTGCATTAAATCAATACGACTATTTTCCTACAAAAAGTGGAGAAAACTTGTTGAATTTGGTATTAATGGATTCGCAATTAACTGGACAATCGACTCCGGAAAACAGAATTTAAATTTAATTACAATGAAACATTTTAAACAGCAATTTCATTTTTTCCCCGTTGCGGCAGTGTTGCTGTGGCTTGGCGCTGTCCTTTATGGCTTCTGCGTCACCTATAATATTATAAATGGGGGCGCATTTATTCAAGACAAGTCCTTAAATTTCGTCTAAACTACAGTTAGCTAACAAGCATGCATTCTCAATAATTATTTTACTAACGTTTTTTACTAGAACTTTGTGTTTCTGATTATTTTAATTATTAAATATATTATTATTAAAGCAATAATAATAATTATTAATTAACATAAGTGATTATATTAAATTGCCATGGTAACCTGTTTGTCAACCTTCATATTATAAGTGTGAGCCGTCCCACTCCGATTCCATCCATTATCGTCTTCAGATGAGGATCCAGTGCTCCAGGACAGTGGGGGTACTACTACAAAACCACTCCTCCGAACAAACCGTTGAGGTACAGATCTCGGACCATCGCCGCCACGACCTCCTCCGTTGCTAGCCCCAGAAGCCATCGGGTCATTCGGAAAATTTGTCCTATCCATTTTCTAAGCGAACCCCAATTAATTTTATGCACAATTTAAATATGTAAATTTCCCGTCATCCATTAACAACACGCGAGAAAATACTTCAATTACGTAATCACTTACCGTCTACACCTAAATTCAGAGAAATTAACTAGCTTTTCAAATTTCTCGTCCAGCAAATTTGAACACTCGACAAAACTTTTAATTAAAGTTGAGCAGCAAAAAAAAGTGGAATTCTGTTTGTTTTCATCGAGCTTTCATTTCTCTCAATTGCATTGTAAATACTTCATTTAATATCGCACAAATTCACAGATATGTTCTCAGAAGCCGTCAAAATGCACAAAAAATATGCCAAGAAAATTCATGAAAATAAAATAAATGACAGAAACATACAAATTTTGTTAGAAAACGGGACTATAAATGTTTCCTAAAATGTCGCTTTATTACCAATTCCTCGTTCTCCCAAATATCCCCACATCCTCCAAATAATTTATAATTTACATATACATTTATTACAGTATATTTATAGATAATTTGTTTTTACCATCTCGATCATAAAATTCTTCACCACACTTTGACTCATATGTATTTACAATTAAGTCTAAAACTCTACTCACTTAACTATAAAATACTTTTTTATACTTTGGCAATGTAGTTAATTATAATTTTTTATTAATTTTTGGTTGTTTAGTAAAGCTATCATTTTTTATGTTGCTTTTTTAGCAATTCGTATATAAACTACGTGTACAATAAAATTATGTGTATTTTTCTCTCTTTTTTTCTCTTAAAAATCTGAGATTCCCTGTATTTTAATATTGTGTGTTTCTTTCTCACTCGGACTCTTTTTTAAAATTTATTTATTGTTAACTACGATCATCTTTCTTTTTGTTGTCATCATGGTTATTTAACTTTAAACTAACTAAAATTACATTTTTAAATTATTTTAACATGTTTATGCATATTTTTTATGATGCTTCATGCTTACTCTTCTTCTCTGTTCATATATCGTCGTTTTTTGTATGTTTTTGGCATATATATACTTTATAGTTGGTAGCCTTAATCATGATGAATAATATTTACAAAAATAATTGTAGTAGAAAAATGTGTTGTATAGTATCAAAGTTTTTTTATAAGATTTTGTTTTTCCTGTTGATGATGATAAATGAAATGATGATAAGTGTTTTTATTTGCGGTTGTTGTAGTGGTGGTGGTGTTTTCAACGGCTTTTGTTAATACGGTTTACTCGCGTCCTTTGGCCGTTTCAACTGAACTTTTAAGCGCTTCATCCCAATCTGGAATCCGTTCATCGCTTGGATCGCCGCGTGGGCGCTCGTCGCGTTGTCGAATGAGACGAAACCTGTGAGATAACGTAACGGTTTAACTCATGAGTTATATCGGAGTTATGAGGAGTTATACTGGAGTTATGTTGGAGTTATATTGGAGTTATCAGGAGTTATAATGGAGTTATACTGGAGTTGTATTGGAGTTATACTGGAGTTAAGAAATGACTGCTCTAAACTTACCGAAACACTTTGACTGGTTGGTAGCGCGATCGATGAAAACCTTCGACGAGATGACGTTCCCGAACGGAATGAACATTTGCATGAGCTCCGTGTCCCCAAACTCCTGTGGTAGGTGGTAGATGAACAGGTTGCAACCCTCTGGACCGGAAAATGAGCAGCCTAAACATCATCCCCCACCCACACACACATACGATTATTAATTAACAATCTTTCCCTCAAAAAATTGCTCAATAAAAAAGTGTAAAAAGTTTGGAGCACACAGAGAAAGCGAGAATGAAAAAGACACGAGAAAGATAATTATTTTTGTGATTTTGAAAACACTTACGCGAGTCATTTTTGAAGTCCACCAGGAGTGAGGGATAAATCGTACCGATTTAATTTTTTTATTATTTAATTGACCGAGCAAAAAAATAATAATTTTTGAGAGAGAGACAGGGATTTTTATTTTTTTGATTTTTTAAAGCGTACATGAAAACAAAAGTAAAAACGGGATATATAATAATAAATATATATATTCTTGTATATAAGCTGCTGCAAGGGTGCGTGTATAAAAAATTTAAAATTTGTAAATTAAAAGCCAATTAAAGTTGATATTAATTAATTTTACCGGCATTGATGCTAGCAGCGACAGAAGCGGCGCTGGCAGCGTGATGAGAGCCGATCCCGTGAACACCGTTAACTGCGGCCAAGCTCGCGCTCGCTGCGGCGAAATTGATAATACTGTTCGAGCCGTTTGCCATGGCAGCGTGCTGCGCCATCGCCGGATTTCCTGTTGCCGCCGCGAGATACATTTGGGATGGGGCCACCGCTGCGGCGCTTGACGCTGCTGCGGCCGTTGTGCAACCGTAACCGTTGTACGGATTGTGGAACATTGTCGGCTGGACTGGAGTCGGGGTCGAGCTCGCTGTTCCGTTGACGGGGGTGTGGTATGAGGTGCCGTTGGTCGAGCCGTTTGTGCTCACCACGCTCGACGTGGACATCACCTGGAACTGGTGGGAGGACTGGTGCACTGACTGAGGTTGGTGGTGATGGTGGTGGTGGTGCGGCGGGGACGTTCCGTTCAGGGTCAGCTGCGCGTGCGCTGCTGCTGAGGCGGCTAAGGGAGGGACATTTGGGATATAATTGTGTGTACTTAATTTTAAGGGTAGTTTGTTAATTGGTAGTTACCTAGCTGGGGGATGATGACTCCGGAGTGGGCCTGGGTGGCCGCCGGGGCTGTGATGAACGGTACCATGTAATTTCCGTATGGGGACGCTGCCGCTGCGCTCGCTGCCAAGGCAGCCGCTGCTGCAGCGCTTGCGTTCGCCATCGCTGCCATCTTGCGCACCTGACGCTCCTGCTGGTTGTCAGCAAACTGCGAAATTGTTTAGATAAATTATTGATTAATTATGCCCATTATTTATGTTTACGGAAATTTTCTATTTTACACAAGTTACCTTGACAACGAGACTGGAGCTCGCTCCCTGGAAAATTATTAGTCATTAAAATTGATTTAATTAATTTAAGCAATTAGTTGCCATGGTGATAAATTTAAAATTAATTATAAATTAATTACGGGCATGGTGGTGCTGCCGTGTAAAGCGTTGATGGCTGACTGTGCTTCCTCTCGCGTCGAGAACTTTACGAACGCGCAACCTGTCCATCATTAAAAAATAAACGCCCATTAGCTAATTGTCATTTAATTTAATTGCATTTTATTTTCGATGCCATTTTTCATTTAAAAACCGTTTCTTTGGAAACTGCAACAAAGAAGGAACAAAGACTCGGGGCAACCTGAGACACCTTGAATCTTTCAACATGAATAGGTCTATCCTCATTTCATCCAAATTCTTTTTTTATTCCTGGAATATATTTCCATAGCAGCTCGTCTAATAAATTGGCAATTCGCCTATTTTCCTCGAAAATCAGATTCCATCCATTCAACAAGCCGTCACTCAAAAACATTCTTTCAACAAAAAATTAATTTACGTTGAAAAGCAGGAGCTCCCATCTCATCTCCTCTCATCATACTTTTTCATGCAATCTGTGCATGAAATGAACAAGATTGCTACGCAACATTCACAAAATCTCTCTCTGTTCTCATCTCGTCGTTCTTTTCATCTCAGCAGCCCACCAACCACCACCGACAGAGAGAGAGATGACGATGATGAGAGAGAGAGAGAGAGGGAGAGAGAGCGAGATAAAAAATCGATGAGCAAGGAAAGCAAGGGATATAATATTTCCATGGTTACGGTTGTGTGCTTTGGATTGGTGCGCAGGATGGATGAATGATGATGGGAGTATACGGAGCTGGAGAAAATTAGTACGCTTTCTCGGGGAAAGATACCAAGAAGCAGAGAAGTGAAGAAGGAAAGGAGAAGGAAATAGAGAAGCTTCTTCCTCTCCGTAATAACCAACGCAACAACTTTTTATGCTATACCGAGAGTATATGTACACCACCCGTGTTGTACTAACTTGTCTTTTCGTGCTGCAAAACTTACAGGTGGTTTTTTTTGTGGTAGTGGTCGTCGTCACAGGAACCTGAGATTTTCTTTTGCTAATGCGATGCGTATGGAGGGGATTTGGAGGAAACGGGATTTATATATGAACCGTTATAAAATGAACTCATGCGCTTACCTTTGCTGACCCCTTCAGGACCTCCGTTCCTCAGTATCGTGCACTATGGGAACAAAAATGATTAATTTATGGAAACGGGTAAAAGGTTCAGTATATATTTGATGTCGCGTTGGAAACGTACCTCCTCGATGGCTCCGTACACGGAGAACATGTCTCGAACGTCAGACTCGTGCTGCGTCTTGCTCAGCATCCCGACAAACAGTTTTCGGTCCTCTGCACGCAATAATCACATGATAAGCTATAACTTCACAAATTTCAAATTAGTTTCCATGGTAACGTGAGTACTCACCCCCTTTGAGAGCAGCTTTCTCCATGCTAGACAGGTTAGAGTTGCTAACGTTAGTGTTGTTGTCTGCTGGCTTGACTTGAATAGGACGGTTCATCTAACAATCACACACGACACAGAATATTTGTTTTTGTCAGATTTGCTAACAAAAGTGTTTAAAAAACTTGCTCACATTTCCAACGAGAGAGAAAAGAGCTTAAAAATAAATAATAATAATAAAAAACGGGAGAGAAAGTAGAGATTTGCTGTGTTGTTCACCCACTCGCAATCAAACAGGTTATGAAGGAGAATATAAATCCAAAGAGAAAAAAAATACCTGTCTATTTTTTTTCATTTGCGTTGCGTGTGTATAAGAGACAGAGAGAGCTCTCTCGTCGTCGTCGTAAACATATTCAACAGGCTATACACAACCACACACACACACACAAGCGGAATGTGTCTCTAGGCGAAAAAACATACACGGGAAAAGCTTTTGCTTTCTCGGGGAAAATTAGAAAATGTTTTGACATGCGCCTTTCAATAACACTTTCTCTCGGGTGTGTGTGTGTGTGTATGTTGTTAAGGTTACTCTCTTCTGTACTTTCACTTTCTATTATGTGGTTTCGTTCTGTTTTTGTGTGTGTGTGGTGGAGGTGTTGGGCTCGGTGGGTTCGGGGAAGGTGGATCGGGACAAGTCGGGATTATCGGGTGGACCGGATCAACAAGGCGTTAGGTTTTCTCTCTCTCTGCATTTGTTTTTGTGTTCAAGACGCTTTCTCGGAAAATTTGGGCTTTGCTTTTTCTACACACATCTTTCTTCCACTTGATGCTTTTTGTTTATGGATTGAGAGTGAGGAGTGTGGGAGGGAAGGAGACGGATGGACGGGTATTTTATTTTGGGAATTTTTGGAAAAAATTGATTCGGGTGGGTGCGGATGGGAAATTGATATATTTTTATAGTTATTTTCAGATTGACATTTTAGATTTTTATTGTATGAGCGGAGTTTGAAAATAGGTTTCACGTGATCAGTCTGGAGTTTAGAGTTATTTTTGGAGTTTATTTTGATTTATACTGGAGTTATAGAGGAGTTATTTTGGAGTTATGTTCATCAGACTATATGCGTATTTGTCTAGCCTGCTGCTAAAATATGTAATCGTGGTAACGCATGGTATGTAATGGTGTACAACAGGTTTTGCAAACGTTGTAAAAAATGGGAGGTAGGATGATGCGTTACGCTAGTAACATTTTAAAATGTTTCTTCTAGAATATGTACCTAGTTTATGTAGTGAGAAATTCTAGTATCAAAGGCATTGATTTCATGAAACCGTATCATGGCCTATATTGTAATGTTGAGAAAAGAAAATAGGAAATGAAAAAGAGTTCAAAATAAACATCAACTTTCAATAAAACTTTGTAGGAGAACAGCTTTTTATGAAAATTCCGTTACAATGGTAACGGTAACTTATAAAATTCCCTAATCTAGTAGGAAAATGCACGCTTAAGATAATTGACAAATTAAGCACTCATGGAAATTCACAAAAAAATCCGAAATTATTTGTGAAAATCAGGCTCACCCCGGGAAGTACGAGTTTCTCGTGGACCGCGTTGATGGCGTTAATCGCATCCTCATTGTTGGCATACGTGAGGAACGCACAGCCCTTGTGGATCGACGTTATCCGGTCCTTTAGAATTGTGAACTCTAAAATTGGCCCTGCAAAATTGAAAATATTTCATTTTTAAGCTTTGCATGCAATACACACACACACATTTGCATGCTCGAAACTCACCAAAAGGTTCGAAAAGCGGTCTGATGTGAGGTTCTCCGAGATGCCTCGGAATCTGTCCCACGAACAACTTGAGTAGCGTAGGCGCTTGATGTTGCTGCTGAACATGATGCTGTTGATGCAACAAATTGTTCTGGATATTCAGCAGTTTCTCCGTCGGGGTCAACGCGTTCGTCAACAGCGTCTCGTTGTCAGGGAGAATTTGCTGTTGAACCTGATTAGTTATCAGTTTCTGTGGTGACCCGGGTATTTGCTGTGGCGTCTTGTCGAACATTTTATGACTTTTGATATGTTTTGAACTGGACAAGTGAACTTGACTAGTTAATTTGACTAGGAATATTTAAAAAAAAACTGACTAGACGAATATTTAAGACAAGTTATACAAAAATCACTATAGATACATGTTATGAGTGCGTATGACTCATCGTGTATGCGATAAGATTGGTGAGTGGATTGCGACTAGTGGACATGTACTGGAGTCGGGGAGAAAATGGAGAAACACCGACCGAGACAGACAGCAAGAGAGGGGGAGAGAGTACACAGACGGGTAAAGTAGGGGAAGGTTTTTGTATGCTGGACGGAATATCCTCCTGTCATCTTTTTTTAATTCCGAGTTTTCATAGCAACCCTCGCGTATGTGTATTCGGGTAGCAAGGAAAAAGCTTTTCGCTTACGAACGGGATTTTCCTATATGCTTTTTCATCATTTTCACCCTCCTCGCGTTTTATTTCGGAGGAGCATTATGGATAATGAGGGTGCGGGTTAGATGCTATATATCCAGCAGTTGCTATGGAACACGGAAATGAATATGTGCTGGTTTGTTCACCCCTCTCTCGCATGTTGTTGTGTAATCGTACAGGTTGGAGTTCTGATGCTGATGCTGGAGTCATGGAAGCAGAGAATAGACAAGTTTTTTTCTGTCTCTCATTAGATATTAGAATACTGGAAGCTTCTATACGCAACTCACTCTGCGGAGGTAATGAATTCTGTGACAAGAACAATGCGAGTATATATACGTCCAATGTTGCCTAGGTGTCATAAGGAAGCACACGTATGGTGTAATAATGAGGAATTGCGTTAATTAGGAAATCTCGTAAAATATTGTAATGTTTCTCCCTAAAAGTCACACGAAAGAGTTACCTACAAGTTGCTATAGAGACATGATTATCTTAACTGTTTTAACAATACGGGAAGTAAAGTTGCTTTGTTTCGATTTTTTTACCAAAAAATTTTCTAAAACCCAAGTCAGCAGATTTTATAGGTAATTTGCACACACAAAAGTTACGCGTAAATGGTAACTGTAAATGTAAATGGATATTACGCGTCGTCCTTTGTCCACACACGCACATAAAAAACGCGGTGGTGGTGATAAATTCATTACCACAGCAACTACCTGCTTCTGTTGCTATTTGCTATTGCACTTTTTTTCTACAACTTTTTTTTAGCCAAATTTGCTTACTCACTCCTATTGAATCATAGCCAAGCCATTATTATGTGATCATCATCAGTAACTATAGTAACCTGAAGTTGTTAAGTAATTTTAACTTTTTTTTCCTTCTCTCTCTCTCTCTCTTTCAACTCATCTCACCTGTCCTTCTTCCTCTTTTTTTTACTACTCTGCGCGTTAATGAAAAAAAATGCACTCTTATGTCTATGTCGTCGTTGTCGTCGTCGTGTGCACTTAAACCAAATCGCCATGACAACGTAAAAAAAATGTCAATGCAAATTAAACTGCATTATTGCGATAGTTGCATAATGATCGTGTTTGGTGTATGGCTGCCAATAAATACGATCACTTGTGTGTACAAAAAGAGAGGTAGTCTGTGCTGGGCAGTAATTAAATGCAAATGGGATCTGATGAATGGAGTGTAGTAAAAAAAGATTAAAACCTACGCGTAAAGTAACCACGCCAACTGAGAACAGGTAATCCAGGTCAAGGTCAGCAGTTAAAAAAATAGGCAAAAAATGCATAAGTGTACCTTTTGCAGGAGTCCGAGTAAAAGTAAAAAATAAAGCCTGCTATGGTGTATGGCGCGCGTTTGTATTGAAAATCTGAACTGAATATCGTTAAAGGCCAATGATTTCTAAAACAAACTGTCATAATGATTGCTTTAGTTCGGGTCGTGGTAATTCCAAAATAAAACGTTTAGTTAATGCAAATGCGCGCCATACACCATAGCAGGCTTTATTTTTTACTTTTACTCGGACTCCTGCAAAAGGTACACTTATGCATTTTTTGCCTATTTTTATTTTAAATTTTTTAAGTCAAAGGTAAAAATGGTTCCTACTCTACTAATCTATTGTTGTTGGCAAGCACCGCTTCACCGTATAACTTTATAAAAAGGATAGCTCACAAGCAGTGGTGTGGTTTTATGCATAAATTACATAGAAAGTGGCAGAAGGAGTGTGAATTCTGAGGATTTCGACCTGATCCGACGTAGATCACTTGAAAAAATGACGATATTTCTTTGGAACCGAAGTTGAATTCGTAAAAATGAAAAAGTTGTGTGTGACCAAAGGGTTTTGAACATTAACTAAACGCATATAGTACCTTTTTTAATGCAAAGGGTCATAGTACTTGCTACTACTTTGTCCAAGACAACTTCTCGTTGCAACTACGCAACGCCTGCTAAAGGTACACAAAAACCAAAGCGAATGTGAGTAAATAGAAGAAGTTGTTGCTTGACAATCTTTTTTTTCTACTTTTTAAAAAACCACGTTTTTTTATTATAATTAAATAAATAACTACAGAAGAGTTTAAAAAATATAATAATAATAAATGACAAGTATAATTATATGAACGTATGTACACGTATATGCAAAACAAACAACAAAATCACAAGAAGAATTGCGGGTTTCTTATTTTTTTATACTTTTTTTGCTCTCTAAATCGGGAGATTTGGGTTCGTGGCCCGGGCGTATCTAAGCAACTCGTCAGAGTCCTCGCAGACGAACGCCTTTGGATGGTAACACGCTACGTCGTGCCAGTGGATACCTGGAGGAATGATAACATTTTTTGGAATTAGTTGTCATGGAAATTAGAGTCAAGTTGGGTTTTGCATGAAAAGTGCTTACCATCTTTGTACACGTTGTTAAGGACGGCGAGACAGGACTCTGGAGTTCCGTTGATGTCGTATTCTGCATTGTCGGGTTGCGGCTTTCCAGAGTTTCCAGTGTGCGACCAGGGCTATGGAAGCAAATTAAATCGCGTTTAATTTAACATGTCATTTAGAATATTTAGTTAGCAATTGGTTGCTATTGGTTACCTGATAGTCCCATCCGCGTGGGGCAACGTTGGTAGACGCCATCTTGGTTCCGCTACCACTCCAGAACCATCCGTTCACATGGATTGGCTGAAGATCAGATCGCTCCTTGCAGCCTGTTCATCAAAATACATGGGAATTAACTAATTAACATTGCAATTACAAAGGTCTTTTCCATGGTTACCAATCAAAAAACTTGATTAAGCTTACCTTTGAAGTCACAAAGTCTTCCACTGTTCCAAACAACAAGTACAAACTCACATTAAAATCTTTTCCATGAATCAAGTATTTGTAACCATAGCAATATGTAATTCTCCGTACCTGGTCCAAAAGTACTTAACAAAGTTCCTGGCGTTCCTGATGAGGTCGAACATGATGTCATTCTCCTCCTGTGTTTCTATGCTGACAGAGTCCATGCAGTACTCCCTGCACGCGTTCCTGGCCTCGAGCCAGTCCACCTCGGCGTTCCTATAGCGAGTCGTGTTTCCGCTGAAAAAGTACCAGTGACCCTCGTAGAAAAACTCCTTTGGACGACGGGAGCATTTCACTGCGCCATACAAAATAAGCATATTAATCACCATGACAACCCAGAAAAGCAAGTACGTTAATTATAAGTTAATTGCCCACCTGGATCCGGAAGAGCGAGGAACCTAGGCTCTGGAGTGGTGGTTGGAGTGCTGAGTCTGGCAGCGGACGTTGTCCTGGAGCTCGACCCGCTGCTACTGGACCTGGACCTCTGTCCATTGACACTGATCACCACGCACAACACAACCACCACAAAACTCACTTTAAACAGCCCATTCATTATGATTTCAAATTCTTAATCTCTCCACTATTTCAAAAAATTATATATAATTATATCACAAACTAGGTTGTCACGACAACCAGCTTTTTGTAGAGCTCTTGGAGGAGGCTCACACACACACAAGCACAGACACAAAGAAAAGTGAAAGTAAATCCAAAAAGCAAACTATTTCGTCACTCTATTTGTGCACACAAAAAAACGAACAAAGTCACAATTCACACGAAGAAGAAGAAGAAGCAGCAGCGACAAGAAATCATATCCCCATATCAACAAGTGAACGGCACAGGAGCAGCAGCAGCAAAAACTAAAAATTATCGTATGTATTTAATATATGTAATTTCTAAGCACTGCGCTGAGAAACGGTCGTGTGAATGAATAACGACCACAGAGAGTGGACTTGAGGGATATTTTTATTACGTATCCACGACAACGGCAACCGTGCAGCACGACCAGTAAGCTCGTTGGCGAGCGAGTGAAGATGGTGAGCGGTTATAACACGATACTTATAACGTGCTTATGGGAACAAGACTCATCTTCATTTTTTTTTCTTTCAAACAGTCAGTTATATATATTTTTTTATATAAAAAAAAATTATTATTTCTTGTTGCCGTTGTTACGTTACGTGTGTGTGTAGATGCGTCCCTTTTTTTACTATCGCGCAACAAGCGAGAAGACCTTGAAGGAATCGCGTCGTACACATCATAAGCGCATAATAATGTGTATATACGCTTTTTTGTGTGTCTTCTTCTTCGTCTTCATGACAACAACAATCCATAACCGAACAAAGTAACATGATTAATTAAATATGACTACATTTAGATTCGATTTATCATGTTGCTCTTAAAGCTATTTTTTTCAAACCATTTTTTTCTACTACTCTACACGCTTGTTCAAACAAAAGCGTCGTAAGTAGAAAAAAAAGCGAGTCTTCTTCTTCACGAATCGTTATAGTTTTTCTAGTGGATTTTTAGTGGCCTTGCTGACCTTGCGTCGCTTATAGCAACAGCATATAAAGCCTTATGAATTTATAATATTAGCTGAGTGACTGACGCAGGCAAGAAGGAGGATGATGATTCTTTATAATCATACGGTTGTCTTGACAGTTTTTTATGCAGATATTCTGGTGAACACTGGAGTGTTACTAGGAAGTAGAGTGAAGAAGAGAGATAAGTTTTTGTGTGTTCGTGGATAATAACTCATAATAAAATGTTTGTTATTAAAATAAAATATTTTTTAAGGAGGAGGAGGGAAAAAAACTTCCTTTACTTAACTAGATGGGTTGTTACAGACCGGATGCTCCTTTGACTTTTTTTATGCAAATTTTTATACCTGATTATTATTTTGGTTGTTTTTTGCGTATTCTTGGAAATTCCTTCCGGTATGAGTTTTGATGATGATAGAGGTTTTAGTGATTACACGTTCTTTTTTGTTGTTGCCATAGCGAAAATGATGGATGTTGACAGGTGCTTGTTTTTCGATAAGGGTTAAATGCATCTAATTGGGTAGAGGAATCCTCTGACTCTAATTACGATTATTATAATGTAAATACGTATCTCCATGACGATATTTTTTTTCTTCAAGTGATTAGTAAACATGCTTGTCTGGAAGGTAGTTAAAAAACGTGTGGGTGTCACTTCCGCGAACACAAAAAAAATCTTTACAAGTACCGTTCAGAATGCATCTTCAGTCTATGACGTGCTCAGGATTTTTGAGCGTTGCCATGGAGGTCATGAACTTTTTACATGTGTACCGGGAATTAACTCAAGTTGACATGCTTATTCATGGGCAATCACGTAAGTATTCGTAGGCGTTACATATGAAATTTTTTTTTGGAATCGTGTGTGCGTTTGTATTTTCGTTGCCATGGTCACGGTCACGTTGCCAGAGAGAGAGTCATTTAAATTACACGTAATTAGTAAATGTGGGGTTATTTCTTAAGAGTCACTCGCTGGCGCTCTGGTATGCTCAGCAGACCTTTAAATTCTTTTCTTTTTTGCATTTTTAACGCATTTTTACAGACGTGGAAGGTTACTAGGGAAACGAGAGTGGTATAAGCAGCAGTAGTAGTAATATTTTTTTGGATCACTTCCAGTTCATAATTATATCGTGTTTGCGTTGTTGTCATGACATGAGAGAGCAATGTAATGAATGTGAATATATGCTCATGGGCAGCAGATTATTACGATGATGTGATTTTTTTAGCATGAATACGCTATAAAAAACCTTCAGGTGGTTGTTGCCATGACAAGTTTGTTATCTTAATACCGTGTTTACGATTGTAACGGCCTCCACAACCGCATCCAATCCTGAACAACGTGTCCTCCGCAAATCTTCAATTCATTTCGTGTCATGGCTGTTAAAAAAATCTGCGGTTAACTCATTCAATTCAATGATCGCCATGGCAACTACGCCAAAAAATTCCCGATTCCCACAACGGAAATTGAAAATTAAATTTGGCTATCAAACTGCCACCGTGCCACCCCCACCCATACACACAGAAAAAAAAGTAACCGTGATTGCAAAATCGCCACAAATTGACCAACAAGCAGCAGCGAGAGAACCACCCCCTCGAAAAAAATAATTTTCAAAAAAACACGTCATTATTTAAACTACAATCGCTCTATTCATCCCCAAAGCAACAAAAAGCTCGACCACCACATAACACACAACAATAATAATAATAATCGCATTAAAAAAGCTCGCCCCTTTTATATACATATTTTTTTCTTACACAATCTCAATGTGTCCGTTACATCATCCCTCCAACCATATTTAACCGTCATCATCATCATCGTATCCATCACCCCCACAAACATATATAACCATAGCAATAATTTCTCACATTTATCACCCGTCCACCACCATAACATTTTCATATACTCAAATCATAATTAGCAGAGTAGTTACATCGTTCATACACCAGACAACTAAACTAAAACTAACCATAGTAACCAACGTTACAAAAAAAAAAGAAGAAAAACACGTTGGAAATATAAACATAAATGATGATAATCATACATTTTTTAAGCGAGAAATTAATTAGCGTAATAATCTATCCCATTATGCACGCACACAAAAAAAAACACACGCGTCTGCTGCGTTGCCATCGCTACTACTATAAATCCTACTGCAGTTAATAGTTAGCGCAGTGTGCTTAATAAATTTGCAACCTATTATGCTCATCGATTATCATCTTCATCGTTATCATCGTCATGACTACTACAAACTACAACTGCTGCATAATATGTCGATAATCACCACCTATCATTCTTCTCCTATGTAACACGTACCTAAATGGATAAAAAAACATCACATCTCATAATAACCAAACGTTCTCATTTGTTCACCATGACAACTCAAAAATCCATTCAAAATCCCAAATTAATATTTTTTTTTACATTACATTCTATGTACATCTTGTACTATCGTTAATTACACATCATCTTCATCTGTCATCCTCCTCATAACCATTTTATTTCTTATTCTTCTTAGTAATCTCCATAGCTACTCTATACACAGCAGATGTCCCAATAAAAAAAAGAATCCGTATTCTTCTTCTTCGAAACAACTTTTATATAATCATCGTCATCTTATAATATATTTTTTTCGCATATCTCCCTTTCTTTCTTCTTCATCCTTCTTGTTACTCACACGAAATGATTTCATATCATCATTCATACAATCCAATCCAACTATAACTCGTTTCTATAGAGATATATTATATGATTCTTCTACTACTGCTCCTATTATTCCACACAGCTTCTGTCAAGCTTTACATTACTCCCCGTTTCTTTCTTTCTTTTCTTCTTAATAAATAAGTTTTTCATGCAAAACGCTGTGCCATCACCATCACAACCGTATAATATGCATATACACTAAATCAAGATGAATATACAACAAGAAAGAAGAAGACTCTCGTGTTATAAAAACTCAGCTTTATCGTTATCTCCCCCAAAAAAAATACAAGACGACGACGAATAAGCAGGAGAATCCTCCGTCCATTTTACTTACCTGACCGTAATAAAAAACACACACACAAGCTTAAAAATGATATTCATAAAAGCAGAGTAGTAGCAGCTCTATAGCAACTATGAAGAAAGAAACGCTTAAACTGTATGAATGTATATATTTTGAAGTACCCTCAGATAAAAATGATATTCCCGTATCCCCGTTTAGTATAAATATATCCGTGTATGTTACAGAGAAAGAAGGAGTACACAATATAATGGCTTGTTGCTATAGTACTATTGTGTATTCTTATAAGCGGTTGTTATAAGGAAAAAACTAAAGCTTATATACTTTTATTGCACCTCTGACCGAGCGAAGCGAGGATACGTTCTTTCGTGAGCGAAGCTCACGATAACCCTCGTACTTGGATTAGCAACCAAATCAATGGCAACAATATAGAGGCAGGTTGCATATCCAAGAGGTGTAATGCTTTTCGTCATGCCCCAAAAACCTTCTAAACACTCGTTTGAGCGAACGGTTAGGGCTATTGACATGAAACAAAAAATATTGACATTCTGGAAGCGTCTTCTTTCCTGGATCGTCTCGACATTTGACAAAATGTTGATTTTCACGAAGTTAGAGGCAAAAATAGTGGAATTTTAAGCATTTTTGGCATTGTGTCTGGCCTTTAAGCACTTTCTTGTAATATTTCATGTTCCATTTGAGCAACATAACACCTTAGGTCCAGGGAAATAACCATGGCGATTTTCATCAAAAATTTTAAGCATTAAATGATAGTGATAGTCACACTATTTCAATGAAATTAGAGTCAACTCGGTTGACTGTCAAATACGATGTTACAATTTTTGGTTAACTATGCTTAAATTAAACATGGGTCAACAATATATGTAGCATTTCATATTTAATGTCGTGTTCGCCAATTGTGATGGCAGGATAGTAATATGAAATGACCAACAATCCATTTACGGCCGTCTTTATGTTGATATGCTATCCACAAATGAAATGTTTGCTGGTTAAAAGTGAAAAATAAAAGGAAAATTTAAAAATTAAGGGCACCTCTGATCATGCTCGATATAAAGCTATAAAATAAAATGTGATCAAAATCGAACGGTCAGAAGGCATTCATTTATATGTACTAATTCATTTTGCCTTCTGACCGTTCGATTTTGATCACATTTTATTTTATAGCTTTATATCGAGCATGATCAGAGGTGCCCTTAATTTTTAAATTTTCCTTTTATATAATGGGTTGTTATAGGGATAAAAAAAACGAACGCGTAGACTTACTCCATACTTGGGTTGAGGGAGAGAGAAATGTATGAGCCATCTATCTTAAAAAGCCATCCTATCCTGTACACATTATAACAAGGAGAGAGATAGAGAGCCAAGTAGAAAGAGTTTTTTTTTTGAAATAATAATATTAGATTAACTCAATTTGGTTGAATAATTAAGGATAATTAAAAAGTGTGGGGAAAATAGCGTGGATATTTGGAGTTGTTTGTTGACAGGTTTGACAGGGGCAAGGAAAGGAAAGCAGAAGTTAACACCGAAACAGCTGATTCTTTTTTTAATGCCCGGGTGGTGGACTGTGCTACTCTGAAATAGTGGTGGTTTTAAGTTAATTAAATAAACTAAAGTCATTTAAAAGATTGACACTTTTTTGACAGTTGTTGTGTGAAGCCGGAAGTGAACAGTATTTTGTTGGACATGGATGGATTATAATGGTCCATAATAAAGTGTCACGGTTGTTGTTGTCAGGTTCATCATTGTGCTTGTGCTTCAGTTAGTAAATTAAAGAATAATTGAAGTTACGTAAGCAATGGACTTCCGAGGTAATCCAGGTCCACCGGGCGGTGGAAACAAGAACCGGAAGCAGAATCAGAAGAGCACGTCGTCTCGGTACAACGTGACGCCAGGACCCAACGCGATGAACCAACAGGACCAGATGAACCAGCTCCTACTCCAACAGTATTTTCTCCAGCAGACTCAGGAAGCAGCTGCCGCCGCTGGAGACCGTGGAGGGCCTAATAATCCGATGGCTGCGGCTCAGGCTGCCGCCGCTGCAGCGCTTTTTGGGGGGATACTTGGCGATAAGTTGGGTGGGGGCGGTGGGGGAGGTGGTGGACCCGGAGGGAGGTCCGAACGAGATCAGATTTCAGAGCTGTTTGGTAAATGAACTATCTAATTAAACTTAATAGAATTTTAATTATATTTTGTAATCATTTTAATTATGTAATTAATTGTGTATTCCATGTAGCCGCCGCAGCAGCCGCGCAACAACAGCAGCAGCAGCAGCAACAAGCCCCGCAAGTCTCCTCCCATTCAGCCCGTTCCTCTTCAAACACACCGTCCCCCTCCCCCCGAATCTCATCCCCACACACGTCCCGCTCGTCAAACACCCAATCGTCCTCCTCCGCCGCCGCAACAGCAGCAGCGATCCAACAGCTGACAGCTGCAGCAGCCGCGGCCGCCGCCCTCCAAAACACGGGAAACAAAAAAGACGCAAACAACGCGGCCGCCGCAGCGTTGGCAGCGCAACAGCAATGGATGTACCTCGACTACCTCCAGCGCATCCAGCAAGAAGCCCAAGCGCAAGCTACCCAACAACAACAACAGCAGCAGCAGCAGCAACAACAGAAACCCCAGAGGGGTCGTTCAAACTCAACGAACCGTTCCCAGAGCACAGGTAACCTCCAACAACAAAACAGGAAGAGTCAGGGCCGACCCCCAAACCAACAGCAATCTCAGCAAATGCAGCAACAACACCAGCAGCAGCAGAACAAGTCTAGAAACTCGACACCTTCCAACTCTGCGGCAGCAGACCTGTCCCGCCTCTTCGATCAATATTCCAACCCTAACGCCAACTCGTTACTAAAGTCCAGTGTCCTGGCGTCAGCAAAGCTCCCAGCCGACACTGAGATAATCGTGCAGAAGAACTCTAGACAGGCGAACAGCAACATGCTCCAGCAACTAAAAGCGCTAGCACCCCAGCAACCTCAACCGATCCCACACCAGCAGCAGCCGCCCGTCCACAACAAACGGGGGCCCAAGCCCAAGAACCAGGTCTCCTCCACGATTACTTCCGAACAGGCGAAATTCGAGCAGCAGCTGATTAACCTTGGCAACAACAACGCCATCACGATAACCCCAGCTAACTTGGATGTGAAGCCAGCAACGTCAGCTCCCTCCCAAGCGCCGATAACCATCACTCCAGCGAACATCCCAAACAACACAAGTGGTAGCGGTGGCAACCCGCCTCAAGCGCACGGTACTCCGTTCAGATACGGAAACGATAAGAGAGAAGTAAAGTTTGACGATAGCGCAAGCGCGCAGCCAGCGCACAAGTACGTGAAGGAGCTGTACACGCACGTGATTCCAAGGAAACCGCAGATAGGTCTGATAGGACCGAACAGGAAGAACGCGAAGAAGAACGGGGCGCCTGCGCAGAGCTCCCAGGTCCGTCACCACAGGCCCTGGATAATCGAGCCGAACAGCGACGTGATAATCACGCCGTCGAACACCGCTACCCCGCCCCCACTCAACCTGAACAAGGACATGAAGGACAAGAAACCGTTCTTGAACATTCCCAAACCCGCTCCCGAGCCGATTATCATCTCTCCTCCGGATTACAGCGTCCCGATTAAGGAGTCATGGAAACGGGAGATGATTCTCAAGAACTTTGATCTGAACGAGGAGAACCTCAGTTTGGCTTGTGAGATTACTTATATCAGTCCCGAGGGGAAGGTCTACAGCAGTTTGAACGAGATTAAAAAAGGGAATATTCCGGAACCGAAGAACTTTACTTTTAACAGTAAAATTCAGTTGGGGAAGTTTGTACTCCCCACGAGCGAGAACTGTAACAAGCGGTTCGAGTATGAGGAGCTCGTTGACTACTTTCACGAACGGAAGGTTCAGGAGGCGCTCAGGAAACGGAACCTCAGGATGAAGCACGAGCACGGGAATTACGTTAAATTATTAGAAGCTTACCGGAAGAACAAGCGGAAGTTGAAGCTGAGCGAGAAGAAGAAAATCGAGGATGTCGGGGAGAGGAAGAGCAACGAGGTCGAGGAGCTCGTCGACGATCTTGAGAACATTCTTCCGATACTCCACTCTGTAGACGGGAAGAAGCTGAACGACAAGACGTTTGCGAATTTGTTACAGATTCACGAGTTTCTACACACTTTTGGGGAGACGCTCGGGTTCGACTCTGAGAGCTTGCCCAGCTTGAGCTCGCTGCAAAAGGCTTTCCTGCACGTTGAGGATAACGAGGAGGAGCTGGTGAGCGTGTTGTGTCACCTGCTCGTGTGCGCTGTTGAGGATCCGGGGCTGCCCAATCCTACCGGGACGAAGCATCTTACTCCGTTTGGACAGACGCTGAAGCAGGCGGACGTTACGTTCGGGAGCATGAGCGAGATACTCAGGATTTATCTGAATGGGATAAGCGACAGCGAGCCAGAGGCGGAGGAGTATGCTGAGTGGTTGGAGACGGCGCCATTCACTGCGCAGAGCGCGTACAGGAAGTCGACGATTGTCAGTTTTATTTGCGACGTGCTGCTTCAGAATAAAGCGGTGCTCAAGTTTCTGGAGAACTGCAGCGAGTTGATTCATAACTGTAAGAAGGAGAAGCAGCAGAATGAGATACGGGTTAGGAAGCTCAGGATGCTCGTTGCTAGGAAACAGGTTGCTGCCAGTATTGAGGAGGAGGGAGTTGGGGGAGGTGTTGGAGGGAATGGGAATGGGGGAGGGAGTATCAGTGGGGATAAGGACAAGGAGAAGAATGAAGGGGGCGAGAGCGAGAAGGGGAACAACGATGACGTCGGGTTGGTCAGTGGCGGGGAGGACTCTATGATGCAGGGTAAGGAATGGAGACGGGTTTTTAATGTGGTTTTATTTGTGGTTGTCAGGGTGATATATTATGATTTGCTGTTTTTATAGGCGAGGAGGAGCCCCCGAATAAGAAGGATCCTGCGTACGCTGCGGTGGCGAGCGTGGCTGACTCGATCTCGAGCGATCCGGACAGCAAGCTCACGATCGAGGAACTCAACTCCAAAATGCAGGCGCTCGCCAGTACCAACGAGAAACTCAAGAAACAGATGCAGAACAACAGCAAGAGTATTAGGTAACTTTGGAAACCGTTAACTTTTGCTTTTAGATTGCTTATCTCTACTTTCCTCACATGCGCTAATTCCTAAACTCAAGTTTAACTCCGCTTTAACTCTTGAGTTATGCTGCAGTAACGCTTATAACTCCGCTATAACTCCGCTATAACTCCACTATGACTCCATTATAACTGCTCTTCCCTCCACAGATCGGTGTGCATGGGCCAGGACCGTTGGCGTCGCCGTTACTGGAACCTGCACTTCTCGGGCGGGATATACGTTGAGGGCGGAGCTACAGGCGAGTTCGAAGAGGTGCGTGACGCGGTGAAGGACAAGTTTGACAAGAACCCGCCCCCACCTCCTCCCCCAGAACCGATGGAGATAGACGAAGTGAAACCGGAAGTGAAGCAGGAGGAGGAAGCCCCAAAGGTCGAGCCAACTCCCGAAACAACTACCTCTCCATCACAACCCCCCACAACAGAAATTAAGGAGGAGAAACCAGAGCTGAACAACAGCGGCGACTGCACTCCACCCCAGCAGCAAAACAGTCAGCCACAGAACACGCCACCTCCACCTGTAACGCCTACTCCAACGACTCCACAGGAAGTGAAGCGGTCCACACCGTTCACAGTCCCTCCTCCAGTGATCAAGATCTTCAGTTTCACGCCTCGTATCGCGTGCAGTGGGAAGGTGGCTGACCTCGAAGACAATAACGTCAAGGCAACGGACGACGAGCTGCTCGTGAAGCACATCCAGGCGCATAACTGGTACGACTGGAAGTGTGTTCGGAAGCAGGAGGAGATCGATTTGATTGCGGGGAAACTATGCGACAAGGGATTCGGGAGAAGAACCTCAAGAACCAGTTGGGTAACTGCAACTTTAAGAAGATTCCAGAGTTGAGTGCTCCAGAGATTGACGGGATGGTGATTAATAACCTTGACAACGGGTTTGTGGATCCTGAGCTACTGTACAAAATACATCTTGGGTTGATCGAGACGCTGGAGACGCTGGAGGAGAGGGTCGCTTCGGCGAGTCTTCAGGTTAAAGGATGGGTGCTTCCGAACAGGAACCTGATTCAGGAGAACTTGAGTGAGCACGAGATTATCGAGATCGTTAAAGAGAGGGTTCTCGATTTGGAGAACGCGGTCGAGAGGAGGTATTTGAAGCCGCCGCTCGGGAAGAGTGGGTTGGAAGTTAACTTGACGCAGCTGCTGAAGGAGAGTGAGGACGTTAGTTATGGGCTGTTGTTGGATGGGCCCATTGGGAGTACGAGCAGCACGCGGGGGCAGCAGATCAACGAGAACAATAAACTCAAGATGGAGCTCAAGGAACGGGAACGGATTGAGAAGGAGATGGCCGCAAGGAAGGAGGTAAACTATCTCAATGGAAACTACTTTTATTAATTTAATTGGCTATTTAAATATTAACATGTCGTGTTTTGTATTTGTAGAAGGAGGAGGGTGGTGGAGGAAAGAACGAGCGCTTCCTGACTCACTGGCGCGAGGCGATAACGCGAACGACGTCACCTTCCGTGCTCTCCATGGCGATATACATCCTAGACTCTTCTATCGCCTGGGACAAGTCCGTGATGAAGGCGTCGTGTCAGCTGTGCAAGGGCGGGGATAACGAGGATAAGCTGCTGTTGTGCGACGCCTGTGACCGTGGTTACCACACCTACTGCTTCAAACCGCCTCTGGACAATATCCCGGATGGGGACTGGTTCTGCTGGGAGTGCATCAACAAGGCCACCGGTAACAAGTGCTGCATCGTCTGCGGGAAGGGACAGATTCCCAATATCAAGTTGCTATGCTGTGATAAGTGCGTCAAGGCTTATCATCAGGACTGCATCATTCCTAACGTTGCCAAGGTAATTAGATGACATTTAAAATAAATTATTTTTTGTATAATAATTTACTAACGAAAGTGTTTCCATTTGCAGGCGCCCCGCGGCCGCTGGTTCTGCCCCGACCATCGCGAGGGGACAGAGGGCAAAGGCAAGATAACGCTTAGTCAGGCGCTCAGTGTTTCCATGAACACGAGCGGGAGCGAGAGTGCGGCGCCCACACCCACGTCCGCGAAAAAATCGAGTCCGAAGAAAAAGTCGACGGGGCGAGGGGAGCGGGGAAACGTGGACGGTAACGTTAGCGACTCGAGCAACTCGAGCAGTTTCGTGTGCGCTGGGAACACGACGCCAGCGGCGAGTAGTCAGGAGAGCGAAGGAGAGCGGGAGGCTCCTCCTGTTCCACCTCCAAGGGGGAGGGCCTCTACCCCCGTCAGCTCCACCAAGAAGGAGACGAAGAAGAAGAACGCGAAGAAGGGGAAGGGTGGAGGTGGGGGTGGGGGGAATAATGGGGGGAGTAATAACGCGACGGGGAATGGGGAGAGTAAGGCTGCGGTGGAGGTAGAGAAGGAGGAGGAGGTTCCCGAGGTGGAGGAGAAAAAGGAGGAGAAGGAGGTCGAGGTGGAGGTCGAGAAACCTGTGAAACTTAGCAAGAAACAGAAGAGCGAGATGGCTTGGTGCGAGAAGATTCTTGACGAACTCGTCGGGCATGAGGATGCCTGGCCTTTTCTTGAACCTGTCAACACCAGGCAGTTTCCCACGTACAAGAAGGTAATATTAAGACCTAGAAGTATTTTTTTTGCTAGTTGCCATGGAGACGGGATAATTAATTTAATTATTTTTGCACGCAGATAATAAAAACGCCGATGGACCTGCAAACGATCCGAACCCGACTGGTCTCGAACGCGTACAAAAACAAGGAGGCTTTCCTCAGCGACATCCGTCTCATCTTTGACAACTGCGAGACTTTCAACGAAGATGACTCTCCCGTCGGTTAGTTAACCATTAACTTTAATTGGCAGTAATTTTAATTATTTCCATGAAATGAGCCATTAATTTATTTGTGCACTTTCCAATTCCGTAGGCAAAGCTGGGCACACGCTGCGAATATTTTTCGAGTCTAACGGCGGCGTTGAGGCGAACTCGAGCAGCGGCGGTGGAAACGCGTCGGGAAGCAACAACAAATGACAACAGGGGAAACTTAGGATAGTCAGCTTAAACACTAAGAAGTATGCTTGCTTTCTTAAGGTACACAGGAAGTTCTCAAGTTCTAATAATAGTTCTAATAGCAGCAGTAGTATTAGTGGTAACCAAGCAACCGGACAAGATCATCACCACGATCACGAGCACGATGATAAGGGACGCGAGACTAGTGATGGAGGTGGGGTTAAGTAATTTACACTACTTTACATCTTTTTTTTCTAAAAAACAACAATTTTTTTGTACTTTCTAAACTAAATAATTTTTAAAATAACAGTTAATTTATTACAGTGTGTTGTTATTATGGGATGAAGTGGAATTTAGTGAATACATAATTATTATGCGTTCCGTGACCGTTGCTATGGCAAAGATTTTTTTTTTTGTACAGAGAGATAAGTCATAGAAGAAAATGTATGAAAATAATTCGGAGAACAAAAACACAATTTATACTACAAAAACCTAAACGAACCGTGTTAAATATGATTTTTAAAATTGATAATTATTTCCTCAGCGTTTTTACTACTTTTTAATTTATTTTGCACACACCGTAGTACTCAAGAAGGTGGTAGTAGCGATAGCAACAACTTATACACGGTCAGGGGTATCGGATTTATATATTTGTACATAAGGAGAGACAGTTTGCAAGTTATACGCGGGATAATTATTAATAGGATGAGGAATTATTATAGAGAGAAATAAAAAATTTAATTAAAAAAATCACGATCATTAGAGAAGGAGAAGATGAGGAAAAAATATTGTTGTCTAGGTTTCTTGTTGATTGATGGAAGAAAAATATTTGTTGATTATACATTAATAAATGGAGCGAGTACATAACGTTGGAAATTATGCGATATAGCTAACTATATTTATTTTTTCCGTTTCCATGGAAACCATGAAAAAATCATAAAAATACGCATTAAATAGTTTTAAAGGTTTTAAATATATATAAAAATTTATTTTTCATCTCTCGGCATAAAATTCTGTTTTTTCCAACAAAAAACACGTAAATACGTTTACATAAGCTCAATTTTGTAAAAGTTTAAAAAACTCCACAAAAGTTTCAAAATTCAAAAAAATTCATGTTCATCATAAATCATAATCATCATCAGTCGCATGTGTAATTATTATCGATTTTCACTATTTATTTTTATATCCCCGCGCGCTGGTATTTTGTTTTTAGTAGTCGTGTGTATAAAAAATAAAAATTGGTGTATATTTTTTTATATCTCTGTTATTTTTTGTTTTGTTGAATTGTCATCGTAACTGTTATTGTTCTTTTTTTACACAGATCCCGGTTTTTTATTAATTTAAAAAAACAGTTATTTATTTGTTGTAAAAGAAGTTGCGAAAATTTAGAGCGCAGTGCCGTGTTCGAGCTCGTTGACAACGCGTTTCCAGAACTGGACGAGATGATCGACTCCGGTGAGAACTCCGTCTTCGCAGTTGCCTAGTTTCCAGGGATCCCGGTGCGTCAGTCTCACGTTTGGTGGAACTGGAAACGTCTTGGCAAAGTCTATCAGCCAGATTCCGATCTTTTCGTCGTCGTGGATAAATAGTAAACTGCTACCGATTACCTAGGAGATAAATAATTACAAAATAATGAACAGACATTCCAGTAAACATTTTAATTAGTAAACTCATATAGGTTTAAATACTCACCTCATGCGTGTTGAAAAACTCAGAAATCTGGAGCGTGTCGCGAATGAACTCGAGCCGTTCTAGAAACTTCCTGGCGAACGCCAAGTTCCTTTTGCAGAACCTGAGGAACACGCTCAAAATCTCGTCCTCTCTTTTCAGAACCTTGAAGTTGACGTCGTCCAGCTGGTTCTCGCATTTATACTTTCCGTTCTCGCCAATCTTGACCCCCTCGACCCTGAACCCGAGGGACGTACTGCTGCTCTGCTTTTCCCGGAACAGCATGTAAGTTAGTTTGGTAACGGCCTTTTCCTCGTGCTCCTGCTCCGTGCACGCCGTTGGATCCACTGAAATGAGTTTCTGGTACAGATCCGGACGCGGCTTGCTGTTCTTCACCTCACTTTCCAGGAACGTGCGCGTTCCAAGCTGGAAAGATTAATTTATAAATTACTATTATTGTTTTGGAATTTTAATTATCCACTTTATCTATTTAAAATAATTAGTTAATTACCTTAATATCCATAATAGTAGGGTTAGGTCTAGCAAAGTTGGTCAATAGATCTTCGAGTTCGAGAAACATTTGTGAGCAGTAGCAAGTCTCGGTGACGTACCTCGGGATAATCTTAACCATCGGATCGGGCGGCACTTGAGAGTTCACCTTCCTGTACACTTGCGTTTCGTTTGGGAGCAGGTGCGTGGGGATCGAGAAGATTTGTGGGGGGAGGAGTGGGGGATTTGATGATGTCGACGAGGAAGAGGTCGAGGACGACGACGACGACGAGCTTGACGAGTTACCCGCCGCCTGCTGCTGCTCCTCTTTTGACAGCTCGCTGTTGAAAAAGACAGTTATTGGGGTTGTGTCTTGGTTCGAAGGGAGCTGGGGTGCGATTCGGTGGTGGTTTGCTGCTGATGAAGATTCTAACGTGAGTTGTTGCTGTGGCATCGACTGAGGGGGTTGCTTGTTTTGCTGTTGATCTGTGAGGAGTTATATTGGAGTTATTTTAGAGTTATTTTAGAGTTATGGAGGTGTTAACTGGAGTTATAGTGGAGTTATGGAGGAGTTGAAGTGGAGTTAAAAAATTACCTGGCGATATCGCCTCGAGGAGCACGCGGAGGTTCTTTTTCGAATCCGAATCCCTTCCGCAGACTGCGCCGCCCGTGTCCTCTGGCATCTTCTTCCACACCGTATTTGGACCCGCTGGAGCAAAGCTGCAATTAAATACACAATTAACTTTTTGTTTCCATGGCGACCAAAAGAATTAAATAGTTATTTTGTTTTACTGACCTCCCTGGATGCCCTGACAACTGAACGAACGTGCGCGTGCTGGGACATTTACACGCGGGCTTATTCTCCTCCTGCTTCTTCTTGGCATTCTCCTTGTTGTGGTCCTTCTTGTTGAGGAACGAGTAGATGGGCGCCGTGAACTCCAGAGCGTTAAGCGCGAGCAACTGGATAAACTCGATACTCTTCGGAGACGTTATCGACCCGTCCGTTGGAGACGCTGGCGCTGTTGTCGGGTGATGATGCGGGGACGACGCTGAGCTCAATCCGTTCTTGTACTCGTTGTTGTTCTTGTGGGAATGGTGAGTGGAATGGTGCTTGGACGTCGCGTTCGAGAACAGGTGCTTCAGGTGCTTGGCTGTGAAACTGTGGTGATTATGGTTGTGAGTTGAGGTTGGCGTCGGTGGAGGCGTCTTTGGGGGAGGCGATGGCGTCTGTGGGACTGAGAGCTGCTGAGTGTTGTGGTTTTGCTGTTGAGGGGAAGAGGAGGACGTGCTCCCGTCTTCCGGCTTTGACTCGTTTATTCGGTTTAGGTACTCGGATATCAACCTTTAAGGGATAAATCCTCTTTAGTTAAAGTTGCCATGGTTACCAGATTTTTTAACTAGCGTTATCTTTTAAAAAACTTACCACTGCGTGAAGTAGCTGGAACACTGACTGGGGGGAAACTGGTTAGGCAGCATTTTAACTAAATTATTTAATATAAACCCGTTACTATGGAGATTATCGATTTAAAAACAAACTAGAGTCCTTTCTGATTAAAAGGGATACTACAAATTAATGGTGCTACTAATTAAAGTGTTCTGATTCTTCTTCTTCCTCAGGTGGTTCGTAACTCATTTTATATTTTTATATCCCAAAAAACAACACACCACAAACACACAACACACGCTTTAATTAAACAAAACCCAATTAACTAATTATATTTATATAACCCAAAAAAAAACAGTAAAATAAAATAAAAACTAACACCATTTTAGTTTGAAACATATATACATGTTATATAGCATTTAAGAGAGAGAGAGAGATAAGTTGCTATATAAGCAACAACGCTGCTTGTGCTTATGCTGGTGAGCTAAAAAAGAGAAGAATTGGTTGGTATAAAAAAAATATTGTACATAAAGTGATTAGTTTGTTCTTAACATTGTGTGGATTGGGGAGTTAAATATTATTTTTTTATTATAACGTGTTGTGAGTATATACGCTTGTGTGGGTGACGTGAATGCTCTTTCGCTGATTATGACGGTGATACTTGCTCATCGACGAGATGGCTCATGGCTCATGAGAGAATATATACTTTTTAGAGTTTTTTTTTTGGATGATGACTGTGATGAGTAGCGAGTAAAGAAGTTTTTTTTACGTGCGTAAGCGGAATGAGAAAAATAAAATATAATATATTATTATTATGGGTTTAAATAGGGTTGAGTTAAAGTGAAGGGGAATTGACGACGCTGATGCGCTTATTGGGAAAGGAGTAGAGTAAGCAGCGCAACAGTTTGGTACGAAATGTATGTAGTCAAGGAGAGGCATAGAGTGATGTGAGAGGTGTGGGGCGAATTGATACGGAACTTGGGAGGGAGGCGGGGATTTTTGAGTTGGGTGAGCTGTGTATTTGCTTTGACGGAAAGTGCATTATTTGTGCTTGGGTCGCTGTTTTGAGGATGATGCAATAATAAGCTGCTAGAGACTTTCAGACAGATTGCCTGCCTTTCTCTTTTGAAATTGTTAACTTAATTGTTAGCTTAATTGTTCTTTCTTTTGTGGAGTTTTGATAGCAAAAAAAAGTATTTAAAATCATGGCTGATCCGGCAAGTGGGAATGCAGAGGTAATTAATTAATTGCAGAGTGTTTTAAAGGAAGGTTGTGGTTGTTATGGCAACAACACATGTTTTGTTGTAATTTTAATTGTTGTGATTTTAATTGTGTGGTTAGATCTTCGACCCGACGATCCTGAAGGAGAAGAAGAAAAAGAAGAAGAAGGTGCTGGACTTGGACTCTGTGCTGAACGCCAGCTCGGCGCCTGCCGTTGAGGAGGATGGGGGACAGTTGGACGGGGGGAGTGCGGCGCCCGCTGACGAGGGTGTGGGAGGGGAAGGAGGGGGTGACGCTGGGGATGATATTCTTGAGAATCTCGAGCTGTTTGGAAAGAAAAAGAAGAAGAAGGCGAAGAAGATTGAGTTGCTGGATGTGGAGGGGATCGAGGCGGAGCTCGGGATCGGGGGAGGCGATGAGGAGGCGCTCGACTTTGGGAAGAAGAAGAAAAAGAAGAGCAAGGTCGCTGGGTTGGATGATTTGGTGGCTGGGGGAGATGACGGCGTTGGAGGCGCTGATGGTGAGTTTTTCATTTTGGAGTTAAAGTGGAGTTATAGTAACGTTATGGTGGAGTTATGTTGGAGTTAATCTGTTTCTTCTGCTTACACGCTGCTTTTTGGTTGGATGTGGTAATGGTTATAAAATATTTAAAGATTCGCTAGTGTTTGTTGATAGTGTTGAGAGCGTTGTCGTGGTGACGACGCCAGGTAGCGGTGACGAGCAGGCGTCGTCCTTGTTGCCTGGCGACGAGTCTGTGGATCCTGACGCTATTGCTGCTTCTGCTCCTACATCTGCTGACATTGATGGTGTGTATTTATTTACCGGTTGCTTAGTTACAGTTAATTAATATTTTCTTTATTTGTGTTTTACAGATGACGCCTCTGCAGCGAACGACATCCAGTTTGACGACGGCGACGAATCTCCGACGAAAGAGGAGGCGGTGATCGTGGCGCCGACGGTCAAGTCTTGGCTCAACTCTGACCGGGACTACACATATGACGAGCTGCTGGACCGCGTGTTTGAGATCATGAGGGTCAAGAATCCGGAAATGGTTAGTGGGACGAAACAGAAGTTTGTCATGAGACCGCCCCAAGTCGTTAGGATCGGGACGAAGAAGACGAGTTTTGTGAATTTTATGGAGATTTGCAAGATGCTACATAGGCATCAGAAACACTTGCTAGACTTTTTGCTTTCCGAGTTGGGGACTTCGGGCAGGTATGTTGGCATGGGGATCATTTTTAAATTTTTTAATCATTCATGGAGACATTATTTGTTGTCATGAGGACTAAAATGTAATCATCATGTTAATTGCAGTATCGACGGTAACAACCAGTTGATAATCAAGGGGCGTTTCCAGCAGAAGCAGATCGAGAACGTGTTGAGGCGGTACATCAAGGAGTACGTCACCTGTCATACATGTCGCTCTCCAAACACGCTACTCCAGAAGGACTTTAGACTCTTCTTTCTCCAGTGCGAAGCATGCGGGTCTAGATGCTCGGTAGCCAGCATAAAATCAGGATTTCAGGTAGGGATTCAACACAAGAGCACTGCCTCCATACTATTTTATTGTCATTTTGTTCTCAAGAGTAAGTTTTATGCTAATCGTTTGGTTCTTGTGTGTGTTTCAGGCCCAAGTGTCCAAGCGAGCGGCGATGCGAGCCAAGGCAAATTAGATGTGTAGATATGCTAATTATTTGTACTGATAATGTTTCGTGGGTTATATATGTAAATTAACTGTCGTCGTATTCAGTCCCGTATATCATTTTTTTTTGGTGGGAGTTTTTTTGTGTAGCAATGTTGAAAGCAATGGAAAATAAAATGCGTGCTCTTCTAAAATACGTCGCCATTTTTTCTTCTTACCAGCATTCACACTTTTTCATTCTCAAGAACAAGAACATACCCACTCCTCCTCACTCCTCACAAATTACTCTTTTTTATTATTCAGTTTTTATTATTATTTCCGGATTGGGGAGTGCCTGGTGAACCAAATAAGGTGCGTAATTTTCTTGTTTTTTTCCTCTCGTACAGACACAAGCCAGGTGAACAGTCTGGGCAGCAGAGTAAGAGGGGAAAGTCGCGGGGGAAGAAAAGTGGGGGTGGGGGAGGTAAGGCGGCGCAGGCCTCCGAGAGTAGCTCTTCGAACGACAGCAATCTCGAGGATGAGATGTTGAAGCAGGCGATCGCAGAGAGTCTCAAGACCAAGAAGGGCGAGCACGAAGACGGGGCTGCTGCTGACAAGAAAGTTGGCCACTTTGGACTCTACGCCTTAATTATAATTAAATTAATCTCTCTATTAACGATTAATTATAATTTTAATTTTATCTTTCAGCCCACACAAAAGGAACTGGAGCTGGCGGAAGAAGAGCAGCTCCAACTCGCACTAGCCATCTCGCAGTCGGAAGCCGAAGCAAAGGAGCAGAAATTGAAGAAGAAGCAACGTCTTTACAACAACACGAAACTGGAGTCGACCCTGACCACATCTCCACCTCCGACCTCCAACAATTCTACGCCAGTGGGGAGTGAAGACCCCGAGCAGTCCCGGTATTTAAATAGGGCGTACTGGGAGAACAAGAGCAGCAACTCGACCGCTCCTCCTCAAACTCAACAACAGCATCAGCAGCAGTTACCAGAGAACAACCGAGTGTCCTCCAGTTTCACACCATCTGCCCCCTGAAGCTCGCCACGAGCGCGTACCAGCAGGACGTCAATCCCGTAGAAATGGCTACGTCTATTGAAAGTATCGACACGATATTGAAGGAAGACGTGGAGAGACTGCGCAATCAAATCGTTTATGGTTTGAAAGCGGGAGGAAAAACCGACGGACTCTTGGAAGGAGAAGCTCTCATTCTCTGTTGGATGAAACGATTTGCCGTTCAAGATGGGCAGGGGGAAATGCCGACGATATCCAAGTCGACGAGGCACGCCCAGTCCGAAGCCGAAGCAAAGGAGAAGGAAATGAAGAAGAAGCAACGTCTTTACAACAACACAAAGTTGGAGTCGACCCGCACCACTTCTCCACCTCCGACGCCCAACAACTCAACCCCAGTGGGAAGCGAAGACCCCCAGCTGCCCCGGTATTTAAATAGGGCGTATTGGGAGAACAAGAGCAGCAACTTCTGCCATCACGCGCTTGCTGTCGACTTTGACCAGCTTTTGAAGAATGTTCTTCAAAAAAAGAAGACATGCGGTTTCCACAGAGGCAATGTTGTTTTTGTTGTATGGCTCTGGAGATTCGGTTCCAGGGAACGATTTCCAGGGGAAATCTCCACCGCTCCTCCACCACCCCAGCAACAACAGCAACAACAGCAGCCACCACCTCCTCTAATAATTGTTACCAGCCCGCCTTCCAATGGACCCCCATCTCAGCAACAGCAGCAGCAACCGCCACCTCAAATGATTAACAGTCCAGGAGGAGGTCAGCCCCCACCCCAAATGATGTACGATGCGAACGTGCAGGGCCAGATTCCACCTCAGCATTCTCAGGACCCGAACATGATGATGCAACAGCAGCAGGCACCTCAGCAAATGGGCCCTCCACCACCGCAGCAGCAGATGCAGCAAGTTACTCCCCAACAGCCACCTCCACAACAACAGCAAATGCAGCAGCCTCCAGGTACTCCTATTGTTATCAGCTATAACAGGTTATATAGTTTTCCTACATTTAATCGTTAAATAGTGTTTTGGTCCAAGATGTTATGGTATTAAGTTACATAGCACTTTGTCTCCTAGCCTCTGTCTGCCTCTGTCTGTCACATAGCCTCCAGATGCAAGCGCCACCACCACCTCCACAAGACCAGCAACAACAACCGATCATCTCCCAACAGCTGGACAACGTTATGAACGTCCAGCTGGCGGAGTTTATCGAAAAGCCTCTGTCGGTGAAGAAGGTGCTGGACTTGGACTCTGTGCTGAACGCCAGCTCGGCGCCTGATGTTGGGGACGATGGGGGACAGCAGGACGGCGGGAGTGCGGCGCCCGCTGACGGGGCTGTGGGAGGGGGAGGCGATGAGGAGGCGCTCGACTTTGGGAAGAAGAAGAAAAAGAAGAGCAAGGTCGCTGAGTTGGATGATGTGGCGGAGAGTCAGGTCACGAGTCCGGAGGAAGATGTCCAGATTACCGGGAACGCGCTGCTGGACTGGTTCAGTAAAGGGGGAAGTGGCGACGATGTCAAGGAAGCTGGAGTCAAGTGCTGCGAGTTGCTCGTCGGGGTTGGAGTGCTCGAGAGGATTAAAAGTGATAAGAAAGGGGATGGGGGTAAAAGTTTCGACCCGGCGGGGGTGTACAAGTGGACCAGTGTGTGCGCTGCGCCTATTGGTAGCAGCGTTCGCTCAACGCCGGATAGGGATAACGTGACGGTAGCTACTCCTGCGACTACGCAAGTGCCTGACGAGAAGAAGCCTGAGGATGACGACTCTGCAGCAGCCGCCAAAGCTGGTAACAATTTGGAACTTTATTGTTTTGATTGCTTGGATCTGTTTTTCTCTAACTAACGTTTCTTCTCCGCTAACTATCTTTCTGCTGCTACTGGGATGTTCAATGGTAATCGATACATTTACTATTTCCGCTTGCTTTGTACTCCTGCGTGCTTATGCGTGCGTGTTCAGGCACCCGCCACCTGTCACTCTCCGAAGATATCCGCCTGCTCCACTCTGCTCTACTCGCGAGTATTTGTTGATAGTGTTGAGAGCGTTGTCGTGGTGACGAGCAGACGTTCTTCTTTCCTGGCGACGAGTTTGGGGATCTTGACGCTGTTGATGCTTCTGCTCCTACATCTGTTGACGTTGATGGTGTGAATTAATTGAATGAATGAATGAATGAATGAGTTTATTAATATTCCATAAAGCTCATCAGGCATGGCCCATTAGAGCGAGCATGATACAATATTGCATAATATGACAAACATAATTTGAGTTCCGTCTTTCACATATAGTTTTTGACAATATAAAATATTATAGGTAAAGCAGCGTAGCATGCAAATAAAGTTATATGGCACAGGCTGTAATGCGCTGCGGCTGCCACTTTTGACAAAGTGCTATGTAACTTAATACCATAACATCTTGGACCAAAACACTATTTAACGATTAAATGTAGGAAAACTATATAACCTGTTATAGCTGATAACAATAGGTACACAATTTTTATATTATAACGTATGTACATCTCTCATTTCACTTTTATATTACATAAATGTTTTACATGGGTAATAATCAGATTTCAGAGTGCAAAACAAAGTATTAATCATTGAACTTTTGCGCACATGCAATTTTGTCCACTACTGACTCAATGTAATATTAGAGCAGGATGTGATTACAATAACATTTCTCATTTTGTGCGTCGCATCGCTCATTCCAATCACTTATTATTGAATTCATAATCGCTTTTAACCTTTTAATGAACTTTTTAGGCAATGCACGACCAAATTTTTCTGGGAGGCGTTTCCAACTTACATTCATGAACGAGTCACAAATACAAATATTTCCTTTTAGCTTCTCTCGATTTTCATCTGCGATTTCATCCGAGAGCCGCCCGATGTCCTCTGCCGTAAAATTGTAACTTTCCCCCAATGCAAAAATTCCCTCCAGGTTCTTTTTTATATCCGGTGACGTCCAAAACCAGGCACCTTTCCCGGGACTGTCCACTTGAGTTCCAGCATGTTCTTCATTTCCACCGGTATGATAATCATGATCATCATCCACTACAGCTTGGTCCGTGACGTCATCGCTCGATCTGCGTACTTCTGATAACTTATCCAACAAAGGTGGGGTGGGAGTGGCCTTCCCCGAACAAGAGCCCTGTTGACTTGTACCAGCCTCATTTGTAGACACATTCGAACGTTTTTGCTTTTTATTTTCTCTATCAACCTTTGTGAGATCGTCAGTAATCGAAACTTTCTCACTAAAATCCTTTAACCGATGACAGTTTTTAAATATCTTCTTTTTGTCAGTTAATGTGAACAAAGAAACAACAGCAACAACGTGAGAAATATGTTTAAGAATCCGCACTTCTTGCACGTTTACACTCACTTGAAGAGCGTCTTTTAAAAAGTCATTAACCGTTTCCACCAAATCTCCCTTTTTGACAGCTTTTAGTTTTTGTAAGCCATGAATGACTATATTTTTTTCGCGTTTTGGCTTCACGTTACAATGGTTAACTGGTCCGGCATGCAAATGCACCGACTGACCCTGTGTTAGCTGCAGTTCCCTGCCAATTAATTGATTGAGACACGTATCCACTTCAGTTTTAATGGCAAGTAGGTTGCGTTTGAATAACATTAGAATTTCAAACTGATTTTCGGAAATCGTATCACATGTTTTCTTCACACACGACAGAAATTCAGATACAGAATTTTTATATAACAAATGTGAACTTTCTGTTTCTGCTATGGCGCAATGGCCTTGTGACAGCAATAAACTTTTGGTCATGATGATGTAATGGAGCTCAACACCATACATGCAATAATCTTTATTACTTTTTTAATGCTCGCGAGAACTATTTTAATCGCGATGCTTCTCTCGTGACAGCTCAGACGGAACTCTGGTGTGAATTAATTTACTGGTTGCTTAGTTACAGTAAATTAATTGTCTTTCTTATGTTCCTTTACAGATGACTCCTTGGCAGCGAACAACATCCAATTGGACGTTAGTTTGCTGTCTTTAATGAAGGAACAGGACTATGCCAGCGGAACTTACAAGTTCCTTCAAGACAAGGCGAGGGCTGCTTTCGGCGATTTGAGGAGCGAGCAGGAGGAGCAGCATGGCAGGGATGGAGCACGCCACAGGGATAACGTTGCGGGTGGGGCCGCTGCAGGAAATAGACCGGGGACGCCTCAGAGGTGAGCTACTCTTTCAACTAAATTAATTGCTACTTATAATCTATTCTAAAAACTAATGAATCATGTAATAATAATTAATTTCCCATTTTCTTTAATTATTTGCAGACCGGGTCAAGGTGGCCCAGCCGCGGGAAAAAAGAAGTAGCGCCACCCCCACAAACCCAACCCGATCAAGTAAACTTGTACGAAAACTACTATATATAAACCTGCTAAACCCCCGTCATCATTCTTCACACCACCAAAAAAATGCATCCAATCCCTCTCGTTCGTATTTAGAAATACAGAAAGAAAACAAACCACCACCACCTCGTCGCGTCAACAAACAAACAAACAACAACGTCGTCAACTTTTTATGAATTTAAAGAAGCAAATCATCATCATCATCACCAAAAACCCCCGTCGTTTTTGAATTCAAATCATTTTATTATAACGCTACGTTATTTTAAAGCATGTATTAAACATATACGTATTGTAATAATCATCATAATTTTTATTAGGAATACCTATGTAATTTTGCTTGTTTTTTTTCTCATCATTCATTGTTTAGTTAAGTTAACAGCGCCATGAACTGTTGTGTCCTCTCTCTCTATCTGTTTGTTTTTTCCTAATTTATTTGTAAATGACAGAAGCAGGAGTGTGTAATATTTTAGTTTTAATTTATTTCGAGTAATTAATTATCTGTCCTCTCTCTCCCGCGTAACTTGATAATAATGTTTAAAACTGTATCCTATAAAAAAGAGAAAAACATGTACTACTACTGTCCATTTTATGATCATCGTTATGTAATGAGTAAGGTAATTACTACACACACGTAATATATTTATAACACAGTATTTTTTTCCAGGATCGTTGTTGCCCTAAAAAATATTATACAAGTTTTAATGTATTTTGTAGAGATATTGAGAAAAAAATAATAAGGGAGGAGAAAGTAAGTGGGGAGGAAAAATGGAGTGAGGTTTTTAAAGAAACAATTGTGAAAGGTTAGGAAAGAGAGAAAAGAAACGCGGACTGATTACGTGTGCGTTCTTTTTTTTTTGTATGAATGGGAATTTTTTGAGAATGTTTTCAATTCGTCTTTTTTGGAGTAATGATAATAAATTGTGAGATGTCGAGATGTTGAAAATTTTGGAGTTAGTTTTTTTTGTGTATTTAGATTAACATTTAGTTTTTTGTCATGAGTTTTTTTAGCATAGCAATATTTAAAGTAATGAAAATAAAATGTGTGTTCTTCTTGTCATTCAAGTTATAACAGATTTCTTGTTGTTTTTATGGTAAAATAATTATTTATTTAAAAATGCACAGTAAAAAGTCATTCTCGCAGTCACGCATTTAAACATAATACCCCTCTCATTAGTATAAATTTATTAGTTGTCTAGTTACTTCTAATGATCTGATGAATCCATCCAATGAAGCTTCCCACTCGCACGTACACGCCTGCAACAACAAAAAACATTTAAAAACGTCAAATTGATTTGTTGCTTGGCAACGCATTTTATACAAATTAATTGAAGTGATTAAATTAGTGATTAAAAACCTGGCACGTTCTCTCTCGCACAACCGAAGCCCCAACTGAAATCAAAACAAACATTTTTGAATTAAACTGATATTTTTTTAATTGCGTAACCATAGCAACTTCCGTTCGCATTTACCTGACCAATCCAGTTAGTTCGTAGTAACCGATCCCAGTATCGCCAGTATTTGGGTCGTCCGCACGGCAGACTAACGGCCCTCCTCCGTCACCTTGGAAAACGCATGATTAGTTGGCTTTTGCGGTAACGTGAGAAAACTTTAATTTTAATTATAGTTACCTTGACAAGCGTCGTTCCCGCTGTTGTCCCCTCCGGCACAGAAGCTACTTAATGGAAGTGAGAACACCTACACAGCAGAATTAAGTAAATTAACTTTCAAAATTTTAATTCCCAGCGCAGTTAAAAATTATTCTCATTTTGCCTCAATCAAACCGGTAATCTCACCTTTTCGGTCACAGCGTTAACCTTCCTGACGCACTCGTCGTCGCTGACAATCGGCAGGGTTGCTTCTCGTATTCTCAGTGGAATTGGACCACTTTCCCCCATCTTTACCAGAAAACATAAATTATCAGCACAATTAAAAGTATAATTAAGTAATTGCAAGTTATCTACTTACATAACCATATCCGGTGACGGTGCACCGTTTCCCAGGCTGCTCGCTCATGTGATTCCTGCTCGGCAGACAGACCAAACAAACTCCTTCCTTGAGCGCAGCGTTTCCCTGGAGCTTCAGAAGCGCAATATCGTTGTCCAGCGTCTGCGAGTTATGATTATGATGAATGTAAGTGGTAGCGACCCTCAAGGTCTGAGCTCCAGGCGAGCCATACCGTGACGTCAGATCGTGGTCCCCAACGCGAACGTAAATGGCGTCGCCACTCCTCACAATGTTCGTGACGCAATGCGCGGCAGTGAGGACCCACTGCGTCCCAATCAGCGCCCCACCGCACAGGTACTGGTTCAGCGAGTTTATCAGCGCCACTTGCCAGCACCATTCCCCTGGCAACGAGTCGCTTCCACCCACCACACGCTTCCTCCTCCGCTTCTTGGAAACGGTTGGAACGCCCTTGACTCCGCACACGTACTGGCCAACGGGTTGTCTCGCAACGCCGTTGAGAGCGTTTGACGTGAATGGGTTCGGGAATTGGGAGGAGCCGATTGGTGGGGGCGGGGTCTCTGCGAGAGGGGGTGGGTTTGGGGCGTGGGTTGGCTGCGGGATTTGTTGAGGTGCTTGGTGGAACTGCTGGGTTGGGAACGGGTGGTGCGGTGGCGGGCCTGGCACGAACTGGGGGTTGATTTGAGGGGGACCTTGGGGAGGTGGCGGGAGTTGTTGCGGTTTCGAGTAGATTTGGGAGGAAGCGTTCCGGGTTATCGTGTTGTCCAGTGTTGGGGGACGGGTCGTTGTCGAGGGCAACGCGTCTTTTGGGAGGGCAGTCTTTCGGGCGCAGCATTTCATGCTGGAACGCGGGCACGTGTACATTTCCGTCGGCGTTGCGTGCGCTGTGGGACAAATTATAAGTTATAAATCTGGAGTTATAATGGAGTTAAAGAAGAGTTATTTTGGAGTTATTCTGGAGTTATAGAAAATCGTACCGAAGCAGATGATGTTGATGATATTTTTGCTGACGCAGCTTCCAACTTCCTCTGTGCAGGGCCCAATGATTTTCTTGACGCTACTTCCGGTGTCTTGCTGGACGTCATCCTCGCCCTGTCCGAGCCCCTCGTCACGCTCTTCCTCCTCGTCGTTAGGGTCATTCGGTTGCTTCTCCTCTTTCACGTTCACCGGCTACAAAAAACGCACAATTTCTATAAAAATCCATTATTATTGTTAATTTAATTTAAATGAAATTAAACTGACGTGTGAACAGCAAAAGGCGTCCATCCCGCAAGCGAACTGATTGGGCAGCCGATCCGAGCAGTACGACTCGTGATAGTTCTTGACACAGTACCGGTGACATGGCAACGGCATCCTGGACGGATGAATCATCATCGGAGGCGGGTTGTTCTGCTGAGGTGGATGGGGATAGTAGTACCCAGGAGGTGGCTTCTGAGGATTGTAATGTGGCGGAGGTGGAGGTCGGTTGTGTGGATACCTGTTTGGCGGTGGGAAGGACTGCGGTGGCTGTTGCTGTGGAGGCGGCTTCTCTTTCTCCTCCTGCACCTGAGGCTCGTCGTCCTCAAGCTCCTCCTCTTCGATAACGTCCTCGCTGCTCGACTCCTGCTGCGTTGCCATGGGAGCATTTTCCATGTCGTGGTCGTTGTCGAGATAAGGATGATCCTCTTCAGATGAAGCGTTGTTCCCGTATGGCTTGTATCGATTATACTCTGGCTCGGGATTGTTGACGCAGCAAGCGAGACCGCTTTCCGGACAGAACGCGTCGTTGTCTATCTCGTCGCATAGGAACAGGCCGAAAATTATGTTGCGACACTCGCCCTCGCAAGCCTTTGTCGACTGTTGCGGTGGGGACTTTGACGAGTTTGACTGGTCCAGTTTGTAGTCGTCGAGGTTGAGGTCTTCGTCCTCTTCGAGAGGTTCTTCGCTCACGTTCTCCTCGTTTGACAGTTCTTCCGTTGTCGAGGGGGACGAGGTCAGGGAGGGTTTCGAGAGGGACGACTTTCCGCTGTTCTTTTGGCGGGTGTCCTCCTCCGGGGAGGATTCCTCCAGCTCTTCTTCTTCGTCGTCTTGGACACTCACGTCTTCGGAGCTTGGGTGCTGCGTTGTCGTTGAGGTGGTTGGTGGGTTGCGGGGTGGTTGGCGTTGAGATGGTGGAGGTGGTGGTGGACCGTCGTTTATGAAACTGTCGAGGAGGCCTGTTAGGTGGGAGGAGAAATAGAATTGGATTAGGTGGCTTATCAATATACGGACATCTTTGCATGATGATTTAGAAAGATAACCATCGTAGATGTATGGACTAGTTCATGTTGCTGCTATCGATTTTAGCTAATCTTCCTTTTCTGGTGCAGAGAAATTTCGGAAATTCACTGTAACGATCATTTCGTTCACCGATGCCAAGAAAATGGCAAATTACTCAGGAGAGTGAACCAATACAATGAATGGGGATTCATTACGCAATCGAGCGGTTAGGAGTTTTGTGAACTAAATAAAAAATCGTTCTAAATCATTAAATAACTCTGGAGTTAAAGAGGAGTTATTGGTGGTTTTAGAAGAGTTTTAGTAGAAAATAAAATTAATCTGTGTGGAAAATGTTTCCCAATATTTCCTTCTCAAGTAGCCCCAAAAACAAGGAACGGGTTCCATGGAATCTACATTTAATGCGCTTCTACCAAACAGCAATTGAACAGAGTTTTCATGCAAAACTCTAAAGAGTTAAAGAGGATTCATAGTAGAGTTTTAGAGGAGTTATAGATGAGTTTAGAAGAGTTATACTGTAGTTATAGCTAACTGGAAGATTTTATAATAATTTCCAAAATACTCCTTCTCAAGTCACCCCAGAAACAGCATTACTCTTGGAATCTACTTCCACTGATAATTTATATAAAGCACGTGCATACACATACCGTTGAGTATCCCAGTGAACGAGATCTCCGGGTTCCCGTTTCCCCCCTCCGGCTTGCCCCCAACCTTCCTCCGATCGATCGCCGGAACAAACCTGGTGTCCTGCTGGGTCCCTCTCGAAGAGTCCTCAGGATTCGCCACGGCAACCGCTGCTGGCACCGGAACAGTACTCGTGCTCACCGGAGGTCCACTCGTCGCACTACTTACATCTTCACTACTCAACACACTAACTCTTGTCGTCGTGGACGTCGTTGTACTGGTCACGTTACTCCTCCCCCCACCAAAGTAACTACTACCCCCCTCCCCACTCTCCCCCACAACTCCACCTCCCCCAACAGCGACACGCCGCACGCCCGCATGCGACGACGCCGTCCCCACCGGCTCAACATCCCCACCTCGTTCACTACTCCCATTCCCCACCACAGCACCACTCGTCACGACGACACTGCCCCCACCATCCCCCCTATTAACAACCTCCCCCCTCACAACACTGATATTCTGTTCCTTGACAAGTTTCTCGAACTCGTCTGCATCCACACTGATAACTTCCCCGATGCCACTAACCCCGGGTCTGAACTGCCTCGAACTGATAACCAATCTCCCGCTCCTCCTCCTCTCCTCATCCTCTGACCTACTCAACTGCACAACAAGTAGAATGGCAATCCCCGTGGCAACGAATCTCCTGTAGTAGCTCCCGTTCCCCCACCGCCACAGAAAAAAGAGTTTAAATTCCCACATACTGCATAATATACAACCGGATGCTATCAAACGCTGCTACTCTGCGATTAAATTACAACAACAAAAAATTTATAATAATTAAGTAATTTCCGGTGTGTATGTATCTGCACACTATTCTCTCTCGATATATCGTCTTTTTTTCTATTTATTCACAAAACCGTGTGTACACTTTTTTTATCCACTCATATAATCAACAAAAATGTTATCCCACTCACGTTGTCTAGAAATGAGAATGAGAAAAAAAGGCGAGAAGAAGAATAAGTGAAGAGAGAGAGAGAGAGAGAGAAAAAAAAAGTGGCGTAACGGGATCTTTTCTTCTTCTACGTACCCATTTAAGAATACTTACTACCTGTGTTTGAGTATAGGTCAAGTGCATAGCACAGAAAACAGGAAGAGATTACACACGAGCATATTCTCAGACTTTACACAAGTTCAAGAGCACAACAATGTAAGCAAGCTTTCATTATATCAGCAACAAAGACGGAATGACCATCACCATCGTAACAGCTTATTATTACAAAAGCATCATCTTCTGTTGCATCTCGCATCCCCGAGAAAATGTACACTTGAAATCCATTATGCATGCGAAATAAAAATGACTGGTAAGCAGATATAATATATATTTTTTTACAGTTATGTACTGCTGCCAACGTAACCAAAAAGACGCTATGCAGCTCTGTCGTTGTAATTTTTTTTTATTTGTTAACACATGCATGTTATCTCATGCAAAAATGTGAGAGAATAAAAAAAACTAGTTACCCGATAGTACGTACTTGTCGATGTGGTTGTCATAGTAGACGTGTGTTTTTTAAAATAAAAACCTGAAGGAGCGGATGAATGTAATGATGGGGATTGTGCTAAAAAGATTAGACGAGTCGTTCCTGCGCATACGAAATAAACGGTCGGAATTATTACTTTTTTCCTCGAACAATTTTATATTTTGCTTACATGCGAGAGGGGAGCGAAGAGTAGCTTTTACGTTTTTAGCAGGCGACATGACAACATTTTGAATTTGTAATTTTTTGTACATGTAGAGTTTTAGAATTTTAATTTTAATAAATTATTTTTTAGTTCTGTTTCGTTTGCGTTCAAACATACGAGCTTATTATCATCATGTGGGGTAAATATAGTGTTGTTGTCGTCATGGCTGTGATTGCCACTCACGCGCTTCCCGTCGTCGATAAAGGTGAATGGGTTTAGGAAATTGTGGCAATTTTTTTTTGGGTTGTCATGGTAACCGAATTTTTTTTTGTGTTCCAGGCGTCTTTGTAATAACCGGGGTGAAAACATGTCGCGACGGTTACGGGTACTGTATCCTAGGAACGGACTGCACCGTTGACAAAGAGTTTATTGCGGACAGTGACGAAGGTCATTGTGATGGACTGAAAAAGGCGTTCACTCCGAGGGCCTTTTTCGTCTGCTGTCAGAGTCTGGAGAACTGTGAGTGAAAATTATTACATGAAATGTTAATTGCTGCCATGGTAACGATGCTAATAACATTCTGCTCCCAAAAACAGCGACGATCCCTACAACGACCACAACGACGACGACAACGTCAACGCTGCCACCTCCGCCGAGCGTCGAGGAGGAGGACGACGAAAAGTCGAACGAGTCAAACAGCTCGACGAACACGAGCGGAAGTAACGAGGACTCTGGAAGCAAGGGTAGCGGTAGCAACGAGAGCGTCGAGATCCCGCCCAGCGTTCTCAACTCGCTTGGAATCACAGGGAGCAGCGTGAGCACGACGGTGAAGACCCCTGGCGTTGTTGAGGAGGTCAACACGGAAATCAGCTTCAGCGAGAACGTCAACGTCGTTGTTGGGGATATCGTGCAGAAGGGGGAGAGTGAAGATGTTGAGGTGACAACGGAGGGAGGGGTCAGCAGCAGTAGTACCTCCACGGCAACGACTCCAATAACGACGACAAGTACAAGTACAACTACAACGACTACGACAACAACAGAAGCGCCACCTACCACGACATCTGAGTCGTATGAAAACGCGAATACGCTGTGGTCATCGCCGACGTGCGGGCATAAAATGACTTTTTACAGCGCTGCGAGCGCCCACAACTTGTCGATAAACGCTGGCAGCGTCTCGGCAGCGCAGCAGGCTGCGCAAGGGATTCGACTTGACAGCTCCAGGCTCGCCGCGCAGGTTCGTTAAACAAGATATATTATTTTAATCATATTTTAATCAAATTAAGGAAAATGTTTAATGGTAATTTTAATTTGTCGCGTAGCAAACTTCTTTGGTTTGCTGGACAGGCGCGATAGTCCGCTCGCCGTCGTCGCTGACGCTGTCAGATCCAGGATCGTTCATCTGTACTGGGGCGCTGATCTCTGAAGAGTTCCTCCTCACCACTGCGACTTGTGTCAGTAGACTATTTGCTCAGGACCTAAGTTTGTTCAAAGTTGCGCTTGGGTCGAGGCATCTTGTTCATCCAATGAATGGGTGCGTTTTTGTAACTATAACTAATGTGCTTGTTAATTAGGTAGTTTTGAAAGTTAATTGTCAATTTATTTATAGCCCTACGCCAGACGCTACCTACTTTGATATCGTTCAGTTGATCGTGCACGAGGACTACAACATCCAAGGGCTGTTCAAACGGGTTAACGACATTGGTGAGCGGAAGCTAATTTATAACGGTTTTTTATGATAAGTGTGTTCATTGATAAGATACATTCTGTTTTACCAATGAGAAATGTATAACTCCTTTATAAATCCTTATAAACTCCACTACAACTCCACCTTACACTTTCATAGCCCCACTATAACTCCGCAATAACTCCAATTTATCCAACAGCTCTTGTCCGACTGGCTCCACCGACCAACATCCGGGCAGACGAGGACCTCTTGCAAAAGTCGAGTGCTTCCCCGTACTGCACAGTATGCCTTCCAAGTGGCGAGGAGGACCACGCTGGCGAAGACTGCATAGTGACGGGATTCAGTCACCCGACAGGTTCGGCTTCCAGCATTGACGATTTGGCCGCTACGGGTTTAGATGCGGGGCAACATAACGGAGTTCCAAGTGGTTAGTTTGGAATAAATTCATTTAAATATCAACATTTAGCTATAGATTTAAAACAATATTTAAATTGCCTTGCAGCCCACGACACTGACGGGATCCTGCACGAAGCTGACCAGCACATTGAGTACGCTTCAAACTGCGAAGTCCAGCTCACAAACTTCACGGTGGCTCAGAACACGTTGCTTAGGAACGATCTGAATATCGAGCAGAGCAAACTAACTTGCGCCAGCGGGAAATATTCAATGGAAGCTTGTTTTGTGAGTTTAATTAGCAATTAATTATTGAAATGTAGGTATGCATGTAGAAACATGTCAGCTAACAAAAGCGTGTTGTTGTATAGTCGCCGAGAGACGCTGGAAGTCCGCTGGCGTGCGCTTCACGCTCCAATCCTGACCAGTTCACGTTAATTGGCGTGTTTTCATCCGGATTTCATTGTGTAATTTAATTATAACTTAATAGAATTTGAATTGTTAATGACACAACTTTCCTGAAAATGTTTATGATTGCGTTTTTTGCACCTCTGACCGAGCGAAGCGAGGATACGTTCTTTCGTGAGCGAAGCTCACGATAACCCTCGTACTTGGATTAGCAACCAAATCAATGGCAACAATATAGAGGCAGGTTGCATATCCAAGAGGTGTAATGCTTTTCGTCATGCCCCAAAAACCTTCTAAACACTCGTTTGAGCGAACGGTTAGGGCTATTGACATGAAACAAAAAATATTGACATTCTGGAAGCGTCTTCTTTCCTGGATCGTCTCGACATTTGACAAAATGTTGATTTTCACGAAGTTAGAGGCAAAAATAGTGGAATTTTAAGCATTTTTGGCATTGTGTCTGGCCTTTAAGCACTTTCTTGTAATATTTCATGTTCCATTTGAGCAACATAACACCTTAGGTCCAGGGAAATAACCATGGCGATTTTCATCAAAAATTTTAAGCATTAAATGATAGTGATAGTCACACTATTTCAATGAAATTAGAGTCAACTCGGTTGACTGTCAAATACGATGTTACAATTTTTGGTTAACTATGCTTAAATTAAACATGGGTCAACAATATATGTAGCATTTCATATTTAATGTCGTGTTCGCCAATTGTGATGGCAGGATAGTAATATGAAATGACCAACAATCCATTTACGGCCGTCTTTATGTTGATATGCTATCCACAAATGAAATGTTTGCTGGTTAAAAGTGAAAAATAAAAGGAAAATTTAAAAATTAAGGGCACCTCTGATCATGCTCGATATAAAGCTATAAAATAAAATGTGATCAAAATCGAACGGTCAGAAGGCATTCATTTATATGTACTAATTCATTTTGCCTTCTGACCGTTCGATTTTGATCACATTTTATTTTATAGCTTTATATCGAGCATGATCAGAGGTGCCCTTAATTTTTAAATTTTCCTTTTATTTGTTGTTGTTTTAGGGGACGACATCTAGTCCCGTCTTGTATACCGATGGTGAGTTAATGTGCTGATTTTGATTGAATGCCATTAAGTTTAAATGAAGAAAAAAGTCATGTAAATGTTTATGGACTAATTTAGTTACCAAGTTTGTCGGGTGGATCAAGACGAATATCAGGAGGGTGCAGAGGATGGACTCGATGAGGGTGCGCGTTGCCGGGTGAACAAACTCTCAGACGGGGTCTCTATTTATTATTTGATTGTGATATATGGATACGTTACTGCTATTTTTAAATGGGGTTTTAAGTTTTTTTTATGTAAGTTTCACACTTTTTTAAAATAAATGAACAAGTTTTGGAGGAAGAAAGTCGGTTGTTTGGCTTCGCATTTTATTAATCGGGACATTCTGAGAATGTATGGAAATCATGCAAAAAATCTGTCATGTTGGAGTTTTGTAACTCTGAGTTATTATAAGAAACTCTGGAGTTGTAGTGGAGTTATGTCTGATGTGTGTGTTTTTAAATGTATGTAATTTGGAGTTATAGAGGAGTTATGGAAACGTGGAGATGAGTTGTGATTTAAATATGAGAATTAACTCATGAGATATCTATCAACCAATGCATTAGTTTAATCACATTTAAAAACGTAAACACGACATATTGTACATAACTAAAGAAAATCATTAAATTAAATAAAAATGTGTACGTAATTTCTAAAAAGCAAATTGCCTAAAATCCCCCAAAAACTCAACGCATTCCGACAGTCCCGGTAGTAGCGCTTCTCTCCGGAAACCTGATCAAAACAGTCAAGTACCCCGACTCCCTTATGGCAGTCGATGCATCATTATCCCACGCCTGTAACTCAAAAAGCACGACCCTGTTGTCGTTCCCAAGGTCCACTCCTTCCATGTCGTTTGTAAACGTTAACCTATTCGAGTACCCGTCCATAATAACCCCATTTATAAACAATTAATGTAATTGGGATAATGTAATTGGAATACATGACGCCAAGAGTAACAGACACGAGTATTTTAAAAATACGCGTTTCTTCATTTTTTAATTTTTGCTGTAGGAAATCGTTTCAAAACGTCACGTTGTATTCTCTGCAGCTCTGGAAGGTTTGGATATAGTTTCAAGGGAATTGTTTAGGGGTTCCTTGTAGCGCTTGTCCGCATGATTTATTTTCATAATATCAGGGGGCATAAATCCCAAAGAACTAAGCTTACTTATCATCGCGAGTGATTGACAGATTATTAAAAGCACTTCTGAAGTTTTTACAAGCGACGCGACAATACAATCCACGGAAAACACGGAACGTTTCATTATGCATTTTTTGTTACGATGCTCTTTCTCCAAAATACTCTGCTGCGCTATAAATCAGTGCATCATATAATCCTGATAAGTTAAGAGATTTTTAGTGTGATGCATTTACATGAATCGTTGTGCGTTAATCCGTCCGGGAATTCCTTATAGGGACAAAAACTTTATATTACGTATAACAACAGATTAAGCATTTCATAAACAAACGAACAGTTATTATTGCATGATTTATTGCTATCATCATATCACATTTTGAATACAATAAATTACAAACGGATAAGCGGAGTATCCTTCAAAGTTTTACATAAATAAATAATAAATTGAGTTTTTTTGACGCAATAATAGTTGGATGCTTTTGGCGGGATATAGCTAATATTATTCGGGGATTGAGAAAATTTTGCAAGGCTGACGCAATGAACAAGTTTACGTGTACAAATTCGGTGGTAAAGAACAGTAAAGAAAAAATCTCATTTGATCAGTTACCTTGGAATCTTATTAATTAAAGTAGTTATGACATTAAGCACGTTGATTTAATCAGTGTAACGTTTAGGTGCATTTTATCGATGATTTAACCAGAGTTTAATAGGAGTTTTCAAGAGTTATTCGTGGGTTATATCGGAGTTATAGAGGAGTTATATCAGAGTTAAACATACATGAGTATTTTATTAATAGACATATCCCCATCACCCAGACAACTCACCTCATGTACTAATTTGCTATGACACTACCTAAAAAATCTCATTAATAACTCATTAACGTTCAAACAAAAGTGCATGCAAATCAATTCCGCACACGCTCATAAATCAGCAAAAATCCAATCTCACTCACGACGATGACCACCTCACTCATCATCATCCTCAACCATTTTTACCTTCCACAATGTCACAATTTACGTAAATCCTCATCCTCATCACCACGACAACGACTTCTCCTTCTGCGCTCCTTGACCTTCACGTTTTCCTACCCAACAAACCAAATGCTCATTGCAAAAACTCTCCAAACGTAAAAAAAGCGCATCCATCCCATTTATCACGCGATTCATACTCAATTCAAATTAAACTTCAACTTGCTCACACATGGCAACGCTTCCTTCCTTCCGCTCATCATCCAATGCCATTCATTTTCTGCATCGTCACGATTAAAACAAAAATGTACAATTTACAGCAAAAAAAAACTTAAAAAGCAAAAGTGAAAAGTAAGTAGCAAGTTTCAAGTTCAAACACACCTGTTACAAAACTAGTTTTTACGACAACGACGCGATGCACTTGCTCGAAAGAAAACCCAGTAAAACAAGGTTAGTAGGGTTACAACTCGTTTAGAAAATATTTTGTCATGACGACCAGCATTAAAACTAAAAACATCTCATTCATTGCAACATAACAACTAATAATCTCTCACAAGAGAGTTCACTGAATCTGCCTGAGTGACTGATCCTAGTCGTCAAAATAACATGCCTTCTGATTAAACACATCACCACCACCATGTTTTATGGAATCGATTTTAAATCGCTCTGCATTTACTACTATGGCAACTGGCATGTTAAAAAATATGCTTTTGCTCGAGGGGTATATATATTGAAACCTATCACGTTTTACTCAGCAGAGATTTCACTTTTTCTGTCGCTTCCTCCAAACAACCACCTCCTCCTCAAAAAATACTCGCGTACGACTCATCATCATCATGATCATCATTCAAAAAATTCCTCTCCCTTTCTTCTGATTGCCATGACTACTACCTGTTTTTCATAAGTAGCTGCATTTAAAACCTTGCGTGATATGATGATGCTTCTGCTTTTTGCACTCGACGAGATTCTCGTCATCGAAGACGTCGTCGTCGTCTTGACTACTACCAGCACGCGAAACGAGGTCAAGTAGAAAGTGGTCGTGGATGTGGTGATGTTACTTACTTCTCTTTTAAAGTGGAAGTCTTGGGATTACTACACTAGTAGCAGCAGTCAATAGTATTCTCCCTAACAAGTTATTATATATAATTTTTTTTTCATACTTTGGTCAGTTTAAATGTCAACTAACTTGCGTTGCTATTGCTACTGTGAGTTTACAGCAGCTACCGAGTAAAAAAATATGAAAAGTGAGAGGATAAAGTACACAGAAGAAGAGAGATGAAGCTTCTTACAGTCTTGTAGCCTGTTTTTGTTGTCGTTGTCGTGGTTGCATAAAAAAGTGAAACTGAAAGTTTTTTTTTCTTCTTCTTCTTGCATACACAATTGCATCGCTCACTCAACCCATCATTATGATTGCTATGCTAACAATGCGATTGTTTAATAATGAAAGAAAAAGATCCTTTTTTGTTGTAGGGTCGTAGTTTAAAAAATATATGCTGTTGTTGTGGTCACCATGGAAATTCCAGAATGGTTATTTATATGGGGTGTAATTTGCACATGACTAAATGGGCTTTCATGATCATCATCATGCGAGGTTATGTAATCATGGTGGTGGTGGACGATGAGCAGTTCTTTTTTCTTTGAAGAATGTTATATGCGTGAGTATGTTGTCTAGGTGATTTTTTTTGTTTGAGCTTAAATTTGTCACACGGTTAGTTATGCTTGTGTGCGGAGTAATGATGGTGCCGGTATTTTAATGGGATTTTTTTTGTTGCGTGGAAACAAAGGGACAATCCTTTTTGTTTGAGTTACCAAGTAAAGTTGTATAATAAACTTTGTCGCATGTTTATGTTAATTTTTATTAGCTTGGGATTTTGCGATTTAGGATGGCATTTTGTTCAAATTTTCTGGTGCAAATAAACTGCGGAATTTGCTTTAAATGGTTTTCCTGGATTAGATAAATTTGCTGTAAATTGGACCAGTTTTTCGACATATTTGGACAACTGGACGCTACACTATTGTCAATAGTTAACAAAGACGATTTAATGAAAAAAAGATTATGTCCCTTTGTGCAAACAAATTTATAGCAAATTTGCACAAAAAGCGCGTGCACACAAATTTCCTCGCACATTCGCGAAAAACCAATTTCGCACGTAGTTGCTATAGCGACCTCGACCCTAGAAAAACTGACTGGAATGACATTAATATTTTAATCAATTATTCTCCTCACAAAACCATCCATCAATCACAAAAAAGTAATGAATCCAGCGAAATCCGCTTAAATCGTAATAAAACGCAAACATTTTTCTAATTACCAAAATTAGCATACTGGACACTCGAAAAATGCTCAAATCCTTTAATTGATTGACTACCATGACTACAACGAAATCAATGTCAAGTGTGATTCTTAATCAATTATTATTTCCTTCTCAATATCATCCACCTGTCAGAAAAAAAATATTTATTAATTCTAAAAATTCTACCCAAAATTATTTACGACATATCAAAAGGTCCTAATACGCTCCCAAAATACACTATTAGTTAATTATAAATGATTCTCTGCACCCATGGCAACTCACATCATCACCATCATCAATTACAGCATCGACCTTGCCGTCTCCATGCAACCCATAAAAACCTGCCAATTTTTCCCCAAACCCAAAAAACGATGCTCATTCTCTCAAAAAATTCACATAAATTATGAATATGAAGAATAGGACATAAAAATCGTTCACAACTTCCGCACGCCGGCTCCTTCTTCTCCTTCTGTTTGTCTTCTTAATTACTTTCATAATATGTCGTTGCCATGCATTCCTTAAAAGGAAAACGACGACGAGCATACATAGAAAAAATAATAATAACTCTAAATAAACTTTACTCGAGCTCATCATCATCGAATCGAGTGTCATCTTCTTCTTCTCCTCTCATAAATATTCATAAAGCGTTGCTATTCAAGAAGAAGAAGATTCAAACACTTTTACTACACGAATGCACACACAGGAAGTTGCCATAGCGACACAAGTACCTGCTTCTTCTTTTGTACACACACGCATATCCGCATCATCATCACAATTCGATAACACGTTATGTTTTTCTATCTCACAAAACAACACGAAAGATATATAATGCTTCATTACTATCGTTCATCATCGCCGCGGCGTTGTCATCGTAACACGAGATATAAAAAAAATACGCGAGTGCATCTCTCGTGTATTATAGCTTGTTGTAGATTTTTTAGTAGTCAACGGCCGACAAATAAACGCTAAATGTTAAGGGAAGAAAAAAAGTTGGTGCTGCTATCTACTATATCGCGTTGCGTCTCTCGTAATAATAATCGTTATGGTGACGGCTCTTCTCACACATATAGCGTATACGTGTATATAATAATGTGTCGTGCATGTTTATAAGAATCGCGTTTGCGCGTTCGAGAGAGAGAGAGAAAAAAAAGAAACGTAAATTTTGCCTTTGTATAAAATTCCGCTGTGTTGTTTATCGTATTTTCAGTGGTTCGCTGATTCTTGGCGAATAACGATCTACTACTTCTACTTGTGCGATAAACAACGGTGAGCGTTGTTGCTATAGAAATATATAATATATTTTTTGAAAAAAGTGAAACTTTATCGTGCCGGAGGCAACAACACTTCTTGTGTGTATAAAAAGTGTGTGGAAATATTTTTTTGAAGCCGTAACCATGGAAACGAGGAGAAGTGTTATGGCGCTCCTCCTTTTCGGAGCTGTCGCCGTTTGCAACGCACAGAGGCAGTTGGCTCTGCCTGACCCGAGGTCTTGTGCTAACCGTAAGAACAATTTTTTAAATACTTATTAATTTTTAATAACTTTTAATTCAATTCTCGACAAAAAAAGATTTGAATCCGAAAATGGCTAGCAAACCTGTTTATATAAGCATATTATCGTCGAGTGGCGGCCTGAAAGTGAAAGTAGGTACGTAGACGCCGTTGTAGGACACACACGCAACCAAGTTAGCTGTTTACTTTTTTCATAATCACTTTCGATTTTTATTTTTTTCGTGTTGCCACAACAACACACTTGATCATTCATAATAATAGTCATGTAGTCATTCGTTCGTAATGACCCATATGCAAAAAAATAAAGATGCTGTGATGACGATGATGATGAGCGGTGTTTGTGTTGGTTGCTATAGGTGATTATTATTATTATTATTAATCATTAAACAATAAAGAAAGTGAAAGGAAAAAAAATGTTAAACAATCAGCATGATGATTACATGACGACGACGCCAACGAAAATGGAGGTGTTCTTTTTTTAACGCTACTACATAATAACTCATTTTTTTCTTTGCCACCACCACCACTGTTCTTAAGAAGAAGAAGAAAAAAAAGGACAAATCCTATTTTCTATAGCAACAACAAACGGTAGACAGGTAGTTTAGTTTCTTTTTTTCAAAAAATAAAATATAATGAGTTTTGTGAAAGGAACATTTTTTTTGGCAGCAACATTGGCAGCGTTGCTGGCGTCCTTTAAAAAATACATATTATTATTATTAAATATTTTTCTGCCTGGTAAAGTAAGTAGAGTTTCTTGAGACGTTGCTATTGGCGACAATATAATGACGTGTGAGAATGTGTGTGTGTAGTACACTCTAATCATAATAATAATTCGTTTTGTCGTTGACGACAGATAGATAATCATGATTATTTGTCGTCGTTGTACTTGTCATGTAAGTGTGGTCATCATGTAGCAAAACGGTGCTATGGCAACGATGATGATCATCATCATGATGCGTTATTGTGATAATGCCCTTGTGTTGTCGTGCATTTGGGGGTAAAAAAATGATGGGATTCTTTTTATTTTTTTCATCGCTCTTCAATTTTGTTTTTATTTTTTGGGTCAAGGGTGCGTATGTGCTTTGAGATGTGTGATGGAGGTTTTTTTTGTGTAAATATTACTTTTCATATGAGAGAGTCGGTCGTTGTCATGGGGATAATACATATTGTTTGAGTCAGTGAATAGGATGATGGTGTGAGATGGTCTTGAAAGATATGCTCAAGATTGGTCGGGTTTCAAGGAGACTTGCACAGGGTTCTATTACGTAACTATGGGGACATGATTAGGCAGTTTCTTTTCAAATTGGTTAGGTTTTGGGGGAATTTGAACAATTCACTAAGTTGCATGAATTTATGGTCCAGATTTGATCGCATGAGCAAATTTGATTGTCGGCGGGGCAACGCGAGAATGACAAGTTTAAAGACAAGTTTAAACAAAGGATAATTGAATTTTAATTGCAGGAGTGAAGCACGCGAGTTGGCGCGACCCCCGCGGAGTAGTTCACAACTACTTTTTCTCGTGGGAGCACGGTCCAACGCGCAACTTGGAGGTCGACTGGCTTGACGCCCGTAACATTTGCCGTCGTCATTGTATGGACGCCGTGAGCATCGAGACGCCCGCCGAGAACGACTTTGTCAAGCAGCGCATTGCCCGTGGTCGCGTTCGTTACATCTGGACCTCTGGAAGAAAGTGCAACTTTAACGGATGCAACAGACCCGATCTCCAGCCCAACCTTATCAACGGATGGTTCTGGTCCGGAAGTGGAGCTCGCGTTGGACCTACCAACAACAGGGCTAACGGAGACTGGAGTCACACTGGAGGGTTTGGACGCGCTCAGCCTGATAACAGGGAAATCGCTCAGGTAACGATACTGGACACTTTAAAACATGTCATTTTAAGTTAATTATATATTTCTAAACATGATTTGCGTTTCCGTTTCCAGGGCAACGACGAAGCCTGTCTGTCAATCCTGAACAACTTCTACAACGACGGAATCAAGTGGCACGACGTCGCCTGTCACCATCTCAAGCCGTTCGTGTGCGAGGACTCTGACGAGCTGCTCAACTTTGTCAGGTCCAGAAACCCTGGAGTGAGGTTGTAAATTGTTGCGATGGTAACGCTAAATAAAACGAACCAACACATTTTTTTTACATTTGGGGGATATATAAACTTACATTTGCAAATCAACACAATTCCGGTATATATCAAATCATCAACAAAATATGTAATTTGTAAATTTTTAATTATTATTAAATGGCCGCGTGTTTTCGCGTGACCATGGTGAAACGACGTCGATGATGATGATGAAGATGCATGAAGAATTTTTAGTCAAGACTTTTTATATACAAAGGGATTTATACGTTAGCTTTTAAATACCTTCCATCAGTTTTATTATCAATATAATAGGTTACTACAACAACGACTATTTATGTAACACGTTTTATATTTTATTTTTTTATTATCGAGTGAGAGAGAGAGAAAGAGGTGAGATGAGTTGAAGTTGCGACGACGACGACGAGAGATGGACAGATTTTCGAATAAAAATCGTGGTGTTTTTGTATACAAAGTTATGTTGTTTCCATGGTTACTACCAGTTAATTATTTGCATATACAAACAAAAAATTCATATGAAGCACATATTATTTGAACATGATGCAATACGACTAATGAGTAGAGTGCCGAGTTTGGTGGTGGTCGCCATGACGTCCTTTTTGAGTAGACGCCAGCCAGAGGAACACACACATATTATAATTTTAATGGAAATTAGCAAAGAGAAACTTTGGCAAATATTTTAATATGCTCATGACTTAATCACTTTTCTTCGAAATGAGTGGTAGCGCATAGATATGCATAGAGGCGAAAGGGCGTTGGCATGACGACAAGTGCAGGCGTACGTCTTTCAACGCTGCTATGCACTCGAAAATTGTGAAAATCTTTTTTTTCTCCTTTAAACTCGTTACCTAACGATGAAAACACGTACGTACGATTAATTAAAGCTAATTTAAATAAATACTATAGTAACAAGGTAGTTTTTATGATAAAAAATGTCAATAAGGTGGTCGCGTGTTCTTTTTATTTCTATCGCGCGTTAGTTTTTTTTAAAATCCAACAATTTTTACATAAATACTCTGACAGAATTTGAATAAAACTTAAAAATTACGCAACGAAATAAAATAATTGAACAAATACTCATATTTAAAACCTACACGACTATTTACTTACTACTCTATTATTAAAAAACTCATAATTAAATTCTTTTATAACAGCTCACTAAAAAAATTGATTGTATATTCGTGATGTTTATATGTTACCATGGCAAAATTTAACGTGTTAAAACTGCTGGACAGTCAAACTGACAACCTTAACGTTGGAGTCGTAGCCATCCTGTTGGAAGTTTCCGTTCTGGATGTCTATTTTAGTCCAATAGTCCTGAGAATTCATCAGAACCTTGGCCAGCATGTTGTTATCGTTACCGGCGGACTGGCAACTGTACTGAGGGATTCGTATCTCAACCGGCACCTGAAAGCGGTAATTTTCGGGACCAAATTTGACCAAAGGGCTCAGCATCTTCTTTCCGTGCGGATTCTGATTGTCTGGGGGATAAGCAGATTAATTGGATATTAAAATATTCATATCAACTTAACTTAATGGTTAATTAGGTATTCATGATTACTAGTAACTTAAGCTGTCAGAATTTATTTAATTACCTTCTCTGACGTTGTAGTCAACGATTTGAAACCAGATCTCCTGGCGGTCACCTTGCGGGATAGCTCTCTCGGGAATAAATACCTGTAACCATAGCAACGCATGCACTTAAAATTCTATAAATAATCCCACGTAAATTAAATCTCAATTAATTAAGTAACCCACCTCAATTGGTATTTGACTGCCATAAGTATGTTTCTGAACTAATCTGCCCCCTCTCCAGTCAAACACCCCACTGGTGATCCCGTTCTGTTGCTGCTGCTGCTGTTGTTGTTGCTGTAGAAACTCCCGTTCCCTATCTCGTTGAACGTGTTGCAACGCCGCTTTACTATTCATAGGAATATTAAGATAAGTCTGTCCACTGTCGTCATTCGAGTCCCTAGAGTCCAGCGTGCTCGTGTTCGACACAGGTCTAAACAGCGACCTGTTCACATCCGGTTTACTGTTCTGGTTGCCCCCAGAAACGGGTCTAAAAGGCAGAACTGGTTTGGGAGGTGGCACGGGTTTATTTGGAGTCATTTTGGTGGACGGCGACCCTCCAAGGCTTATCGGATAGAACACGTTCGCGTCGCGCGACGACGGTTTCTTTGAGCGGTCAATCATGGGTGGGGGAACTACGCTATTTATATTTTGAGCATTGTGATTCCGGAGGACATTTGCCACTCCACCTCCCCCTGGGGGAGGGTTACTCTGAGCTCTGATTCTATCATGGTTCTGTGCCAAGCTGACGTCACGGCGCTCAAACACCGGACTGTGAGCAAAATTATTAGTAATGTTCGTTGGGGTCGTTGGAGGATGCACGCTTGTACGCGTTTCTGATCTCTCGTCGCCTCTCGATCCTCCTCCGATACTCGTTGCGCTTCTATGGAGATTAACACGCTTCTCGTACTCGCTAGTTGATGGTCTCGTTGTTGTAGGTTCTATCGGATTCTGTTCGATTATCGATTGTGGAGGGGGGATATTAAAATTTGGGAATTTTAAACTGTTTGGGGACGGGGATGTGGGTGTGCGGCGATAGACGTTGTTTCCATGGGAACTGGATGATTGAGTGGGTTGCTGGGGGGATGATACGTTTGCCAGACTGTCTGTTGATTTGTGGCGGGAGTGGTGGTGGGAGGAGGAGGAGGGGCGGTGGAGACTTGAGGACGTTTCCTTTTGGGAGGAGGATGGCGTGCGCGGCTTCGAGTGGGATCGCTTTGGAGTCGTTGTTGCTGACGCTGAAGCACTTCCGTTTTGATGTTGAGTAGACTGGGATGTGTTTGCCTGTGGAATTTATTTAACTCTGCTATAACTCTATCATAACTCCTCCATAACTCCGGAAAAGGAACCTCAACTCCACGATAACTCGATCATAACCCCAATAAAACCCAAGAGTCATGCAAGTAGTAAGTAAGATATGTTGGAAGAATATTTTTATTTGATCAGAAAGACAGTTAGTTAGTACAAGAGCGAAAGATTTGTAAGAGTTTTAATTAAATTAGACCATGGGCGAGGATAGAACGCCCCCAGCACCGGGAAACAAGTCATGACCAGAACCAGAGAAAGGCACGCGAATACCAATGTTATTATCAAAGCAACGTGTAAAGTGTATCAAAGAGTGTTTCTGTGAAAAGGAAAATCAAATATGCTTATCATCAACCACCGTGGCAAACCATGGCAACCAAGCCCAAACTGCATTCAAATCTTCTTACCTGTTTAGCATAAAACACCCCAGGCCCTCTCCCGTTACTCCCTCCCTGAACGATAGACTCGTACACACGTACAGCCCCATCCTCGCAGTCCCGAATCTCGATTACCATGTCAACGTAGCTGCCAAGCTTATCCCTAACCTTTTGCAACACACTGAATAATTTCTTGCACTTTGAGTACTTGGCTGAATCCTTGCAAGCGTCTTTCAGCGCCTCTTTGCTGACAAAGTTTCCAAACACGACGTAAGGATAGATCCCGCGCTCGTGCAGTTCCTGAACCCCCTTCACGCTGATAACCTCCTGGACGACCCGGACTCGAGCGTCGTTGAAATCCAGCTCGTCAACGGACCTCACCACTTTAAACAGTCGTGATGCTTGTTTCATCATCATAAGGCACTCGATTACCTGGCTGTTCATTGGCGTGTACAGGATTAGCGGACGGGTGTGAAGGTCCGAGCTCCTCCTCTCGACAATGTCGTACGGCTCTGTTGCCATGGAGACCTGAAGCAGCTCCTCGTACTCTCGGTTCCTGAAACTGGCAAATACTCTACTAATCAGCAACACTATCTACCTGATAACATGTTTAGTCACCATGACGACAATTACCTATGTGTCCGTTTCCAAGACTTTTTGAGCAGTTCCCTCGCGTTCTTCATGTTGGGAATGACCACCTTATCGAGCCTGTTCCCAAGGTGATCCATTCGATAAGCCTCCCACTGTCCCACCAGCCCGTTAACCAGCGTATCCGTGACGACGAGTACCTCATGCAGCTTAACGTCATCAGTACTAACACGAGTTCGAACATAAAACTCGTCCTGATTGTCGCTCATCTGAATCTGCTGGAGGTTCCCAATTTTCTCAACCGTCAAGTTAACTAGCGTATCGTTGGCAATACTGGACAGAATCTCAATGGCCTGCTCCCTCGTCGGTGGATTCGCGATAAAGTCATGTTCGTTGACGCGCACAATCTTATCATTAGTCGTTAACCCTTGCAAATCAGCTTGAGAGTTTTTCTGGACGGCGCTGACGATAATACCTGTCTTATTTCCACCCGATAAGCGTATCCCGAGCTGGTTCTGTTTAATAAAGTTGATGGACCTGAGTGGAGCGTGATGCTGCTGGATTTGGTTCTCGAACTCGGGGGGTAACGGAGGTCGGGGTGGAGGAGGTGGCGGCGACAACACAGGAGGCGGTGGAGGTGGCAACGGAGTGTTCGTGCTGTCGAACGACTTGTTATTCGCTCGAGTCGGTGGCTGCACGTACAGATTCCCAACAGAGTGTGACGGCTGATGAAGCGCCTGCTGTTGCTGCTGTTGCTGAGCAGCAACCTGATTATTATTTCTGTTGCTACCCGACCGTTTAACGGTGAGATTGAGATTGGCACTGTTCCCGGTAGCCTGGTCCTCGAGCACCCTCCTCAGCTCCTTGCACACCACCTTCTCGTTGAACAGCTCGTTGACACGGAGACCTTGGATCTTGTCGATGATGTCGCCCTCACGTAACCCTAGTGACGCGCTGTCTACAGTTTTGATCTGGATCGTTACGCTGACGGTGAAGCCGAGGGACTCGAACGAGAGCTTCTTGAGGCGCTTGCTGTTGAGCGGGACGGAGACCTTGTAGGATTGCGGGTTCACGCGACGCTTCACGCGCAGGTTCACGCTTGGACCGCTGTCGCGAAGGATCTGAACTGCTGTCGAGTAGTCCACGTTGTCTAGCGAGATTCCGTTCGCGCTCACGATTCTGTCGTTTATTCTGTGAAAGGAGTGGTTAAAATTACATATTATCTTAGCATGTGTTTAACTCTTGTCAACTCCTCCATAACTACAATATAACTCCAATATAACTCCTCCAAAACACCAAAATAACTCATGAGTTAATTGCATAAATCTTTCAAAAAGAATACTTACTGTAACTTCCCCTGCGCCGGTCCCCCTTTCAACACATCAGAAATGGCTATCGCTGGGTCGCCGTTTGCTATGGAAACAACAACACACGTTATTAAATTAAATGCTCGCAAAAATCACATTATAATTAATTATTTCCCAAAAAAAATTCTCACCGAAATGCGGATTGTCGCATCCTCCTGAAACAGCAATTCCGAAGCCATATCCAGGCACCCTCGTTAAACTGACGTTGACGTACTCCCAGTTCCTTGACACTGTCGACGTCTGCAATTTTCCACAAAAAAAAATCACACAAAAAATTAAAACACAACTCATAACACTCTGCACTCCATTAAAATAAATTCCCAAACAACTCACAATATAATTATCAACGCTGAACCCGCTTTGCTCTAACAACTCATTACTACTACTGTCAAGCTGCCCCCCATTCCCCTCCCCAGTTTCAATCGCCATCCCAACACTCGGCGGATCGGTTCTCCTATTTATTTCGATAGCAGACCGACCACCACCGCCAATTCTCCTCCCCAACGTATTCACTAACGGCAACCCATTTGCCATGACAACATCACTCAACCCCACATCCCTATTATTATCCACACTGCTAATAACGCTCCTAGGCAACGAGGAACTTCCTCCGCCGTTATCCGAGGAAACATGCGCACTGCTCCTACTCAGACTATTAAACCTTGTCACCTCAACACTCTCAAATATATTCGGCTCGTGATTGTACTTGTTGCCATGGAAACTATTCTCGAGCTCCAAGTTATCGTTTTCATGCGCGTTAATAAGGTTGAGAATATTCTGTCTCGTTCTACTGCCAGGATTATTGCTGCTTAGGTAATTGGAGTCGTCGTGGAAGGGAAATGGTGGAGGAATTCGCGGCGTGTTCTTTATCGGCGACGGGTAAAACGCGCTTATCGGGGTTGACGGCTCTTCTGGCATTTTTAATTAGTTACCATGGAGACAGATTTATGTACAGAAAAGAAATTAAAATACTATAAAAATATTATATATTGAGCAGTCAGATTTATGGCATTTCGTTCCTATGGCAGCCAGAGAGTAAATTGTGCTAACGACTCTTAAGACGAGATGGGTATATTATAAAAAAATCCGTGACAGGTATGCAGATTAGATTTAGTGTACTACACGCAACAGGTGTGTACCGTGAGTATATCTGGACAAAACTGGCAGATAGTCTCCATGGTATTTTTTATCCCTACCTGTGTTGAGATTTTACGGGTAGGGCTTTTGTGTGTTGTGCTAGTTGCATAATAAATGGCTTTGTGTGTGAGATTCTTTTTCTTGTGGTTTTGTTGCTTCTGGTTAAGCGAGAGTGTTCACTCTGTAAACATGAGTAATTATAGCTTCCAGGCAATTTCGGAGATGTGGAGAGTTTGGTTGGTTGGATGGATGCACAGACAAGAGCAGAGGAATTTGCTCTGTACCAAAGGGGTGGGTTTTTTTTGTACAAAAGTCAAATGGGATTTTAAGATGCTCTCTACTCTGACAGATAGGTACATGTTGAAATAGAGATCTTCTTCAACATTTTCAACCGAAATTTTTTAGAGGAAAACCGGATTCATATATGCGTTTTTATGGAGATTTGATTTTGATTTGTGATCTGGATCTGCGTGGATGGAGGCGGGGCCATTTATGCAGATTTTTTATATCATTTTTATCGGTTTTATTAATTTACATTTATATTATATTTTTGGAGAGTTGATAATTGCTCTGAAGAAGTGGAAATTCGCTAATGACTCCAGAGTTATGGATGAGTTAGATTGGAGTTTAATGAATTTTAATGAGTTATTTTCTTAAACTTCTAATCTTGGCTTCTGACTAATTTATTTTAATCTGCTTTGAAAAAAATTAGGAAATGGCTTCCCACTAACGTTCCCTTGGAAACTCTTTAATTTAATTAAAATAAACGCACCTTTCCACCCCTCCCCCTCCTCCTGTGTTGCTGCTGCTGTTGCGTGACATTCCCGAACAATTGGCTTTTCCCCCTTAAACCACTGACACGTTTCTGAGCTCGCGTCAGAATGACCCTAAAAATCCCACCACGTTTTAACGGGAACTTGCGCATTTTTATACGCAGTTTGCTCGACATTTTCTAAACTTTTGTTTTTCTTTATTTTTTAACCAAAATAACGCAATGATGCGCTCGACCAGAGAAAAAGTTAAATGAGGACTCGTGCCGTGGTGGTTGTTGCGGTGGCGATGATGATTATGATGAGAACAATTTTTTAGTGGTTTTCGCGAAACGCCCACTCGAGAGATATTCTAGCATGGAATTTGATACGCGGATTCAATTTCATTTTCCATGCTCTGTGTTCGTCAATGAAAATGGGTGAAATATTATACCAAATTCCACAAAAAAAAGTTTTTTTCTACGTGTCATATATCTAATAAACTATGACAGGTATTTACTCAAACTAAAGTGTTAAACATGCTGCTTAAAATTTCAAAATATTTTTGCTAGTTGAATCATTACTTCCGTAAATCGGATCGCTGTCATAACTTTTGCTAAACTTTTGAATGAATATATGCAGGATGCTCATGACAGCATAATGTATTCAAAAAATTAGATCAGAATGGAAATGCTAAATTTCATTTAACTCTTCTCAATTTATCTAATAGCACGATAAACGAAGCAACAGATAAACTCTGCCAAAACTCCATCACAGCTCATCCATATATCCTCATTACTCCACTATAACTCCAATTTAAAGCACCTTAACTCATGTTTTATATTCACGTGTCTATAGACAACTCTGACAACAAACAACTGTGGATTTGTTTATTAAAGCTCGTTAATATACTATAACTTCTCGTTAACTCTCCATCAACTCCAGTTAACACGCGTAAAACAATTATTCGCAAATTCACGAGAATACCTGTTTAAAATCCTGTAAAAAATGCACACACTGTAAATTGTTCCGAAACACCGCCCCAATCCCCACAACCCCACACAAAAACATGCCATGTTCATAAAACTCAAATAAAGCGCACCCCAAAACCGCAACAAATTAAATACTTTCATAAAACTAAAAAATCAATAAAAAGCTTCATATTTCACTAACCAAAAAATAAATAGGATCGTTAGCGCCTCTGTCGTAATTGCCATTGCTACTCGCACTCGCCGCAGCTCCTTCCCCTTCCTCCCTCCTCGTCTCATACTCCCCACCTCCTCCCCCATTAACCCCTCCATTAATCCCCCCATTCAACAACTGATCAGTAGAAGGACTCCTGAGAACACCTCCGCCCCCACCACCATTAATAATCCCCATCCTCATCAACCCGTCGTGCTCATCCTCGTCATCCAGATCCTCATCCGCACTTTCAATGACCTGGTCACTGAACAGAACTGTTCCAAGGGGCGGGTTTCCAGAACGGTGCTGCGGCGTCCCGTTTCCAGGCCCTGTCAGTCCGTTAAGCAGCGGGCCGTTTGCGTGACCGTTCATTGTCTCAATTTCCGTCGTTACACTCGGGTTCACTCACGTTTTCCTCTTACATTTTTTACTTTTACATCTTTTATTGCACACACACTAACGGTATTTTAACGGTTTATAGGAACTATGTATGAACTTGACGCTGGAAGCGTTTTCCGTAAATTGTTACCGAGTCAGTTTTTTTGAGCGTATATTCACTGGACCATATCACAATGAATCATCATTTGGACTTGCGTGTTATTTTGTGTATATGGATTACCATGGCAATGGCATTTAGATTAGAGATGGATGTATACATTTTCTTGTTGTTTGTTTATCTTTCTTTTTTCTTTTATGTTGCAGTTGTTGGCAGCCGAGTATAATATTGCGAGAGAGTACAACTTTTTAAGGAGAATATTGAGTGGACGCGGGTGCGTGTTCGTTCTGCGCTGAGAAAAGATTCATGTCGTCTTGCAAGAAGGTATAGACAAGTGCAGCAAATAGCGTTACCATGGCTGATAAAGGAAGTAGAGGGTTGGTTGGGGTTTTGTGAGGGTGGCAGAGTTTTTCATATGCCGAGAGGTGGATGGTAAGTTGGTACGGGACAGGTGCGAAATTGTTTAGATTTTCGAGGTGATGAGTTATGAAATGAGGTGAGAATGGACATTAAGCAGATTTGGTTATCTTTTGAGATAAGGTGCAAGAATTTGTAAAGATATGATAGGATTGGAAATAGATTAGGGGAAAACGGAAGTGGAGAGGAAAAATATTGCATGCCATTATGATTTATTTGTGTAATGAGTTATGAAAGTAGTGATGGAAATATGGAATGCACGCACGCACAAGTCATGGAAATGCCAAGGACAACAAAATGGATTGAATTTATATGAATTTGTTGTTAAATTGCCCTATAACATGATAACTCTCCCATAACTCCACTATAACTCCAGAGTTTTCTGTTACAACTCAACTATGACTCCAATTTTATCCCTTTTTAAATCCATTTCATGATAAAACTTCATTTCCAGTTACGCTGGTGACAAAACCGAGAAACTTAGCATAAAATTGCATAGGTATTTTAATAATAATCATAAAAAATAGTATTTTCAGCTCAAAAAATCGAAATTCCTATTTTTACCCCTTTAAACTCCAAAAATTATGCTCATAACTCCGTTATAAATCCTCCACAACTCCGACAAGTAACCACTATTCCAAATACAACTCCAAATTTTAATTATCCGTCAAAAAACCACCCGTCGTTTTATTACTCGCATATTGCATCCAAAAAAAATATATAAAATATATAATAACCGTAAATAAATTAAACAAAAGGTAGACGTAGCATTAAAACAATCCGTAAAACTTATTAAAAAAATACACATCACAAATGAAGACGAGTAGACGTTATTTTTAGACACATTTTTGCTTTTGTTCCTGTTGCTGCATTGTTCCAAAGCTGCTTCGAGATTACATGCATTGTTAAGTTTTCCATTTTTTTGGTATTTTTTATACGCAAACATTCATCACAAAAAAAATATATAGTTAATTAATAATTATGTACAACATAATAAGGTTGCGTAATAAAATGATAAGCACCACAAATATATAAAAAAATTACAAAAAAAGAACGTAAAAAACACAATTAGTTTTTTTTTGCAATTTATGTTATGATTCTCCAGTTACATTTTTGCATTAATTATTTTGAATACTAAACAATTGTCCTTGTGATTATAAGTTACTGCACACGATAGAAAGTTGATTCGCGTTTATATTCTGAAGATCAGATTCTGGTCCTAGATGAGAGACATGGATGAAGTCAGTAGGTAACCCGATATCCTCCCGTCTTATCACGCGACGACGACCCTGATTACTGTTCCGTTTCGATGGCGACGTCTTCTTGGAGGAATTGGAGGAGGAGTTGCGTCGAGACGCGTTGCTTGTGCCCTGAGCCTCTTGGTTCATCGAGTCTGTGTCTCCGTTCTGGAAAAAATAAAAAACAAAATTATCTTTTAACATATCGCTGTCATGACAACCAGCAATTTAATCCACAAATTATATCCATGGGAACAGTAAAATTATTTCCAAATGTAACTACCCACCTGTGAGAACACGAAGCAGCAGTTAATCTTCATTCTCCTCGGCCTAGAAACGAACCAGAATAACAATTTGTTGCCGTTGTTGCTGCTTCCACCTCCCCCGTTTCTATCGTTATTACTGCTCATCTCGATATAATACTCGATTGGATTTAACTATTTTGTGACAAGATCTCTCAATAAAATATCGATGATGATATAACTTTATTGTCACCAGCTATTTCACGCCCATCATTATGCAAAAAAATATTTTTTATTACTATAGCAACTTGTCATAAAAAAACTGACACGCAACCACATCCACAGGAATATAATATCCCCACAGCAAAATTTGTATCGGAATGTTACGAGTAATTAATTAAGATTTTATAGTAACCATAACGAAAAACTAACCTGGCTACCACATAATTAAGCAGTAATAAAATATAAATACTGAATATAGAAAATACTGAAGTGTTGGTGTTAAGTAGTAAAGTATTTTAAGCGTGTTGCGTTGTGTGTGCGATACAAATTATCATGAGATATGTGTATAAAGTGTAAAGAGATCCCCATACCCTACACCAACTTGTCTCAACACACTATTCCCTAATATGTTACTATAGCAGCTTACAAAAAAATCAATGTCAAGTTACGGTAAAAAAACATTATCATTATATATTTTTTGCGTGCAACATGATAGACATGGGTTTTTATAGTGGGTATTTTGTGTAGGTATGTACGCTGCTGCTGTCAAAAGTCAAGAAAATGTGAATATGAGTACGCAGCAGTCCATTAATATGTGATCATCTACCGAATAAGAACTCAGAGAGAGCTCTCATAAGAGTACGTTCTTATGCATAATAGATTTGGTTACCGTACCAACCAACCTGCACACTATGGTTTTCTATCACCCACCACCACCACCAGCATCAAAAAACCTAAATATTATTCATCATTACGTTCTCCTCCTCCGGTATAAAATATTTTATGCAGAAAAGGTGTCCGTATTAAAGACCCAACTTTAATTGCAATATTTACGGCATGCGTTTTTTCACACAACAGACGAGCATAAAAATTGCAAAAAAATATAACTCATCTCTTAAAACATGTATATATTTACTCCCAACATCATCATCACGACATGTCAGAATATTCTCCCATCACCTCGGCAACATTTCATTAAATCCATCAAAAAAAAAGTTGAGCTCTCACATGCATAAGTTAAAAGATAAGTAATCCCGCATATAAACCTCTCCATATCTATCTCCTTCCAAACCCCATCTTCCATCATGATCGTTATGACAACCCGTAATTACGCTACATAAATTAAACGAGCGAAATATGGCAAAGCGATCGTCTATATGACTTATGTAGATATGCGAATAATAAAAAGGCGAGCAAAAAAAGGAAAAAAAGAAGCGAGCGAGACGCTGTTTATAGTGCTGTTTGGTATATAAACGCTAAAATAATTTCCAAAGAAACAGGAGAGGAGTGAAATTCATTGGAAATGACGAGTAACTCGAAAGAGAGACGTGCTACCAGGTATTTACAACGAAAAGGGTTATGCATTGTTTACACACAACTTACCTCGCAATGCATTTGGCATGGGGACCGTGGAGAATTGTTGAGGGCCCTCCATTCATACTCCGCACGTGTTACCATCACAACCACTCCACTTTAAACTCAAATTAAAACCACTCCAAACCACAATTAACTATTACCCCTTTCGTTATAATAAATTATGTAATTCAGTTAATCCTACATCTCAGCCCCCGTGTCCCTGGCCACATTTTCTGAAAGCCCCGTAGTTCCAAAGAACTACATCCCCGTGCAAACCAAATCTCCACAATTCCTCACACACTCGCCTCATCACTCTCGTAACCAGCGCAACTACTTCACGAGGCACAATGCCGTTTTCTGAAGTAAATCCAAAATATTATCCCAATCAGTTAATTTCCTCGAAGTCCAACCCCCTCGCCAGTGATTGGCTGGTTGTCCGAGTTACGAAAACAAAATTCCAGGAATCTTCCTCAGTGAGGCACGAACCACCGAGAAGTACATGCAAAGAGTCTCCCCAACTCCCTTCTTCTTCTTCTTTTCCTCACACACACACACAATTCCACTTGGTACGTAACCAACGCAACAAGATCGTAATAATCACGTATAAAATTTAATCCTAATTTTTTCTTTCCACACAACTAGCAAAACACGTAAATCCTAATGGGTTAGACATAAACACGATTATATAATCATTAGCGAGAAAAGGCAATTAAAGAGAAAATTGTGTTGCGATAGTTACCAACATTGTTGTTTTGCTCCAGTTTAGAGCGAGTGTGAAATAATTATTCCGATTCGAGAAGTAAAACCGTAAGCATGGCACTCTGGGCGAAGGTCCAAACGCTACCAGCCCCCGCGATTAACAAGATCCACTGTCTCTATGGCGAAAACTTCCCCATCGAGGTCAGGTACATACTCGCCAACTGGATCGAGGAGAGGCTATGGTTAGTTGACATGGAAACTATATAAATTTTGTTTTACAAATTTTAAGTACATTTATTGTGCGGTAGCTATAACGACAATCTTTTGTATTAACAGCAAAGGCCTGCAGGATGAGGGCATAAACTCCCCCGGGGGCTCAACGACGACCCCACTGGTAGGAACGCTGGACCCTGATAATCCTTCTCACGAGCAGTACATAGGCTCGTTCGTGGCGAGCATGATAAGCGAGCTGGAGCGGAAGGCCAACTCGATGGTCAACGAGGATCCCTATCTCATTCGAATCAAGCTTATCAACGCTGCCCAAACCTTTAGGGTAAGTACACTTATCACTGCTATGGTTACAGCTTTTTGCTTTTAGTCTTAAATATGCAAACAAGTTGGAGTTCCGAGAAGAACAGAGAAAAACAGTGTTCATTCTGTTGACTAGGCAACATTGTAGTTTAAATAGAAATGTGGCGTCTGTTAGGAATGCATTTTTTTCGTAAAATCTCGACAATGGATACAGCCACGGAGTATTGGATCCCACATCTGCGATACTCAGACATAATTTAAATGACAAAAACGAAACGTTTTACAATATATTTTGATGCGCACACAATCGCATAATATTTCCGTGAATGAGTAAAGCATGCAAACTCTTCTCGGAACCATTGACGCATTTTTTATTGCAAATCATACTCATATCTCATCATTTTGTATGCATTACGTAGAAATCAATGTATTTACTTTCATTTGTCACGAAATCACGATTATAAAAATTCAATCGCATTTTGGAGCAGAATTATATTTGCCCACACGAAGAGCTTCAATCGTCATGCCAACAATTTGTCATAGCATTCCATACAGTTCATAATTAATTTAATTTTCCAAACATTTAAAAAAACATTTCCAAATTCTCATCCCCATAGCAACGCTACTCCCACGACCCACTGTCGTTATACCGCTACATCCGCCACTGCATATCGTTAGAGCAGTCGTTAGTCGACCAAAGCGAGCGCTTCGTGATGCAGAACAGCAACGTGACCCCTCACACAGCCACGGACATGTACGGCACCCAGTACACAGACTCGACCGGGGAGATAATCGAGAAGCTCCAGTACATCAAGCACAAAACCATGGAAACTGCAGACATCCTCCGGCGGATGGAACAGGAGCAGGAGGCGTTCGCACTCAAGTGCCACGACCGCCAGAAGCTGGAAGGGATCATCCACCTGCACCGGATGCAGCAGCAGCAGGGGAACGTCCAGCAGAACCAGATGCAGGTTCAGGCACTCGAGAAGAACTTTCAGGAACAGAAACAGCGGCTGGAATACGAACTCAAGCAGAGGGTCCGTACATACATTTTATTGCTTGCTTTCTCACGTTGCCCCGTATGTTAGGTCCGTTGCCATGGTTACATATTGTATTCCCTCCCAACAGATAACAAACATCTTCCAACTGAAATCAGACCTGGAGGAGAAGATAACGCTAACGGTAACAGAGCTGAGCTCGCTCCAGTCAAAGATCCTCGACGACGAGCTGACACGCTGGAAGCGAGAGCAGCAGTTGGCAGGCAACGGCGCCCCTCTAACGAACAACCTGGACACACTCCAGAGCTGGTGCGAGGATCTCGCCGAGCTGATCTGGCACAACCGTCACCAACTGAAAGAAGTCGAGCGACTCAAAACCAGCATTCCCGTGTTCAACCAACAGCAACAACAGCAAACAGGAACCTCCGACAGGATCCCTCAGCTTCAAGAGAAGGTAACTATTTTAACAGGTTTTTAATCTCGTTGCCATGGTGACCAAATCTAAACACAAGTCTAACCCCACAGGTCACCCAACTGCTCTCCTCCCTGGTAACGTCAACGTTCATAGTCGAGAAGCAGCCCCCTCAGGTGATGAAAACAAACACCCGTTTCACGGCAACGGTAAGATTGCTCGTCGGAGGACGCCTCAACGTTCACATGACGCCACCACAGGTGAAAGTTGCGATTATCTCTGAGGCGCAAGCGAACGCGCTCCTGAGACAGGACAAGTCGGACAAGCCATGTGACACAAGCGGTGAGATCTTGAACAACACGGGGACGATGGAGTATCACCAAGGCACCCGTCACCTCAGCGTCCATTTCAGGAACATGCAACTGAAGCGGATCAAGCGAGCTGAGAAGAAGGGAACTGAGAGCGTCATGGACGAAAAGTTCTGCTTGCACTTTCAGTGCCAGTTCACCGTTGGAGAGAAGGAACTTATCTTTAAGGTGAAGGATTTAAACATGTGACAGGTTAAGGTGGTTGCCATGGGGATTGGTGCTAATGTTAACCTGTTTTGTATGTAGATCTGGACACTTTCACTTCCGGTGGTGGTGATCGTGCACGGCAACCAGGAGCCGCACGCGTGGGCGACGGTAACGTGGGACAACGCGTTCGGAGAACCGGGACGCATGCCATTCCAGGTACCTGAACGGGTGCAGTGGTACCGCGTCGCGCAGGCACTCAACGTCAAGTTCAAAAGCATGACCGGAAGGGCGCTCACTGAGGATAACCTACGCTTCCTCGCTGAGAAGGCGTTCAGGTGAGTTGCAATAACGTTGCCATAGCAACCACTTGTAATCTCATTCCACTAATTAACATGTTCAATTATAGGACCCTTCCGAACCAGGCCCCACCGACCCAACAGGACCTGTTAACCTGGTCGCAGTTCTGCAAGGAGCCGTTACCCGACCGCAACTTCACGTTCTGGGAATGGTTCTACGCGATAATGAAGCTGACCCGCGAGCACCTTCGCGGTCCCTGGGTGGACGGCTCCATCCTCGGGTTCGTAGGTCGTAACCAGGCCGAGGAGATGCTCAGTTCTAGCGGGACGAGCGGGTGCTTCCTCCTCCGATTCAGCGACTCAGAACTAGGTGGGATCACGATCGCGTGGGTGCACAACGACGGGAAGGTGTTCAGTCTGGCGCCATTCACCAGCAAGGATCTCCAGACTCGCAGTTTAGCCGACAGGATCAACGACATTGGACATCTCACTGTTCTCTATCCAGATACTCCAAAGAACAGCGCGTTCGGGAAGTACTACACTCCCCTTCAGGATCCCTTTCCTAACAACAACGGCAAGGGTTACGTCAAACCACAGCTTAAAACTCATATTCCTGTGTAAGTTGCCATGGAGATGAAAATTCAATACTCTCTCTTTAAACAGCGTAAAAACGTTTAAGTTAATTGTTCATTATTCTACCTGTCATTATTGCAGCCTCGGTGACCCAGGCAACCCGACCCCATCCTCAACCCCTGGCACGGACCCCATCAGCCTGCACCAGCAAGGCTTCAGCCCTGCCCCTGCAATGCACGGAGGCCCCGCGTCCTGCGGAGCCGCAGCAGCGGCTGCAGCGCTGTCCCCCGGCGGAAACATCCAGTCACCATACAACAGCATGGCTTACTACAACAACAACCCAACTTCTCCGTCAGAGTCAGAGTCGTCTCTCCATGGAAACACGACGCCCACTCATCCAAACGATTTCGGGGGGATGAACCCTGTTGCTACGACTACCAGTGGAGGTGCTGGTGGAACGGGCAGTAGGTAAACAAAACACCAAACCTTTTTCAAAATTTCAATTTTTATTTACCTTTTTAAAAGAAGGATAAAAATATGTAGCGTGTAGTTTTTTCGTGTAATTTTTTTCTCTTTTTCCATTACTATGGTGCGGATATATATGTGTAGGGTGGATAGGGTATGTAGGGTTGTAGGGATATCGGTAGGGTTAAATAGGGTGTAGGGTCAATCTATCCCTATAGGGTGTTCGTCCAACATCGCCCCAATCTTTTTAATGCATTCCATATAAAAAAACTCTGGATATCGTTTATTTTAGTCATGTTTAAAGAAAAAATCTCGTTGCCATGGTAACGACTGATATAAGAAAAAAATTTAATGGAAAACAAGCGCATATACTAAAAACTAAGTATAATATTTCCCCATACAAAACCATCTCGTTTGTATTTATTTTTTATTACCTATTATATATAACTTATTATATATCAAGTCTTCCGTTTTATTTCTCAAAACAGCATGATACTCAAAACTATACAGAAAAAAAACCTTTTTAAAAACAAAACTATTCACATGGTAACCAAAATTTTTGTAGAACATAAAAACATACTTCCCAGAGAAACGTTTAAAAACTGACGAAACAAAAAATGTATTACAATTAACAATTTACATCGACATTTTTCAGTAACAGGAAAGAAAAAATCACTTGCCAAAAAAATAATATATTACATTTGTTGCTGTTGCCATAGCAACAAAATTGATTTTCAACGAGATTTTCTAGACAATGCATATATAATATATAAGGTTTAAAAAGTCTTCATGTATTCATATGTATAGGGTATCTCATATATTTAATCACTATGGAAATTATTTACATAACAACAATCATGATTCCGTCAGTGTTGTCATATTTAGGGTAATTTATAAAAAGTATAAAACGAAAAAGATTTCATACGAAGAAATTTACATAAACGAGTTATTATATTTAAAAAAGGTTGCTATGCAACAAACAAAAAAAATAACTATTGAGATTTTACCAGAGAAATGTTTTTCGAAACATTTTTTTATTACGTGTGTCCATAACTAACTACCGTGTTAAAAAACTATTAAGTAGAAGTTTTAAACAATTTTTAGTCAATGCACTTTTTTTTAACACGATACAAATTTTAAGCAAAAAAGAATAATCCAATTTTAAACCGGTGATTTAAAAAAAATGAACAAGAATTTTAAATGCATTTTTCGTAAACGACCGTAAACGTTTACCCGGTTTCCAAAGTTACTATAAAAACATTTTGCTTAAAAAAAGTGTAAAATACACTTGTAAATATAGCGAAGATATGTTTAAATGATAAAAAAACAGAAACTGATGAAAATAAACGCAGGGTCTCATTACACTATATATACTGTTTTAAATAGTAAGTTTTACAAAAATATAAACCGTGATTTTAATTAAAAAGAGAAGAAGAGGATAAATATATTAATTAATTATGAGATGAGTTAAGAGAGAGAAAGAGAGCGCATTCCTAATGCAAATTTTTTACATCACATTTTAAATATATTTCAAAATGAAATGATACAAAAAATGTGTAAACTACTTTTGATCTTTTTTTCTAAAAAAATATATTCATAATTACCTGTTGTACATTTTTTTAATTTTTACGTTTTAATTTTACAAGCAAGCAAAAATATGCAAAAAAAAGTTTAATGAAAAAATACCTACTTTAATTTATATATAAATCGTATATATATAGCGAAAAATTTGTTGTGATTGTTGTAAATATTTATATATATTTCTTTTTTTAAATATCCCCCGTTTTTTCTCTACATTTTTTACTATTAGAAAATTTCTATAATTTGTAGTGAGAACCACTACATATTGCTTTTAGTGATGGAATTGCGCCGAAAAAAAGTTTTAAAGTCAAGAAAGATTAATTTTTATAATTTCTTTTGTAGTTCACGTGAAAAACAACAAGAAAAAGTTACGAGAGAGAACGAAAAATCTTTAAAAAATAATTTTATTAGTTTTGAAAAAATTTGCATTCAGGAATTGTTGCATGACGACAGAGTCCCCTTGAACACTTAATACATAAGCTAAGAGTTTTCAAGAAATTTTTCATTTTTTGTTTCCATAGCAACCTTTTTTTATTACTCATTATATGATTTTCCAGCTTCATTTATTGAAAACTAACAAAAAAAATCTTAAGAAATAAAAATTTACGAATGCAAATGAACTATTTATAAAATTTTACGACAAAAAATGATACAAAATTGCAAAATTGAGTGAATCTAATAATAATTCGTATATCTCTCTGTTTTTTCTTTGTTTTTCATGTGAACGCGCGCGTGTGCTTCTTATTCGTGGAACACAACAATTACATTTTAAAAACACACACAAACAAACAATTTGTAAATATACTTAATTAATTACTTAATTAATTATCTCTCAAAAAAATTATGATTATTACAACAAATCGAACGTTATTAATTGGGATCAAAATTGTTCAATTTTTCTTATTGTTAATTTATATAAACAAAAAAACTGTAACCACGTTTTTTGTAACTGATACGAATTATAACACAACCAACCAACCAAACCTGTCTATTTAAAATTGTGTAAAAAATTAAAAGTCTGATGGATTCAGATATCTGGTTAGATAGCTTGGTACAGAGTGCAGGCTTCAATTTGGATGATATTGACCTGGACATGGACGCCAACGTTGCCGATAGCTACGGATCATTTCTTGGCTCTACCAACAACCTCATCAAAACTGAGAACACCAATTAGTTAATTAACTAACTTGAGTGTTTCTGGAGTCTTTGTCGTCGTGGTGCGTAAAAAAAATATTTGAAGATGAATAAACAATTGATTGAGTTATAATGAGAATATATATTTAGCTGATGCTAGTACACGTAACAATTTGGTGTTATCATGGAAACAATATAAATATACCTTACACACAACAAGTAATTTTAACGCTATATTATTCTAAACTGCACAACAAATTAAACATAGAATTTATTAAATAGAAATTATCTCGTACAATCACAATCACACGAAATTAGTGTAAATAGAAATTATAATTAATTATTATATTAGTACTTCCAAAGCATATATATAATTATTGTGTTAATTATTGTCTCTTGATTTATTTTTCACACTTCTCTCTATCGTTGCTATCGTAACGGCTTATAATATTTTATTTTGTACTCTGCTGCTGCTATGCTACAATTTTTAATTATCTTTTAATTGACAATCCAGTTCTTTTATTAATTTTTAACAAACATCTTTTAAAAATGTTATTGATAAACCCGAGAATATCTATAACTATAGTAATTATGGCAAAGAGCAAAAAAAGTATTTGTAAACGTCTTTAAGGAACATGAATGTGATCAATGTGTATGGGATATTATTGTAAAAAAATATCTGTTTATTTTCGGTGTCGTTTGTCGTCCTCGTAGTACTTGTGAGTGTACGTTGTCATGTGAAATTAAACATAATTATTGTGATGATTGGAATGAGAATGAGTAAAAATACGAAGCAGAAGGTGGTTTTAATGTATACGATGATCTATTAATTGATTTTAAATTGCTATGGAGATATATATGATAGTATAGGATGTAGGAAACATATAACAATAAAAACTGTATAATGTATTGTTTTTGTAAAAAAAATATGGACAGCATTTATTAATTCCTGCAGCATGCGCGCCGTTGTCATAGAGATTATCCCAATTTAATTTCATACCGCATATTAAACCATTAAATAGCCAATATTAAGCTCGTAAATATTATTCCTGGAACTGATATACGTTCAATTTTTACGGCGGTTGTCACGGTAACCATCATAAAATAACATGGTACATTACATAATATGGCTTCTTAATGTTCGGGACTGGTGTGTCTGGATCGTGCTTTGCTTTCTCTGCTGCTTAACAAATAAATAATGATAAAAAGTTATAGGTTGCAAGAATACAAATTAATTACCTATGTGGGTCCAAAGCGTTCGTTGTCTATTAATTCATGTACGATAACAATTACAAAATAGATTATATTGTTTAAATGCTCAACGATTCATGAAAGCCCGGCGCGCCATTTTCCTTACATTCGTTATGTTGTTAAAATATAAACCTCAGTTAACTACGGTTATCAGTATATATCGAGTTGGTATTTAAAAAAGTTGAAATTTTTCCATTCTGTTTTATTAAAACTAGTGTTGTAGTGTTATGGCTGCCGTCCAAAAACAATTGTTACGTATAAAATGATGGAATTGCAATAAATGCATAACTACACTGAAATGCCAAAAAATGAAATGAAAAAAACAATTGGACTGACAAATTCTTTTAATTAAAACGTCAGGATTTTATTTTTACTCAACTGATGATGAACAGTTCATTTATATATAGAAATTATGAAGCTATCCATAGTTCACCATAACAGAAACAGGTAAGTCAATCCATACAGAAATAGGTTTAGCGTTCCTTTCTTTTTGAAAATGGTTTTTGTGATTTTGGGTCCCGGCAATAAGAGGCCCCCAACTGTTTTAAAATAAAAATGCATATCACGATTAAGTAGATTAATATGACCGCAATTGTTTATATGAAATCTAAAAAGTAACTTTTTAAAAGTTTATTGCTAAAAAATCGATTAAGTCTACCGTAATTGTTTATATGAAATCTTATCTTGTGAAACCTACCAAAAGCAGTGTGATGATCAGTCCTATTAAAGACACAAGTTTTAAGACCTCCATTTTGTTCCAGTAAAAGTTTTAATTTGCGAGCTTGGAAAGATTTGTTAGTTTGACTGTATAAAAAGGCGAGAAGGATATTATGAGAAAAAAACAGTTGACTACAGTAGACAAAATGTTCAATAAACTAATTTGGCGTCATTGAATATTGGATAGGTACAAAATTGGTTAAGCAATTAAAGAAACTACTTGATAATAAAATAATAGCATCCTGTTGTACATTCCAATATTTACGGTGTTCATCGTTTCATGTACTTCGCCATTGCTAGTAGTACTTAATGCACCGCATATTGCGAATAGGTATGAATATTCTGACTGCGCTACATAACCACCATTATTAGAAAGGCATGATTTTTTGTTCAATATTTAACACACAATTGGTGGATTCTTCGGAATGTAATTGTCGGTAAATACTATGTTCATATTTCATGTATGCATAAATGATCATTCACTTCACACAATAGACAGTAAACGTAAAGTAATTAAAATGTGCAAAATTTATTATTAATTATTTCATCATACTACAATTAATATTACAGTTTTTATTTTCCACCGGATGAATTTATCCTCTTGTAAAATACTTATTTTCATGTATTTTGGTTTCATTTACCTTGGAGGAAATGGAGGAGGTGACAATGGAAAATTTTTGTGACATGAAAATCGAAAATAGTCGTTGTTTACTTATGGCTCTTGTATCCATGAGATCTCCATTTTCAAATTTCATAGCGACTAACTGCTATTTTGTCTGATAAAATAAAGGACCAGCATTGAAAGTTGCAATGAATTTATGCTACTGTTGTGGTTATTTAAAAACACGATTAAATTATATGGCAAAGAGATTTTCATTGGGAGCTAAACGAATTTCAAATAGGAGCAAGCTTAACAAGCTTGTTCATTTTTCAGGATGCTAACTCTGTTTTTTGAATACTGGTTTGTTAAAGTTACTCTCGTAAGCGTAAGTATTTTGTTGGTTATAATGTTAGCTCGATGTTTGTCATCTTTTATTTGTTTGTGAAGTGTTCAATAAAGAAGTTTGTGTTAGTAATCGCTGAATTACATTGCATTACACTATATTCAAGACGAATTCAAATTCATATTAGCCAATTTAAAAAAAAGATTTGTCACTTGAGTCAAATTCCACCTTACTTTGCTGGTGAACTTTTGAGATCTTGCATAGTTGCGAGTACATATAGTAGTTGAGGGAGATAAGCGCAAGTACACAACAAGTTTCTAAAAATTATAATCTGTCACAGAAATCAGCTCCCATTTACATTGGGTGAACTCCTCCATTTAATGTATTTATCTCAGTGTTATTTACTATACATCCATTCACCAATATTAATACAATATGGCTTGTTTAAATTTTGATTACCTAATTATATCCGTCAGAAAATAAATGTTAAAATGCATGCAAAATATACACAATACAAAGCTTCGCCACTTAATAAAATGGGTATTTTGCAATCTACTTGAAATAGGCTTCCCTGATAGCATCCACAAGAAGAAGGGAAAGTGATCCAGCAAGCCCAATGAACTGAAATTTAGAAGAGTTAGAGATACAGTGTTACGATATTTCGTCATCATGGCAACATACTTAGGTAGTTGAATTGAGTTTGACTGTGTGTAGTTGTGTCTAGGGCTGGCCAAATGTCAATTCTCGTATTTTCGTGGACATGACATGTCCATTTGTCAAAAAGACATTGACGGTAGAGAGTGCCTTTATTCTATCATATTTTTAACAATATCTTAACTTAATAGTTATCTAATTATATCAATTTGTTTATAATGCAAAAAATGCGAGCAATAAAAGCTTGAAAATATGTACGAAAGTGCAAGAAAAAATAATATTTAGTGACAATTTGTCCAAAAATATAGGTGAAGAGGACATGACATTTTGGCATGACATTAAAATGAGCATGTCATATGTCATGTCTGACATCTCGAATCGTCGAGAAATGGACATTTGTCCATGTCCATGTCATGTCACTTGTCCTATGACATTGACAATTGGCCAGCCCTAGTTGTGTCGTTACCCGAAAGAAGAAGCTCTGGCTCAATAGGAAGCTTCCCTCCCCGAATCCAAGTTCCTCCTGTTCAAGTTCGTCAAGGAGCAAAAATGCAGAATATAACTGTCCACCCACTTTGAATATTCCGGTTGGGCCAGCGATATTTCTGATCCATCTGCGAATCCTTCCATTCTGCATACATCATATAATTACATATAATTCTGCATACATTTGTTATTGAAGTGATAAAATGATAGCACAGTAAAATGTAATGATTATCCAGATATGCCTGAAATTATTTACGCACATTAGATGAAGCTCTTGCAGAAATGTAGTATGCATAGACACCCTTCAGCAACGCGTAGAACAAAGTACCCAGGAGAAAACCTGACGATTGGTCATCCATAAGAGACGCGAAGAAATATCCGAAGAGAAAGAGATTCCCAACATGCATCAATTTTAGCATAGTGCTAAAAGTTGTTGTTGTAGTTTTAACCACTTCCTTCAATTCGCGGTATGCTCCCCAATCTTTCTCCAATTTTTTGGGATCAATTGCTGGTAGAGCAGTTAGCGGAGCATCGGCAATATCCTCAATCCGTCCCATGAATACTGATGTCGATCCATGAAGTACCATTGCTGTCATTATGATCATGTCCCGAACCATATCAAGCTGAATGCTACTGGAATACTTCATGGCGTTACCGGCCAGCCCCATGATAACCGTCTGGTAGTTGAGATCGCTTCCGTACACTTCATTAAACGTGTTGTTATTGTAGCTTTCCACAGACCAGGCAAACATTGCTTCACCAACGTCTTCGGACTGGTCTAGTATCCAACCTTCGAAGCTCCATTCTGTGAATGATGTGAGACCAAACAAGGTCTTGAGTACGGAAATAAACAAGGTTCCATTCCCCATCAACAGGGCTAACCAATGGAATGTTGTAATAGTTGGTTGCTCTGGGCTGACGTATTCCAGGTAGCGCTCTACTGTTGTCAGCATTTTACTAATGTTTCGCTCTTGCACTCCCAAAAAGTAGGACGAGTAGCTTCGGATGAATAAAATAACGACAGAGTAGCCAAAGTCGATGAAATTTGCCTTTGACTTGTCACCAAGAAATTGGAAGTAGCAGTACTTGGAGTATGATAATGAATAGAGAAATGACAAGATCGCAATGCCCCAGAATCCCACCTGAAAGCAATTAAAATGCCAATTTTTGTCAAGACTTTTTAATGAGTATTTTAAATACATACCCTTTGACCATTGTAGAGGATTCGGTAGATGATTTTTCGAGGTCTGATAGTCCTCCTGAAAGTGCATAGGCAGAACATGCAGTCAAAGTAAGAATGAAGGCATGTTTTCGTTGGAATGGTACGGCGTCCTTCCAGCATGTCAATGACAGCATCGCCTTGGCCTGAGTTCCCTCCAGCGGTAAACACATTGTAGACAGATGGATTGATGTGCTCCTCCCATGTCCCATTTTCCCATTCCAAGACTGGAAGTTCCATTCCGTTGCCATTGACCAGTACAAGATGTTGGTCCGTCTGGTTCACTGGTGCAAAAAAGCTACTGGAACTGTCGCTGTTGTCGTCAATTTCCACGATGTAACTAGCTTCCGTTTCATATTGCCCCCGGGCGTGGGCTGGAGCTGAACGGGAATACCTTCCGGTCTCCACATCCCGTTGTCTCTCTGATGATGATGCAGGTGCAGAAGAACAGCGTGCTTCATTACTTGAATTTCTTAAAAAGCGCGACCTGTCGGTAGCGTAAATTTTAGACAGCATTTTATTTTTAAAATGCTCGGAACTAACATTAAATAGCAGAGTGTCCTTGTAGGCGCTCTGGATGTGAAAGCGACGATGAAGTGAATAAAGAAAGAAAAAAGCCTGTCGGCTGATATAAAAAATTATTTAGGTCAGGAGTAAACAGGTAAAATCGAATCCATTATTATGAAACGTTTCCAGGAATGAAAATCCAATGATGTATCAAATCATATAAATGTATTGTGTGTTTACATGCAACTGTACTGCTTTCTCTAGCTTACAATATCATGTACTAGTTGCATTCAGGTATGCATCGTTTTTTACCGCAGATATGCAATGAAATTTAGTACCCATTTTTCCAAGCTTTAGAACCTATTGCTTGAAATAAACAGTAGTGTATTATCATTCTTGTTATATAAATGATTTTTTACAATGATCTTTCATATGTAGTCACCGTCTCAATAAACGTTACTTTTAGTCTTTACTATTTTCCAACTTTCCTATTGTGACATATCTATTATATTACACAAATGAGATCTTTAGATTTTGTGCATGAATGTGTCATAATTTGTATTTATAAGCCCTAGCCGTTCTTTCTTTTACGTTCGCAATACATTGCGAGATTTTGATATAAAAGTACAAGGTATTATTATCTTTTACATTTTATTGCATGCTATGCTCAAAAACAGCTACTCTGTACAGTCATACAGAAAATATGGTATCAATGATCTACCAAGTTGAATAGTATTTTTATATTAAATTATGTGACGTTATGGGGAAAGTTCTACTGGGACGTTGAACAACCAGGTAGTACTCATACAACGCTACATACATTCTGGCTATTCTAATTGAATATTATATGATTGTCTCATTGTCTGTAGGAGCATGTTTTTTTCCATACTCTCTCAGTCTAGCTACTCTCCCAGTTCAACCTTTCACTTCACAAGTAAACCTTAAACCGTTTTACAAGTTACTTACATATTTTTACGAAAGAGTACGTGGACCCATGCGGATTTGATTGACATTTACAATGCGTAACAACTTCCGACTCCCAAATTTTTGATCATGAGCATAAATAATCCAAAACCATAATACACGCCATACCGTTGTTCGTTATTATGATTGCTTTTTGGGAGTAAATTACAGTGTACGACGAGTAGAAAGAAAGAGACAACGGGAACGTACAAAAAAAACTCGTTTTAATCAACATGGGGAATATGAACGTACCTTCAAGGGTCACGACTTGTTTCTTCTTCACAAGGTTTTCTCAGGTATATTTCGTGAGCAGCATATGGTATCGCGCTGGATAATATGTCAAGTGGGATGGGAAAGATTATATTCGGAATTGTATAGTCGTTTGTTGTTGGGACTCGAGACTCGTTTCTTATTTTTGCGTCCGTTGAATCGACTCGCCATCGCGGACAGAAATAGAATTTATTTTTTACTTTTACATGCGCGAAGGGCTCACTTTGCTTTTTTTTGCACTCTTTTATTTTTAATTTTTAAAAAGAAAACTACACAGGTCAAATTGATAATGATACGAATGGATTTGAGTATGTGTCCATGAAGGTATAATGGTCCAAATTACACGAGTCTGTGTAGGTGTTCCCCACTTTTCCCCTCAGGCGGTCACCCCAAGAATGACATCATTTTGCCTTATCAGTTCAGAACCAACAGAATATATTGTTTCCAGCTAAGGGGTAAAAGTAATGCTATTCTACGGGCGAACGCCCATTGTATTCTCTACAGCATTGATGATTTGAATAATCACTGAATAAACCAGTACGTATAACAAACAATACCTCATTGGGATACATTTAATTGCATAAAAGTAGCGTTTCGTAAAAGTCGAAGTTGAAAGTGGTCGCCAATACTTTGCCATTGTCCCCTGTGTAACTCTTACATAGTAATATGTGTACCCTTAATTGGGAAGGTACTTTAAAATGGCCTTAAGATCACAAATTTGGTGTTAATCAAATATGCAGTATGTAAAAATGTATGTCCTTTGTGACCCCACCTTCCGTCGTTTTGAACCATTTTTTTCAGTGAAGACGATAAATTTTGTAAAATTTCGGATTGATGCGCGCATCCTCAATATCCAAGGATGACGTATTTTTTGACCGCATCTCAAAATTCGAAGTCTTTCCATGATATTATCATTGGAAAAGGGTTTTGGACCCATACTGAATGCATAACGTTGCGCTAGAATGGCAGCCGCTTTGTAAGCGTTGCCATATATCTCTAGCGCGTGGCGAGTCGATTCAACGAACGCAAAAAGTAGATAAATGAAACAGAATGGAAAAAGATCCAAAGCGTTCGTTGTATGTACATTAGTTAATGAGCGATTACAAGTAAAAAATAAACTATTTTGTTTAAATGCTCAAGGACTCAACAAAGCCCGGTGCATCGTTGTCTTTTCTTTTATATTTTAAAATGGAAATCTCAGTTAACTACGGTTATCAGTATATATCGAGTTGATATTTACAACAGCAAGAAATTGGAGCAGGAGCATCGGTCCGCTCCAATAAGCACGGTCATTATTAACTCGCAGAGCCACTGAGCTAAATACTTAAATGGAGAAGGTGAGGCAGTGTAAAAAAAATAAATTGTCTGTGACTGTTATGTACTTGCTCGGGTACTGGCTATTGTATCTAAGGCATTTCCCATGTATTTTAGATGGCGGTTCGTTACTAACATCGTATGTTTTTAGACTTCCAATGCATTTGCATTGTCACAGATTTTTTACATTGTCACCTCCTCCATTTCCTCCAAGCGCAGAGCGGATGAAAGTGACAAGAAAAAACTTTGGAGATACATGAGGTCCCATAGTCGGTTGAAAAAGTTTGTACTCAAGTCGAAAATTTTCTGGAAAATAAAAGGCCTTAATATTTTTACATAGCTTATCCTGGGAAAAGGTTGCCGATTGATAAGCTTACCAGCAATGTGATAGCCAAACTGGATCATCCCGTTAACGAATTGCAGGTTCACTTCTCGATACCAATAGGATGTAGGAAACATACAACAAAAAAAACTGTATATAATGGATTGTTTTTGTACAAAAAAAAATATGGACAGCAAATGCTGCAGCATGCGCGCCGTTGTCATGGAGATCATCCCAATTTAATTTCATATCATCGCATATTAAAAACATGAACAGCCAATTTTAAGCTCGTAAATATTATTCCTGGAACTGATATACGTCCAATTTTTATAGCGGTTGTCACGGTAACTAGCAAAATTACATGCTACATTACATCGAACAGTTTCCTTATGCCCAAAAACCAATCATCATGATATTAAATTGTTGACAATGAGAAAAAACCGGGTGTGTGTGTGTGATCATCCACTCTCCAAATATCCATTATCATCATGATCATGCGTTGCCTCGACATCTATTCCTGACTGAGCCAAGCGGAATGAATAAGTTGGTATGGTAATGAATAGGTTCTATTGTCAAGAGAGTTGAGAATAGTCCATGAGCCTGACCAGAAGTAACCAGAAGAAGAGAGTCGAAAATGGAAAAAAGGGAAATCTGATAGTAATCTTTGCTGCTCTTTCTTTAAACGCGTTACAAGGACAACTACCCACCATCATCATCATCATACTCATGACTTGAGTTTTGCTTTTTTTCTGAGTAGGAGATCCGTACACAAAGAGATTCAGATTAGAGCTTACAGAGATTATTTTTGAGAGAGAGATGAGGAGTTTGACGACCGACGACGACGCCTACTCTGCAAAAAAAAGTGTACAATTGTTTGGACGATGGAATGGAAGGAATAGAATGGTGGCCGTGCTTCCTAGTACCAAGATACGTGCGTCTTCAACGGAATTCCGTGTCTGTCCTCTGTATGCAGTTGTACATGCAGTTGGATGGATTATTATGCAAATTCATGTCTTTTTCAATCCGAATCGATTTACGAGAATAGCAGGTGTTTAGACATTAAATCATCCCCGCAGCGAAATACTACCCCTCTGTTGGGTATATAACCTTCCGGGATCATGACAAATACTTTAAAAAAGAATCACCAGCATGACCATTCAAATTTTACCCCGTAAATAAATAACTTTTCTTTTAATCTATTTTAGTTGAAATTTTAAAAGGCCAAAATGTACATGTATTTTTGTAGACATTGGATTGTGTGAATAACAAAAAATATTACGCAGAAAAGAACGTAGCGCAATCATGGATGTAAATCAGGTTGGCTCGTTATATAATAATAATCGTAGAGTACACATAATAATCGCTCTATCTCTAATGAACCGATTAAATATTCCTATTACAAGCACAAAAATTACCATGCCAATTCTAACGATATACATTACACCCATTAGATAGAGTTGCGTGCTTTTAAAAAGGATAGAAAATATAGTCTGTACGTTAAGAGAATATTTGCTTTAAAAACACATTACGCGTTGCAACTTGCAAGATGCAGCAGCGAAGGTGACGTGAACGTTAATGTAACAAAGTTGCGGGGTATAAATATTTTAAATATTAACAGCATGTTGCTACGGCGCATTTTAAACATGTTTAGAATACGCTTTTATATTTTAAAGTTTACAACGATAGTTTTAACTCCAGAAGTTATGGCGGATTTATAAAAGAGTTATAATTGAGTTATAATGGAGTTTATAGGAGTTATACCGGAGTTATAAATGATTTAAAACGCAAACAAACCCATGCAAGACAGACAAACAATATTTTCTCATAAAACGCCACCACCAAACCAACCACAAAAAAAGCAATCAACCATGTACGCGTAACTATCACAACGGTTGATTCAGTCAAGTTATATAACAAAATTCGAAAGAAACAGCTCACATCATCGTACATAACATTCAGCATTACATAACGAATTTAATAGCCCAGCAGCCAGACCATTTAAAAATGCACTTTTTCAAATAACATTACATATCGCCATCACAACAGCGAAAAGGCCCCTATGCAAACAAAAAACAACAAAATATTTTAAAATGTATATAAACCTAATATTTTGAGCACTAATCAAAACCGGTTTCCCACACACAAGCACAGCATCAATGTTCATTGCAGCCGCAATACAAGTAACGCTATAGCAACTAGCAACAATGAAACAACAATGAAGTCTGTGAGTGGTCATGATAATATACACAAGACGCCATTGAACATTCGAAATGCATTCAAATAGGGTACACATATATTTCAAAGCCAAACTAAAAACTTTCATAAGATCCCCATGGCCACGTATTTCTAAATATAAACTCATCATTGTACACTTCGGCCCATTCACTTTCTCTTCTTCTGATATGCTTATAGTAGTACTAGATAGCTGCAAAGAAAAAAAAACTACCCAAAAAAGAGACTTGGACGTATATATGCAGTGTAGAGGATCGTTGGCTCACTCTCGCACAAATTCATTCGCGATCGAGCGACCGACCAAACCAGTCACAGGTCACTACGCACCATAACAACTCATAACAATTATCCCCATTTTTGTTACGTACTCCCAATTGTTACGTAACGATACTTTCTAGATTGCCCCAGATAATAAGTCAGAGTGTAATCACCACCAGCAGGAGTGGTCCCTAATAGCAACATGAAGCTGCGTTTCCTCCTCCTGGCGAGTCTCCTCCAGCTCGCGTTATCCCAAGACAGCGACACGGGTCACACGATCCACCCGAACGCGCAGCAGATCGAGAAGCTGTGCAAGGACAGACCGGAAGACGAGTACTTCCGGCTGACGACAGAAGGGGACTGCAGGGACGTTGTTAGGTGCGACAGGGCTGGGCTCACTGGCAGCATCAGGCTCGCTGGGGTCAAGTGTCCAAATGGGCTCGCTTTTGACATATTCAAGCAGACTTGTGATTGGAAGGGACGCGTCAACAACTGCGACAAGTTGGAGAGTAAGTTGCTAGGGGGACTTGACTGGTGTTAGATGTGCCATATGGTGAAAGTGAGTGCGCCTTATTAAAAGATTTGTCTGTTGATTTTTAGAGCCGCGTAAGGTGCTTCCGAACCTCGTGACCGACGAGCCGGTCTGCCCCGAGAAGCAGTTACAATGCGGGGATGGAAATTGTATCGATAAGAGCCTCTTCTGTGACGATAAGCCAGATTGTGGAGATGGTTCGGATGAAAATGCGTGCTGTGAGTGCATTTACTTGTGTTTTACTTACGTTTTCTTGTGCTTTTTATAACGAGATAATTAATTATGTTCATTTTTGTGTTTTTCTGTAGCCGTGGAAACGGACCCTAACCGCGCCCCCGAGTGCGACACGAACCAGTGCGTGCTCCCAGACTGTTACTGCTCCGCGGACGGAACCCGAATCCCCGGCGCCATCGAGCCCACAAACGTGCCCCAGATGATCATGATCACGTTCAACGGCGCCATCAACGTCGATAACGTCGACCTCTACCAGGAGATCTTTAACGGCCAGCGCGCAAACCCCAACGGATGCCAGATCAAGGGAACGTTCTTCGTCTCTCACAAGTACACCAACTACTCCGCTGTCCAGGTAAATAATTGCACCTTATTGTATACAGTCGCCATGGTTACTAAACATACCTAACTGACCCCATTAATTTATCTCATAGGAACTCCACCGCCAGGGCCACGAGATCGCAAGTTTCTCGGTAACAAACAAGGATGACCCAAAGTACTGGACCGATGGTTCCTATGACGACTGGCTCGCAGAGATGGCCGGAAACCGTTTGGTGATCGAGCGCTTCGCAAACATAACAGACGGCAGCATAATCGGCGTGCGCGCGCCATACCTCCGCGTCGGCGGCAACAAGCAGTTCGAGATGATGGCAGACCAGTTCTTTGTGTACGACGCGTCCATCACAGCCCCACTCGGCCGCGTGCCAATCTGGCCCTACACACTCTACTTCCGCATGCCTCACAAGTGCCATGGCAACGCTCAGAACTGCCCATCCAGGTCGCATCCAGTCTGGGAGATGGTCATGAACGAGTTGGACAGGAGGGATGATCCCAGTTTCGACGAGAGTCTTCCAGGTTGTCACATGGTTTCGTCATGCTCTAATATCCAGACTGGAGATCAGTTTGCTCGTCTTCTTCGTCACAATTTGGAGAGGCACAGGAGCACCAACAGGGCGCCACTTGGGCTTCACTTTCACGCCAGTTGGTTGAAGAGCAAGAGGGAGTTCAGGGAAGAGCTTACCAAGTTTATCGATGAGATGCTCGCCAGGAGCGACGTGTACTTTGTTACCATGCTTCAGGTTAGTTTCTATGGAGACGGGCTAATAATATATCTCAAGGGGATTTCCCTTATCCCTTTCTAATCTGTGTCAAGTGCACAGCACTTTCTCTACAAATCTAAAAATAACTTTTATTCCCATGACAACAGGTAATCCAGTGGATGCAGAACCCAACGGAGCTGACGGGTCTCCGTGACTTCCAAGAGTGGAAGGAAAAGTGCGACGTGAAGGGCCAGCCCTACTGCTCTCTCCCGAACGCGTGTCCCTTGACAACGAGAGAGTTACCCGGGGAGACATTGAGGCTGTTCACATGTGTCGAGTGTCCTCGTCACTATCCCTGGATCCTTGATCCAACCGGGGATGGAAGTGCTTTCTAGATTACTATATTGTTAGTTTAATTGACTGGTTATCTTAATAATTTTTTTTGTACTTTTTTGTACACCGGCTATTATTTTTTTTTGTTTTTTGCACCATGATCTTTAAATAAACTATACTACACGACAATTTTTTTTAAAGAAAAATGAAAAGACTTGTGTGTTATTTGGGGCAACCCGAGAACTCTTGTCATCTGCGTCATCATGAAGTAACAAATCGGCTATTCATCCGTTTCAAATATTTTTTCTTCATTTTATTAACTTGTGTGTGTGTGTGTAATGTGCAAAAGGCATGTGTGATGTGTTGTCTGCTCTCTGTGTGAGTATTTTTATTCTCCGTTCAATTTCATGCAACATTTAAAACTTATACTTTTTTCTTTACTGGCTTCTTCTTCTCAACTTCTCCTTTGTTTTTGCTACCTACGCTGCTGCTTTTGTTCTCTGATCGTGATGGTGATGAACATGACGGTGATGGGCTTTGTGTCGTCGTTGGTGGTTTATCTTCAAGGAGCAGGAGCGATGGCAAACTACTGGCATACGACTGTAAATGGACTGCCTATTGAGATATACACACAGAGAAATGCGTCATATTTAACTGTGAATTGTTGTTATGTATATTAGTTAATTGGTATATACCCGGGAGATGATAATGTTGAAATTTAAGATGGAGCTTGTAGTTTCCAGCTGGAAATGACAAAAGTGTAAATTTCATGAGAACAGTTTAAAATACATTCATTCAGGCATATATTGCACTTGTGAGCTCTCACCTGCAGTCGGAGTGTAAGTGCAGATTACCTGACCGTCATCCTGATTCTTGAACACCAAGTCGGGTTTGCTCGGTCCTGTAATCATTTCAATTGCATTTAAGATGGATGTGGTGAAGGTCAAGGTTTCAATGGAGAGAATGTTAGGTTTAACTCATGAGTCATAGTGGAGTTATAAAGGAGTTATTCAATAGTTAAACTGGAGTTAATTGGAGTTATAGAGGAGTTTAGGTAGTTTATCCAGGAGTTATAAAGGATTAAAAAATACAATTAAATTTTAGTTCAGATTCCCCCAACACACCTTCCATGTGCGCCGACAGTCCTCCAGATATCCCAACTTCCCTTCCGTCAATCGTGATCCTGGAAACAAAACCATTACATTGAAAGATATATTTGCCTAATTAACACAATTCATTGGAATGTAATACATACTCGTTGGCCTTCCCACTGAGAGCCTCCTTAGTCGCTCCAGTTACCTTAACCTTCAGGACAGATGCTTTGACGTCACCCAGGATTTTACACTGAAATGAACATTAGGAAACTAATTAAATTCATATTATTCACATACAATATATTTTTAATGTGTTTAAAAATCCTCACCTTGTAAGGCGAGCCATGGATGTAGTGTTCTCCATATTTCACTATTTTGAATTAAATTCAGTTAAACATTTATATAAATTACTTAAGTGGTATCCGAGATAGAAAATGTCTAGCTTTTTACCATGGATCTTGTAGTCACCAGCGACGTTCACCATGTACGTCACATCCACCGCATTATCCTTCTTTGTCACTAACTTTACTTCGGGTTGTGAAGGCCTGTTTAAATAGAAAGTATGTTATGTTAAAACATGAAGTTAAAATTGACATTGAAGTTTAAAATGGAGTTAGAATTTTGGAACGAATTTTACCCATCGAATCCGATCTGGAGTTGGGTAACGTCATGGCCTGTGGATAGAAGGAAATAACTTATTAAAGCGTTCAAACATTACCAACATTAACAAACGGCTTCAACTTTTAATCTACAAACCTGAAGACGTCATGATGGTAAATTTATTGGGTCCCTCTGCAAACCACACACACACATTTCCATGTTCAATAACCCATTAAAACCTGCACCAAATTCCATGAATAGAATCGATTATTACCAGCAAACCCATTATTAAGCCCGACTCCCTGACACTTAATACATTTAGCTTCCTGGGCTGTCGCCATAGCTGCACTATTCCCACACGCTGTGACCTTAAACCTTGCGCGCAATTAGACTGTTAATTACTCCTCCGAAAATAATCCGGTTATCGCGTTCACACACGATTGATTGATACGAGAAGGTGGATACGACCTAACTGCCTTTTACTTTCTCTCTCTTCACTCTTTCTCGAACAGCACAAAAAATAGTTTGATTTAGTTAGCCAGGAAGTTGGAGAAGTGATATGGGTGCAGCTGCTATGCCACGTACATAAACATATACACTTACTTATGACTTCGTCATCGCTTAGAAAAGATGCTATTTTTTATTGCTTTTTTCTCTCGAAACCTATAAATATAACAGCTTTGCAGTTTATTTCTTACTCTGCATTCCCAACGCCCACGTGCGCATCCAGGCGTGCTTAATATCCCAACTTACACCAGAGTTCTTTGAGAACACTGTGTGTTTTTGGAGGCTTGATACTTTTCGAACATCTTGTGTGTATACATCTGACCCCTTTACTCCTCTGACATCCAAAACTTCTCTTTATCTCTCATGATCGCCGCTCTCTGTATGCTAATGTGCCGTGGACACTGGTAGCAGGTCAGTCGGCAATCTATGCTCAAAAAATGAAAATAAATTGAAAATTAAATAGCGTCTCGGTTTGTTGGATTTTTATTATGATTTCTTGATGAACGGCTACATGAAATGAATTAGGCGCTTGTGGAAATTCAATTTGTGTAAATGCATGCATGTGTGGTTCTTCGGAGCATTCCTGCGTGTAGCCACAGGAGAGCCATGAAAACTGGACGTGAAATACGGATTCGAACGGGAATAAATTTTATTTTGCGAGTGTTATGGGGATACCAAAATTGCACTTTTCGAAAGTGATTGATGCGCCGGATGTGTGTGTGTCTATGCACTTGCATACATACATTTGCACTTACACTGGGAAATTGCATGGGGTTCTGTGGTGCGCTTTTGAGACGGGTTTTTGTCGTGGTTACGCGATAGAGCAGAGAAAAATTCATTATTAATGAACATCGCATGACTCCTCCATAACTCCAGTATAACTCCTCCATAACTCCAATATAACTCCAGTATAACTCCTCCATAACTCCAATATAACTCCTCCATAACTCCAGTATAACTCCTCCATAACTCCAATATAACTCCTCCATAACTCCAGTATAACTCCTGATAATTCCATTATAACTCCAACATGACTTCAGTAGAACTCCTCAATAACTCCAGTATTTATAAAGCAAAGCATATCTAAACTCATCTATAACTCCAGCATAACTCCAACTAAAAATCTCATGAAAAATTGCACATGAATCTCCAATAACTCCACTGCACATTTTTCAAGAACTTTTATGAATCCAAAAATATAACGCTGCTTTATAAACATGTTCCACAAGCAAAACAACAAGTCTAGAAAATAAAAGCAAAAGTCTACAAAAAAATCAGAAGCGAACATAAAAACATTTTTTGGAACATTTTTCCTGTAATAACCCAAACAGACATAAAAGACATCAACTCTTTCCAAAAGAAATATTATTTTATCTCAAAATGTTTCGTGTGAAAACTTCCTTATTGCTTTTAAAAAAACAAATTTTTTTGTTATCACACAAAAAACGAATAATATTTTTCCCACAACTCGAAAACTTAATTAAAAATTCCGTAAATTAATCTCGCATGTTCATAAGAGATGAACTCCCCCGGAAACGTGAATCGCTCATTTGATCCACTTAGCTTATCAAATCTCGATAAGCATGCATCATAAATCCGAGATTAACACACCGCAAGAAAATGACAAGTAAATATATCCATCCCAAACCAGATCACCCATACACAAGTATTTACAAGTATTTCGCGTTAGAGCATTCCCAAAGCAACAAAATTCTCGCTAATTTACACTTTCCCGTTATCGTTGGTCCTCCACCAAGATCATCATCACGCAAAAGAAAAACAGTCAGAAAAACGCTAAAAAATCTGTTGCATATCTCTCATCACACGTTGTTAAGCAACCGTGTGGGCGTATGTGTGTGTATATATGAAGATGTGACGACGATTATGTCAGGCTAGAAAAATTGAGTAAAAAAAATGCTGGCAAAAGGCAGACAGGATGGCAGGAGGAGTTGAGAGAAGTACACGCTAAAATAAGCAGAGAGGTGCGACATGTTCAACTCTTTACATGTGTTTTCAGTGCATTTCCATTTGGATTACATTTTTTTGGACAAGGAGCAAAAAAACACGGACAACCCCGTAATGACAATTTTATACTGACACGCTTAATCAGTGCATTCATCATATTGTTCCAAAGCGGTGGAGTAAACGCCCGAGAGCAATTGTTTTTAAAGTTGGAAAATTTGTTATGAAATTTATATGCAAAATAAATGCAGACAGACTAAGAGATAAAAAATCATCCATCAAACTCATTAAATTAGATTTACAGACAGACAGACATGCACATAACCTCTAAATATATCCCCAACTCCGCACAGGTGCAGAACAGAATCCCAACTCGTTCGCATAAATCCATCAAAAAGCAAAAATCCTCACTCGTACTCAAAAACGAGCTAGCTCACCCACTTCCGTCTCTTTAGCAACACGCACACGTGCACCCGATTACCTCCCCCCACACGTCCTCGAAAATATTTCCCTTTCGAAACGCAGAATCCCTCCCCGCAATTTCCTGAAAAAACCTCCATTTTTTAAAAACTACCCCATAACTTCCGTCTACTCCAACCCACTCCACTCGACTACGTTCTCACATGATTTATAGCATACATAGTCCGGTAACTAGGTAACCCAATTACCGTGTCCACCCGTAAATCAAAATATACCCCGTCCGCTAATTAATAGTCCCATGTCAAGCGCCCATAAAACCGCAAGTGCAACATACAGGTGAACTAATAAGTAGCAAAGAAATAATGATGGTTAACGCAGGTAAATAGCCCAATTTACTTCCCCCAATTTCCAATTTTCTCTCTCCCTAATTACGCCACGCTTAACTTCCTCTCGTTGTAATGGCGCGTAATGACCATAATTTCGCCATTCCTCCAACACCACTTTACTCCGATGCAAATTGCACGACTCTACGTTTCCCCCTCCTCCTCCTCCTCTCCAATCCCGTTATATTGACACCAATTTCCCATACATACATACGTCCATGCAAAATGCAAAAAAACGCAAACCACATTGCCAAGCAAAAACCTATGCATTTTCCAGAGTAAATTCCATCTCTACTCGCGCATATGCATACATATAAGTATAAATTCTCTTGTAGTTGGAGATCTCGACCCCGTCAAAGCTGGTATTGTGGAAATGAGCCATATTCTCCACATCTTCATAATATCCATGTCGTTTTCTCTCTTCTTCTGGCAACCTATTGAAACAAATTTGGAATGAAACACGACTTCTTACTTATTGTCGCTATATCCACCACCACGAAAGCACACCAACCACCACACATTCAACTTTTTCGCTAGAATAGACCTTTTCATGTTGTTGTTCATGATCATGATGATGGCGACGGCGGCGACGGAGAACGAGAGAAACGAAAAGAGAGTATAAAAAAAGAGTAAAGGAAGAAAAAAAAAGAAAGAGAGAAATTCCTGGTTTCACGTACAGGATATTTAGTAGGGAGTCGTGTAAAGTGGTAACAGAGCAATTTGTATGACTTGCAACGAGTCTCTTATACAAAATAGCTGTATAGGTTATATATGTTTACTGGATGGCGTATTATAATCTTTTGCTGCTGCAGGAAAACGGGGAGTCATGCACACAGAACGCGATAATAGGCTGTTCGATGGAACACACTACACTTATGATATCTACACTACTTTGACGCTCGTTTTATTTTATTTTTTTCTACGAATCTCAGACACACTACCAGCGAAGTGAACGGGTGAGCGGAGCAGAGATGTACGGTTGAGAGTTTTAATGTGCTTTTATGTGCGCTCTTTTATGTGCATTTTTAATGAATTCAGTAAATGTTAAGTATACTAAACCTCTCATTAACTCCGGTATAACTCCTTTATAACTACTTTATAACGCCTTATTAATTCCTGTATAACTCCAGTATAACTCCATTATAACTCCAGTATAACTCCATTATAACTCCAGATTTATTTGCATAAACTCGACTAGAAAATCTCAATATGCCCCAAAGTAGATACAAATGGATAGATAGTTAATGTAGTTTTTCATTAAAATGAGAACATTTAACCATTTTCGTTTAACCTCAATATCTTGCAAATCTGTTCTTTAACTGCAGTACAACTCCAGTATAACTCCAGTGCAACTCCAGTATAACTCCAGATTTATTTTGCGCAAACTCAACTAGAAAATCTCAACATGCCCCAAAGTTTAGAAATGGACAGATAGTTAATATAATTTGTCATTAAAATGGAAACATTTTGCCATTGTAATTTTAGCTCAATATCTTGAAAAACTGTTCTTTAACTCCAATACGACTCCTGCATAACTCCACTATAACTCCTGCATAACTCTTTTTCATCGTCTCATAACACCCCAATAACTCCAGAGTTAACCTAAAATCCCCCAAAATTGTCCATTTCAACTCAAATCCCACCTCTACATAAAAGAATCCTTCGAAAAATAACCCCCAAAAAAGAGAAGCTTTAAAAAAGCTCCTAAAAATAATAAAACTCCATACAATTTTCCTATTTTTTCCATCCATCCACATCGCAATATTCTCACACACGAATATACAGTGTATTCCTTCCTTCCTCCAAAAAAAAATCCTCTTTTCTATAGCTTTCTGTGAAAAACAACACACACACGTTTATATATTCCTCATCTCCTTCACATCTTCTTCCTCTCTCTCCGCATACATACATGCACACGCCAAGTAACTCTAAGAGAGTCCCCATTCTCCAAAACTATAAATCGATCGTCATCCCTAAAAAGCCTCGTCCGTAGTGTTAACACCTCACCACTTCTTCCAACATTCATTCTCTCTACCCGTTTTCCTCCTCCTCCTCTCCTCTGCATATACTACACAAAAGCAAAAGCATCTTTTCCCTAACAGATACGGTCAAACTCACGTACCCTCACACGTTGTCTCTAAAAACATTTTCATAAGCTTGTCCAGAGACTCCCAATGTACAAACTATTCTACAAAAAAAAATATTCTCTCTCTCCCAAAAAAAAATTCTCTATACACACGACACTACGAACGAGAGAAGCTGCAACACTAATCCCTGCATATACGTACATGCATATACATCCAAGAAAAAAGTAATATTATTTTGAGTCGTTACATATTCTCGCATAAAAAAGCGACCTTTTAAAATTTAAATTGCAAGTAACACCTTCGACCACATAACTCCCCGTTAAAAATGGGTTAAGTATAAAAAAATTAAAAGTCGTGTGTGCTTGTGTGTGTAATAAAAAGAGAGACTGATCATCAGCCATGCAGCAACCTCCCGTGACACGGACCACAACGACAATATGTAATCCCCTTCCCCCTCCTCCTCCTCCACCTCCAAAAACATTACTCCACCACTCCACCTCCACATTACAATCATTATCCTCCACCTCGTTATCCTGAGTAGTGAAAAGAGTGTAAAAAAATGTGAGTTGTGGTGTAATCGCGTGCTTGTGAGGTGAGTCGTTTTTGGTTGTTGTCGTGTACAAAAAGTAGCAATTTGTGTGTATTTCCGATAAAAGCGACAAGGAGAGAGAGATCATTATCAAGAGAAAAAACAAATCACTCATGTGAGAAATCAATTGCGGAGCAAGCGGAAGTCACCGTCAAACCCTCCAAAACACACAGAAAAGTATATATAAAAACTCAACATGTTCCTCCACGCTGCTCTCGCTCCACTGCTCTGCATTCTCATCGTCCTCCCGACCTCTCTCACTGATTGGACCAGCGAGTGCGTTGCCAGGTATCCAGCGTCGTGCAGGTGCACTTGGTAAGTCACACAACCTAATTAACTATAATTTTCATTTAACCTTACATGTCATTAAATGCTAATTTGTCACTTGTCCCTGTTCACAGGTCCAGCGGCAAGCGCTCAGCGGACTGTCAAAAGTCAAACATGAATGCCCTACCAGTTCTGTCGAACGACATCCAGATCCTCGAGTTCTCTAACAACAAGCTCCCAGTTCTCCAAGACAACGCGTTCACAAACGCGAACCTGATAAATCTCCAAAAGCTCTATCTAAAAGGGTGCCGGATAACAAAGATCCACGACCTCGCTTTCAACAACCTCCGAATCCTAATCGAAGTAGACCTGAGCTACAACGAGATCGAGCACATCGACCCCGTAATCTTCCAAACAAACGTTCGTGTCCGGGTGATTAAATTGAACAACAACAAGCTGCACACAGTCCGTGAGTTCCCAGTCCTCGAATACCTGAGCACTCTCGACTTATCGTACAATCTTATCGGTAACTTTAGTTACCACACGTTCGTCGGACTGAGGAACCTGAAGGTGCTCGACTTGAGTTACAACCAGTTCACGAACCTCAACCCGGAAATACTCCCCCGCCTCAGCAGCCTCATGTTGCGTGGCAACAACTGGGTGTGCGACTGCGAGCTCAAGCCCCTCCGCGACTACATGTTCGCCAACAAGTTCAACGAGGTCGAGATCAAGTGCAACGAGCCGCTCAGTTTATTCGCGAGTCCTTGGGACGCCTTCGACGAGTTGTCATGCAAACCGGAAATACTCCACATATTAGCGAACGGGAAGGTTGTGGACAGTATCGTCGCGCTGGAGAGCACGCTTGTGCTGAGTTGTGTTGTTAGGGGTGAGCCGCTCCCGGATGTCAAGTGGGTGAAGAACGGGAGGGTGGTTCAAGAAGCGCTCATGAGCGTTGCCGAGGGCGACAAAACCGTAATGTTGAACCTTACGCTGGAGGGGAGGAAGGACTCTGAGTTTGTGTGCGTCGGGAGCAACAGCGGAGGTGTCGTCGAGAGGAACCTGACTGTCACGGTCGACGAGGCTGGTCTCAGCGGGTTCGTCGTGTTAAAAGATGGGGTGGATCGGGAAAACGGGATGATGACTGGGTTCAGGGGGGAACGGGGGAGCTTAGTGATCTATCTCGTCATTGGGGTCGTGTTCCTCAGTTTGGTTGTCGGGTTGGTCGTTGGGGGCGTTTGCGTTTGGAAGTGGGGCAAACTTCGGGGGGATGCGGGGCAGGAAGGCGACACGGTGGTTAAGAGTGTTATCAAGGACGAGGGGGGCGGGGGCAAGGTCACGGATGAGCGAGGGGATATGGTCGTCATGTCATCCATCAGGGGAGGAGGAAGTGTTCAGGGGTTTGCTGAACAGGTGAGGAAATTTTACTTTTTGATGTTTTAACTATTTTTTGTTGTTGAGCATGAGACGCATGGGTGTTTTTTTTGGTTGGTTGGTTACCATCGTGATTACTTTTATTGAACATTTTTAAGTTTAATAGTTATCGGAGAATGTGGTGATTTTTATGTTTATTTTTACGTGAACAATTTTTTATGTAAGTACCTTTTAGATCGCATGTAAGTGTTTTAAGTTACCATGGATACGTAATCTGGTATGTGATTATGATTACCTATATTTTTAATTATTTGTACAGTAGTTACGTAATGGATACGGAAACGCATGTAAACATTTACTGTGAACAATTTAATTTTGTAATTATTGTTGTACATATAAATCCATGCAAAAACGGCAAAAATTGAACTCTGGATTTAAAGAGGAGTTATATTGGATTTAAACTGTAGTTATTGTGGAGTTATAGTTAATTTATACTGTCGTGTTTTGCATGGGTTCTCTCTCAATCAATCAAGATACTTCAAAACTCAATCTAATTAAATTAATTAATTTTCTAACCCCCTCCCCCAAAAAATCCCAAAAATCTCCCCCACCCACAGACAATCATCACAACGACAACGACGTGCCCTCCATCACTATCCTCCCCCCAGAACCCGTCGCTCCCTCCACCCCCTCCCCAGTACTCGACGATCCGTCAGTACCAGAACCCTTACGGAACCCTTTTCCACCAGACCCCCTCGAACCCGCATGCCCAACACCACCACCACCACGCCCCCCAATACTCGTACCAAGGCACCCTCCCCCGCAACGTAACGTACTCGACGTACTCCCGAGCGTACCCCCCGCACCACCAGGACTACGCGTATGCGACACTCAACACGAACAACAGTTACTACGACTACGACGACACGACAACGTCCCAACCGACAACCCAGCTCTCGTTCCGGAGCAAGCAGCAAATCCACCCGGGTTCCCACGAACTCGTCTATGACACGGTTGTGTACACCGGGATCGCGAATCCCCGGGTAACCCAGCGCGGCGTTGTGGAGCTCCCCCAGCAGATAAGCAGCCCCGACATTTGTGATCTGATCGTACCACCTCCCCCTCCCCCACCTCAGCAATCCAGGGAGAGTGGAGGGAGTGGCGGTGGGGAGTACCACGGGACGCCGCCACCTCCGGTGGAGTTTTGCGAGTGCGACGCAGGTGGAAATAATTCAAATACTCAACAACAGCAACAGTCGCATCCACCGCGTAACATTCTCGCCGACAAAGCGTCATGCCTTCAGGACTTTAGAACACGGGTACTCATGATTGGAGGGGGTGGTGGAGGGAACTCTGCTGCTGCTGCTAAGCAACAACGAACGCCTACGAGTTCGGAAAACGACTGTGCGACAACCTCGTCGAGTTAGTAGTGTGCAAAAAACTGGAAAAAATTATAAAGTGCTACAAAAAAATTTTGCAGAAAAATAATCAAAAAAACAATTTTATCGTTCTTACGAACCCCATTTATAAACGATCTCTTTTAAAACAAATCTAGTCAAGTTGCCTAGGTTATCTTATAACACGTAGGTGTACATATAAGCGTAGGTAAATAATTAAAATTTTTAAAAAATCAAACAAAAAAATAATCACCTTGGTAACCTTACTAGAAGACGGTTAAAACTATATATATAACATATTATATATAACCCAAAGACCTTAATCACCTTAACAACGAGTAAAAGTATTCTTTCGTGCGTGCGTGTGTGTTCAAAAATTACATTAAATTTTTTCTACAAACAAATTGTACTAAAAAATAATTAACGAAACCGAAAAAAATAGGTACCATTTTTGAAAGCCCACACGTCGGCAGATGACCTGCTCGATACTCATCGCTATGTCAACGGGAGGCCAACGCCGGATTTACTCATAAACGGGGGCAATGGGTCGCCTCAGGAGGAGGATGATTTGGAGGACGACGACATGGAAAGTGTGTACTCTCCTGGAAAGTTTCCTCCGGGGAGTAGCAGTGGCGCTGGAGGGGACAACACGAGCATTTACGATAACTATGAGCTCATGTACAACAAACCGTTGCTAACGGGACCGGACTCGCTGAGGAGGTACGCGTTTCTTAGGAACAATACGCCGTATGGGGTCAGTACTGTCATGAGACCTAGTAGCGTTTGTTCGGAAGGGGGTCATGGGAGGAATAGTGGCGTCAATTTTGGGAGTGCTGGAACGCCAACGAGTGGAGGCGGCACCGTTATACTTCCCCATGGTTACGTAAGTAGTCTCCAAAAAATATAATTAATTTTCTCAGATTTTATGTTTTGAACTAAACTTTTATTTTATTTGTATTTTTTTATAAAAAAGGTTACGTTGCCTAGACGATCGATGCGAACAAAGGGTAGTGCTCCAGCGCCCATTGTCACTGGCGTCATCAAATACGATAATTTGGGTGAGCAGTTAAAACCTCAATTACCATTAAAGTGCTTTTAACGAACTTTTAATGACGCGTTGCTATGGTTACTACAGGTCCCCGAAGCGGTGCAGACGGCTGCTCCAACTTTTCCCTGAACAAGTGTGGAGTGGACTCGAACGGAGGAGTAGTTCCCCCTCCCCCCGTGGACCTCCCCCACTACTCGAACATCCAGCAGCTCCAAGACGACCTGTACGACCAGCTTAACGCAGTCCAATCGCCCCAGCAACGCGAGCCCAACCCAAATTCGCCCCTCCAAGTGTACACTATCCCAGAGGACGACACGGAGGAGCCACTCCCCCCAGAGGAAAAGAAAAAGTACCGCCCCGTTCCTCCACCGAAACCGAAAAAGAAGGTTGCCATGGAAACGACGGAGCAGGATCAGCAGCAGCAAAATACCACGCCATGTTCATCAACCGTAGGTCTGAACGTTGACGACGACGGGACTGAAGTGTGAAAAGTGAAGCTAATTACAAAAAAAGTACCCTTTTTTATTAACAAACGTAATAACCTGTTACGTTGGTAATCCTGTTTAAAAAAACTGAAAACTCTCCAAAACTTGAAATTATCACGTGTTCAAATTTGTTGTTGTGAGGTTAATTGATCACCGCCACATCATGTGTAATCTGAGTATTATTTTTAACGTAACTTCCATATATACTCTAAAAAGCGACCGACCTTTTTATTAAATAAGTTGTTATGGTAATTAAAAAATCATGATTTTTTTTGTTAATTGTTATTTTAAGCAAAAAATAACTCATATCAGAGAGGTTTGTTGTGTGTAAAGAAAAAAATTCTCACGTGCTTATAGCAAAAAAACAGCTTATTTATATATACTTTGTACATTCACATGCACATATGTCATAGCAACGTTAGTATATTTAGTTTTTAAATATATATTTTGTTAGTAATTTTAGTATCTTTGTTAACTATTTATAACTGTTCATTCCATATCTAAAAAAAACTTCACAACCGTACAAGCATCAACATTCATGTTACAGAAAGAGAGGAGCGTAATTTCCATAGAAACTATATAATTTCCAATTAATTAAAAAACAAACAAAGACTGAATTTTATGATGACGATGCGTGTTGTTGTGTATCACGGTTTGTGAATGCAGTTTAATGTTGTGCTGCTACCGTTATCATTTGTTAATTTTGAGAAAATGAGCTGCAGGAAAAAGGAAATTAATTTTTAAGATGATAAAAAACTCGCAAGTGTGCATGATCTTTTTTCTCTCTCTCTCTGAATCTCTATCAATCTCTATCTATCTATGAATCTATTTACCCATTTATCTTTTTAGGTGGTTTCTAGGACGATGTGGAGTCTCGAGATTAATAAGTTTAGAAGCAAGACTCTTTTTTCTGTATTTATAAAACTCATGTACATGAAAATGTGTACGGGTTTGTGGAGATGAGCGGAAGGGGGTGGAGAATTTTTTTAAAGAATAAAAGTATATAAAAATATAAAGAATTCATTCCAGTTTTGTTTGTAATGGTTCATTTCGTTTTTGGAGTTCATATCAACTTGTATTTAATTTGCATATAATATAAAGGTTGACTGTGCTCCTGGAATTGATGCAAGCTATCTCCTTTCTAGTCTGCCTTCTTTGCTTTGAGAGTTGACAAAAGAAACTGCTACTTCATAACTTCACGTCATCTAAACACTTTAATTTTTCAATTCATTCATTCGTTTCTCATCAAAAACATCTAACATTTCTCTCCTGTGAGAGTACCTACCCGAAGCTTTGGGTAAACGTATTGTTACTAATTATTATTTTTTCAACAAATGGTTCAGAAATAGGTCTATTTTATAAACAAATGTACGTGACTTTTGTTAGAAATATTATTATATTATAATTTAGTTTAAATATTCTTTTTTAGTGCAAAAGGACTTTTGTTTTTAGTAGTTTTAAAGCATATATTTCCCTGTTTAATTACAATAATAATAATAATGCATACAACATGAGTAGCAGTCTCGCGTTTTCATATAAATAAATTAAATGATGCTATAAAAATATTTCGAGTTTTCGTGTTGGTTTATTATTAAGTGGAGAGAAAGCCCAGTCGAGAGTAGATTCTTTGGAACACTGCACCTTCCGTCGTGCACGTAATCCTCACTGGACTTGTTCAACACGAGCGCAGGTTTTCTGCTTCTGCTCCGCTACGCGTGTAATTTTCTTCAAACTGCTAAACTCGTGGTCGCTCTCGAACAATTTGACGACAAAGCTGTTCTCATCCCCTCCAGCCACCTCCATCTCGCTACACATCCGAGCAATCTCAACGGCCTCCTCCGACTTCCACAGAATCTTCTCGGCGACCTGTAGCACCTTCTCCGCCTCTTGGTACACTTCCCACGGGAGCATCAGATCCTCCCGCTTCACACACTCCGCCACCCTATCCACCATGATCCTGCGCACCTCCTTCCCCCTCTCCCCACCGCTCTCCTTGCACAGCTCGTTTATTTCCAGGATTTCCTGCCCGAACCTCATCGACTCCTCTGCAGTGAGCCACGTGGCGAACACGAGCTCATATACGCCCGCTTTCTTTCCCGGATTCGACTTCTTTGGTGAGAACGACAGGAACTCCAAACTCGTTCAAGTCGTTCTGAAGCTGGTGGACCACCTCGAGACTGAGGTCACCGTCTAGCATCGTAATCGTCATGCTGCAGTACTTGTTCATGGCGCACTCGCCTTCAAACCGGACAACCCCAAACTTCTCCTTCATCCACGACGCCAAGTGAGCGTCAGTCTCTCTGCGCTCTCCCTCACGAACCGGATGTCGTTCCTGAGGCCAAACTGCTTCACCACCACCGCTTTCCTGCTCCGCTCCGGTACGTTTTTGACTAGTTGGAGTACCCATCCTGCTGAAGACACCCTCTCTTCCGTCCACCTTTCACTTTTATCCAGTCTTCCAATTAAATTAAATGCCAATTAAACACCAAACTGGTCAAGAAAACCTGTGTCGGTCGCATGCTCTGGGGCAAAGTGAGAAACCCAGGATTAAAATGAAAACTAAACTTCTTTCGAATAAAATAGCATACAATTTTGTCCATCCACATCACAAAAAAATAAACAAAACGAAATAAAACGTAGAAACGACCGATTGTGTGTTTCCTCCACTCTCCTCCAACTCCCTCGATATCTAAAAATAGCCCGTCCAATTTTCCCGAACTCCACCCATGAGCGAGCATTCCAAAATCCGGGGATTCCCTATATCCACACAATAGCATTCCTAACAAATAAAGCGGAAGCGTGTATCACAATTGAACATGATGTACTTGACACGCTGATATGGTTCCATTTTTTGTTCGAGAGGAAGAGCAGCGCACAGAGAGAGTCTGAAAATAGACTAGTCTCGAGAAGCACATTCCAACAAATTCCCCGAGAGCAAAGTCGATCGGGTTTCGAGTCAGTGTGTTGTGAGATCTCGCACAATTAACACCACTCACAGAACAACAGCTTACGTTTACTTTTCCAACGCACACTCCACTCTACCCAACTACAAGTTACCATGGTGAGCAGTTTAACATTTTCTTTTTTAAATTTTTACATAATTTCCAGTGGAAACGGGTCCGTTATTTCACCAAGAAACCTGTGTTTTAATATTTGAATGTGTTTTAATCTTGACAGGGTGATCTGTCAGCTCGTGATATTGAACGTAAGTACAAAAAATTATTATTATTTTGTTGTAAAAATTGTAAACGTGAGCGTAACACCTGTAAAAAAAGCGACGCATCTACCGTTAAATTATCCCGTAGCGTTGTAAAACAAGCTAGTACGCCTCGTTGAGCGTGTTCGACAGCATTCTCAGCCCCGAACACCCGGGCAGTTTCAGAGAACAGCAGCGAAATCCGGGACGATGCTCTCGAACAATCTATTTTTAGAACACGCTCACCATATTTGGTGGCGTCTGCCAGGAAAAAATACGGGATGCAGTCATGAAGTTTTGGAATGGGGCAAGATGAGAACAGTTGGAAATTAATTTAACAATTGTTGGTTGTTGTTTTCAATTAGGCGCCAAGTTCGCGTTCAGCATCTACGACTTCGAGGGTGGCGACACGGTCGACGCTTTCTACCTCGGAGATGTTCTCCGCGCCCTTAACCTCAGGTTGAACGCAATTAAATTATTTTAAATTTTAAATGAGTTACCATGGTTTTAATGATAAATTAAATTGCCATTAAATGTCCACAGCCCCACCAACAAGCTGGTCGAGAAGCTCGGCGGCACCAAGAAGAGGAGTAAGTAAATAACTAACTAAAAAGCGCTATTTTCTCCCCCCGTTTCCATGGTAACTAAAAAAATGACCTGTCTGTGTTCATAGACGAGAAGAAGCTGAAGGTTGACGAGTTCCTCCCAATCTACGGGCAAGCGAAGAAGGACAAGGACGTCGGAAACATCGAGGACTTCACAGAGATCCTGAAGCTCTACGACAAAAACGGAGACGGAAAGATGGCACTCGCTGAGCTCTCACACATTCTCCAGTCCCTTGGTAACGAGATTACTAGTCACACAGCTTTTTTGTATCTTACCTTAGCAATTACCCCTTTTGTACATTTTACCCCGTTGATATTTGCTAAAATAAGTTGAAAGAAAATTCGTAGAAGCGGTCGACCACAGGGTGGAACAGGAATGGTAATTACAACTCAACGCACACTCAATTTTGTAAAAATTGTCCAGTTTTCATGCGAGTTTATATATAGGAATTTAATTTAGTAGTTTAGTGTAGATTTAGTAGAGCGTAGCCCTATTTTGTCCTGTAGTCAGTTAATTCATGTGATTGTGTGATTTGGATGGTTAAATTAATTTTGGAATGCGTGATCGCAGGTGAGCGTCTTGAAAAGGACGAGGCCGATGAGATCCTCAAGGACTGCTGCGAACCTGAGGACGAGGACGGGTTCATCGAGTACAAGCGTGAGTTGCATACACCAACTAATTATACACCTTTAATTGTAATTAAGTGAATGTTATTATAAACGTGCATTTTTATGTAACAGCCTTCCTGAAGAAGCTGATGGCCGGTCCATACCCCGAAGAGGCCTAATTTTTGGACTTAATTAATCCAAAAATTAAGCGGACCACCACGCAAACAACCGGACTTCTTGAACTGACCACCACCACCACGATCTCTCTACGGATCTATTTCATGATAATATATTATGCGTTACCATAAACATCTGTGTATAAACGCATGTTTTAATTGATTCAATTACCATTCTGGAATCAATTTATTTTTTCTTCTTTTTTTGTTTACGGACCATTCTTGTTTACGAAAAAAATACATAAATAAAATGAAACATTAAAAAACACAACAACAATAAATTGTTTAATAAACAACATCTTGATTTGATTCAGCAATTTACACTTCATTCGTAGCTTTTGCCCAAATTATTTCAACAATTATTTTAATTGCATCTCAATCTACCTACATTTTATTTAATTGCATGCATTCCTAAAAAAATACCGCAAAAAAGTCCATGCAAAAAATTTCCCATCTCTCATACACAAGCAATCTCACAAAAAAAACCTGAATACAAGCGCCACCTACCATTTCCACGCGAAACCACGTCGAGTTCAAAAAGCTGAACTCTGAACAAAGTCCATCCAAACGCGACGCTACTCAACAAAGCTCTCCGAACCCCACTGGCGCCATCTACCAAATTGCCCCGAGACTCGGTCGTTCATCTCCTCCAATCTATATAGCAACAGATCTATATACCCCGGTCGATATCCCCACACACACCACACACGTTACCCAATCTCTAAAGCCCAGCCCCTATATATCCACAGCAACGACGAGAAATCATGCGCCGGCACTTCTCCCCGTCTCCTCTTCTCTCTCCAAACAGAGAGATATATAGTGCGAAAACCGCATATCCTACCAATGCAAACTGCAACCCGAGAATATACACGCAGCCATCTGTAAAAAATATCTCCATCGCGACGACGAGCAGCCAGCCTACCAACACATCCATCTCCACTTCTCCATTTTCCACAGTTTCGCCGTCTCTCGTGTCTCTTGCATCTTCTCAGGTTAGCCATTAATATTTTAAATATTTTTCTCTCTTTAAAAATATTAATTAACTGCGAACATTAAACTTAATTAATAATTAAATAGAAAGCTAATTAGAAAACTTGTGTGTGTATTTAATTGCAGCGGTTTTTGTAACGACCGAAAGGTAACAAATCTCTCTCTCAGCGTCTGTTGTTCCAGCGAACAAAAAAACCAATCAGGATGAACTCTTTCCGTTACGCCGCCACCACCCTGGCCCCCAGGTTCGCGTCAGGTCTGTACAGCACCGCCGGCAAGCCCTCCATCATGATGATGTGCGCCAGGCCCACCGCCGCCATCGTCACCAGCCCACTTGACTCGGTAAGCCATGTAATCAGCTGACTTTTTTTATTAAGTGGAGGTGGTGGAGTGGAGGAGATTGTAGTAATTATAATTAGCTAATTACAATTTAATTGTGTTTGTGCGCAGGCCCGCTCCATCTCTACGACAGTGGCCCGTCGGGACATTGACTCCGCCGCCAAGTACATCGGTGCTGGAGCCGCCACCGTAGGAGTAGCAGGTTCCGGTGCTGGTATCGGATCCGTTTTCGGATCTCTCATCATCGGTTATGCTAGGTAAACTAACTAACCTAATTAAGTACATAATTAATTTAATCGCTTGTTAGTGAGATTAGTTAATTAATTAATGCTCTATCTAATTGTCTGTTTCCGTAGGAACCCCAGTCTGAAGCAGCAGCTGTTCTCCTACGCAATTCTCGGATTCGCTTTATCCGAGGCTATGGGTCTTTTCTGTCTCATGATGGCGTTCTTGCTCCTGTTTGCTTTCTAAATCATCCTAACTTAAAATTAAATTACTTTCCAATTAGCCTGTATTAAAATATTAGCGTGTGGCAAAAAGCAAGAGTATATACACCGGAATTTATCATCATTATATTCCAAATAAAAACAGGAATTTTTTGCTAGTTTACAAATTGTGTGTAGAGTATTTAAAAAATGAAAATTGTAAAATAACGTGGGGTTGTTGGAGGTGCGGGGTGGAGTGTCAATAAAAACAGATTGTTGTAAAAAAAATATTATTATTATGGAGTGTTGGTTTATTTAATGGGGAGGGAGTTTAAGTTAAGTGCATCAGAGATAGATTTTAAAGTGTAGAAACGGGCTACGCTAACGTGAAGTTTTTAAAGTTTGCACAATTTTCGACATAGCTATAGCAACTTGGTTAGTTTATTATTATTATTTATTACGGTTTAAAATTGATCCTGAGAACATAAAATTCCCGTAGTTCTCGTGTTCTGTAAGCAGCAGTTATTTTAAATACCTAATTACAGTTTGCATGAGTAAATAGCTCTTTAAAATCGCTATAGTAATCAATCACGCACGCAACATCCCATGATCATTATCGTTAACTTACCGTTTCCCTAACCGTCCATTTTCCTACTTTTACTGGCGAAAGTTTCCAATTTTTAAACGGTTTTAAAAAGCGAAAGCATTTACACAGGAAGTAGTAGATCATCATCATCATCTTAACCATTAAACATAATTAATTTAATCAATCATTCATTTCCTTAAATCCTAAAAAAAAGCCATTCCTTTTCTCCACCCATTATAAAACCCACCAAAAGTCATCATCTCATGTCATTAAAATACCGAACCCCGTAAAAAAACCATCCCTCCCTCCTGCGAAGTCCCTCCCACCCACACCACCACCTCATCTCATCCCCTTTTTTCCACCTCATTATACAAAAAACTTTCCCATCCCCCACTGCACCAAAACAAGGTATTAGAGATCTCTCGCCGCAGATCATCTGCTGAAAGTCATGTGACGTAGAGAATAAATTCCACCATCCTCACACCTGAGCAGCTCTCCTCATCACCACAACAACAGTCCATAGTCCATGTGCTCTCAACCTCGAAAAAAAACAACATGGGCTAAAAAAACACAAACAACTCATCATCGCGCAAAACAAATCACATCATCTCAATTCCCAATCAATTTTAATTAATCATCACACAATGGCCAAATAAAACCCCCGACACAATAGAAACCATGGAAACCTTATCACCATCATCAACCAGAGTATTAAAATTACAGACAAATAAATAATTATAGCCATTATAGTCAATTAAATCATTACATTCTCTCTGTGTGCCAGTAAAATTAAGCTGACTAGTCACGTATAAAAAATTCCCCCAAAAAATCACACCCCATCTTAATAAAAACTCAATTAAGTAAATAATATGAAGAGCAATGTTCTCGAACTCAGTACTCATCATCACCGGTGCTTAGCAACGACTCCATCATCCTCAACGGCTCAAAATAACGACTCAATCAATCAATCACCACGCGAGATTATTAGCGGATATTCAGGTCACAGAAGCAACACGTCACTGCCCACAATCCTAGTTACAACTGCTTATTGCCATGGTGATGAGCGTTCGAAAAGCGACTCAATACAGATTACCAGCGTTAGTGACGTGATAAGCACTTTAATCACCTTGATAACCACTATAACACGTGGTCTTAACAAATTTTGTTTTGTTCTGATTAACAGAATGGGCGTCGTCGCCGTGAGATAACGAATAATGAGCGGATAGTAAGCAGCCTGGCGGCGGGGGCTATCGCTGGAGCGATCGCCAAGACGACCATTGCTCCTCTCGACAGAACTAAAATTTACTTCCAGGTAGTTTTTAATACGCAACTTAACCATGGTATATATTTTTTGCGTTGCCATTATTGTCAGTAGAAACCTATAAACGTACATTGAGTCTGCATAAAAAGCAGCCGGTATTCTTCGAAATGACCCGTCTACTAGCATGGAAATTTATTTGTTGCTATAGTGGAGGGGTCATTTCGAAGAATATCGGCTACGTTTTATGTAGACTCAATGTACGTTTATAGGTTTCTATTGACAATAATCTATCTTAAAATTCTCGTGTAGACGACCCCCTCGACACCTTTCAGCGCGCGGAACGTGCTAAAATACGTGTACAAAAGCTACAAGTCGACAGGATTCACGTCGCTATGGAGGGGGAACAGCGCCACCATGGTAACTGGATACCATTTAAATATTTCACACATGTGACCTTTGAGAATTTTAGCTAACTATAATTGTATTGCATTTTACGGAGATTATAAATATCCTTGCTACACGTGTGAGAGAAATATATATATGCCTACCGGTTGTGTTGAACTTTAAAATACGTTTTTGAGCGTTATGAATAATTACAGATGAGAATAGTCCCTTACGCAGCTATACAGTTCAGTGCCCACGACCAGTTCAAGAGGTTCTTCGGAACGGACAAGGAGAACACACACGAGGTCACCAGGTTCCTTTGCGGCTCTTTGGCAGGTCAGCGATCAATTAACTTAGCATTTAACCATTTAATTATTACGTATTTAAAGCCCTATTAATTAAACAGGCGTGGTAGCGCAATCACTAACGTACCCACTGGACCTGACGCGCGCCCGTCTCGCCGTGAGCTCAAACTCTCAGTACACCAGCCTAGCCGACGTGTTCGTTAAAACGGTCAAAACGGAGGGACCCTTGGGGCTCTACAAGGGATACATAGCCACCATGGCGGGTGTGGTGCCGTACGCAGGTGCCCATGCACACACTTTTTAATTTGTTGCCACAGAAACAAGCTAAAAAATTTAAACAATTTAAAAATGTGTTCTATGTTCTCAGGCTGCTCGTTCTACTGCTACGAGAGTCTGAAGCGGTTCTGGAAGCGCAAGTTTGGCGAGGACAGCGTATCAGGTTTCGAGCGCCTGTGTTTCGGTGCCATTTCCGGTATCATTGGCCAGAGTTCGAGTTACCCTCTCGACATTGTCCGCCGACGACTCCAAACGGGCGTTGTCGAGGAGAAGATCCAGAACGGCACGTTTAAAGTATTCAGGATGCTCGTGTACATCGGCAAGACTGAGGGCGTCGTCAGGGGTGAGATTAACATGCACTCTAATATAAATTAATTTAATTGCGCACTAACGAATAATTAATTTGTGTCAGGTCTGTACAAGGGCCTGAGTATGAACTGGATAAAGGGCCCAGTAGCAGCCGGTATTAGTTTCGCCATGTTCGACTGGAGTCAACTGGCCCTCATGGACCTCATGCTGAAACGGGATAGTAGCTAGTAGCTGAGCCCGTTGTTGCCATGGTGCTTTTTACTACGTGATTAAAAAATTATGAATAGTCTGAGTGCTTCTTCAAATCTTTCCGGAGAGACAATAAATCAAAAAAAATTTCTTGTGATTTTTTACACAAATGTGGATAGATATATCGTGAACTGATGTGAAAAATATAATAAAAAAATTATATCGCTTTTTTATGATTTTTTGGCAGGTTACAATTTATTCAGTTTAGTTATCAATCACATTCCATAATTAAATCAGACGAAAGTACTTTACTTCTTGGCCTTGTACACTGAAAAGTGTGAGTACGAGTCGACGAAGCACACGAAAGGCTTGAACTCGTGGAATCCTAAACTCGTGATTGAATTATTCGCCATCCCGATCCTCCCGAAACCTGCGAAGCCCCCCTCCCTTATCGAGTTGCTCAGGAATGCCGTCTGCCCGTGGAAACCGTACACGTTCGCCGTGCTCGTCGACGTTCCACTACAAACACAAGTTAACAATTAATTACGCACTTAAGTATCAATTAAAAGTAAATTAAAGCTACTTACATGCCAAAGTACGGAAGATTGGGATGAATATCAACGGCGGTAACGTCCATGGTCGTCTCTATCGTTTTCGTGGGCGACTTGCTCCTGAGGTCAAAGAACCGGACCCTCCCATTCGAGCTCCCAGCGACGACGCTCCTGTCGTGTCTCAACCTAACGCTCTGAACCGCACACGTGACCCCGGTCGGCTGGAAGTCCCTCCAAGTGCTCGTTATGCACTCTGACGGAGGCACTCTAAAGTCAAGCAGGCGCACTGAGCCGTCCTCCCCTCCCAACACAAACACGTTCGGCTCTACACACAAATATAAAATTTAAATTAATCTCCATGGCAACAGATTAAAAAGTAAATATATTTAATTAACTCACCAACTCTATTACAATCCAGCGCAGTAACCCAGCAGTCCCCTAGCCCCCCTCCACTCGTATCCCCCTTCAATTTCTCCGGAATCCCTAACCCCCCACCTCCCCCAATCTCCCTCACCAACCGCTCACAGCCAACGTCCCAAACCCCAACCAAGCTGGACCTGTTCCCATGGTACCCAACGACCAATCTTGTACTCTCGTGCTCGTACTTCATCATCAGATTACTCACGCGTGCCAGATTACTAACTGACCACGCCGTGACGAGCGTAGACTGCCTGGACTCCATGGAAGGTTTGTAAATCCTGACGCAAGCGTCGTTGCAGCCCGTTGCCAGGAGACTAGAGGTGCTCGTCACGATGCTGTCCTGGGGATTGATCCACTCGAGGGATGTGATGAGTGGGGAAGAGCTTGATGTCGTGTGCACGTACGAATTTGTGGTGTGGTCGATTTCCGTTCTGTTTAGCACCCGAGGTTGAACTTGGAACGAGGGGGTTGGCGTCTGAGGGAGAGACGTGGGGGTGGAGGAGGAACTCGAGGGGGAGGACGACATCGAGGAAGAGTACGAGTTGTACGGCGTGTACGCTGACAGGTGGGACGTGTCGTCTGGGATGTAAAAGAAATGGTGGAAATTATAAATCCTTCATAACTACACTATAAATCATGTTAACTCCAATATAACTCCTCCATAACTCCAGTACAACTCCACTATGAATCATATTAACTCCGATACAACTTCAAAAAAACTCCAATATAACTCACCATACTCAAAGACGAGAAAAACGGATTTATCGACGACCATGTTCATGCTGGTGTGCCCAATCCTGGAAACGTCCAGCGAGCTCAGACTCCCAGTCGCGCTGCCTTGACCACTCCCACTCGCCCCCTCCACGACAGCAGGTCCTCCTACGACAACAAGGTTCTAAAAACAACACCACCAAATCACCTTAGCAACCCCACATAAAAAATATTCAAAAAAATACATTCCCTCCACCCACCTCGTAAGGATGAAACTTGACGCAAGAAATCCCTCCGTTCCTAAGCACCTCGTTCAGGTTCTTACTAACGACCTGATCCTCAATCTTCCCCGGAAAGTTCTTGACCCGTTTAAAGCAGTCTCTCCTGACCTTGGCGTTCCTCGTGTAAACCCAGTTCCTCGTGTACACACTCGGATCTTGAGGATCCAACCCGTCATAATTATCCCCCTCCCCCGTCCCCCCGACACTCCCCCCACCACACGGCCTCGAAAACTGAGCCCAGCACCAATTGATAAATTTAGTCGCGACGATGGGCGTGATGCTCACAGGCGTCGCAGCCGCACTCCCCGCCGCCGACCCCGGCGTCCCAGGTCCCTGAGTCGTTGTCGCCACACCTCCAATACTCGCCCTTGTCGGAGTGTTAAGACTCCCCGTCGGAGTGCTCGGTTTGCTTAAACTCTCCCCTGAGCTCTCCATCTCCCTGGCGACAAAAGACTTTGATATGGACATTTGCTGCTGCTTGGCAATAGCTTTGCTCCGGACGTGGTCCAGAATGGCACGAGCGAGTATCGCGACGCCAGGATGTGGATCTCGTTCCATCTGCAGCAAACTGTTGTACACTCGGTTGTAGATACCCGTGATTGAGGACGAGCCCGTTGCCGTGGCGGCGCCTGACGGGGACGGCTGCTGCGGTTGCGGCACTGCTGCGGTCGACGGAAGTCCAACCGCTGCTGGTGGGATGAACACGTTCACTACGAGATAAATTAAATTAAATTAGCACTAGTACTAGTTGCCTTAGCAATTAATTAAAAGTGAGATCCCCGTGTCACATGTTTGCATAAAAACTTACTGAGATTAGAAAGCGAGCTGCTACTAGCGACGCGTCTGATGGAGTCGATGCCCCCTGCTCCACCCCCCGCGACATGCAAGCCGGTGTACACCTCTCCTCCGCTGATGGTCATCATGTTGCCAGCGGTAACGTTATTACCCAGCAGCGCCCGCATGCGAGCATTATTCCCAATTCTCCTCAGGTTAACAGGGCTCACCAGATTCCCGAGCCCTTGAGTTATAAAGTACTGCGACTCTACATCACCATAGCAACGAAAGCGTTATTTCCCAGCACAACAGCAGCACCCAATAGCCAACTTACAATTACACCCATGCGTTCAAGTAAATTTAAAATATCCATAGAAACCCGGATGCAAGTTGTACTTACCAATGGCCATGTTTCTCTCGGCGACGTGAACAAAGTGGTTCTCGAACACGAGCACAAAGTTATGCAGCGCGACGACAATCTCCTGTCGCACGAGCGCACTGCACTCGTGATCCCCGAGCTTATTAAGAATCATAAGCACAACGGCGTGATCGATGCTGTTCGAGTGCTCCGACCTGTCGTGAGTGCTCAGGTTTATGAAGCTCCCGAGCGCAAACACGGCAGCGGCGCGGACCTCCGGATTACTGTCGCCAAGGATAACTGCGATCTTCTCGTGCGCGCTGTCTCGAACTCCGCACCATCTCGCGGATGGAAAGTCCTGCCACGTTAGACCCAGGCAGATACACACCCACTTGTGTAAGTTCGAGAGGTTGGCAGGTGTCGAGCCTGTGAAGTCAGTGTCTTCTAACGAGAGGAGACACGTTGCTATGGAGTTTGCTTGGAGAGCTGCTTGCTGGCCTTGGGGGTAGTTCCGGACAATGTTCGAGAGGACGAACACGGCCATGGTGCGGTACTCGAACGAGAGAGACGTGTCTGTTACCATCTGGATGAAGTACTTGTGCGAACCGTCGCGGACTAGGTCCGTTTGGCAGGTCTGCGGATAACACTTGTGTTAGTGCCCATGGTAACTGGGATAATAATAATAGATTATTGTGTTACCTGGTCGACAGCGAGTATCTTTGCCCAGATGAACACGAGGAGAGGTCTGAGTTCCTTGGCAGAGCTCTGAAGTAGCTTGAGAACGTACGGGAATATCCCGACGCTGAGCGCGAGGTTAACAGCCCAGTACCCGAGGTCCAGAAACTTCCCGAGCAGCTCGAGAGCCCTCACACGATGAACCTGGCTGAGCAGAACCTGAAGAACGATCGGAAGCTGTTCTGGAGGATTCCGCTTCGAGTGACCGAGCGTGAGCCACACCTCGAACGCCGTCAGCTGCTCTTCGAAGAAGGGCGACGGGGTGTGCGTGAACTGCTCGGGGGTCTGCGACGGGCCCTGGTTCTCGCGGGCCTTCAGTTGACTCAGGCACTGGTCCAGAGCGTAGTCCCACGCCTGCCACATTGCTGACTGGTGCATTGGGGGCATCTGCAATCGAAATTAGTTTAAATTATTTATCTACAATAGTTTAAATTAATGAATTAGTTCGTGTGAAACTGACCTTTGGGGATGAAACTGGAGTGCAGTCGTACGAGCGCATGATCCGCTCCGCGAGGAGAAAGTTCCTGAACAGCGACGCGACCAGGAGGTCCTGTCGGAACAGTTTCTGGAACAGCTGCTTTGGGAGGAGGTTCCACGCTATCGTGTCTGTGATCGCTGTGAATATCCAGTTCAGCTCGCCCAGCATCGTGCGGCGGTCGTTCAGCTGCCCAGGTACTCTACACAAAAGAAAGTAACTTGGAGTTATAGTGGAGTTATGGAGGAGTTATATTGGAGTTATATTGGAGTTATACTGGAGTTATACTGGAGTTATACTGGAGTTATCAGGAGTTATACTAGAGTTATGTTGGAGTTATATAATTCACTCCACTCTACTCACCTCTCGACAGTCTCAAGATTGATCCCATCACAGAGCAGCTTATTAAACGAAAGATTACTCCCACCCGCACTGCCACTCAAACTGGAGCTCCCCGCAAGGGTCGCAGCAGCCGCCGTAGTCCCCCTGCCACTCCCCTGATTCTGGAGCACGAACCACCTCAACGCCATGCGAATCGGAGTGGTCAAGCACGCCGTAAAAAGGTCCGCTGGCAAGTCTGGATTGGTGGGAAGGACCTGAGAGTCGGAGCACGCACCCAACTGAATGCAGCTAGAGTAATTCGGAGGATGCGGACTCCCATCCCTCGAAGTAGCTCCCCCACTACTCCCATTCTCCCCCGCCGTCCCGTCCCCTCTCCCCCTGTTAACCTCGCTGTAGTACTCCCTCTCATGCTGCTCAGCGAACTGGTGGAAACTCTTGATGATTATCCCGGCGTTGTTGCAGTCGTAAACGTAGATGCTGGGGTATCCCATCCAAGTCTGGAGGTCGTATATGCTCAGGGGGATGTACTGAGTGTAGTTCCTGTTGAACACCCAGATCTCCCCGTTTGTCGTTGGACACGGCACTCCGTGGCCGTTGTAGTGGAATAACACTCGCTCTTCCTTCGCGTTCCTCCTCAAACTCGTGCACAGCTTCTTGACCTCGTCGACGGTCGGGTCGAGCGACTGTTTGTAACGTGCTCGGGGCTGCCAACGCTCGTACTGCTTCTGGAGGTTCTGACCTATCTGCTCGAGTGCCTTTTGGGGGGACAGGCTCAGGGGATCCACCCAGCACTCCAGGCGGGCACACGGCTGCAGTTTTATCAAGCCTGGAGGATCCACACCAACGTTTAGGCACACGCACAGGGCCACAGAGACCGTTTTCATCTGAAACACACGAATGGTAATTAATTATAATTAACGTTAATTAGATAGTTAATTGTGACCTTACCCTCTCCTTCATCCTCCACCCCTGAGGTGGAACATCGAACCCCTCGATTTTCTCCGAGTGCCGTGGCTCCTGAAACACATGTGGCTGTGCCCAGTCGTGCGTCTCCTGGAAATACGACTCCTCGTCCGTACCTACGCAACAAAATTAAGCACGTCGTTAATTAACCGCTCTCTATAAACACACTCATTTAATTAGCGACACACAGGTAAGTAGACTAACTCCTAAAGTTGAGTTCCAGAACGCGGTCCATTGAAGCCATGCCAAAAGTTCGTGTATCTTAACCAACCTACTTCACCGGAATGATTAATTTTTTTTGATTGTCAAGACTACAAAAAGAAATATAGTTAAGTATCCAGAATTAATCAGTTAACAAATCAATGTACGCAAAATTAGGATAAAAATATGTGCATTTGGTATTCTCTCTCAGCTGTGTTTATTGTTTTCAGCTCTCTGGAGAACCACCGCACATGTGATCCTCTGGACAAGCTATTCTTGTTGCTATAGAGCAGAAGCAGAAGAGTGTAGTTTGCAAGGTTGCAAGATTGTTTTTTAGGGATCGGGGCAACGTGAGAGTCTTCAAGATTCCTTTGCTTTTCTTATGCTCACACACATGTGCTTTGGTACACCACACCACCTGCTCATCATTTACCGTTACCTTTGTTGCTTCTTGCTGTATAAAAAATTATGAGGATGTCTTGTGCTCCAAGAAAAAAGATCAGGTAAGTTGAGTGTGAAATCTACATCCACTGCCACGTTACCTTAAATTATGGAAGATGCAAAAAAATGGTAAAAAAATACTCCCCCAAAGATACTCCTCTTTCTCTGTTGACACTTTTCTCTCTCTCTCCATCTATCCATTCAACTCTCCTCATTCATCCCAGTGCCCAGTTGCCAGTGATTGTTTCGTTGTTTTTTTTTGCAATTTTTTCTCGGAAAAAAAAATAATAGCAAAAATAAATTTTTGAGGTGTGGAAAAAGATAGTTGACTTTTGGTTTTGTTTATTATTGTTTGTGTGTACAAGATCGAAGATCCCCTCCAACAACAACAACAGCATCATCAACAAACGCTTCCTACATCCCCTCCACCTCCACCGCAGTCCCCTCCACAACAACAATAGCCTCAGATATCAGCCCCGTCGGTACGATCGCAAGTGGAAGCACTCGAACAAACACACAGCCTCCACCACTGCAGAACCAAAAGTCGACGCAAACAGAGACGACGCTCGTGGCGCTGCCAAACCGCCATATCTCATCCTCGTTATCAGACCAATCGAACGACCAGGACAGTCCTGTCCGTCCACTGATCCTCCCGACACCGCTCCTCCGCCCTGACTTTTGGTTTTGTTTATTATTATTTGTGTGTGTGTGTGTGTGTGCAGAGCACAACACGAACAAGATCCCTCCAACAACAACAACAACAGCATCATCAACAAACGCTTCCTACATCACCTCCTCCTCCTCCACCCAAAACAACGCTCACCACCGTTCCGCCCCGCAAATGAACCCAGGCCGAGGTGGTTCAAACAACTCAATCCGTACGTCTCGCCGCCACGCTCCACCACACCGCTCAAGCTCTCTACACTCTCGCTGAACACCCACTCGACGCACCATCACGCTACTTACGACAAACATCGCCAACCCATCCGCATCAGGATTATCAAGACTTTAACCCGGCGGATTTCACAACGCGCATCACCTCCACCTTTCATCATCTTCATCTTCACTCAACAAGAACTGCTGACATCAAGTTTTAACAAAAAAATCCAGCCCAATCAATTCTCTCTCTCTCTTAACTTTTGTGTTCATATGTTTTCGCGTAAAAGCAAGAAAGTTTTTAGCAACGAATTTATAGCTAGTTGCTTAAAAAGAAAACTTGCAAAAAAATAACCGTGATATATTAAGTAAGCAAGACGAACCCGCTGCACGACTGATAAGAGAAGCAAGTTATAAAGAAAAGAACTAACGACACACGTAGAATTAGTACCTGAGTATAGATAGCACGTAACTGTTAACTAGAAGATGAGAGCGTTGTCGTTGTCAATCATTTCTTGCCTGATGGCACTAGTGGCAGTGGTTTACTGCGACAACAAAGGAAATGTAATTCACAATTATTATGGTCCCACGACCGTGAATAATAACGTAAAAATAAGTATTTATAGTAAGTTCATAGTGCTCAATGAGATACATATAAGCTTAGTTTACATGATACGTTGACTTGACGCCAATAGGGCGTTATTTTAGAAAATTTTAAAAGATGTTTTTTTTAATTTAACATTTTTTAGACGATTACGACCCAATTAAAATTGAAGAGCAACGCTTGCTCTCGCAAGATGTTCCCCCAGAAGACCAGCAGAAGGGGCCTGTCAAGGTCCTGGCCGATTGCAACGTTGAAAGTTGTGCGGCTGTCGCCCGCTGCGGCGATGAAATCAAGACTGATGAGGGTATCCTCGTGCTGACCAAAGCAAATTACGAGCACACGATTAAGGACAATGAATTTATTCTTGTGGAATTCTGTAAGTTTATTTTTACCTAAAATTGAATGTGTGTACAATGTGGTGTGGGGGTGGGCGTGAGTATCTCGTTTTTGGAAACTGGGGCACTTTGAGACCCGAGTTTTTTTGCTTGAAAGTCTAAAGCCAAAAATGCAAAATATATTTTCAGTATAATATGCCGTGTGGTAACACAATTGTCTGTCTGCTGATGACTAATGTGTGATTGTTGTTTTTTTTTCTCTTTTATTTCAGATGCCCCGTGGTGTCAGCACTGTAAAACCCTTGCCCCCGAATACGTAAAAGCTGCCAAGAAATTAAAGCAGCAGGGCTCCTCCATCAAACTGGCCAAGGTGGATGCCACCGCGGAGGCAGAGCTTGTGGAGGAGATTGGGGTGTGGGGCTATCCCACCTTGAAATTCTACCGGAACGGAAAGCAGATTGGCTACAGTGGAGGGCGTACCGCTGATGAGATTGTTAACTGGCTGTTGAAAAAGACCGGGCCTCCTGCTACGACCTTGAGGAGTGTTGAGGAACTCAACTCCTTGGTTGAAGGAAATGAAGTGGTTGTGGTGGGTTTCTTCGCGGTAAGTAGATAATGATCATGATGCTTTAATTTTAATCTGTGATAATTTGATTTTTAATTGTTGTTTTATCTGTTACAGGCTCCTGATAGCGCTGCTGCGAAGCAGTATTTGGCCGCTGCTGAGGGATTCGATGACTGTCCGCTAGGACTTGTGACTGATTCGGCAATCGCTGCCGAATACAAGTCTAGCCGAAATGCTGTGATCATTTTCAAGGATGTAAGTTTAATGGCATTTTTTTATTTATTTTCTTTCACAGCATTAGTTGCAAAAGAACAAGTTAACAAGATTCTAATTTTATGTGTTTTTTATTTATTTATTTTCCAGTTTGATGATGGCCGATCTGAACTCACCGAAGATCTCACCGAAGAAAATATTAGCAAATTCATCAAAACTGAATCTCTTCCATTAGTCGCTGACTTTAACAAGGAGGATCCACGTTTCGATGAGTTTTCTCTCCTCCACAGGTCCCTGGCTGATGAAGCCAGGAAGCGGGTATGTTCAAGAAAATTTAAAAATATATTTATTATAAATTAAAATTAGTAACTTAACGTGAAACTAATTAGGTAATTTGTCCTTGTTTTCTTTACAGAGTCGCAGCTCGACCGTTCCAGCCCACAAGGATATTTAGGATGAACTCTTTCCGTTACCTCCACCACACAACATCCTCCACTTTCCGCAGTTTCGCCGTCTCTCGTCTCTCTTGCAACTTCTCAGGTTAGCCATTAATATTTTTTTTAATAATTTTATCTTACTGCGAGCATTAAACCGACAAACTAATTAATAATTAGAAAGCTAATTAGATAACTTTTGTGCGTGTATTTTTTGCAGCGGTTTTTGTAACGACCGAAAGGTAACAAATATCTTTCTGCGTCTGTTGTTCCAGCGAACAAAAAAACCAATCAGGATGAACTCTTTCCGTTACGCCGCCACCACCCCACTTCTCCATTTTCCACAGTTTCGCCGTCTCTCGTGTCTCTTTCATCTTCTCACGTTAGCGATTAATATTTTTTAATTAATTTTTCTCTCTTCAAAAATATTAATTAACTGTGAGCCTTAAACTTAAAAAGCTAATTAGAAAACTTGTGTGTGTGTATTTTTTGCAGTGGTTTTTGTAACGACCGAAAGGTAACAAATCTCTCTCTGCGTCTCTGTTGTTCCAGCGAACAAAAAAAACCAATCAGGATGAACTCTTTCCGTTAAGCCTTGTAATCAGCTGACTTTTTTTGTAAGGAAAGTGGAGGTGGTGGAGGAGGAGAAGGAGATTGTAGTAATTATAATTAGCTAATTACAATTTAATTGTGTTTGCGCGCAGGCCCGCTCCATCTCTACGACAGTGGCCCGTCGGGACATTGACTCCGCCGCCAAGTACATCGGTTCAGGTGCCGCCATCGTAGGAGTAGCAGGTTCCGGGGTGGTATCGGATCCGTCTTCGGATCTCTCATCATCGGTTATGCTAGGTAAACTATTAACTAATTATTCTCCAATTAATTAATCGCTTGTTAGTGAGATTAGTTAATTAATTAATGCTCCATCTAATTGTCTGTGTTTCCGTAGGAACCCTAGTCTGAAGCAGCAGCCGTTCTCCTACGCAATTCTTCGAGGTTATGGGTCTTTTCTGTCTCATGATGGCGTTCTTGCTCCTGTTTGCTTTCTAAATCATCCTAACTTAAAAATTAAATTACTTTCCAATTAGCCTGTATTAAAATATTAGCGTGTGGCAAAAAAAGAGAGTATAGCCACCGGGAGGAGGCGGCGGTGTAGAAACGCTCAATCCTAATGTGCCAGAATTTGTACCTAAGTCGAAAGTTGCGTCATTTTAAAAAACAAAACCGTTATTAATTTGCATTTGATATTATTATTTTCCTTTTTTGTGCTGATTGCATTTTGCAGTTCTCTCTCTCTGTATTTACGTGTCTATGATAGTCGTGTTCTACTATCAAGTCAAACTGCTTTATTTTCTCTGTTTTTTTTTTTGACGAATAGTTTGTTGTTTGTTTTTCTTATGCTTAAAAATCTTCCCTCGATGGAATATAACACGTAAACATGATAATTAAATTAGCCTAAACGAACGTTGCTATGGCAAAGATTTTTTTTTGTACAGAGAGATAAGTCATAGAAGAAAATGTATGAAAATAATTCGGAGAACAAAAAACAATTTATACTACAAAAACCTAAACGAACCGTGTTAAATATGATTTTTAAAATTGATAATTATTTCCTCAGTAGCGTTTTTACTACATTTTAATTTATTTTGCACACCGTAGTACTCAAGAAGGCGGTAGTAGCGATAGCAACAACTTATACACGGTCAGGGGTATCGGATTTATATATTTGTACATAAGGAGACAGTTTGCAAGTTATACGCGGGATAATTATTAATAGGATGAGGAATTATTATAGAGAGAAATAAAAAATTTAATTAAAAAAAATCACGATCATTAGAGAGAAGATGAGGAAAAATATTTGTTGATTATACATTAATAAATGGAGCGAGTACATAACGTTGGAAATTATGCAAAAATTCTAATAATAGTTCTAATAGCAGCAGTAGTATTAGTGGTAACCATCTACCGGACAAGATCATCATCATCACGAGCACGATGATAAGGGACGCGAGACTAGTGATGGAGGTGGGGTTAAGTAAATTTACACTACTTTACATCTTTTTTTTTGCCCCTAACCTGACCTCGAGCGAAGCGAGCGATAACAACGGTCAGTTCTGGATATGGCAACCAAATCAATGGCAACAATATAACGGCAGGTTGCGTATCCAGAAGGGGTTATGCATTTCGTCATACCCGAAAAACAGTTGAAAGCCTATTTTGGCGGAACGGCTGGGCCGATTTTGATGAAATAAAATTTGCTGTCATTCTGAGTACGTGGGGAGTGTTGCTAGCACGGAATACTTTGAAATATGACACTGCTTGACCATTTAAATTTTGATAAATGCTGAAAAATACGGGTTTCTTCTATTTGTAGCGGATTGGTGTGACCGATTTTCTTCAAATAAAATGTACTGACATCCTGGAAAGGTGCCGATGATTGGTCAAAGCGAAAATTTGGAAAAATTACGCTGGATTGCCTGTTTTCTTTTAACAAAGCCTGAAAAGCACGGTTTTCTCCATTTCGTGGTTGAGCACTTTCACCAATTTTTGTGAAATTAAGTATGTTTATATTCCGGAGATACTCTGATGATTTGTCAAAGCGGAGACTAGAAAATTTTCACTCCTTTTCCACTATAAATCCTATAGCGCCTGCAGAATACTATTTTTCCTTTCCTCACTGAAAAACTTAATGGATATTCATATAATACGATTTTCTGGTATTCTAGAAAGAGGAGCATAAATGGACGCACCGAAAATTTCAAAAAATAGTATACCTTTGTCAATTTTTTAATTACAAAACCTTCAAAATGCAGTGTTGTTTTCCTTGCTAAACTCTTTGAAAGACGCTTGACAAAATTTATGCAAATATTTTGAGAATATTTCGTCATATGTAAACCTCTATTTAAAAAAACATAAAATAAAACCCAATTGAAAAATGAAATGCCCCAAACCTGACGGTCTATTCATGCCCGATAGAAAGTTAAAAATAAATTCTTCGACATGTCGGTGGCAGGTTTGGGCGGTCTATGATATAACTGAAATATCAATCAGTTTCTTCATCCCGTTCTATAATTGCTGCATTTCTCGCTCATTGTCCAAACTTTAAATATCAGAATATAAATGCATCAATGCATTAGTGAAGAATTTACGATGAAGCATTTAGTATCATATAATATGAAATATTAAAATTGAACTACAAAATTGAAGTCCATATTTAAAAAATCATTCATAAAACATTTATAATGTCGTTGTCAACACTGGGTTGAAGAATCAGTGCCCACGACTCGGTTTTTAACATTACGTAGATTAAAGGGGAACACAATCTTTAACATTACATGTATGCTTCCCCTTCCTGGGAACCATGTTATTAAATTAAATATTAATAAACAACCGCCCAACCCTGACACCGACATGTCGAAGAATTTATTTTTAACTTTCTATCGGGCATGAATAGACCGTCAGGTTTGGGGCATTTCATTTTTCAATTGGGTTTTATTCTAAAAAACAACAATTTTTTTTTGTACTTTCTAAACTAAAATAATTTTTAAATAACAGTTAATTTATTACAATGTGTTGTTCTGATAACTAAAGTAGTCTAAATGCATGTGTTGTTAGTTTGAGAGTGTGTAGACACTTAATTTACTCATTGTTTTTGCGTGTGCTTTTTTCAACTATACTATATGAGTCTGTTTAGAATGTAAGTATCTTCCAGAGTAGGAAAGTAAATAGTTTTTGTACAATTTATATCATGTAACAATTTTCTGTAAATATCATGCCTGTACTTCCCTTTTTCTTAAAAATTCTGTAGAAAAAATTACTCTCGAGAGAAAATAAACTCTATAAACAATGACTTTACTGAGAAGAAAAGACTCTTGTTTTTAGTAGTGTTAAAACATATTTCCCTGTTTTATTACATAAAATAATAATAAAGTACGAAACATAAATATCATGCATACCAAGTGACATGCAATTAAATTAAATGTCAATTAACTACCAAACTGGTCAAGAAAACCTGTGTAGGTCACCGGCTGTGGGGCAAAGTGAGAAAACCAGGATCAAAATGAAAACTATTGCGCCACGTCTTGCTATTGTAAAGATTTCAATTATTCAGTTTTTAATCCATTAAACACGACAAATCAATTAGCCTAAATAGTTCAATCAGATAAACAGTGACCTACTCTGATCTAATAATCGTAATAACGGATCAATCGTTACGTAAACAAAAAATCAATCATAATAAAAACACTAAAAAATATATAAAACCAAACGGTTCATCTCAAATGACAAAATGACAAAGTTTTTAAAAAATCCACACTCAACTCATCATTTCATACAAATTGTAAACTCACGCAAGCGTATATCCAGAGAGTGTTAACATCCGAAAAACAGGTTTTTGGTTTGCCATTCCAATTCCATTAATTCCACATAAAAATCGCACAAGCAGAGAGGCAAAGCGTGAGTTCATTAATCCCGAAAGAGAGAAAAGACGTATGAATTCTTTCACCCGAATCACTTTGAATCATTTCACGTTTTTCTTTAAAACAGAGAATCACCATAAGAACGCCATAAATCTGACGGAAATCTTGATTTCTTATTAGCATGTGGGGTTGTACACACTTAAACTGCACGCATTTTAATACGAACTTTCTTTAGCGTACTATGGCAACAATGCATACGCAACAATGCTCGCGTAAGCACATACGTCCCCGTACAATATCCAGTGAGAGTCAAAAGCGAGAAAACCGGATTTAAATCTGCTTCTGAAAAAAAATGTTGATTCATTATGAATTATATGTACCGGTAGCAATGGCAACAATCTAAACTACAATGACCTCTCTCTTACAATTCATCTAAGAAAGATTCAGAGACGCAGAGAGTTCATCAGTCTCCGTCTGGATTTTGTTGAGCAAACATACTCGCACACGAATAATACGGGATCTAGTTAATAAAATGGTAAGTCTACACATCAGTACAAGATAACCTCCATTAAATTTAACTAACGAACGTTAATTGCCCCCCTAGCTCCCCCGCCCAGCGTTGCTGCTGTTGCTAGCAGTGACATTCTGCTCGTGCACGCCCGACCGGGAGCACAACTTCAACAAGCGCTCTCTCCTGTACGTCCGTTCCCCCGGAGGAATCTCCCCCCGCTCCAGGTCCTCACTACCATGGCGATACATCACACCGAGAAACAGTCCCGTCGACTCGAACGAGTCGGGAGCAGTCGACTCCACATCCTCCAGCTCAGAAGTCCAACCACAACCAATCCAACAGATCCAACAGGAGTCTGTTGAGGAACAGGACAACGAGTCGAGTGGAAGCGCGAGCGCCGAGGTCACGTCGCCTCAGCGCGTCCAGATCGTTCCGGTCATTCCTGCGTCTGCGCAAAAGGGAGAGAGCGGGGCGATCGTTGTCAAGAAACAGAAACCTGTTGTCGTGAGTGACGTGAGTTCGGAGGAGGACGTGGAGGACGATAGGGATCAGGTTTCTGGCGTTTCGAGCGATTACACGCAGTTCTCGTACTATCCCATTAGTCAGGTGCAGTCCGTTAGTGGGTCCATCGTTTACGAGATTCAGGATGAGGAGATCAGGACTGCCAGAGGTTAGTTAGTAGTTGCGTTAGGTTACGATTATTAGCGAGTAACGATTTAATTACTATTTTGATTACTTTCCGTTAATTTGTGTAGGTGGTTGGGGAAAGGGGAAGAAGAAGAAGGGATGCAAGAAGAAGAAGGGCAAGAAGGGAAAAAAGAAGGGAAAGGGCAAGAAGAAGAAAGGAAAGAAGGGGGTAAGATGAGACAAACTTATTTTAATTTTGATTAGTTTTGTTTTGCTAATTTAAATTTGATGTTGAATTTTTAGTGCTCTCTGAAAGGTGGGTGGTGGTATTACTACGATAAAAAGGTGAGCTAAATCACTAATCACCAAAAAAATTAAATTAAATTTGAAGTAATGTGCATGCAACTAAACGATGCGCTATTTTCTCGTTTTTGCAGCATGGGTATGTAAGTGGGCGATGGGGATCTCCACCCCCTAAAGGTAAATTACAAAACATTTAATTAAAATTTATAAGAGTTTATAAAAGATATAAATAATTCATCTCGTAAATTGTACAAATTTCCAACAGGTCTAGAACGCGAGCATTACTGGCATAATTATGGTATGTACGAAAGTTTGCATTAACTTGACTATTTGTTGCCGTTGCAACGAGAATATTCGATAAATTAATAAAAAATATGTTCTTTTTCCGTCTGAATAGGTAAACATGGCCACGGATATGGTAAGCGTTTACACAATTTAACTGCATTCAATTTAATTGTTTGAAATGTGACCCATGTCTAAAATGAACGCGTTTTCGATCAATTAAACAGGTGTCGGGTATGACGGGAAGGGTCACATGGGTTGGAAAGTTAACGGTTGGGGAGGACATGGAGGCGGCGGTGGGTACGGTGGAGGTGGTGGTTATGGAGGTGGAGGCAGTTATGGTGGGATCGGGGGATACGGGGGAGGTGGCTATGGAGGTCATGGGGGACACGGTCACGGGGGGTGGGGGTGGAAACCGCATGAGACGGTAATTATTATTAATTATAACTACTCTTGGTTTTGATTTTTATTTGTAATATTTTTTGCTTCTATTGGGAAAAATTTCAAGAAAGAAAAAAAGCGGATGCATTATAATATATGCTTCCCTGAATATACAAATTCTACATTTTTTTCTGGTTATTACAGGTGTACGGTTGGGGATGGGCGGAGAAGGTCAAGAAGGGGTGGGGTTGGCGTTAAAAACCGTTAAAAATAACGGTCCAGAACCGTTAAAACAAATGCATTTAGCAAAAATTACATAAAACTTGTATTAATAGCGAGGGGTACTAAATAATTCTAATAAAAAACTTGTGTTCCTGTGTTTTTCCCTAATCTACCCGTGTATTATTGTTGTGTATAGTAATTGGTCATATCTCCATGGAGAAATTACTGGTTAAAGTGGATAAGTGTAATCCTCGCCAGTTGATTAAAACGATATTTCCACATCTTGGAATGATGATGAAATATAGGAGTGGACTCAGGAAATTGATATAAATCAGGTGCATATGAAACACATAACACATACTTTTCAATTTCTCAATGACCGACTGACTGTAACATGACTTATTTGACATGCTGTAGGGCCTGGCTCATCATTTGACTTGACAACTCATCCGAATTATGAACGAGACTTTATTCACAACATTCAAACCGAAGACGCTTGCTTAAGTTTTAGAATTATTTCATCAATTTTATTTTTTTATTCATTCGTTCCTTCCTGTTCACATGTTTATTCGATCCATTATAATTAAATCACTTTAAACGCATCTCTAAATCATTGCCATGCAACAATTTATCATGTTCTTAAAACTACATGCATAAGTTATCTGTTACTTGTCATAGATTTAAATAGTCGAAGAAATCACTCCATGACAACATCGTTGGCTACGCAAAAAAACACGCTAAGCGTTCCAAAAAAGGCATACCTACTTAATGTGTTCGTTTAATACCCAATACGCCAATTTAAGCTCAGTCCCTCCAATTCTTAGTCATAACAATAACCAATAGTAAGAGCGCATATTAAACAAGCGTATACGCACTTTACAATTCACACATTCATTCATGTCATCACAATTCGCCAAATGACAATAAATACTAATAATTTTCAAACTGCATCGTTTCACAAGCCGTCTCACAAGCAGACGGATGATATGAAATTTGAAGATCACCAAAAAAACGGAACAATCTGTTGTCCAGCAGACAGGAAACACAACCGCAAAAAATACATAATATTATAATTATTAGCTTGAGAGATTACATGCGTCTTGTCACTACTATACCCGCTACTTATATACACAGTAATTTATTTAGCAAGACCATGAAAGATACGCTTACTCTGCAATTTTCTCATCTCTCTCTCTCTCTTTTTCTTCAATTCAGTATTCATATTCTGCTTCGCTTATCACTTTTCTTCGCGTCTACACTAAAAACAGTACACTCGTCAGTTTACGCATGCTTTTGTTTTAAACGCAAATTAAAATGAAGATCGGGATTGGAAACGGATGTAGCTGCGGAGCGGAAGGACATTTTTACACTTATTTACAAAAAATTGATTTTTAGTCGGAATCTTTAGAAAAAGTACACTTTCCAAACACGTTAGCAAAAATTAGTGTAATGGAAAATGCTTTAAGGATTAAAATTACCTAACAAACTATTCCCCCCGACAGACAGACAACCAACCCCGATCTCCCAAGAAAATATCTGCCGATAATAAAAAAATCATAATCGTAATAATTAATAATAATCTCGAATATTTTTCATTTCACCCACCAACACACTACTGCTCCACATTATAAAGTATGATAATGACGATGATCATAATAGCTCGATCAACTAACATGATGAAAGAAGCGTATACTTAATTGAAAAGAACGAGAGCATCTCCAGTCAGTCGTAAATTGGATAATATTATGTGCACTTACAAACATCACCCATCAAAATCAAGAACAAAAAAATTAGTTTACTCAAACACACGCCTGTAATTTGCACGTTTGCTTGTGAGTGCTCGTTCTGGTGATTCTGTGATTTCAGCGCTCAGGGATTTTATATTTAATATAGTTTTATCGGAACTACTTCAAATTCTATTCTTGTAAGTTTTTTAACATTTTTTTTACAAATCATTGATTTTTGGAATTTATTAATATTTTGTGTAAAAAGTAGTGCGGGTTACATAGTAAATTATCAAGTAGCAGTAATTAATTATGTGTTAGGAAGTGAGGATAAACTGCAAAATTACCGTGGATACAGATTAATTAAGCCGAAAAATAGTTAAAACTGCAAAAATGTGAACATTATAACAAATTATTACATAGATTCTCAAGTTGCCCCGACACTCCCCGAAAAACAAGCTTACTCGACAAAAGCATGCAAAAAGCGTCCAAGAAGCAAAAAAAAATTATCACAGTTTTTCCTTTGTCCATGACAACTTGAGCATCAGACAAGTTCAAAGCATTACAAGTAAATATTTTCATGCAGTGCATTGAAAACGTATTTAATTATCCAGAAGTGTTAACAAACTGATTAGTTGACACCCTGACAACTAAAATCCTCCAAAACAATTAAAGTTTCCATGAAAATCCTACGCCCTTTAACCCAACGTAAAGTAAACAAACAAAAAATTATAAAATTTCGTAAAAACAAACTCAAAAATTGCAAAAGTCAAGACTCCAAAACAAAAACAGACGCACGCGACACGTGACAAATCGAAAAAAACATCCAAAAAATTCCAACCACGTAGAAATCGATAGTAAAATCTTGTCCCTACGCAGAATACAAAATAGCTCGAAATATCAAAGTGGAAAGTTTTTGACGAAACGAATCCCCAGAAAGATAAATACCTAACGACTCACGTATAAGCAAGCTGAATCCCCTCACGTCTTTACATGGAAAAATTAGTGACTTAATCACATCAGTTAATTAAAATGCACGCTCTGGAGTGTCCCATTATTCAAATGAAACGTATCGGGAATTTCTCTACACTCTCGTTAATGACATTGTGGTGGTGGAAATTTGTTTTGATAAAAAACATACGTTTAATGTAAGTAGAATCGCATCATCTCAGGAGTCGTGATACGAATAATTGACATTAATAGGTTTAAATGTAAAAACCTGATATCGATAAGGTCATAGAGCAATAGAGCCTTTCGATAAGATTGAGATGCAGAGAACATTTTTTATGACTGATTTTATGGAGAAAGATAGAGTTCTCTCTAGTTTTAGAAATACGAGTGTTTTAAGTAGCGTAGTGTCGGTCATTAAACTAGGTATTTAAATTGCCACAAAGAGTAGTACAATATTTCATCATGCAAACTGATAGAAGCGTTCACTAAAGTAGATCGTGGAAAGTTATGGTAAAATCATTGAAATTTTTGCAACTCGTGACTTTCGAGAGTGAATCAGGTACAATTCACGTATTTGGTAAAATTACCATGTATGTAAATTGCATGATTTTCGAATGTTAAAACGCACGAAAAATACTCCAACTTTTCCTCAATGCTTTTCAAAAATACACCCAAGCAGCACTACAAAAACCCCATCCACGTGTTCAATTTCCAAAATCGTAAACCGTAAACCTTCAACTGTACACCCCACATCACACACCAGACACAACAAACTATCCAACTTTAATTACCAAATTAAGACGACAAGCCCACATATATAAAACCCACCGCCCCACTACCATAAATAAAATTTAGCAACCTTCGACTAAACTCGTCTTTAAGCGCGACAAAGCAACCGAGAGCGCAAAACACAAATCATCCCACAAAGAAATTCTCACCGCCGCGTTCTCCTCCTCCCCCACCGCCAATAAATAATCAATTAAAAGTGTCCAAAAAGCTGCCAACGCGCACACAATTTCACGAATCAAGCCGCACACAGATCCAACCAGGAAATGTAGTAATCTTGCGCAAACGCAGTCAACTGAACAGCCTAAAAACATGGTGTAATTATCCATTTCGCAAGTACATCTGACAAGCTGCATAATAATAATTGAACTGACCCAAAAGGTCATTTCAATTCAAACTCGTTCACTAATTTGACCAAATTACAAGATGTAGTAGCATGTGTCCTCCACAGAAAACACAGCCTCTCTAATAATCCACCTCTAATTTAATCCGATTGCAAAATCATCCGATAGAAAATAAGATTGAATGCCTAATCTCTAACTTTTTAATTAGCATATCATCGTAATTAATCCCCAATCACACGAGTTACGTAAACTGCCATAATTACCATCTCTAAAACAATATTAAATGCCGATAAGCTCTGCATAGATTCCCCCTCACATCCATCATGATATCCCCCCTTTCCAAGAACTGGTAAAGATAACCGCAGCGACCTCGTCCAAATAAAAATTTGTGGTAATTAAAAGGCAAAGTCTTGACCTTTAAACTGAATGAATACAGACGTATATCAAGACATTGAAAAGAGAGATGACGAACGTCTTAAATTAAATACGACTGCAACTAAACTAAACTTAAACCCTGTCACTCAAATACATGCAGTAATTCATCTCGCAGTCGTCCACCCACCCAATCCCCAAAAGTCTGACTGCACATATCAGTGTTCTCCTGGAACTCGCACCGCACGCATCATCATCACCATCAGCGGTCATAATTTAATCTAATATTTTGTTAATAATCCTCAGTGCCGAATAAAAAGTAAAAAAATTCTAAAAAAGATGGCTGACGTGGAGTGCCAGAACAAGAGCGAAGTAAAGAACGGCGAAGCAGCGACCGCACCCCCGCCCGTCTGCGCGTTCCAAATCGATGACAGCAGCGCGTCATCTCCGACAAAAAAGTCTAACAATGAAGACGGGGACTACGACCCATACGAACACCGCAATGTTCAACATCCAACTTCGTGAGTTGCAAGATTATTTAATAACGTTACTTTACACAATTTCAATTTAGGCTTAAAAGGAATTGACTTCTCTTGAAATTTATACAATATTTAGTATGAAAAAACAAAAAATGAAAAGTAAAAATATTAATGCAATCGCACAAACGAGAGAGAAATGTAATTGACAGTGACACAAGTAGAGTGTTGGTTCGTCCTTGATTTTTCTCCGCTGTTGCCGACTGAGAGAATCAAAGAACTCGGCTCCCAATCAAAAACACATTCCAATCTATGAATTAAAATAAACATATCCCATTCATCGCAAAAATGAATGAAACACTGAAAACACATGTTTTAATTACACACGGAAACTAACTAATTGGTGTAATTAAACGAGAGCGGAAGGAATTTTAACATGAGTGAGATGAATGGGGCAACTTGAGACAAATGAAAGTTTACATGACAAAAAAAATGATTTTTTCTGTAGAAACCTGGACACGGCAATCCACTTGCTGAAGGGAAACATAGGAACGGGTATCCTCGCCATGCCTGAGGCATTCAAGAACGGTAAAACTCAATTAACCTGTCTAACCAACAATTACTTAACTTTCCATTAAAATAACGCAAGAAAATTTCTTCCCGACAGCCGGTCTGTTCGCAGGCTCGATAGGTCTCGTGTTCATAGGCATCATCTGCGTACATACCATGCACATTCTCGTAAGCTAATGTTATACTAATTAACTAAATTTAAATGTGCATTAAAGTGCATTTAAAATACATACTCCCCCACCACAGCTCCAATGCAGCCGAATCCTAACGAAACGAAGCCGAACCCCCTACCTAAACTTCGCAGAGGTTGGCGAGCTCTCCTTCAAGAACGGTCCCCAAATGTTCAGGCCCCTCGCAGGCACCGCGCGCATCATGATCGACGCCTTCCTATGGTAAGTGAATGGAGGAACTTTAAAACATTTTATTATGGCGTTTGAATTTTGAATGCAAATTAATTTATTGGCTCTGCTCTTTAATGCAGTATGACCCAGATTGGTTTCTGCTGCGTCTACTACGTGTTTGTCGCCACCAACCTCAGGATCGTGAGTCAACCAACTTAACTTTCACGTTAACTGCCAAATAATTGAAACAAACAATTAACCTGAACCGTATTTACAGATCATAATGGAAGAGTTTGGCCACGAGATGTCAGTGAAGACATACCTCTCCATTCTCCTCCTCCCACTCATCTTCCTCAACTGTGAGCAATTAAACATGACATAATTTTTAAATGTTACGTAATTAAAATGAACATAAATTAACTAACCTAATTACCCCAGGGATCAGAAATTTGAAGTACCTCGCCCCAGTCATGTCTATCGCAAACGTGTTCATGTCGATCGGCCTGGGAATAATCTTCTACTACATCTTCCAAGACATGCACGGAATCTACGAGGAAAGGGAAAACTTCCACGTTGTCTTCAACTCGTGGTCCCACATCCCACTCTACTTCGGAACCGCTCTTTACGCTTTCGAGGGAATCGGAATGGTGAGCAATGAATATTAACTCCAAAATAACTCCATAATGACTCCATTACAACTCATACATAACTCCATTACAACTCCAGCATAACTCCAGATTCATGATAAAATGTTCATTTTCTGTATCTCCCCCTGTAGATCCTCCCGTTAGAGAACAAGATGCGCACCCCCCAAGACTTCGGTGGTTTCTTCGGCGTCCTGAACATCTCAATGTTCATCGTAGGCCTAACGTACATGGCAGTAGGCTTCTTCGGCTACCTCAAGTACGGCGCTGCCAGCGTCGGAAGTATTACCCTGAACCTCCCAGAAGGCGAAGGTCTCGCAATGAGCGTCAGAATCGTCATGGCAGCCTCAATCTTCCTCTCATACGCCCTTCAGTTCTACATTGTCCAGTCGATTTCCTGGCCCTTCATGGAGTCAAGGATCCCTAAGAACGCTCAGGTCGGAGCCGAGATTGTTTACAGAACCGCTCTCGTCATCCTCACTTGTAAGCTATCAACCAAAAACAATCCAAAAATTACCGGACCATCACAAATAACATGTAAATTAATTAACTTTTACGCAGACACTCTCGCGGTGCTGATCCCCAACCTCGGTCTAGTAATCTCGTTCGTAGGAGCCCTGTGCACGGCAGTCCTGGGCCTGATCCTCCCCCCAATCTTCTCCCTCCTGACCTTTTGGCAGACCGGCTACGGTCCTCTCAGATGGCGATTGTTCAAGGACGTGGCCCTTCTGATCTTCGGCTGCGTCGGCTGCTTCACCGGAACCTACGTGAGCGTACTCGGAATCATCAACTTTGACGAGTCCAACCCAAGTGCCGGTGGTCACTAAAAATTTAACTAACTGCCTCTAGTTAACTCTCCACTTTATAAACAAAGCATTTACTTCTCTATAATATATAGTTTGTACAATACATTTAACCGCTTTTGCTGGCAAAGTTAAGTTTACAACGATGCAAAAACAAAGAATAAAGTTTAAGTCTAAAAGAACAAAGGTTTCTCATATTTCAAAGTTCAAATATCCGCGCGCCAGTTTCAACGTGACTTACATGAACGCAAGTTCACTGAAGCGTAATACGCTGATATGCAGATAAGAAAGAAAAAAAAACGCTGCTAGCTGTGCATAACGCGATTCATGTAGCGTTATAACTTAATATTCCTCACCCCCTCACATGCCAAAAAAGCACTTTCATTTTATTTCTCACAATCCCAACAATGCAACAATATATGCTGCCATGTTTCATTGTTGAAACCTGCAAGGATGCTGCTGCGTTTTTTATCACCAAAAAATATTGTAATCTCTTTAATCGCTTTACCTTCTGTGCCTCCGAGCATCATGTCTATTCTATAACGTCATGTTATCCTATCGCTCGTGCATCAACCTCGTGTAAGGGGGCGTATTTAAAATACGTCACACATTTTCAGGTGGGTTAAGCAACAATAGAGCATAATTAACCACTCTCAACTATCTAACTAATTAATCAATTAAGTACTTCAAAATGTCAATACTTAAAGTCAGACCATAAGCCAAAACATGTCACGTGAACAGCCCCCACCTACCTGTTGCGTTATGAAGACTCCCACCCTCTTTCATCTCATCATCATCACAAAATATCCACCCACCCAACCACCCCAACAATGCGAAAAATTACACACACACACGCAACAATAATACCTCTACTCACAAAACTATATACAGTAAATTAGCTACAAAGTAAACCTGAACTCCCGTTACTACAGTTACAACATACAACATCCCCCTCCACCTTAAATCAACCCCCTCCACCTCCTCGCATTGTAAAACAGATCCATTTGGCACTATATTCCGTGCACATACGAATATCTCGTCGTCACTCCTTTTTTATTACAATTTATTTCTTCGTCTTCATCGTCGTCTTCGCGTAAGCACTTGACCCTATTCGTGTACAATTCCCATCGCAAATACACGAACGCTTCATTAATTAATACTCATTTAATAACAATAGGGGTAGAAGATATTGCGAAACACCATTTTTTTTTATATATTATGCTGCTATTATTATTACAAGCCCTTTTTTATAGTAACAATAGCAACCTGGTGCAATGGTGCAAAAAAAAATAAACTCTTAATGTGTATGTGTGTTCTTTTTTTTTGGTTAAATTAATTGTAGGTTAATCGCGATAGAGGGTTACAAGTTAATTGTTTGAGATTGAGATCTGTACAGATTGAGTGTGATTTTGCCTTTGTGTCTGGGTTACTACTTTGATCAGTTGCTAGTGGAGATATGGATTAAATATTTTTTGTGAGATTACTTGAAATGAGTACAGTTTAAGGGATTAAATTATTAACCCGAAAAAAATAAATATAAAGAAATTATTTAATATGCCGCCGACGAACGCAAATCCGAACGCGAACCCTGCGACGAGCACAACGCCACCAGGGAAGGACGGAGGCGGTGGCGGCGCCCTCAGAACTCCCATGAACGCTGGCGGGGCACGAGCTCCACTCTACCACTGCGAAGATTACAGAGAGGGTAAGCTCAATTAAAATGAACTATTCATTAAATTAAATATTCTAATCAATTAAAATCTCTTATTAGCCCTCCGCCTGCTCTTCACATCGTCGCTAACGTTACCCCACGCCCCTCCCCCGTCAACCTCCCTAATCCTGGAGCACAGCACGCACGCCCCCTTAATCCCAGGCTCGGGCCTGATCGACATGAGCAAGCAGAAGCACCTGCACCCCCACCAGCAGGTGCCCGAGATGTCCATGAAAAAATTCTTAAATGGAAGCGAACTACTCTTCAAACTGGAAGCGGACCTCCGCTCAGCCTTCCCGTCCTTCGTCCAAGAGTTCGTGTCTGGCGAAAGCGACGGGGTGACCTGCATTCTCGACGCGCTCCGGAACATCCACGAGGCGCTTGACCACGTCCAAGGGTTACGCGAGCAAAGGAAGCTGGTGCTGGACGAGAGGTCCTGCGTCCAGTGCGTCGCGCTCATGATGAAGAATATCGACGCGATTCCGAAGCTGTTGGTAGGTTTATATCCGATTGTTCATTGTACCGTTAGTACGAACACGAGTACGAGGGTCCTGGCGTTGGAGATTCTTACGAGCGTTTGCGAGCAGGGTGGGGCGGATGCATACGCCAAAGTCAGCGAGGCAATCAGCACGCTCAGGTTGAGGTTGGGGGAGCCCATACGCTGCAAGGTGCTCATTGGGGCCATTTCGAGGTGGGTAGTTCAGTTTTTTAATAATATTGAGCTTATGGAGTGGTATGATAATTAAATGTGTATTTTTTGTAGCGCGGCTGCTGGAACGTTCCAGGCGACGGGAATAAAGTTCCTACGCAGTTTCGTGGCGTCGGCCCCCAGCGCCAAGTACCGTGTGTACCTCCAGGTCGAGTTGGAGGAGGCGGGATTGAACGTGGACGTTATCAGAAAGGTGGGAGGAGCTCAAACATTTTTTAAAAACTAATATGCTTTTTATGAATATAACCAATTTGTTTAAAATGTAGAGCGCGGAGTTGTCCCCCGCGCGAGAATCCCGGCTGGTCCTCCAGGAAATTGAGGAATGGGACCGGGTCTGCGTAGACGTCGACACGGTCGTCAGACAAAACTCGCAGCTGAGGAACAGCGTAGCCACGCTACAGCAGGAAATCGCCACACTGAAGGATAAGATCAAGGTAACTTATCATAACTCTAATATAACTCCTGATAACTCCAATATAACTCCTGATAACTCCAATATAACTCCTGATAACTCCAATATAACTCCTGATAACTCCAATATAACTCCTGATAACTCCAATATAACTCCTGATAACTCCAATATAACTCCTGATAACTCCAATATAACTCCTGATAACTCCAATATAACTCAACTACAACTCCTCCATAACTCCACAATAACTCCACTATAAGTACTCCATAACGTTACTTTACCTCCACAGAAACAGGACAGCTCCCCTCACCAGGGCCCCTCAAGCCACAACGCCCACAACTCGTCCTCCTCCCCCCACAACCAGCACCACCACCACCAAGAGAAAAAGTTCACAAAGAAGAAGCACACCCCGCGAAACCTGAGCTGTACGACCCCAATAAACCACATCGTGACCCCCGTTGACTCCGAAGAAGAAGCAGAGCAGATCCACCAGATCCTGGAGGACCTCCACAACATCGTAAACAACGAAATGCTCCACAACGAAAGCTCTACAACAACGAGCACGACAACAGAAATCGTCCCTGTCCTCACCTCCCGCCCCCCACTCCAAATGCACCAGAACCCACGCCCAAAAGTGAAGAGCGAGCCTAACCTCCTGTTCGAATCCGAACCATCCACCATCGCCACGGAGCTGAACAACTCTGACACGGACTGTACGACAGACTCGCCTCTGCGAGTAAAACACGTTGTCCAGCAGCTGGAGAACAGCAACGTGTTCAGCACGCTACCAAACTTCAACACGAACCTGGCGAGCAAGTTTGCGAATTTCAGGAGCTCCAAGCTGGACGGAGGTTCCAAGCACTGGGACAACATGGACCACGAGAACAGGAACCCGAGCAGCAGCTCTAGTGGATTCCGGGTCAAGAGTCTCGAGAACCTCGACAACTTCACGTTAAAGTGGAAGTACCCGGTTGTGGGGAATCACGGTGATAAACCGTCACGGGACATCCAGCAGCCAAACTCGCTAGTGGTCCTCCAAGACTACAGGATGAACAGGTTTAGCAGTGGGTCGGGTGGATCTGGAGGAAAGGGGCATGGGGGAAAGGGCGGGATGGTTCACTCCCAACAGGTCCCGGAGCGTGAGCGTTCCAGCCCGAGCACTGGAGGAGGAGGTGGCCTGTTCAACAAAAACAAGAAGAAGAACAAGCAGCAGGCGCCCCAAGTGCACTCGCATCCCCAGAAAACCTTCCAGATAAGCTTGCTCTCCAAACAACCCAACGGAGACAACAAGTTAACCAACGTCAGTTACAACGATCTTGGAGGAAACTCGGGGAACGGGGGCGGGGGGAATTCGGGAGGGGGAAGTAGTCCAAGTTTACTCGAGCGCGTTACTGACCTGCCCAGTGGGCTATACTAAAATATTATTTAATTTTCATTAGTTGTTAGGTGGTGCTAATTTGTACGTAGTAGAGGGGTAAAAAAATATTGAAAAAAAGTGTACAACGAAAAATCAAAAACGTTTGACGATGAATTAATTTATTTTCAACGAACATATTATTTTTTGTAACATTGTAAATAAAAAATTTTATATTCATTTTTAATAATAATTAGTTATTGTGCTGTCTGTTTTTTGATTTATTTTGCAAGCACCACCACACACGACTCGACTGACCTCATAGTATCCCCCACTCTCTAATTTTTTCCACTCAAGTAAACTTAACGACTACGACGGCGCCAGCGACGGAGCTCTCGTTGATCGTCTTGTCCTCGTCCAGTTTCCCGGGAGGATAGCTGTTGTGCAGTTCGTACGACTTGGAGCTAACTCCGCCCAGTTCTAGAAGCGAGTCGACGAATACGCGCAGCTTCGACACCTTCTCAGACGCGTTTATTCGGAGGAAGGGCCTACGGAAAGGACAACATTTTATTAAAATAAATAAATAAGTTAAGCTATAAATTAATTAAAAGTAATTGAGTTACTTTGCCCCCGCTAAAGCTCCCCCCTGAACGCCAGGCAAAAATCTGAATCCGACACGACAGCACTCGCTGAGCGAGTACTCGACATTCGACTGAGAAATCTGGATGATCTCCTCTGCACTCAGATTACAGTTACCCGACGAAGCGGTGACATTGGGTCCACTGCCCCCTCCCCCAAGTTTGTTCCCACTTCCACTGAAGTATGCCTGGTAGTGCGCAGAGTACTCCTTGATCTTGTTCTCCAGTCCGCTCGCGTCCGCTCCCTGGATCCTACTCAGCTCCGTTGACGTCGAGTTCTACACAAACACAAACGTGTTAATTAATTACACAATTTGCTAGCTAATTACGCAAACGAGTAATTAGTGATCAGTTACCTTGTAAAACACGAACGTGGGCATTGCGCGTATCCCTTGACTCTGCGCCAAGTCCCCCATCTCGTCAACATCGACATGGATAAACAGGAAGTTGGAGTGACCGTACTTGTTGCTCAGCGTCTCGAACACGGGCGCTATCATCTTACACGGACCACACCTGGAATAACACATAATTAATTAATTACTATTACTATTATAACTATTATTACTATTATTATTATGCACAATTAGCAACATAATCGTAATAATTAGTTTAACTAACTCACCACTCAGCACTGAAGTCGACTAGGAGCAACTTGTCAGCGTTGTTGTTCTGACCTCCGGAAACGAGCGAGTTGAACTCACTGTCGGAGTGAACGTGGTGAACCGGCATGTTTAATTAACTTTTAATTTTAACTAACCAATCTAATTAAACTCGACTAATTATAATTAAACTCACACTCGCTCGTCTCTCCACCTCTCGCTCCTGTCATCTGTCAAAATAAATGCACGTCTGCTAAAAAAAAGCTTTTACCTTAGTCATCTGATCACTCTATGACGACTGTCTATTAAAACGACGCATCTCACTTATCTCCAGTAACCCCAGCAACAGCCCCGCGTAAGCCAAATTCCAAATTTTCCTGTTTTGTTTACAAAAAACGTACGTCGTCACGGGAAAAGAAAAGTGAGAGATAACTCATCCTTCTAAACTGCGCTTGTTCAATTTTTTTCGCAATTAAAAAATTTATGCTAATTGTTCTAGTTAACTAACCAATCTAAATTGATATTTAAAATACTCAACTCATCATTATCATGTCATCGACGTCAGTCCCGGAGGATGAAGGTGGCAAGAAGCGTCACGCGATCCCTCCCCCCGGGTTCGAGAGCCTCTTTGCTCAAAACTTTCCAGCTGGCTGCAACAATCCCTTCGCTGCCCTCGTTATCGCCGTTCACTGGTCTACAGGTAAGATTAATTAATTAGTTAATTAATATTAAAAGTTTAATTCGATTGTTAGCTAGAATTAAACTGTTAAATTTTTATTTGTTTGTTTGTTTGCAGTTCACACGACCAACCTGCGTCTGACGGACGACTCAACAAAGACGCCAACAGAGTCGCTCCCGGAGGGATGGCCTTCGAAGATTGCGACTTACGGCGACGCGTCGTCACGATTCATCCCGCTCGAGTACAAGAATCCTGAGACTGGAAGAGCCGTCACCATTAAAGTTCAAGGTAAGTAAATCACAGGGTTTATGCAACAAGGTGTCGAGATGTATCTTTGACAATTTTCAAAAAATGTCTTTATGGTTTTAGCAATTAAAAATGTCCGTCTTAACAGCAAATTACGGTGCGTTACAAGTAACAACAATTTTTATGAATTTTTTAATAAAAAATCATACGAATGACTATAGATGAGAACTCCTAAGCAGATTCATAAACCATCTGAATGTTTTAATACAGAAGCTAACGACTAATTTTATGAAGGAAATTAAAGCTAGTTAGCTACCAAATTCCACACTTCACTAATTTTATGAAGGAAATTAATGCGTATTAGCTACAAATCCCACTCTTTACTAATTTTACTGTATACTTAACCATCCTCACTTTCAAAATACCCCTCATAAAGTAGTTTTTGCTCACGAGTCATCAGAGTGAACATGCACTTGAGATGGCTGATTTTATCCTGTGCAAGTGGGATATGGTAATCGTACTTTCTTTGCAAGTTTGAGTTTGTGAAATAGAGTTTTTGCAGATAGTGACACAGACATTTTAATAATATGAACGAATATTTATCGTTAATTTAATGTTATTGTGACTGCCAAATTATCAAAACTAAGACAAATTAATTAGATCCACCGATATGCCGATACGTAACGTGCCCATAAGGTCAACATAATATAACATCAACAGCTGTTTCGCTAAATTCGTTTTCAAAAATGTATTTCTCAAAAAATGAGTGATGGCAACCAAAACCTCGACACCTTGATGCACAGACCCTGTGAAATATAAAAGAATTATTATTATTACTATTTTTAACATTTAAGTTTCAACTTAACTTTGATTGTTTGTTTAGAGCTGTCGGTGAACGGGATCGCAGCAGTGATGTCAGAGGAGCAGAATCCAGAGAAGAACGGGAAGGTGCACGCGACGACGCTGGAAACGGAAGTGTACGTGAACTGCGGCGCTGTCCAGGACGGACAGAGGAACGTGTACACAGTTTACAAGGTCGATAAGCTCTGGGAGCTCTGCGAGACGGTCAAGTCGAAGCTGCTCGACGAGGAACAGGACGCCAGGAAGGGGGACGACACTAAAAAGAGGTAACGCACCTACCTAATTAGCTAAACTAGTTAAAATCGTTTAAACTAATTAATAAAAAACCTCCGTTTCTCCTTTCACAGCTCCGACCCTTACTCGACCCACCTGTCAAAAGACGAGGAGGCAGCGTTGAAACGTGACCGCGACAAACGAGAAATGGAGCGCCTCCGCACCGCATACGAGGAATTCTACGACGACCCACTGCGAGCCCCCACCTCCCGCCCAGGTCCCCTCCCTCCAAACAGAGGAATAGGCAGATCAGACCTTGATCCTTTCAGCGGAATCGGCAGCGCAGGCGGTATGCTCATGGATCCACGAGGATTCAGGAGCCCTCAGATGCCAGGCGGCTTCGGCGTACCACCTGGCGCACGATTTGATCCTTTCGGACCGATGGGACCTGGAGGTGGTTTTGGAGGAGGTGGATTCGGCCCGCTTGGAGGCCGTGGGCGTGGAGGTAACACTGGAGGCAGAGGAGCACCTGGAATTCCGTTCGGGTTCATCAATCCCGATCACGAGCAGGTACATGGCTACGACGACATGTTTTCGTAAATGATTTTTTTTTAATTTTTTGAAGGTGATTTAATGTATCGCAATTTCAAATGTAAATAACGATCCGCATTAACATGTATAGATTCGAATTAACTTTATTGAATAAATTGAGAAAAATAAGTGGAGATAATTATTATTAGTGTTGTGTGTAGACCGCCTGGCTCGCTCACTCGCCGTGTCGAGATTCAATATATTTTTTTATCACAGTCCTATTCGTCCTCCTCGGCCATCATTTTCTTTTTGAATCTATCTTTCTGTAATATTAAAACAATTACAATTAGCAATAAATAATAATAATAAAAAATATTAATCTAAAAATCGCATTCCACTTGACTCACCAAACCTCCTGCAGTTTTCGGTTTCTTCGTAATAAAGTTGAGAAGACTGCCTCGTTTCTGCTTGACAATCTTCTCTGCCATTTTGACCCGTTCCTTGAGCACCCGCTGCTGCTCGTTCCTCCAGATCGTCTTAAAGTCGTTGCAGAACTGTACCCAAAGAGAAAAGAACTCTTGGGTGGCAGTTTCCCGTTTCTTGGGACTGAACTCAAAGTACGTGAGCGTTCCCTGGAACGTCTTCTCCGTGTCTACAAACGTTTCCTGGAGCTCCACAAGATTCTGCCCCGCCTTCTCGACAAACGACTTCATCTTGGTCCTGAACGGCTCGCAGGTCTCCTCGTCCGCCTTGACCACCTTCTCGACCCTCGCGCTGCAGCTCTCCAGCTCCCTCTTCAGCTTGTTCACCTCCCCATCCACCTCATCGAAATTGATCAAGCTGGCGCGTTCCACGTCCGTCGGCTCCGGAACCGGAAGATTCACGGGCACGTCGACTGCGGGAGGCTCTTTGGACTCGCCACCTTCCTTAACGCTCCTCCTCTCGACCTCCTTCATGAACGCGCGTACGATAAAATGGAGTAGCGTGATGTTCGTGTCCTTGCTCTTCACGTCCCTCAGCTTCCCCAAAATGTCGAGACTAAATCCATCCGCCTGCCCCCTCTGCATATTCCCTCCGTTCATGTAGTTCCCGTACGTCAAGATGAGCGCCAGAATAGTCTTGAGTTCGGACGAGTTCATGAGCGTGTTGCAGACTAACCTCAAGTTCGAGAGCTTGGTCGTGATCGTGTTCAGGTTCTCGAAGAACGTGCACGTGAACGTGAGGCAGACGATCCGGTCGGAGAAGTTGGGGATGCACGAGAGGTCGTACACGAACTGGTCGGGGCGGTCCAGCGGGATCTCGGGCGTCGACTGCACGTGGTCGGTCAGCAGCGTTTGCTCCTCGGGGGTCGGCCGCTACAAACACAGACAGGTCAAGTTAGGAGTGTACAAATTAATTTAGCTAACGAACAATTAAATTGTATCGCTAACTCACGCTCTCGTAGACCTTCTCGATGGTCTCAAGATCGACAGCACTGAGGTCAAACTCCATAACGGCGTTCCTAACCGTCTCAATGTCAAGATTAAGACTCTTGACGAGAATCCCAACGTTCTGACTCCGCTTGCTATCCAGGAGTTTGGCGTGCGTGATCTTTGGCTGCTTCGCGACGTCGTCCTCCTTCTTCTTCAGCTTCCGCTCCACAACTTGTCTGGAGAACAGCTCCGTGAAGTCGTCAAACTCGACGGGTACCTCTTCGAGCGTCTCCCAAAGCGCTCCCTCCTTCGGATTCCGCCTCGCGGACCAGTACAGCGGCTTCATTGGGAGCTTCGGGTTTATAGGCCGCTTTCGGAAGGCTAATCACAATTAAACGTTTATTTAGTTAGTTAATTGTGATTAAAGTAACGTGCATATACGTGGTAGCAGGTGAGTGTTAAAAAAATAATGTACAAATTTTTTAACCTGGTTTATTTTGAAGTGGTGGTGGTGGAAATGGCATTGGTGCGGGTGAGTTTGAAGATGCGTTACCTGGTAGTTGAGGAGGTGGTGGAGTGCCACCCATTCCAGGTGGGGGAGGAGGAGGTGGGGCACCGCCCATGCCGGGGGGAGGTGGTGGAGGAGGAGGACCTCCCATTCCTGGCATTGGAGGGGGCGGTGGACCACCGGGCATTGGCGGAGGAGGTGGACCTGCCATTCCTGGCATTGGCGGAGGAGGTGGACCTGCCATTCCTGGCATTGGAGGTGGTGGCGGGGGAGGAGGACCGGACATGCCCGGCATAGGTGGGGGAGGTGGCGGTGGAGGACCTGATGGACCACCTGGCATCGGTGGAGGTGGGGGAGGAGGTGGACCAGCCATTCCTGGCATTGGTGGGGGAGGTGGAGGAGGCGCACCTGGTTGGGCGTCTGGTAGAGGGGGAGGGGGAGGTGGTGGGGCTCCAGTGACTACGGAAGACTCGTCCTTCTTCGTTTCCAGAGACTATAGAACGGATAATTAATTAATTATAGAAATTAATTAGAGATATAATTAATTAAAAGTTTAAAAAAAGCTTACCTTCTTCTCCTCCTCCAGCTCCTTGACTCTCCTCTCCAATTCATCCACTTTCGCCTTATATTTGAATATGACGCTCTCTAGTTCCCCCCTGAGCTCAAACACCTTCCTGTCCGTGTGAGTGATCACCTCCTTCCCGTCTTCCCCTTTCTCATCAGTCGTACCCCCAACGAGGTTCTGGATCGCCTCACGCAAAACTAAAAACACAACACACCACAACAATCAACCTCCCCCTCCAAACCACTTTTCATCTCATAACCCCAAAAAAGCACCAAAAAACAACAACACCAATTAAGATACCCTTGGCAGCTTCAGCGACAACAGCGTCATTGTAGAGTTCCCTATCCGCCGCCCCTCCAGCCCCCACACCAAAAACGGAGCTCAAACTCCCCATGCTGGTCGTGCTGCACAGACTCCTGCTCATCAGGTCGATCTCGCTCTCAAAGTGCTCGATGGTCTTCGGAACGGTCCCGGGCTCGGGAAGGTGCTCTGGTGCGATCTGCATCTTCTGAACGGGCGTCTCCGGTAACAGACAGAGACTCGTGCAGGAAGCCTTGTGCCCTATCGGGGTCGTGTGCGCAGAGTGGAGCAGGCGGATATCTTCGGAGAGTGAGAGGTGGCGGGTGCCTGAACACGCACGCATAAGCACGCAGGAGTACAAAGCAAGCGGAAATAGTAAATGTATCGATTACCATTAAACATCCCAGAGCAGCAGAAATATAGTTAGCAGAGAAGAAACGTTAGTTAGAGAAAAAACAGATAAGCAATGCATATCAAAAGATAACAAGTTCCAATTGTTACCAGCTTTGGCGGCAGCTGCAGAGTCGTCATCCTCAGGCTTCTTCTCGTCAGGCACTTGCGTAGTCGCAGGCGTGGCTACCGTCACGTTATCCCTATCCGGCGTTGAGCGAACGCTGCTAGGCGCAGCGCACACACTGGTCCACTTGTACACACCCGCCGGGTCAAAACTTTTACTCCCACCACCTCCATCCCCCTTCTTATTATCACTTTTAACCCTCTCGAGCACCCCGATCCCGACGAGCATCTCGCAGCATTTGACTCCGAGCTCCTTGACATCGTCGCCACTGCCCCCTTTGCTGAACCAGTCCAGCAGCGCGTTCCCGGTAATCTGGACCTCCTCCTCCGGACTGGCAACCTGACTCCCCGGAGTACTCCCGTTCGTTTTACTGGCTGGACGCTTTGTACCTCCGGTCCCTGTTCCGCTCTGCTTCGTCCCACTCTTCTTGTTTGTGTTTCCGCTCAGCGTCAAACTCGCGACTTTTCTGAGCACATTGTTCTGGAGAGACGGGATCTCGGTTATCGAACTCGAGTACGCGTACTGAGACGGGGTGCGGCGTGGCGGCGACAACAGATGCGCTGGCGTGTTCGATCCGGACTGCGTATTGTTGTTGGCTGTAGAGGGAAAGAGAGAACATAATTGTAATTAAATTCATGTGAGTATAGTTAACATGTTTAATTGCATTACCGTCATGATGACTGTTGGAGGCTTTGTTAGTTCGGTTTGTCAACTGTTTAAATTTTGAGTTTGTGAGGAGCCCGAGTACGAGCAGCATTAACAGCACCTCTATCAGCATTGTTACCTTAATTGTGCATTTAACTATGTGCTTAATTGTCAGTTACGTTGTTAAAAAAAATTGTTTAAAAATTATTCAAAATTACGCGCGCGGTTAAACCCAAAAAAACAATCAACAAACCAACCCAGCAAAACGCTCCAACAACCCATGACAACGCTGCTCACTCCACTCTCGACTCTCCACTCACCCGCATTACTATTAACAGCCGTCTCACTCCCTCCCCCTGTCCCACCCCCTCCACTCTGCACCCTCTTCAACTCGACTTTCCTCCTCCTCTGTATCGTAAACGGCTGCGTCCCCCCACCTCCAGCCGCCCCAACCTTCCCCCCACCCCCTCCACTCCTCCCCCCAGCAGCACTAAAACTCATACTAATCTCCCTATCGTCGACAAGATCATCAGTATCCCTCAGCGTATTACTCTCCTCGTCGTCCTCCTCCTCATCATCCGTATAATCGCTAACTCCCTCCTCGAACACGGCACTACTGTTCACATCGTTAAGCGTTGTCGTGCTGGAGTACCTCGAGATTATCGAACTCGCGTCAAGGATCAGCGAACCAGAGTGGTGAGTGTTCTGGTGAGCTACTGGAGTTTCGAGCGTCGCTGTTACTACAATGTTGATTAGAACACCACAAGCGCCGAGTTAGTCGGAATTAATTAATTGATTAATTTAATTTAAAGTGAATTTTTCACAAACTCACCAAAGCTAGCAAACTCCTCGTCCTCGTCTTCTTCACAACCTTCGCGGTGCTTGTGCTCGTGTTCACCTCCCGGGTCCTCCTCCTCCCCGTGTCCACTCTGACAGGTTCTAACGCTCACGTAGACGCTGGAAGATATGGAACTTGGACTGGAGCTGTCCTCCGTCGGGGGCTCGAGTATCGGGGTAATCGGAAGCAACTTTACCTCGACCTGACCTGTGCTCAGGGGCTCCTGGGATATCTCCGCCGCTGCTGCTGGAAAGCGAAAATTAATTTTAAAAATTAGCCAAAAATTATATTCTCAAGTACAAGCTGCAAGACAGCGAAACGCTTTAACAAAAAAAACGCTTCTCCGTGCATATACATACATAGGAGCAGAGCATATAAAAAAGCATAGCCACCTGTTCCTCTATAAGCATCTATGATAAAGAAGAAAAAGATGACTTTTGTGTAAGCGAGAAATCTCAATCATGTTTTATTCACAGAGCTTAAAGCTTACTTACTACTTGGCTATATATGTCGTAGAGTCGCTTTGTTTGTCAAGCACCGTGATATCCTGTTTTTTACTACTAAGCTTTATCAAGGATTTTTTTATACAAAAAATGTATTCATCATGCTCATGCATCATCGCTGTTGTGTGTGGGTTGATATTAAAAAAATACTAGAAATCCTTTCTATCATGCATGGGTTTAGTTGGGCTTTAAATGTGACTTTCTGGCTGTATGTTAAGGAAATGCATGCATGTACACGAGCATGAGTGGTTTTGTACGCTAATTAATATATCTATTTGTTAGCGTACTTTTTATATAAATCTGGCCTAGAAAACGAGAGAATTGAGACAAAGACGGGCTTGAGCAAAGTATATTGCCCGTGAGTCAACACACTTATTGCTTTTACGATTTTTCTTAGATAGTATGCTTGTGTTAAACTTGAGACTTTTTAATATCCTTGTAGAAAGAAAAGGCGAAGTAAATGGCGTAATAAGTGTCGCGAGGGTTTAATTGACGCGACCATAAAACGACATATAAATCTCAATTACGAAATAAACACCCTATATTCAAGCATTTACAATTAAATTAAATTATTTTTATACTCACGCTCCTCATTCTCCTTCCCAGCAGCCGCGACACCAGCACTCTCCCCCACGACCACTCCACTCCCTCCCCCAGTCCCCCCTTTAACGGCATACTTCCCTCCTTTCCCTTTGGACCCTCCGATCCCCAACCCCCTCAAACTCAACCTCGACCCTCCGACCTTCTCGATCCCACTCTCTTTACTATCCTTGCCCCCTTTCTCCTTCCCCTTAGTCTTTCCCCCTCCATCTTTCTCGCCACCCCCTCCACTTTTCCCCCCACTGTGAGTATTCTGATTCCCCATCTCGCTACCATAGTCTCTTAAATCACAATCAACTTTCCAGTAACTCCAATCATAGTAAAGTGCACTTTCTTCAATCTCCTCCACTACTTCACTACAAGTAATCTCGTCACAACTACACTTATCACGTTGATGACTAATAGACTGCTGGACCACCCATCCAGTAGACTCGTCTCCAGGAGCAGATGTGCAGCCTTCCTCCACCACCGTCTGATGACCTAGTTCACGATCACCAGGATCACGCGGCGCACACTCGCGACCACTCGTTACTTCTATTCCACAACTGCTTTGTTCTCCAGCGGCACTAGATTCTCCAGCAGCAGCAGCGCTAGTAATAAATTGTCCAGAAGCACAGCCCTTCTCCTCTCCATCAACGTCAAACAGGCAGTTTAATAGATCGTCATCAACATCCTCACTATCATCACAGCTTAAATGACAATTTCCTGTCGCTGTCACTGTGTCCTGTTCATCAACCCCGACGACGACGTCGCCCACATCACAGGAATCCCGACTCAACTTGGTAATCCCAGGAAAGCTGTTCACTTCACCCCTTCCAATAGACTCCTCGCTGCACTTTTTCTCAGCACCACTCAACTTTGTACACAAAAGTCCTTCAGAACTTGTGCTCCTCTCCAGATCCTCTACAAAACAATTCAAACCAAAGTTAATTTAAAATTACTGTAAAGTTCTTTAAAAACGGACACGCGATTCTGTAGCAAAATCACCTGACTCAACCCTCACCCCCATAAACCGTCTAGAGATCAGCTTCAACTACAAAATATCCCAAAAAAAAGTACAGACCAACTCAAAGAGAGCAGCCCCAATTTCCGGTTCACCAGTGAACCGTGATGAACGCATAAAAAAAGCACACAGAGAACTCAACGCAGAGCGACTTTAACTTCAACTTCCTCGCAATAAAGCACAAAAATATGTGCCTACACACATGTGAGTGATTCCCTAATGTTTTAAAGCACTATTCAAAAGTAAACAGCGTTAACGCCATAGAAACGCATAAAAAAGGGATATCACGTCGTCGTCAACTCTCTCTGCACACACAGATCTCTATTATTACTCATGACTCATGTTTGTGTGTGAGCGTCCATTGTTGAGTGTCTCCTGTCACGTTACAATTTCAACAGCGCAGCGCTGCAGCAGCGTTGTCTTATGACTCATGCGGACGTACAGGAAGGAAAAGTGTCTGCAAGCGCTTGCATCTATAAACCTACATGTAACTCAACAATGCAAGTCTACTCACCATTTTTATCGTCTTCCTCCCCCCTCCTCCTCCATCCCTCCCCCCTCCTCCTCCAAATCAGTCTTCTGAATCTGCGAAGGCGCCGAGTCCCTCCCGCTCCCTCCCTCCGACCCACTACTCCCCCCACTCCCACCCCCACTAAGCAACTTGTGCACAAAACTCTTAAAAGCGTTCGCATGATAAACCTTACTCGGCGATTGCTCCAGTATCACCTCCCTCTCGCTAACCCTCCCCTCCCCACCACGCTCATCCCCTCCACTCGTGGAAAGCACTACAAACACATCCCCACTGTCACAGTCGTCGTTATTATTCCGAGAACTGCACTTTGGCGAAGGAGAGCTCTCGACACTGGTCACGGGTGAGTCTCCACCTCCAGAGCTCCTGCTCGAACTACTCCCCCCACCGCTCAACGGAGAAAAAAGTTTCCGGAGCATCGCTACTCAAAATATATTTCTCAGAAACGCATCAAACGTGACCATTTTCTACAAACTGAAGCCACAACCTCAAGAGTTCTAACTAAAAAACCCAAACTCATATATTTTCACCACAGCCCAAAAACCCTACATATTATGCAAAAATGGTATATAAAAATCTAGTTCACAAAAAATAAACTAACTCAACTGCATACACACATAAAACTCTTACTAAATCTATCAATCGCATGCAAACCGCAAATATGAAAGAAAGAAAAACTGACGATGATGATCTTCTTTCATTTCAGGTACTCTACTACTACTGACCAGTTTTCTCTCTCATCTCATCATCCATTGAATCTGGTCGATCCAAATAAAATAGAGAAAAAAAAACTCGACGACACACATCACTCTCTCATCAGCAGCCAAAGACCAAAGATAAATATTCAGATCACCCACACCAGTTTATTTTGCATAAGTGCCTATCTGTGTCGTTCGTTCGTACACACACCAAAACGATAACCCGAGAGTTGTGTGTAAAAAAACAGGAGCTCGCAATAATATCTCGTGTTAATAATGCACAACAAAAAATATTATGACAAAATATATTTATTTATCTCGTGATAATCTACGTAGTAAAGTTAACCTTGTCCACAAAGAGCATATAAAACAGAGTATTACTGACCATAAGAATGAATGTGTAAAATATTTCATGACAAAAACGCAAACCGAAATAGGAAGCAACGAACTTGGTTTTTAGAGACTGTGGGATGAATGAATAGAGTCAGAGTAGTACCCAACCTACACGCTATTTTGTCCCTTTTGGATTTTTTTTTCTTTCTTTCTTTTCATTTCTTTTGTTTTGAGTTGTGCGAGTAAGGACTTCAAAAATATTATGCTAAATGGCATGAGTTTCTATATAATCGCCCACGATATAATAATGGGTGTACGTGCTAAGTGGTTTAACAAACTGCTACACACACGTTCGACTTACGGGGAAATGAGAGCAGAAGCAGAGGTATTCAGGTCTTCGGGGCGACTTGAGAATATGCGTGGTCAACTTGCAGGAACGGTGAAACGCAGTAGTTGTATGCAGATAATTAATGCAGCTGCTATAAAACGAAGATTTCCGGCCACAATGCTTTGAAACTATCAAAATAACTTTTAAAAAACAATATGACGAATATTATATGCACAGAAACGTAATTTATTTAAAGACAGTTTTGTTTTTGTATAATCCCACGTTTCAGAATAAAATGTACACATACATATAGAGAGATTTAAACTTTAAAACTCATGATTAAAACTGTACACACTATCATTATAATCCTCTTCTTCTCTAAATCCTTAACTATTGATTGATTTAAAATTGCTTTCCTTCCCTTCTTACTACAACACGTTCTTAAAAATTTGACAATAATGTTCCTCTCTTGACAAAAAAAAATCAGAGAAACGTTTGTTTTTTAACGATTAAAAAGTACATAATAGAGTAGCATTAGCCGCGCGCTCGGGTAACATGTTTATTTAAAGCCCTAAAAATATACTCACACACTAATTCCTTAATTCGTTTCATAAAAGGGACACGCACACACGTTAAATTAACAATTATGTAATTACGTATATAGAACGATCTCATATGTACTTGACAATTTGGCAAATGACGTAATAATAAACTAACACATTTAAAATTCATGTTCTCTCGTTCACTCGGGGTAGTAAAATAGCACCTCAATAAACACACACAATTCAAAAAAATAAATAAGTAAAAAAACGACTTAAAACGTAAAATAACCCACAAAATATTAAACCCTACGTGACGCCTCCATCCGTTTTCTTCTTCCTATTCTTCGACCCCCCAAGCGGATCAAAGTTGTCGTCGCTATCGCTACTATCGCTATGCTGTGTGTGCTTACTACTACCGAAAAGCAGTGACTCGTTCTCCTTCCTCCCTCCTCCCACACTCCCCCCTCCCCCCGCATTCAAATCCGTCTGCAAATCTATAAGTGGGTTGGCGTTAAGCGTGAGGAACTGGATCTGGTGGTTGCTCGACGTCGCGTCAGTGGCGCCGTTAGAACGCGGCGTCGTGTGCGGGGACACTATACATGTCGACGCGGTCGACACGGGTTGGGTCAACGTAGTAGTTGGTGCATGAGGGCGGGGTATTGCGTGGGTCGGGTGCGGGGCTACTCCCCCGGAGTGGTAGGAGGACTGCGGGATCGTGCTGCTCTCGTCGTCTTGATGGTTTTGCTGATTTTGGTGGTGGTGGTGATGGTGGGTGGAGTCGCCGTGGTCGTGGTGGTGCGTTGAGGTTCCGGTGCCTATAGCGGGACGAGAAAATGATAACCAAAATTATTACAAAATATAAAATATTAATCAACTCAACAACACAACTAACTACCTACTAATCTACCATGCAGTTAAACTACGTCAACAACAAAAACAATTAAACAGGGTAAGGAAAGTGCTACCGGCACCCACGCACACAGCAATGATTTCAGTCTTGGTTATCTTGCGGTCCACCGGCTGCATGTATTTCAACGAATCATATACATCTTTTACTCCAACTTTCAACTCGACACATTAATTACCCAACACTAATGTAGTACTAATTAAATATGATGAGTGCTAACCCTGTGAGTACTGAGTGTACTGCTGATACTGAGGATGAAAATTGTGGATAGCGTCGGTCATGATATCCCTGGGGTTCATAGTTTCCTTCAGACTGCTCGAGATGCTCTGCATCGTGACGCTACGACCCGGACCACTCGCTCCGCTACTCGATCCACTCATCATCACTCCACTTGACGAGATACAGCTTCCGGAGTAGACCTGTCGGATTTTACAAAAGTTTTTTACAATTAAAATTGTTTTTTTTGCTAGATTTTAATTAAATTAAGTGTGAGAGTTAGTTCTACTCACGCTGACAGGGAACGCAAGTTTCAGCGCAATGGCAGCGAAGCACATTTCAATGCAGATGAGGAAATTCTGATATCCAGCGGCCACGGTTCCGGTCGGGAGCTTCTTGCCTGCCTCGTCGTACAACGGACCTATCATCTCTGCCTTCTCCAGGATTGCCAACAACACGCCTAAGGGGGAAATTAAATTTTACATGCAATTAAAATATATAAAAAACAATTAATTAAAATAAAATATTTGGAGAGCATTCCCCACCTTGCCAGAACGACAGAAAGATGACAGACTTGATGGTGAAGAACTTGAGAACCGGGTCGAACGGGGTAAGTAGATCCCTCGTGGAGAAGTAGAAGAGGAATAGACCGTACAGGGCTAGAGACACGCTCACGTTGTAGATCATCGTTATGTACAAGTATCCTGTCTCGGGGCTACAGGCAAATTAAAAAAATTAAGTTAAGCAAATAACATACATTAAGTCTTAAAATAATTAATTAAAGTGTCAACTCACCTCCAATCGCCATCCCTGTAGAGCGAGAACGACTGAAGGAGAATGGTGAGAAACGCCATGACGGGTTTGACGAGACAGAACTGGAGCGTGGCCTGCTTGCAGAAACGGAGGAACCCGATCGTGTAGTTACGACCTGACAGGCAACACGTACAGTACCAGAAACTAGACCTGTACGAGAAAAGAGACAGGTTTTAAACAACAATCATTTTTAGCGCGTTTAGTTAGCTAATTGATTAGTGGTGGCATACCTGATGGGTTTTCCCCTGATCTCACTCATGATGGACCCCTCCCCTCCCAGGTACTCGTAGCAGAGACTGAGAAAGCTGTAGATGACGAACGCCTCGTAGCAGTCGCGGACAGTGTCAAAGTACACGTACAGGTGCGGGTTGTTGAAGAACATCAGCGACAACCACGAGTCGAACGCGTAGATCGGAACGATGAACAGGATCCGGACTATCCAACGCTGCTCGATCGGGTGCGTGTACCATCTACACAAACAACACAACAACAATTAATTAACTAACTAACTACTCAATTACAATTAAATTATCTTGAAGTTAGTTTCCTCACCTCAAGTGCTCGTAGATCTGATGGCAAGTGATGAAAAGGGCAGCCCATACGAACGCTCCAGCGACACCCTGCGCTAAAGTCGAGTGGAGGAACATCCGGTGCGGGTCACCCACCTCGGGCGGCGCCGCCGACGATGTTGACGGAGGGGGAGGGGACGTGGGGATCGGGGGACTTGTCGAACTTGACATTATTACTTTTACTTAACCTCTTTGGTTTTTCGTGGTGGTGGTGATGGTAGATTTGGAAGAAAACTGATATTTCTTTTCCTAAAAAATTCACGCGCTCACGTTATTCGCTACATATTCGGTTCCTATTACTAATTAATTAAGTGTATCCTACACACAGTCGGACAAACACTGTCAAAAATTAAACGAGAACATTTTTTTTGTGGCAATTAGGATTAATTAATCACCGTTAGTCTGTGTGGATACCGTAAAAAATACAGCGTCGATGATTAATCATGCACCATAACCACTCATACGCCTTATCTTGTACGTCACAGGGAGCTTATCAATTTCGCAGTTGTGGTGGTGGTGCTTTATCGATTAACGATGATACGTTAGGTTAATGAAACTATTAAATTCCGTGAAAATTTGTGTTGTTTTTTTTGCACACACACACACAAAAGCAGGTAGAGAGAGACAAGAGAAGAAGAGTTTATAGGTTTCTTATTCTATTTTCTGGTCCATATTTTCTGTGCATACGGTTCTCTTGAAAATAACCTTTCTTTCTTTTTTTGCCCGTTCCCGTGCATGCTATTCTACTGCCCAATACACTGCCATATGCGCTACTTTGTACATTTACCAACAGACGAACGGAAATATCATCATCGCTTACAGCTAGTGCTCTCGATGGAGTTGGACAGGGTGGGATTTTTGCACAGTGAATTTAATGATGCGGAAATTAAGTAGATTAATTAATTAAATTATAATTGCAAATTTGACTGTTTAAAAAAATTAAATAATAGCTGCATACATACATACATAATTTATTAGTTTTAGTATTATTATTATTATTATTTAATTAAGAAATGTATTATAATTCAAAACTAATGTATTCAAAAAACGGAATAAAAAGTTAAATATTAGAATATCTGAAACCCAAGTTATAGGAATGTGGTAACGCTAATCTCACGATATCATTTATAAATTTTTTGCTAAAAAATTGAATTTTTAATTAAATTAATGATTTTAATGTAGGGTCTAGGTAGTACGAACGGAAATATCATCATCGCTTACAGCTAGTGCTCTCGATGGAGTTGGACAGGGTCGGATTTTTGCACAGGGAATTTAATGATGCGGAAATTAAGTAGATTAATTAATTAATTAAATTATAATTGCAAATTTGACTGTTTAAAAAAATTAAATAATAGCTACATATTATTATTATTTAATTGAAGACGTGGTAAAAAATTCAGAATTTACAATAGCTTTTATAATGGGATTGGAGCTGTTTGCCAGTCGATCCAGAAGAGAGAAAGCTGCCACTCGCCGCACTGCCGTGAAATCATTAAAATGATTTTCACAGAACATTGCTGATGCACTACATCGCCTACTGTAGCGAAACAGCATACGAAATGCATCATTATATGCCACTTTCACTTTCTCCAGTACAATGTTTTTTATGGGGACCCACATACTGCAACAGTAAATGGATGAAAAATAGGTCCTGAAAAGATACTTTTTCACTTCCACACTACAGCCACCGAACCTACTATTTAGTAAATTGGCCCTACTGTATATTTCCCTACGCCTTCTAGACAGTTCTTGCATATCCCGATCTCTGCAAGAGATCTCAAAACCAAGGTATTTCACCGTATTAACCCACGCAATACTTTTCCCACAGAACCTAATAAGTGGTCTTGTGTGATCATAAGTATAATCACTGAAACACATACATACTGTCTTATTAGGATTAAAAGTTAAGTCATGACTCAGCGCAAACTGTTCGCATATAAAAAGCAACTTTTTCAATGCTGCTATACTGGTAGTCAGTAAGCACACATCATCTGCAAAGGCACAGTGATTAACGACAAGATCCCCAACTCTGCACCCTAAACCAGATTGAGTCAGAGAAAGTGAAAGTTGATCCGTGTAGATTGCGTAGAAAGTTGGAGAAAGCAATCCTCCTTGCCTTACTGAGTTCCTTACAGGGAAAGCGGGTGAAAGTTGCCCTCTCCATCGAACGACAAAAGTCTGAGTACGAAACCAGTACATCAGCAGTTGAATCACTAAAGGTGGTATACCACGATCACATAGCTTTTTTAACAGCTTGAAGTGGTTAACGTTGTCAAAAGCTTTGCTAGCGTCAAGAAAGCAAGCATAAACAGGAGTACTTTTTCTTAGGTAATAGTGTGCTATCTGTTTCACAGAGTAAATTGCCATCTCTGTTCCCACGTTTTTCTTATACCCGAACTGATTGCTCGTGGAAGAAAGAAGATGACCATAACTTTTAAGAATTACAAGTTCTAAGATTTTGGAAAAAGCACTGGCAACAGCTATAGTCTTCAATTACATTAGAATGGAAGAAATTGCTGTTCAATATGTAATTTTTTTATGTAAAAAACATGAATGTTGTTTGTAAGGTTAAGCCTATGTCAAGTTAAGTAGTTTCCTCTAGATTACTCTTTTTTTTGTCTCTTCGTATTCTTGTGACACTATGGACTTTGGTCAATCATTTACCATGTATTGATGCTTATGTCTGCTACAAAGATTAATAAATAAATAAATAAATAAATAAAATAATTTAAAAAATAGATAATAGATAAATATTATTTATAATTTTACACAATTAAGAAATGTATTATGGAAAAATCGAAATTAAAAAGTTAAATATTAGAATTTCTGAAACCCAAGTTATGGCAATGTGGTCACGTTTTTCACACGATATCATTTATAAATTTTTTCTAAAAAATTGAATTTTTAATTAAATTAATAATTTTAATGTAGGGTTTAGTTAGTACCTTTATAAATACTAAAAATGTATTCTTGATTCTATGTCAACGCTGCTAATAAACGTCATAATAATAATAAGTAATAATAATAATAACAATAATAAATTCACCTGAGTAAATTACCTTATTAGTCATTTTAGTACTGTTGCAATAATTTTTGAAACAATTTATCATCAAATAGATATGTATTTATTTCCCATATAACATGTGCCAACCCTGCTCCCCAAAAGGCACTTAGCAAATGCGTGACATTTCACAAACAGAGAAGAAGCGATACAAAGCGAGGATAGAGTACAGTTATAAGTATATACCCACATAGGACCACGTATACATTCTATAACAAAGCATTGTACATGCATTTTAGCACTTACCCATACATGTATAAAGTATATCGCAATTAATATTTAATGTTTTGTTTATACACGATTCACTTCACGTTTCATTTTTACAACAGCAACCCACGTAAAACAAATTAAATTACTCATCGTGCAGTAAAAACAATGATGAATGACATCATCTGATCGTAACCTCCTTTCAAGGTCCAAACTATAAAGCAGGTGTCGCTAATTAGCCCACTTAACTATCACGTCATTTTACAAACATTCTATTGACCACTAGTTAAGAAATTCCCAAAATTAAAATCTCTCGGGTGAAGGCGTTTTGAAGTAAAAATGTCTCGGAATCCTCACTCGTCAACGTCGCGCGACGCGCTGTTCGGCGCAGGCGCTGCAGGTAAAAGCGCTTTGAACAATCTACCTAATTAATTTTACACAACTAAATGAATTTTAACTGAACTTAACTTTAATCGCTTTGTTTACAGGTTACACGCCTCTGTCAACAGGGCAGAACACGCGCCTGGTCTCTTGGAACGATGACGACGACGAGTCCGACTACGCGACCAGGAACGTCGACGTCGACTCCAACATGGACGTCCAGCAGGTCAGGCAACAGCAGTACTCCATCATGGAACGTGAGTCGACAATTAGCTAAATTAACTTTACGTTTTAATTACACCAAATCCTAATTTATTAACGAGTAACTAAAAAACGACTTTTTTCAAAATCTACAGAACAAGACCGTGGCCTGGAAGCCCTATCGGAAGTGATATCCCGTCAGAAGAACCTGGCGCAGGTCATCGGCGACGAGGTGACGTACCAGAACGAGCTTATCGACGACATCACAGACCACGTGGACAGGACGAGGGACAGGATCGTGGGGCAAACCAACAACGTGCGCACGATCGACAGGAAAGATGCCACTGGAAGTGAGTTAAAGATTACTTATGCGTTATAATTATGCCATTTAAATGATCAACTTAATGACTCCAATTTTTGTATAATTTCCACAGGATACTGGGCGATAATAATCCTGCTCCTTGTAGTAATAATAATAATAACAGTCGTGTAGATTAAAATATCCCTCCCTCTCCCGCACCTTCTTTTTTATTATAATCTTTAATTTCTGTAAATATAATCTCTCGATATATATTATGCGTATAAGTAATTGTATTTCCATTAAAAAAATACTCGAAAAAATGAGATTGAACAAAATAACTGGAAAGTGCGTAGTAATTTATTTCGCATGATCACGGTTCGAGAAGTGGTTCCCTGTCCTCATCGCCCACGCTCCTAGAACTCCTAGCACCGTCACTAGCCTCAATACTGTTGATAGAAGAGTTCTCCCTGAAGACCCTGTCATCGGGACTGTCCCAGTCCTGAGTCTCACCAGACGCGAAAAACAGGTACACCACGTTGTCCACAAAGTACACTGCCGACGCGATGTAGAATATTATTCGCCAACGGGCGATGGAGCTCTAAGGGAGAGAGAATTTATTATTAAGCTATGTGAAGGGAAAGTTTACATTGTAAATTAAGTGAATTGATTATTAGTTAACTAACCCCCTCGTTAAGAATAACACCGGCTACGTAAGGAGCGCCTATCCCACAGAGATTCGCGAATCCATTTGTTATTCCCATCATAACTGCTGCATTGTTGGGACTCAGGTCGATATGGTTCACTTGGAACGAGGCCCACGCTGCACATTAATTGCACGTTAATTAGTAAACTTGTCAACAAACATAAAATTGAAGAAAAAAATCATTAAAACATTTTATTCCAAAAACCCACCTGCTCCATTGATTCCTATGGCCAGCGTGATAAGCGTGACGGTAAGCGTCCTGTCGCACGCCGTGTTCGCCGCACACACGAGCAGCACCGCTGGACCCCAGTGGGCTGTAAACATGCAGAAAATTAATTTCACTTTTCAGAACTTCATAATTTAATTTCAAATATAATTTTGAGTCCCCGACACTCACCAATGGTGTTGAATATCTTCCTGACGATCCCAGTCTTGACGCCGTTAGCCCTGAGCTTATCAGCGTACACGCTACTCACGATGCTGACGATCCACATGAGGAAGTAAGGCAGCGCTGACAGGTACGCGTTCTAAACACAAAAACACATTACTTAACACTCAACCAATACAAATTAATATATTCCAATTAAAATTCTCTAAGCTCCCCCACCTGTTTGATATCAAAGTGTAGCACATCATCCATGTAGGTCGGCAACTCAGTCAACATTGTATAGAGCCCCCACCCATGCCCAGTCTGAACAACAAGAATAGCCAATACAGGCCCACTCGTCAGCAACTTCCTCCAAGGAGTCCCCCTCCTACTCCCCGCACTCCCCGGCGCCACAACAGATTTCCCACCCTGAATATAGAGCACCTCCTCGACACTGATCCTCGGATGACAACTAGGACTGTCGTACACGAACAGAGCCCAAAGACAGAACCAAATGATCCCGAGTATCCCAAACACGTAGAACACACTCGGCCACCCACCCGTCAGCATGCTCCCGTTCTCGTTACCCAGAAGCCAGCCGCTCACCGGGAGCGCGACCACTGTTCCTATCTGACTGCCTGCATACAGAAACAAATTCAAATTGTTAATAAACCGACTTTCTTGAACATGTTTATGATTGTGTTATGAGTCGCATAACCTGCATAAACGAAAGCACCGAGCATGGAGCGCTCCAGAGGTGGGACCCACTGGGCTAGCAAGCTGTTGGGAAATTGAACACAACTTTAATTCAAATGAAACTAATTATTCATTAAATTGTACATGTTGTCAACTCACGCATGCATGCTAGGATTGGTGACCCCTTCCCCGAGCCCCTGAATAACCCGAACAGCGACGAGGTACTCGATCCCAGCGTTAGCCGCCATCGGAGTGACGAGAGAGAACAGCGCCGTGACGAGCATCCCCAACCCAAACACCCACTTTCCACCTATCCTGTTCGCCAGCATCCCTCCAGGCACCTGAAACAACAAAACAAGCAATTACAAACTCCACCTCCGACATTACCACCGCATAAACAAAACTGATAACATGACAGTCAACTTTGAACAAACCTGAGTGGCGACATATCCGTAAAAGAACGACCCAAGAATGATCCCCTGCTCATGAGCGTTCCACCCAAATTTCGGAAACTTGGACGCATGCCCCGCACCCCCGCTCAAAACACCCCCACCACCACCACCCACACCGCCGTCCTGCTTCTCATGCTGCACCAACTCTGGACAAGTGACCCCACTCCCACTGTGATTATGAAAGCTCGCGTGAGAAGTATTGACCATCTGAACAATCGCGATACTGAGATTGACCCGCATGCTGTAACTCGAAGCGAACCCAAGAAACCCGAGCAGCGTCAGCGTATGCCTCGCTCCCCACTTCTTAAACGGGCTCGTTGGCATCTGGACGGGGGAGAGGCGACGCGTGTGGAGCGCTTCGGGACCGTCCAAATCCGAACCCGACGAGTCGTGGAGGTCATCGTGCGGCATGTTTATCGAGTTGGAGGTTTTACGGTTGTGCACTTGCGTGTACATTTGGAACGAGCACCTCCGGGGGAGGACCACTGGAGGGGATTATCGAACGACTAGAAATACTGGAATGTTTGGAGGAGATCGACGAGTTGAAGGGGATGATCCTGTGCTCACATTGCGATTCGATTTATACACACACTGACACACGCACACAAGTTTAATTGTTTGTTAAAGAATACTGATTGAGGTTATTAAAGTTAATTGCATAAAAAATTAAATACTAAAAGTAGGCGTAATAAATAAAAAGCACCAAAAAGAACAGCTGTACTGCGTTGTCCACAGCTGTTTGTCAATAAACCAACACGACAGCACTTCAAAGCTTGTCAAAACACACGACCTTGAAAAAGCATTCATTACACTTTCTCAACTTACCACAACTTTCCAAAATTGCCCAGCCGCGTGATTCAAAATCTCAACTGGAGAGAGCTGTGTAATAAGTAGTAGGATTGCTCTGGCCTGCCAACAATTAATTCTCTGGTTTCAAGTTCCAACTTATCCGGTGTATCAACCAATTAAAGTTAATTGTGAAATTAGTTAAAAATTAATCAACATAATTAGTAATTCATCTAAAATTCCAATTAACACACAACTGCCAATAGTATTACGCTAAAAACCAACCCGGCACCCACCACCACCCAACTAATCACGGTAATCAGCTGCTTGATAACCCACCACCACATCAACAATGAACCAGATCCCGTTAACGCACCGCGCCTTATCGCGCACAACCGTATTCACGCACCGCCCCGCCCCTCGCCTCACCTACTCGACAACTCCAGGCGCGCGCCCCGCCCCACCACCCTCAACTCCAAAACCACCACCACCTCCCCCTCCCTCAAAGGTCCTCCCGACCCTGATGCTCCTGGGTGGAGGTGGCGCAGCAGGACTCGGCGCGTACTACTACTACGACCCAAACGCCGACGTGTTCAAACAAGCACGCTCAGCACTTGGACTAGAGTCGAGCTCGAAACAACAGAACCTGGCAGCCGAGAAGGTCCAGCAGAAGAAAGCGACACAGCAGCAAAAGGCGCAGCAGGAGCAACAGCCAAAGAAACCACAACAGGTCATTAGAACAGAGTCGAGGAGTGCGGAGCAGCAGAAGGTCGCAGCGGTTCCTGTACCACCTCCACAGAAAGCTAGTCCACCTCCAGCGGCTGCTACTGGAGGACCTGCAGTGCCACCAGTTCCAGTTCCTCCAACGTTGGCGGCGAGTGCGGCGGCTATTGCGACTACAGCTGCGGCGCAGAGTGGATCGCCTCCAGCAGCGGCGAAGAAGCAGGAGGAGTCGGCGCCCATCGGGGACTCTGTTCCGAAGCACGTGTTGATCACGGCGATGAGGGCGCAGCAGGAGGCGCTCGCAGAGAGTCAGGAGGCGAAAATCAAGACGATCCAGAGCGAGTATGACAGGAGGTTGAGTAATGCGACGCAGGTCATCGAGGCGGAGAGGGTCGTCGACCTCAGGGCAAAGTACGAGAAGGCCAGCGCTTCGCTTCAGGCCATCGAGCAGGGGATCGAGGGTGGGTGCACATTTTAATTACTTTTACTTAATTTAACTAATTTATGATTTTTGTGAATTAATTTGTGTTTAAAATGTTTCTGTTTCCTTAGCCCGCACGACGCAGAACACGCGAGCGAAGCGTCTCCGAGCGCTGTGGGCGCAGGTGAACGCCCTCCACGCGAGAGTGAACCACCCCGAGTACCACGACTCCACAACGACGAGCATCGATAAGCCGAGGCTGATAAGCGCGATAGAGATTCCAGACCAGTTTGTGAGCCAGATGGTGGGCTCACTACCGTGTCAACCGGTCCACTCGCTAGAGTCTCTGAAACAGAGGTTCTACGACGACGTCGAGCCGCTTGCAAAGTCTGTCACGTTGATCAAGGAGGGGAGGAGTTTTGCATTTGGAAGTACGCGCTCGGGAAGGTGTTCGGAAGTGCCATCGTTAGGGTTAACAGGAAAGGTAATGTATTTATAATATTTTGCTGTTTTAATGGAATGGGGCGTTAACAAGATTGCAATTAAAATAAAATGATTGTGTTTTCGCAGCAACCGATGAGTCCGAGTCATCCCCGCCGTCATCCTCCCCTGTCCAGATTACAGCGCACGCTCTGGACTCTGCGAGGAGCGCCCTCGAACGAAGTGATCTGCTCAGCGCTGCCATCGCTGTCAATCAGCTCAAGGGTCAGTTTTCAGAACATTTATGCATTTAATAATCAAATTTGTGTTGTGACGGGTTAATTTTCAAGTTAACTGTATTTTGTTTTGCATTGATTTTCCAGGCCTCCCCCGTCAAGTGGCATCAGACTGGCTGTCAGACGCACGGACGCTGCTCGAGACGAACCAGACACTGTTCGTGCTTATGACGTACGCTGCTTCCAACAACGTGTTTTAAAGACAAATTAGATATTAATTATATTCGGGTGTCGTTATATAGTTGTCGTTTATTTATAGAGCGTAGGTTGTGTTATGTACAGAGATATAAGTTCATTGGAAGTTCCTAGTACTTGCAAAAAAACATAATAAAAATTTATGATGATGCGTGCTGTTTACTAGACAAAAATATACTTTAAAAATTCTTTTGTAAGTTTTAATGATTTCTGGAAAATTAATTACCTAATTATGATAAGCTGCTTTAGGCCATAACGTGCATTTTTATTTGAAAATACTGAACAGGAAACCATTCCTACAAAAACCCATCTCGCAATCTACCATTTTCGATTGCCTCTTTAAATTTTAAATACAAAATATTTTTCTACATCGTAAATCAAGGTGTCGTAAAACCATAAAAAATCTAATCATCATGCACACACACACCAGAAATACCATTAAAAAGTATTTTGAAAGTCACTCATAAAAAAATCTCGAAATAGCACAAAAGTTTCAAAGTTCTATTAATCAAGAGTAGTAGTAGCGCTAGCTAATCTATTATTGCATAATGCCGCATCTAAAACAAATTACTCAACACCTTTCACATCATCCGCACTACAATCAAATACGACAGCAGTAACAAAACATTTTAAAATAAAAAAAACACATCTTAATAACTCGAGTCATCAGTCCAATAAAAACTATAATTTGAGATCAATGATCTTTTAGAACGATTTGTTCTGTAACAAATTTTCCTAAAGTTCAAAGCACCCGCATGCAATGCATCTCATCAGCATCAAATTTGCACGCAACTCTACGTTTCTACATCAAATTAGTAAAAATCACAACCAATCCATGGTTAACACCCTTTCAAAACAGTGTCAAAAATCACACCAGTTTCCCATAACAACCCGAAATCTAAATTGTAACATCCCAAATCAGATTCTCACGTCACCCCGCCGCCACCTTTTATCCTCACGCAATCCTAATTAAAAATCTCCCCAAAAACAAATTTGTACCTAAATTACCTCTAACTGATCTTGACAACCGCTTATCATAGAACAATATCCCATAAATATCGTATAAACCTCTATAACAAGCCGATAAGACAAGATAACCCCCCAATTCAAGCGTGTTCACCATTGATCCAAATCCATTTTTAAAAAATTATTCATTCAAAATTCGAAATGCAAAGATAAAATATTTAGCACGCCACATGCATGTACTCCATATATATTACAGCTCTAGCTAGACTGACCTGTTTACCAGGCAACCTGTCAAAAACTCGTAAAACAAAAATGCATACTAAACACAATTATTATTAAACAACTAGCATAACATAATATTAAACTGCATATAAAGAAAACCAGTTTTTTTGTAGCTGCTGCTGCTGCAGTGAGCTAACCTACTCCGATGTTGTTCGCATGACAACTTCAACTTCAGAGAGAACTCTCGTTTTCAACAAAGTAATTATACAACAAGCTATATCTGTGATGATGATCATCCATCTCCTTCATTCATCCCTCCCATAATTCGAAATAGAACTAGAAATAAATAAAAAATGGTGAAGAAGCAGAAAAATTACGCAATCAAACACGCATCTTAACATGCACACATACACACACATACGCAATTAGGGTTAAAAAAATACAAAAAAAATATCTAGCAAGAAGTACGTCCATAATATATTTCAAAAACGGATCGTTAAACAATTAAGCACCCGTTTATATTAATAAGCGCAATAGCTGCATTTCCTCCTGTGTGTCCTCATCATCCATCTGATCTCTTTCCTTTAACGAAACTAGCCATCTTAAATAATATTTATACATGAATATGCAGTTCTTTATATCCCGAGCACGTAGATAGCACGTTACATTTTTCCTTGTCGTCCTGAACTGAAAGATGAAATGCAAGCGCCTGCACCGCAGGACCCCCTCTCTTGAACATCGTCGCCGTCCAATAATCCAATAAGTTAGTGTATTGAAAACGAGGAAGCCATATAATATCCATCCATATTCCTCCTCCTCCTCTTCATCATCTCCAATCCAATCCATCTTCAAAAAAATGTCTAAACAAAAAAAAATATATAAGATTACTAAATAATTCCACTAATTCGTGTCACTACAACAGACTAACGACACTAGTTGCATACACGGCGTTAGTTTAGCTAAATGTCCCATTTCAAAGAATTCGAAATAGTACACACACGCGATAGACCGCAAACAGAGAATAGAGCTGTAAAGAAGTCGCCTTTTCGATAATCAAGAAAAGTTGCATTTATTTGCACTTTGCACTTCAAAGGCGTTCGAACGCAACCACAAACACGACCGTTAACAAATGTTCGAACAAATTTTTTAGACCCAATTCATCATGCTATATCAGAGCAATGAATTAAAATACTAATCGTAATAATATATAAAATTATAGCCAAAATATAAAAATCTCAGACCCCACCGGTTGATATATACGCTCGCGATCTGCGGTTGGAAAACCAGTGGCATGTTGTGGCTCGCCCATATCACTCCAATCACTTCATTCAGTCTCGTTCGTGATCTCAACTTGAAAAGACAATAGAAAAAACAAAATCACCGATTATTATTATGAGAAACTTTTAACTAGTCCAGTGATTAAATCCATTATAGTGCCAAATTAATCAAACAAAATACAATTAAAGAAAGTTTAATTAGTTTATTCTCACTTCACCCCATATCAAACACAAAAATGAAGCAGTTCGGGATCTACGTGATCCTCCTCGTGTGCGTCTGTCTATCGACGCAGATCCCAGTGCCTGCGGAGCAGGAACCCGACACAGCCTCCGAATCCTCCCCAACCGACGACGACGCCGAATATAACCCTCCATCGTTAACAGTGGTCGGCGAAGACGATAAGGGCGACTCTTCCGACTCCTCGTCATCCTCCGGAACATCCGAAGACGACCACGCTCACCACAAGCGTCACAGACCTACGCCAAGTCCCGAGGAGATTGAGGAGAAGAGGAAGGAGCTTATCAAAGCGCTTGGAGGTGGTGGAGGAGATAGCGAGGATGGAGGTGGCGGTGGAGGTCAGTTGGCTGCTAGCATCATGGGATTGGGATCACTTGCAACGGACGTCGTGTCGCTTTTGGGATCGAATGCGAACGAGACTTGGGCTCCGCTCAGGGAAGCCAGACAACGCGCCAGGGAAAACTTTCCTGATCTCGGTGGGTTAAATATAATTAAAAGTTAATTGTGAGTGTGGTTAAACATATTAATAAGTATTCCGTGTGATGTATAGGAACCCAAGTGAACAGATACATAACAAACGGAAGGTCGTACGCCCAGAGAGCCTTCAAGAGCATCCGGAAGAACGCCCGAGTCAAGTTGACCAACTCCCTCAGGTTTATGCTGTCGGTAAGTTTAAGTTTTAATTGCAACTACAATTAATTAAATGAAAGTTAAACGTGATTAAAAATGCGTACCAGATCGCTACCCGTCTGGCAAGCACAATCGGAGGAATCTACCAGGTGCTCGTTAGCTTACTGGACGTCGCCACACGAGGAATCGGAAACGCAACCAGAGTCGGCACGAGATTATTAGGCGTCGGAACGAACGCCACCGTTGCGGCGCTGGCACGCGGAACTGGTCTGTTGAGGAGCAATTAACATACTTAACATCATAATTTTATAATGAGCAATAATTAGTGAGCATAATTTATGTAAATAGGTGTACTGAGGAGTCTAGCAGATAGCGGAAATCTAATCAAACCCGTCAACCAAGCCGTCAAGGTAGGTGCATTTAACTTAATTGGGATACTCGTTTAAACTCATTTAAACAGTTAAATGTGTGTGATTTCGTTAATTAAAAGGTCGGTCAAGGATTCGCCAAGGGTGTCAGGTAAAAAATTACACTAAATTAATTTAACACTCCATTTAAATCAATTAAATCACTAATTTTGTCCTTTATTTATCCCACACCAGCGAGGACCTCTTCGATCAAGTAAGATAATTAACTTAATTACAATTTAAATAACATACCTCAATTAGCTAACGATCCCCTCCAATCTCATCCAAAGGTCGAATGGGCCCAAGAGGGAATAAACTCAAAACTGGAGCTAGTCCAAGCACTCGCCCCCAACTTCCTCCTCCGCGCCCACGAGAGCACCGAGGCCCCCGCGATCTCATCCTCCGGCGGCAGCGACAGTAGCGACAGCGGCTCCGACTCCACCGACGACATTGGAGGCTACCGCAAACTCACCTCCAACGACGACGACATGGTCCTCCTCAGTCTCGCCTCCACCGCCGCGGAACTAATGCAACGGGGTGGGCGCAACGTCGACATGAAACAGGTCATGGGCGACAGAACCTCAACCACAACTGCGTCACCTCCCCCCGAGGGAGGTCCACCGCAGGCACTCCTCAACGACATTTTCGGTCTACAGGAGGAAATTAAGGAAATTAAAAATAACAGCAGTAGCTCAACTGCTAAACCTGCCGTTAAAAGTTGATTTCATAGTTTAATTGTTTTTTTTTGTTGTAAATATAGCTATTAAATAATTAAATAAAAATAATTAATCAAAAAATTGAAATTCATTCAAATCCATACCTAAAAAATATCATCCCCTCCAAAAATCTACCTCCTCCATCCACCTCCCCCTCCATATTCCATGCACTTATCATCCACCTCCTCCAGAGAACAAAAACGCATTTACTCTCTTTCCACTTTGTTCACAACTCCGCATCTTTTTTTTCTACGCAAAAAAAATCTCTCTCTCAGAAAAACAAGTAAAAAGAGAGGCTAGACGGTCCGTTCACACTTGACCCAATTCTCCCCATTTGTGTTACAGGAATTTCTTCTCCAAAAATTCTCCTCTCCCGCGAAATGCGAACTCGCTCAAAAAAGCAGCCCGTCATCTGTGAACGACCCTGTCTGGTTTTTCCCCACACACACAAACAAGCCATTATAAAGAAGAGAAGCAGATACTCTGTGTATCTATAGATACCGTTCACTTAAAAAGATACTCTACCCATCCATCTATCTATCCATTCTATCTGCTTACGTGTTTACGTTTTTTTTTCCGCAGCCGTTTTCATTTCATTCATAAAAAAAGGAGTGAGTACTACTACTACTTGAGTGAGAGAGAAATAAACAATAGTATGCGGGATTACTCATTCATGTTTCACGCGTAAATAGTACAACAGCAGCAGCAACGTAAAAAAATAATATTCTACGCGACTACACTATTACTACTTTACTTACTACTACTAAAAAAAACGAGCACAAACGGATTCTCTGTTGTCTTACGACGTATACGACGACACACACAGGGTCGTTTTGTTTACTAGAATAATTACATACTTTAAAACAGAATGTTTTTAAATGCACAGGTTTTTGGAGAGAGAAACAGGTGATTTTTGTATAGAATTTGGGTTTAAATGTGGGTTGTTGTTATGGAGAAGATAATTAAATTTAAATGTGGACTGTGTAATCAAGTGCGTCGGACCGAAGGATTACGTAACTGCGCAGTTTTGTAAATAAAGATGAGAGACAAGTGCAAAAGTAGTACATTTATATATTTGTATATACAACAATTTATTGGGAAGAGTGTAAAAGTGAGTGCTGAGGATTTAATTTATATATAATTGATGATTAAGTTTAAGTTGTGTGGGAAGAATATAAAGTGCAAATATTAGAGTAAAGAAGAAATGGAGCAACGAAATATAAAGATTCTAGGGGAGCTGGTCAAGAGACCCGGAAACGGGAACTGCGCAGAGTGCGGGTGCAGAGGTCGGTTTGAATTTTATAAAAATTGTAATTAAATTTTAAATCGTGTAATTAAAGTGTGTATAAATTGTGAATTTAAAATTGAATGTGTTTTTTGCAGAGATCGAGTATGCGTCGTACAACATTGGGATTTTCCTGTGCTCGAGATGCGCGGCGCTGCACAACCAAATGGGAACGCACGTGTCCAAGACGAAGCACCTGAAACTGGACCACTGGGAGGACAGTCAAGTGGAGAGATTAAAGCAGGTCGGGAATCTAGTCGCCAAAGCCAAGTACGAGGCACGCGTACCCGTCGGGTTCAGACGACCCAACACCGCTGCCTCTACTGCTCTTCCAGCCGATCCGCAGTAAACACCTCCACAATTAAGTACACACAATTTTAAATAACAATTACAACACGTGTAATTAACGTGATAATTCTCCCCCACACAGAATCCTCCTAGACCACTGGATAACGTCAAAGTACATCCGAGAAGAGTTCACATCGTACGACCAGTACAGCACGTCGTTCGACACGTCGTCCACGTCCCCTCCCTCCTCATCCTCCTCCTCCGGCTCGCAACCACTCCGCCCGTACCTCCTCGGGATAATGGACTCTTTCCTGATGAAGAAGGGCCGCGAGGACCCGCGCTACTTTCCCCGTCGCTTCGTGCTCGACGCGACGACCCTCCGCTACTTTGTGAAGGAGAAGTCAAACCCGAAGGCTGTGATCAAGCTGGTCGACCTAGACGTGTGCCTCGCCCCCCAGAAGTGTTCCAAGCCTTACTCGCTTCAGCTCAGCTATCTCAAGGACGGCAGCACCAGACACCTCTACGTTTACCACGATGACCCGGAGCTCGTGATGCAGTGGTACCACGCCATTCGGATTGGGAAACTTGCAGCGCTCAAACGAAACTGCACCAACAATCCGAACGTTTACACACCAGAGAGCATCGTTAGTTAACGCACATTTTAAATATATTTAACTGCGATTTTAATTAGCATTTGTTGATAAATTCATGTGGGGGATGGATTTTGTTTTGTTTTTTGCAGCTGCTCTCGCTCCTCCCACAAGACTCCATGATGGAGGGCTACCTCTGGAAAGCGGGTCCCAGTCCCAGCTACGCGCACCGGTAATTATTTTGCAATTCTACAACAATGTATTTTAGCTAATCATGTCGCTAATTAATTTTCCCACATGTTCACATAGTCGCCGTTGGTTCGTGTTATGCAACCGTAAGCTGATGTACCACGTGGAGCCTCTAGACGCTTACGCGAAGGGCGAGATCTTCCTGGGCACGAGCAGCACGGAACCAATAGACTCGCGGTCCCTAGACCAAGCGACCCAATCAGCGTGCAAAATATACGACATTGAGATTAAGAACAGCTCCAGTCTAAGTTTAAACGGGTACAAGGTCAGCGTCGGGGGATTCGGCGACGACAAGATGGACCCACAGAGATGGGTTTTCAGCTTGCACACGCCGTACAGGTCAGCATTTTTATGATACTGTAGCTTTTAATTACCCTGTCTATAAGTTGTGATTAAATTAATATGGTTCATAATTAAATTTGCAGAACGTTCATCCTGGCAGCGGAGACGCAGTGTGAACGAGACAAGTGGGTGAGCGTACTGGACCACGTGCTACGGCAGGACTTGACGCCTAGGGACATTGCCAGTCAGTTAATTAAATAAATATATATTTAATCATTAATTATGCAGTCAAAGAACCTAACTAAAAATCTTTTTGTTGTCTGCTTCCATTAGCCTGCTCGCTCCTGGTCCGAAAGCGTAACGGAAGCACACTGGCAAACATTTCAGTGTCGAACCCCCTCTCGTCCCTCCTCTCGAGCAGTTCGTCCTCGTCCACGCCTCCGCCAAGTTCCCTAAGCTCCAGCGTTAATAGTTGTAGTAGTAGCGTTAGATAATAATTTTAATGACATACATTTTTAATGACAACAAACAATTTTAAATAAACTAAACAAACAATTTTTTTCCGGGTTTCTTTTTTTAAACAAAAATCTTGTCAACGATTTTATTCTTCATAAATTACAAAAAACGACACGATTTAATTAAAAAATAATTACAAGTGTGGAAGGCAAACCTTCCCGACAAAAAGCTCCGAAATGACTGTGACCCAGAGCGCGAGGATGAAGAGGATGTAGCTGACGCCGACCTGGTGACTGTTTGGCAGCTGGTATGGCTCGCCTCCTATCGGCGGGAAACCGAAACCTGCGTAAAAGATAATGTCTTTCAATTGGCATTTAAAATTAATTATGCGATTAAATTAATTAAAAGGTGCTTACCGATGGGAAAGATGACGGCAGCGACGCAGAACAGGAGCATAGATAGGAACCCGATCCACCTCGCGTGTGCGAGCACGCTCCGCTCCCAATTGGAAACGGCGAGTAACACGATCGTGGTGGTTATCCCGACGCAGCCGATAAAGATGCAGAGTAACACGATACCCCACTCGTAGGGCAGCGTCGCTGGAGGAATGCAGGTCGAGGGACGGTTGTAGATCGTTATGCACTCCTGCATCAGTCCTATCCGCGTGTCGCCTGCAAATATTAGCAAATTATTTAAGGAGCATTAGCTAAATGCACATTTAATGAGAAATTAAGTTTTCTCTGGAAAGAAACCTCACCCCCGACGCTGGTAACGATCCAGTCCGGTTTGATGAGACTGACGACGGCGAACACGTCGGCGATCGTGAAGAGGATTAGGGAAGTTAGCGTTAACCTGTCCATCTTTTTAAAGTGTAGCGAGAGAGCCTTGCTTATCGAGTAGAGCAATTAAAGTGGTAATTTAATGGGCATATTAAACCCCTAATAATTAAATTTAAAACTACTGAGATTCATAATGACTGAAGTTGTTTAGATCACCAATCAACGGATCCCTAACATTTAAAACGCATTTAAATTAAACTGGAGAGAAAGCACGCATCTAAAAATGCTTTGCTGGAAACCTCTCAGAGCACTCGACTTTCTCCAGAGCAAAGCAGGATAGGCTAAAAGCATCTGTTAAAGGATGCATTAAAATACATGCACACTCCAATCTCACTTTCCCCCATCACCCCGTTAATACTCCAGAAATGCGTTCTCCGTCCAAAACGGCGCGTAACTCAAACGCACTTTAAATCTATGTCATTTTTTTCATCTCTCTCTCATCCAAACAGCATCACAAAACACGAACACAAAAGATTACGTTCTTTTCATCTATCTCGCTTCGCTACCAAAAGTTAAATCTCTCCAACAAACAAACAATTAATTGATCGGGCATATTAATTGATTAATTAAATTTAAAAAACCTGTGCTTGTTAAATCCTGTCTTGTCTGTCAGTTAATAAGCAAAGAGAGTTAATTAAAGTTTAATTAGAGATGGGCGACGCAGACACGTCAACGCCGTCGTGTATCGGCGAGAAGCACCCGGACGCTTCCCCCTTATCCGCGGAGGAAACGACAAAGAAGCTGAAGCTAACGGACACAGAGGAGGGTAGTGACGCCAACGGCGCCGCCTCCAAACCTGCCCCAACGCCAACCGACAACAACAACACGACATCCACCTCCGAATCTAAGAAGCCTGAAGACGAGGATCCTCCATCAGAGGTCGTCGCCCCTCCGATAACGTATAAGATAACAGTGATGTACAACAAGAAGCCGTTATCTCTGGAGGTGAGCCCGACCAGTACCGTCCTCCAGCTGAAGCAGATGATCAAAGACAGGGAAGGCGTGGACGTGCACCTCCAAAAGGTCCTCCTGAAGGGGATCGCCAAGGATGACGCTTTACTCAAGGACCTGGGCGTCTCGGAGAACACGAAAAAGATACTCGTGATCGGGTCGAGTATCGCGGACGTGCTCAAAGTTAAGGAAGTACCTACTCAGGATGATAAGGGGAGTGATAAGGACGGGGGCGGTGCTAGTGGAGGGGGGAACAACTGGTGCTCACTTACCAACCACAAGAAGGTTATCGATAAGGTAAGACGCTTATCCACAGGTTTGTAGCTACTGTGATAAGATAAGCACTTGTCTAAATGACCTTTCTTGTGTTCTTATTTCAGGGCCTTCCGGACGACGTGATGCCTGGAATCCTGGACGAGCACGATCCGCTCCCGCCGTTCCCGCTGACGGGCATGTCGACAGCGAAGGGTTCAAAGGTGAGACTGACGTTCAAGCTGGAGAACGACGAGCTTTGGATCGGGACGAAGGAGCGGACGGAGAAGGTGCCTATCGGGACTATCAGGAACGTTATCAGTCAGCCTATCACGGGATACGAGCACTACCACATCCTCGCCATCCAGCTCGGACCCACTGAAGCGTCACGGTTCTTCGTCTACTGGGTGCCCGCTCAGGTAAACACTAAAACTTACCATTTAAATAGCATATCTAATTAACTGCTACTTAAACTTAACAGTACTTATTTATTTTTACAGTACGTGGAGGCGATAAAGGACGCGTTAACGGGTGCGTGAGAAGGAACCTCCAGCCCCACCCCCTCTCGTGATTGATTGTGCTGCTGCTGTGCGTCGCGTCGTGTATTCTCTCAACAAAAATAAAAAACAAGTCATTTATTGCGTGTGGATCTTGTACTTCAAAAAAAGCAAAACTTTTTTTTCTGTTCTCTTTCTTTTTTTGTATTTTATACGAATTTAATTAAGCGCGCGTTGTTGTTCATATATAATAAATAAATGCCGTTCAAAAAATGAAAAGTTAAGTTATTATTGTTCAAAGTTCATTCGATTGTTTATTTAATTATTACACATCTACATACGCAACGCACATACGCAAAATTAGTTAATGCACTTAAAATTCAATTTTTGTAAATTATTATTACGAATTGCACGACCAAGACGAAGCATCCATCTAATCAAAGCTAATCAACTCAGCGACAACGGGTGGCTGTTGCTGCTGGTGGTGGTGAGGTGGAGACGAGGTCATTTGCTGTTGCTGGTCTGGTGGTGGGCCTTGCATCTGAGGAGGACCTTGTGGCGGCTGCATCTGCTGCTGTTGTTGAGGTGGCTGTTGGGGAGGACCTTGCTGCATCTGCTGCTGCGGCGGTGGAGGGCCCATCTGCTGAGGTGCCTGTTGCTGCTGCTGTTGCATCATCATGTTCGGCTCATGAGAATGTTGCGGTGGAATTTGCCCTTGTCCCTGCTGCATGTTCGGATCGTACATCATTTGGGGTGGAGGTTGACCTCCACCTGGGCTGTTAATCATCTGCTGGGGAGGCGGCTGTTGCTGCTGCTGAGGTGGGGGTCCATTGGGAGGCGGCCCTCCTCCTGGACTCATCCAAGGTACTTGACCGTACATTCCGGGAACCTGCGCTCCCTGCTGCATGTGAGGCGGTTGCGGGACGTAGCCTGGAAAATAAGCAAGTAAAATTAATTAATATTCAATTTAAAATTAATTTCCACCCCCAAAAGCAAATCCCCACTCACCCTGTCCACCTCCCCCTCCTCCCTGCTGCTGTCCCCAAACTTGTTGCGGGGGCGGCGGCCCCTGAGGCCCAACTCCCCCCGGCGGTCCCCCAACGACGCCACCCTGCTGCGCAATCCTCATCTGCATCTCGCGTTCCTGCTCCTGCATCCTCTGCATAGCCAACTGCCTCTGGTACTGAAGATACTCGTTTTTCTTCTGCCTCATCAACGCGAGCTTCTGGGCCATCTGATACGCCCGGATCCTCTCCTGCTCCTCCTGCTGTCTCCTCAACTCTTCCGCGTGCTCGCTCCTCAAATCATCCAAAGCCGCCCTGGCATCCCTAACCTGATTCAACTTGTCCTGAAGCAGCTCATACGTCCCCCTCGCGTTATCCTGCGTCTGGATAAACGCCAGCAGCTGACTGTGCATGTGCGTGATGCTCATAAACAGACTCTGAACGCTCGTGTCGTTCGCTATCGGGCGTCCCCTCGAGCTGTTACTCTTCATCCTGTTCACAAACATCTCGATCTGACTCCGAAGCGTGTCCACAAAGTTGTCGATAGTTTGGTCTTCCTCCGTAGGCGGTTTGATCACGCTCGTGTTTGCGATCATGCTCGCGGGGGGATTCACGTCTTGCTGGTACGCGCTCGTTGGGAGCTTCAGGGGAGCAGATGGCGTGAAACTGGAGGACACCCGGTTGTTCTCCGGCAACTGCTGCTGCTGCTGTTGTTGAGTTTGAGGTGGAGCGGTCGAGTTGCTGCTCTTGTTCTCCCAGTACGCCCTATTTAAATACCGGGACAGCTCGGGGTCTTCACTCCCCACTGGGGTAGAATTGTTGGAGGTCGGAGGTGGAGAAGTGGTCCTGGTCGACTCCAGTTTCGTGTTGTTGTAAAGACGTTGCTTCTTCTTCATTTCCTGCTCCTTTGCTTCAGCTTCCGACTGCGAGATGGCTAGAGCGAGTTGAAGCTGCTCCTCTTCCGCCAGCTCCAGTTCCTTTTGTGTGGGCTGAAATATAATTAAAATTATAATTAATTGTTATTAAAGAGATTAATTTTAATGTTGTGTGCGTAGAGTCGATAGTCGCCAACTTTCTTGTCAGCAGCAGCCCCGTCTTCGTGCTCCCCTTTCTTGATCTTGAGACTCTCGGCGATCGCCTGCTTCAACATCTCATCCTCGAGATTGCTGTCGTTCGAAGAGCTACTCTCAGAGGCCTGCGCCGCCTTACCTCCCCCACCCCCACTTTTCTTCCCCCGCGACTTTCCCCTCTTACTCTGCTGCTGCTGCGACTGTTCACCTGGCTTGTGTCTGTACAAGAGGAAAAAAAGAACAAGAAAATTATGCAACGCACCTTGTTTGGTTCACCGGCTCCGCCGGCGCCGGTGCCGGCACTCCCCAATCCCCCGACACCACCACCTCCCCCACCAGTCACACTTTTCCCACCTCCACCACCGTTCGAGGTGGCCCTGGAACTGGGCACCACCGGAGTGGCCACGTGGTCATCCAAAGACGACGACGTGCCGCTTGCGCTAGAAGCGGCGCTGTTTGACTCCCTTTACATAACAAGTTACAAAAAAAGATGGCATGCCGTTACAAAAAATATTAAACCCCCTCATGCAATTAATTAATTTCTTAATTAAAGTTTAAAAAAATACTTACCTCCCATATTTCTCAAAGCACGCGTCGCAAACGCGAACCTCCTTCTCGATCCCGAACCTGGGCAGCGTACACTCCTTGCTACTGCACTTATTACAGAATATCTGTCCACAAGCCCTGCAGTGATGTTTCCTCTGGACGATCCCAAACTCGACCCTGCACCTGTGGCAGCACTCCCCATCAGCCCATTCGGGCGCCTGATCAGCAACAAACATGGCATCGGCTTCAATAAGCGGTGGAAACTTTGCACCTTCCGCCTTCATGATATTAAGAGTATCTTGGACGGGGCGATAGGATGGTATCTTCCGGAATGCGTGAGCCCACGTTTGGATCAGCTCCAGGATCTTCTCGCGAATGTTATCGTGATGGGATGTCTTGGCCAGGTCACGAAGCTCTTCCATAAACTGCTTCGTCGCGATTTCCTCGTGAAGTGGGGAGCCGCAGTTTTTTACAATCGACTCGAGCACCTGCAGCGCGTAGAAACTGACGTGGGGGTTCGTGTGGAGGAGCTTCTTGCGGATCTGCGTTACAGCGTATTTTGGTCTATTTTAAACAAAAGAAAAACATACATTTAATTGTTTAATTGCCTATTAGTTAGATTAAGAATTAAATTATAGTTAAGTTGTATTTATTTTTAACTTACTGGCAGTCCTTCTGCCGGATCAAGTCGCAAATTTGGATGATGGACGCCCACTCGGGTTCCAGTAGCAAATTGGATGTTGCTTTTTCTGCAATCAACCCAAAAAGAAGATAAGCAAGCCTTATCACCACCACTTAACTTAAATTGTAAATAAAAAAATAACAGATAAGCCATAAATATTTAGATTACTCACCAAGCAATTTGTCAAACTGGGCGTGCCCCGTCGACTTGAATATCGTCGCCATTTCCTCCAGCCCTTCGCGTTACTTGTTTATCTCCGATCACTAAAAAAAACTAAAAAACACCAACATCCAATCCAATTACAAAACAATTTCTAAAGAACAAATTAATTAAAACTACTAATTAAAAAAATTAATTACAAAACTTACCTGTTTTCTTGACACTTGCACACACAAAAAATGTCTAGTCAGCTGACTTCAGTAAAAGCACAAAAAAAATTCTCGGCTCGCAAATAATCGCCAGAGAAATATTTTTAATTGTGGTTGCTATGACGTGTAAACGCGGAAGGATATAATATTTAATTGTGATTAAAGTTCGTTTAACCTTCAATCACACAAAAAAGTGAGTTTTTTTGGGACGAAAATAAAAGATTACTCACTTCTTGCTTTGTGTAAAGCTTTTTTGTTTGCTAGCTTGCCTTTCTGTCTTCTGTCCATCAACAACAGCAGCAGCAGCTATTCAACTTGTATCGCTGCTGCGTACAAGCGCATATTTTGTGTGACTATGACTGTCTGTGTGTGCATAAAACGTCATTGACGTGACGTATATGGAAAGTTGATGACTTTGTGATTTGTTAAAGGAACGGAAGTTCATGATTCATTAAATATGTACAAAACGTTAGTCTGTACGGTCGTCCGTCTCTCCGGAAATATTGCTACGGTTAAAGTGGTTTTCTTTAGTCCACTACTGCTAATATTTTATGTAAAAAAGTATGTAGAATATGCAAAATATTTTGGATGAAAATTTAAAGTTAAAACGCTTAATTTAATTGTGAATGGGGCATTGGTAGCATGTTAAAATCATATTATAATTTTTTAAATTAATACGGAGAAACGCTAAAAAATATAAGAAATGGTTCGTTAATGGCAATCTGCTATAACGACAAGTATCTTCTCGTGATTTTTGTTATATTCGAAATTTTTATAGCAGATTGGTTAATGGCATTTAGTAAGTTATAAGCACAATTTCGTCACAAAGTACAAAACAATATATTATGGCGCATTCATAGTTCCGCCCCTTTCTCCAGCGCTTACGATGACACTCCAATGACATGAGAATCAATGCATTTTGGTGTATGAATGAGTGTGAAGAAATTACTGTGAATGCCGTATTGCCTTATGAATATGGATAAAAGTTTGTTTGCCTTTCTAGGTACAGATTAAATGCTAACTACTCTATGCCTGCCTGTATGCTTAACGATAATAAACAGCGATTAGGAAGACATTTACCTCTCATGCGCCTATGAATCATCCATTAAATTAACAACCAATGCAAAACCACACGATGCTGCTTTGTAAATGAACACATATTCAATTTACCATTACTAAACACTAATTATTATCAAATTATAATTATTATCACTCCAAAAATTTCCAACATCTCGACATCTCACAATTTATTATCATTACTCCAAAAAGACGAATTGAAAACATTCTCAAAAAATTCCCATTCATACAAAAAAGAAGAACGCACACGTAATCAGTCCGCGTTTCTTTTCTCTCTTTCCTAACCTTTCACATTGTTTCTTTAAAAACCTCACTCCATTTTTCCTCCCCACTTACTTTCCTCCCTTATTATTTTTTTCTCATTAAATATCTCTACAAAATACATTAAAACTTGTATAATATTTTTTTAGGGCAACAACGATCCTGGAAAAAAATACTGTGTTATAAATATATTACGTGTGTGTAGTAATTACCTTACTCATTACATAACGATGATGATAAAATGGACAGTAGTAGTACATGTTTTTCTCTTTTTTTATAGGATACAGTTTTAAACATTATTATCAAGTTACGCGGGAGAGAGAGGACAGATAATTAATTACTCGAAATAAATTAAAACTAGAATATTACACTCCTGCTTCTGTCATTTACAAATAAATTAGGAAAAAACAAACAGATAGAGATAGAGAGGACATATTTCATGGCGCTGTTAACTTAACTAAACAATGAATGATGAGAAAAAAAACAAGCAATTTTTTTTACATATTCCTAATAAAAATTATGATGATTATTACAATACGTATATGTTTAATACATGCTTTAAAATAACGTAGCGTTATAATAAAATGATTTGAATTCAAAAACGACGGGGGTTTTTGGTGATGATGATGATTTGCTTCTTTAAATTCATAAAAAGTTGACGACGTTGTTGTTTGTTTGTTTGTTGACGCGACGAGGTGGTGGTTTGTTTTCTTTCTGTATTTCTAAATACGAACGAGAGGGATTGGATGCATTTTGGTGGTGTGAAGATGATGACGGGGGTTTAGCAGGTTTATATATAGTAGTTTTCGTACAAGTTTACTTGATCGGGTTGGGTTTGTGGGGGTGGCGCTACTTCTTTTTTCCGGCGGCTGGGCCACCTTGACCCGGTCTGCAAATAATTAAAGAAAATGGGAAATTAATTATTATTACATGATTCATTAGTTTTTAGATAAGTAGCAATTAATTTAGTTGAAAGAGTAGCTCACCTCTGAGGCGTCCCCGGTCTATTTCCTCCAGCGGCCCCACCCGCAACGTTAGCCACGTTGGCGTTCGTGTTACTCACCGGCGCGTACTGGTACTTGGCCTTCTTCTCAGACGGTTTCAGGATCTAAAAGGCAACAAAAAACAAGTTATATTGAATACTATTTTTGACCTATAAAATCATAAATGAAATGTCTCCAGTATTGAAGCAACGTACCTGAAACGAGCACATCAAAGTCTCATCAACGGACATCATCCCCCCGGCGTTATCAAACTCTCCGCAGTAGTTCGGCGCAGAAAACAGAGTGACCAGCTGCCGCTTTGCGAAAAACTCGTAGCCGTCTTCCACAACCTGCGCAAGAAGCACAGAAAAATAATAATAATAAGTAACAATAATAATAATAAAAGTTACAATTTAAAGAACATTAAAGGTTCGAGATAAATGAACATTAAAAAAAATTCCTCACCTGATGCGCCCTGCAAATCAAGTCCAGATCGTGCCGATTCAAGAACTTGGTGACGACGTCAGCTCCAAAAGTGAACGAAACTCCGCGGTCATTCTCGCCCCAACCCGTTACGTCCTTGTCGGGATCAGACCACAACAAATCGCATCTGGAACACATAAAAAATAATTAAAAATTATGCGTTAATTAGCTAGGATAATTTTTAACAGAAAAATAAATGAATAAAAAAGTAATGCTAACTCACAGCAGCCCAGTGTCAGGAACATCGGTGGGTCTCATGATCCTGCGAATCTGCTCCATGTTCTGGAGATCCGGACTGAGTCCGCCGTGACAGCAGAATATTTTCTCGTCGATTATCGCAGCGATTGGGAGGCAGTTGAAACAGTCTGTGAATGTCTTCCAGAGTTTTATGTTGAAGCGGCGCTTACCTGCAAAAAAACACAACAAACAAACAATTAAAACTAACACAAAACTCTCAACACAAAATAAATCAAACAATAGTTAATTAAAGTTAAACAACTTACACTCATCGTAAAACCCGTAGATGCGGTTAATACTAGCACACTCATGATTCCCCCTGAGGAGGAAGAAGTTCTCCGGGTACTTGATCTTGTACGCGAGTAACAGACAAATGGTTTCCAGACTCTGTTTCCCCCGATCGACGTAGTCGCCAAGAAAGAGATAGTTAGCCTCAGGCGGGAATCCGCCGTACTCGAACAACCTGAGCAGGTCGTTGTATTGCCCGTGAATGTCCCCGCAGATCTTGAGGGGAGCCTCCAGCTCGAGAAGGATCGGCTGCTGCAGGAATATCTCCCGAGACTTGAGACAGAGACCGCGAACCTCCGCCTCCGTCATCTGGACTGTCTTGCCGGGGCGGGTGCCGCGGACTGCGGAAACACAAAAACAACAACAACAACACATTAATTAAATTATAGTTTTCACTAAATAAATAATTTAATTAATTGCATGTTAATGATAGTAAGTTAACTAACCTTCTAGCAGCCTAGAAATCAAGCTGTCAATGTTGAGATCAGTGTCTGCCATGTTTCCTCCTCGTATCTAGCAGATAACCCGGTATATCAAAAAATCTATCGAGTCCGCTCCTCCTCCAGCAAAAATCTCTCCTCACTTATCCACCAACAACAACACCACTTGATAACAACTTATCAAAGAAAAAACCGGTCCTCCGTTTAAAAGATCCGTACCTTCTTCCTCTCTCCACACACAACCTCTCAATTCACAACCACGTCTGATTCCCTCCTCGATAAACAAACTTTTTATACTCCTTCCCTCCAAAAAATAAGTAAAATGTTTTACACAATTAATTACATAATAATTAAAAAAAAACTAAATAAATAAAGAAGAGTTCACAGAGAATTTAACGATCTAACGACCACTTGTCCATGTTATTCAAAAGTTACGCAAAAAAAGAGCACAACAAATAAACTTGACCAATTACAATAATTATTTGTATTCCCACTCGTTATTGTTATCCACCTCGCAACTGTTTCCATCGTGAACATTACAACTCAGCAGCACACCTCCTCAACCATCTCGTTACAGAGAAAGTCACCTGACTTGCACGATCATTACCTAATTTTAACTAACTGTCCCTCCAAAAAAAAATAACCGTTAAACTAAAGTAACGCACACCGGCCGCAAATTAAAATCCTCCACCTCACAGGTAGCACAAAACCCACCTCAAAAACTACTCCAATTAAATTCCCACCTGTATCCGTAATTAAAAAAAAACGAGTAATTTTCTCTGACCGTATCACCCACTCTTCCTCCACCTCTTATAAAAAAATATCTACAGTCCTTCCTTCCTCCTCCTCCTCACAATTTAATTGTGTTACTTTTTTAATTAACGCAAAGCGAGCTGAGAGATGTAGAATGAGCTATACAACACGCAGGTAAAGTAAGTACACTAATTACGTATTCTACTACGTGCTACATCATACAATCATACTCTCCCCGTCTCCTGAATAACATGGCAAGGTGCAACAATACTCATACATCCATTTAAAAAGAACTGTTAAGATTTTTTTTATATAACTTTTTTTTATAATAACAGATTATATGTTTACTTACGTGTAATACGCTTCTACACTCTAGGAGTACTTGTTGTAGAAATTGATGATGTTATCCTCTCCTTGTAAGCCGAGAGCTCTGAGAGAGCTGAGCTGTGTTTTAAAAGGCAAAGTTGAAGTTTTCCTCACTTTTCTCCACTCTCTCGTCTTCTTCGACTCTCTTCGTTGTTTGGACGGGACGGATTTTTTTAGAGACGGGTAGCAAGAAAGAAAAAAAAGTAGGATTTTTGTTGACTTTGACTTTGCTGAGAGTTTGAGAAACGAGGAAATAGAAAACCGGAGCGAGTGAAGGAATGCCGTGTTCGGCGTAGAGATCAGATCAGAAGTCGAAGTCTCTGCTTTTTTTTGTAATAAGCTGATAGAGAGATGTAGAAAAGTTTTGTGATGTTTTCTTGGCTCTCTGCTGCTTTTTTTGCTGATTTCACTCACTCTGCTTGCTTTTGTTGTGCTGGCTTGTTTGATGAAAATTGTACGAAACGCATGCAAAAAAATGTTGTAATGAAAAATGATAGAAAGCCAAGCGTGTATTGTATTTTTGTAGAGTGCGTGCTTCTGTTGCTGTTGATGTAAAAGATAGGGCGAGATAATGCGATTAGTGAGATGGGAGATTAGAAGATTGCAGTGCAGCAGCAGCGTTTCCCTCCTATCGCGCGAGAGGGATTAATTAATGATGATGCATTTAGCTGAACAGATGATTAATGATAATGATTTACGCAAAATGAAAATACCGAATTAAATTTTTTAACAATAGAAAATGATAAGATTGTTGTTTGACCGGCCGGCGGTTTGATAAGCATCATCACGAAACGACATTATTAAAAAATCTGTTCGAAAACATTGGCACGGCTTGAAACGCATACAAATTTAAAGTGGAGTGCATTGCTCGAGAGATGCTGATGAAAGTAGAGATATCTCTGTAAATTAGCTAATGAGAATGAACGTGAGAGCGTGCCATCAGAAGAATGCTTGCAGCTTTAATCATTAATGAAGTAGAGGTGAGCAGTTAAGTATAAATTGATCGCTGCCAACTAACTCTATATAAATTGCGTTACACGCTACTTGCTCGCACGACTTACAATCATCGCTCACCTCTATCCATCCACCACAACAAACAAACCCACATGTTTTCTGTAGAACAGGTGAGAAGACAACAAAACAGCATCTCTCCTTGCACCGTTTTCGATCAATCTATCTATTTCAAATGTTCATGCAATTTAAATGAGCAATTATTTAAAACAGCCACAATGATACGCCGTTACAAACCGTTAAAGTCGTTAGTGTCCAGAGGTCTCCGTTCCTCCAGTTCACACGCACGCCCGCTCCCGAGCACAAACCGGCTCGACTCGTCCAACACTCCAAACGACGACTCCTCCACCATTCAATGGGTACGTACGCACATCCACATTAATTTAAACTAACTAATGAGCATTTAAATTAACCTGTGTCTCTCTCCACCTTCCAGCTCACATCCCCTCCAACAGAATCGTCACCACCACCAGTCACCCACCGCGTCCAGCTCTCGTTCAAGAACGCCTCCATCTCGGTCACAACTCCCTCCCAAACCCCACACTCCCTCTCCCCCGCTCAATCCCTCCAAGCCTCAATAAATCTCCTGTCCTCCTCCACCTCCCTCCTCCGCTCACCCCCATCCTTCCCCCACCTAACAATAGAGTACAGTTCCCCAAACATCGCAAAGCCGCTCCACATGGGCCACCTCCGCTCGACCCTCACAGGCTCGTACGTGCACAAGGTCGCAGAGTTCGCAGGTCACACCTGCAGATCCATCTCGTTCCTGGGCGACTGGGGCCGCCAGTTCGGAGTCCTCCACGCAGGCGTCCTCCAGTCCATGTCAACCGACAACTCAACAGACTTTAAAACTTACGTAAAGTCGCTAACCCTCCAAAAACTCCTCCAAATCTACGTGACAGCTACCTCAACCTGCGACAAGGACCCCGACTTCTCCTCCCAAGCCCGCAGCCTATCAGCAGAACTGGAGCAGTCTTTCGGCTCGGACACGCCCGGAAACTTCCTCTGGTCGCACACGAGGTCCATCACTGTCGACCACCTCAAGTCCTGCTACTCCGACCTCGGGATATCCTTCGACGACTTTGAGGGCGAGTCGACGTACAACCGGGACAGTTCCCACACCACAAAGGCGCTCGAGATCCTGGAGACTTCCGGGTTATCCCGTCGTCACTCTGACGGCTCCCTCCGCGTGAAAACGGGCGACACGGAGAGCATCCTGTTGAAGCGAGACGACTCGTCCGTGTATCTCCTCCGCGACATTGCCTGTGCGTTACACAGACGCGCCCGCCACCCTCCCTACAACGTCGTGTACGTGGTCGACCAGGGCCAGTCAAGTCACTTCAAAAACCTGTTCGAGATTCTCCGGAATCTAGGCCTCTCGAACCCGAGCAGTGATCCGCTACTCCCGTTCACAAGCGCCCACACTCACGTTCCATTTGGAAAAGTGTCTGGAATGTCGACGAGGTCGGGTAACTTTGTACTCTTGTCCGAGGTCATCGAGCAGGGCACGCAGCTCATGCACGAGTCGAGGAGAAAGTCGAAGAACGCGAGGAATCTGGAGGACGTGACCGTTTCGCAGAGACTGGCGGTGAGTGGGCTGATCGTGAACGCGTTGAAGGTGAGGAGGACGAAAACGGCCGCGTTCGACTGGAACGAGGCGCTGAGGAGCAACGGGAACAGTGGCGTCGCGCTTCAGTACACTATCGCCAGGTTGGGCAGTTTGGAGAGGAGGGTCGCTGGAGGGGATGGAGTGGTGGTTTTGGAGGGGGTTGAGCAGAAACTGAAGACTTTGTTTGGGAGCGGGAGGGGCGAGGTTGTCGAGCTTATCGTCTGTCTCATGAAGTGAGTTATTACTGATAAGCATTTGAGATGAATAATTAATATATCACAGGGTTTATGCAACAAGGTGTCGAGATGTATCTTTGACAATTTTCAAAAAATGTCTTTATGGTTTTAGCAATTAAAAATGTCCGTCTTAACAGCAAATTACGGTGCGTTACAAGTAACAACAATTTTTATGAATTTTTTAATAAAAAATCATACGAATGACTATAGATGAGAACTCCTAAGCAGATTCATAAACCATCTGAATGTTTTAATACAGAAGCTAACGACTAATTTTATGAAGGAAATTAAAGCTAGTTAGCTACCAAATTCCACACTTCACTAATTTTATGAAGGAAATTAATGCGTATTAGCTACAAATCCCACTCTTTACTAATTTTACTGTATACTTAACCATCCTCACTTTCAAAATACCCCTCATAAAGTAGTTTTTGCTCACGAGTCATCAGAGTGAACATGCACTTGAGATGGCTGATTTTATCCTGTGCAAGTGGGATATGGTAATCGTACTTTCTTTGCAAGTTTGAGTTTGTGAAATAGAGTTTTTGCAGATAGTGACACAGACATTTTAATAATATGAACGAATATTTATCGTTAATTTAATGTTATTGTGACTGCCAAATTATCAAAACTAAGACAAATTAATTAGATCCACCGATATGCCGATACGTAACGTGCCCATAAGGTCAACATAATATAACATCAACAGCTGTTTCGCTAAATTCGTTTTCAAAAATGTATTTCTCAAAAAATGAGTGATGGCAACCAAAACCTCGACACCTTGATGCACAGACCCTGTGATATATTTAATTTATATGAGTTTAATTGAGTAATTACCGTAAATCCTCTTATAAACGCAGCTGCGTTCTTTACGCAGCGTCAAAAAATTTCCCCGGAAACGCAGCTGCGTTTATTAGAGGACTGCGTTCATTAGAGAGCTGCGTTAAACACAAACTTAGAAGTTTCAGGCAAAAAATTGTTCCAATAAACAGAAAATATTTGATTTTATTGGATGTGTTTACACATTTTTCGGACTGCCACTCAATAAAACCCATGTTTCAATTGCATATTGCACTGTGTATTCAATAATTCAACCATAATTATCGAAATTTGAAGGATAATATACTGTTTGAATGCCTGGTTTTCACATATTTCAAAAACTTAGCCCGTTAAAATGATAATGCACCTAAACCAAGTACAACTTTACTCTAAATCATTGTTCCAAAAATTTTGGGGCTGCGTTCATTACGTAGAATCGAAATTTTTTTCGGGGAACGCAGCTGCGTTTATTAGAGGACTGCGTTCATTAGAGAGACTGCGTTTATAAGAGGATTTACGGTAATTTAATTTGCTAGCTTCGAGGACTCGTTCTGGAAGTCGTACACGAGCCTGGAGCCATGTGTACTCGTCTCGTACGCGTTCAACCTGAGCGACAAGGTGTCCAAGGCGCTGAGCACGCTCAACATTCTCAACGAAAAGGACAAGGATCTCGCCGACGCGGCCCTGTGGCTCTTCCACACGAGCAGACTGACGCTCGAGAAGTGCACGAGCATACTAGGAATAAGACCCGTTGGAGAATTTTGATGTGTTTTCTCTTGTGATAGTTCCATTTAAATAAATGAGCAGTTAAGTGTTTATAATCTCGTTCGTGTGTATGTACACAAATAATTTATTTTATTCATCACCCTTCATATTTTTTTAACAAACATGCTTATAAGTAATTATCGATAGAACAAAAAACTGATTTAAAGAAAAACGAAATTCACAAAAGTTAATATCTCTTGGTTTTTTGTTTTTTGATCGTGTGGTTGGTTGTGTGTGTACATATTTCTTAAGCGTTGGTTCTTCACTTCTGTAAGGTCAAAGGTCACTGAGACTGACACAAAAACAAAGTAATTACTACACGAGCCTCTTCTTCATTCTAATTTACTCGTCACTACCTAAAAAACGTAACAAAAAAGTAAATAAAAAAGTACAAAAAATGAAAAGAGCAAATTTTACAATGATTCTAGTAATCCTAAACGTTAGTGTTAATGTAAATCTCGTTCAACAATACACTCATCCAATGTAACCTACAATTAGTACAGATTAATATTCTACATCTAAATTCTTAAAATTCTAAACCGCATACGAACTATTCAACAAACACACTAGCTTAATAAACCGCCTCCATCTAAACTTAATCAATCGCGTGTAGCACTAAACTTAACTCTCCATCACCCTAACTGACTATTAACTGGCAATAAATTGTTGTTGTTCGTGTTGTGTAAAACGATGCTGAGATCTTGAGAGATCCCCTCCACCCACCTCCTCTCCATCTCCGCCCAGCAGAGCACCTCGTTACTTCCCACCCTCCTTACTCCCCTTATCCCCACTATCCAAATTATCACTAATCCCCCGTTCGACGACGAACTTGGCCATCTCGTTCGCGTACCCCTGAATCTCCTCCGGCTTGGCACTGACCCCACCCGCTCCTTTGCTCCCCCCATTCAAGTCCAAGCTATCCGGCCGCTTCGTAACGTTCCCCTTTGCCGATCCCGACGACGCCGAAGAACTATCGAGCCCGCTCCTCTCCTCCTCCTTCCCCACGACGCTCTGCATGATGAGGTTCCTCAACTCCGCAATCTCCTCCTCCAGCTTGTGCACAACGGTGGTCATCGTCGATGCGCAATTGCAATGGATTGTTGTTGTCTGTTGTTGAGGCTGCTGCGGTGGTGCTGCTGCTGGCGTTGGTTGAGGCGTCGGTGGTACAACTGGTAGTCCGTTGGGCAGCGACTGCGACATGATCGACGAGGCGTTTTGGGACAGCTCCACCACACCCGGATTGTTCACCGCCAGCTTTTGTACCTGTGACCAGAGGGATCGGATAGCTTCGTATTGCAGCGAGCGCAGCTTCCGCTCCGTCGCCAGGGAGGACTTGAGCCGCGTCACCTCGGACTCCAGGGCACTGAAAGAAATACACATACGTTATCATAAAACCCCCTCCAATTAAAATATCCAATTAAATTATAAATTATAAGTTTAAATCTAACCGAATATGCTCCTCAGCCCTCCTGTGCCTGACGCTGTGCTTGACCCGTTCCTCCTTGAGATCGCTAAAGTCGACCGACTTCTGTTTGCAGTTGCTATTCTTCCACCACTTTTGTATCTTGACGGCAGCCTCGACGGTATCCACCTTCCCCGCATCCCCACTCCCTCCAACACTCCCTCCTCCTCCTCCACTCCCTCCCCCCAAAACAACAGCAGCAGCAGCAGCACTAACGTTATGATGAGCCCCAACCCCATTGCAATTCGGAACAGTAGGCGTCTGTAGTGGCGTGATGACAGGCGGATGAGTTACTGGACGGAAGTCGGGCGAGAGGAGGTCGTCGAGGATCGGGAGGAACGTTGTCGTCGTCGGCAGCTGACTCCCTCCCCCATCACTCCTCCCACCACTGCTGCACGTCGTCGTCGACATGACCTATTTATCTCTTATCCCAATTTTCCAGCACACACGTGAGACAGGTTTTTCGTAATTATCAGTCTTTTAATTAAACTTTTAATTGCACAACAACAAACTGTTTATTTAACTATTTTACTCTCCTCCACTCCACTCACGGACGTTTACCGTTACGATTTTTAATTCTAGGTGCAGTTAATTTTGGTCGTGTTTGAGTGCCCCGGTGCAATTTAAACTAAAAACACAAATTGGCGGGAGATTCTGTTTTTAAAAGCGTTCGAGAAGTTCGAAACGCTTTTTGGTTCGAAAAAACTGGTCGACTGTCAAAAAAGAAAAAGAAAAAAATGTTCACGTTTCTTCCGTTTTTCCGTCCACCTGAACTCAATATATGCCCGTATGAGTCATTCTGGTTTGTTCAAGTGTTCCCACTTCCCGCCACTCGAAATCCTGGAGTGTACTCGATGACTTGCACGAAATGAATGCATTTATCTCACCTGTCACACAACAGCAGTGTAAAACAGAACACATGATCGTGCTTGTAAACAGCAGACCGACTCGTAAACAATGCAACAGCTTCGACTAATTTAAACGTTATTAAAGTTAATTGACTAATTAGCCATGTCGTCCCCACCGGACGACGTCCAAAAGTCCTCGTCGGACATCCTAAACGAGCTATTCTCAACGTTCAACTCGTCCTACTCGAAAAAAGGTTCCTCCTCCTCCGTGTCCCCCTCCAAACCCCCGAAAAAGTCGAAGAAGGAGGCGAAGAAAAAGAAGAAGAAGCGGTCATCATCCGCCAGCGATTCGGACGTGGACACGAGGTTAAAAAAGTCGAGGAAGCTTGACAGCAGTCTTCATCTGAAGAAGGACAAGAAGAAGAAGAAACGGGATGGAGTGGCGTCTTCGTCGTCATCTGCAGCGTCCACCTCACCTGTCAAGAAGAAAAAGGTGAAGAAGGTGAAGTCCACGAGTGGCGACGACAGCAGCGTTCCGATTGGAGACGGATTTGTGGTTTTGAAGAAGAGCAAGGCGAAGGTCAAGGAACTGGAGGATGGGGAGATCATCGAGGAGCAGGAGCACGAGAGCAGGAAGAAGAAGCACAAGAAGGAACATGGAGGGAGTGGAGTGTTCGAGCAGAAGAGCAGTGGAGTCAAGAAGTTATCAGCTTCACAAGCTTATAAACTGGATGCAGAAGAGAGGCTCCTGCTCGGATACGACGAGTACGGGAAGAAACCTTCATCCAAGTCGTCATCGTCATCAAGTTCGAAACCGTTCAGATCCACCAGTCCGAGTTCCCGGAGTTCCTCCACAAGATCATCATCCTCCTCCAATCACAAGTCATCTACAGAATCGTACTACAATCCAGGAGGTGGATCGTCATCCTCATCCACCTCAAAGTCATACTACCGCGAGAGGTCAAGGAGCCCAAAGCCCCGCCTGGCCCCACCCCGCGACACGTACCGCAACTCGTACATGAAGTTCGAGAAGCAGCGCGAGTACGAAAACTACGACAATCACCACCCAAACTCGAGATCGTACGACACCTCGAGCTATTACGACTACCAAGCCCAGCACTCCCGGGAAACTTACTCGAGCGGGAGGGGAGGATTCGGGTACGTTGGGAAATCGTACTACTACGACGACGTCGAGGAGGAGAGGGCTAGGGATCGGGACCGGGATAACTCTAGGGACAACAGGGACAGTAGGGGAAGCAGTAGGGATTCTAGGGACAGCAGCAGGGACGACCAGAGGAGGTACGGAACGTCAGCGTGGAGACATAGAGGTAGATCGAGGTCCAGATCGAGATCGCCTCCGAGACGGAGCTACTACCACCCCGATGACATTATCGATAAGGTGCAGTTGCTCGAGATTGCGAGGAAGAACGCAAAGAAGCTGATGAAGACGGGGGTCCTCCCCAGTGATATTTTTTCGAGGGATCAGATTCTTGCTATTAAAGCGGGCGGGAAGAGCGTTGATGAGCTGACGCAATATTGTAAACGGTTGGCCAAGAGGGATGCAGCGGGAGATGCGAGGAGTGGGAGTGATAGCGATGGGGAGGGCGGTGGGGGAGGTGGGAGTCACTTCATCCATCATCCGTTTCAGGTTAAGGATAAGCCGCTGCCCACCATCACGCTTAATATTAGGAACGCTGTGCCGCTGCCTGTCAGGTGGGATAACACTCTCAACTAAATTGTAATGAAAATTATTAATAGTTTCGTAATTTCAATTAATTTTAATTGTTTGTCTTTGTAGGACCCCGCAGGAACTAGCAATCGAGTCGGCAAAGCTGCGAACGCAGTTCCCAGTGTCCAGCGGAACTCAGCACCGCTTCAAAGAAATCGAGTGGAAACCCGTGAGCGAAGACGACAAGAAGCCTGGCGAGTCATCTGAAACGAGCAAAGCCGTCGTTCCGCTGGACGACAAGTCGACTTCCCTTGCCACGGGATCTAACGTCGCCACTGTCGCTCCGATGGTAAAGGAGACTGATGAAAACGTGGACGCCAATGCAAGCAGCAACATTAGCAGCACTGAACTGAAAGCGATTGAAGCTCCGCCACCTCCGAGTAAACCGGAAGACACTGGGATCACAGTTGACGGGCCTGATCTTCCTCTTGTGGATATCAGCTCGGTTATCGGATTGCGTCTGAAGGCAATGAGGATGCTTCAGGAGAATCCAAAGTGCGGAGAGGCTAAGCGGCAGCTCGACGACGCGACCACGATGGTGAGATTTAATGACTTTAAATTAATTTAATGACACTTTAAAGTACGTAATTAAATTAACTATCCAATTTCCGTAGATGAAATCGTGGGCAGATGCAAAAGCCCTCGAGCCAAAGTTCCTGACGGTCGCAGAACTGCAAAGCGGCCCCCAAGCGTGGGCGAAGCGCGACCAGCTGCGTAAAACGCGCGCCCTCGACTCGGGAATGGGGATGCACCTTCTCCAGAAAATGGGATGGAGACCCGGAGAGGGTCTCGGAAAAAACAAGGAAGGACAACTCGAACCGCTCGCACTCGACGTGAAAACAGACAAGAAGGGTCTCACCGCAGCCGTCGAGGAACTGATGTACGGAAAGAGTAAGGGGAGCGGCGGGGGTCCCTCCATGCCTCAGGTTTACGATCTGAGTGGAAAGCATCCGGTATCTGCCCTCATGGAACTCACCGCGAAGCGGAGGTGGGGCAACCCTGAGTTTGAGCTGTGCTTCGAACACGGACCACCTCACAAGAGACAATTTGTCTATAAAGTGATTGTGAACGGGGTCGAGTATCAGCCTTGCGTCGCCGTCGGGAACAAGAAACAGGCGAAAGCGAACGCTGCCGCGTTCTGTCTTCAGAGTTTAGGGCTCCTCCCTACAAATTGTCAGGTGGGGCCTGGTGAGCTGCTTCAGACCGTTGCGCCGGGGGAGGGTGGAGGTGGATTGGAGGGATCAGCGCAAGGTGTACCACCTCCGCATCAGGGACAAAGTGGTGGAGGAGGCTCGCTCACTGAAAAATTTGGAGCTCCAACTTTCCTCCAAACGGTTCAAATGCCAACGCCTCAGCCTGTGCCACCTCCGTCGCAGGAACCCAGCGCTCTGATGCCACCTCCACCTCCTCCTCCTTTATTCGGTAGTCGTTAGAATTAGTTTAGAATTTATGTTAATTTTTATATATTTTTTTGTTGTTGATAATTTTGCATAATAATTATCGTTCTTCTTGTGACTTGAACTTTAAACATCTTTCCAGAGTGAAATAAAACGTTACTTTATTTTAAACTCGTTAATTAAAACTTAAAAGATAAATATAATTTTTAAAAAATCATCACAAAAAATAAGCGAAAAAAGTATTTTTATTTATTCTCCGTCTTTGGCCATGCCAGTGGCGCTACCTCCCCCAATGCCCCCACTGCTACTCCCCCTCTGCTGCTTCACGTTGCTCTCGTGCTCGTGCAGCTTTTCGATTTCGATGGAGAGTTCCCGGAGACCTGCGACCAGTTTGTTCTGGTCCGATTCTGACATCCAGGGTGTGGACGAGGTGGACGTTGAGCCTTCCTGGTTGTTATTTTGGGACTGCTGGTTTCCTTGCTGTTGCGAGGAGGAGGACTGCTTACCCTCGGGGGGCTTTAGGGTCGATGAGGAGGACGACTGCTGCTGCTTTGATGGAGATGTCGCGTTTGGCGGTTGTTGCGGGTCCTGCACAGATTCATTAGTTAACTTACTTTATTGTTATTTTGTTAAATAGAGTAAATTAAATTTTTAATTAATTTTCCGTACCTTCCCGCAACTCGCCCTGTCGTCGGCGTTGACCCCAGACGCGAGGTCAAAGTGAAGTCGCGCCAGTCTCTCCTGCTTTGCGCGAATCGCCTCCATCGTCTCGAGTGTACGGCCGCTTCCTAGTTAAATAAAAATTAAAGACGCCAATTAAACTTTAATTACACATTAAAGTGCACTTTAAATTGTCACTCCATTTAAAATGTAAACCCACCAAAAGCGCTGAGCTCCCCCGAGTTGAACGCAGCGAGCAACCCAAGTAGCGCGTTCTCCATATTCTTGACCTCCGACACGGCGGAAAGAAACGAGTGACCTGGCGGCAGGTTCTGCGGCTGCACCGGAACATTGTGATGATAACCGCCCGTGGACTGCTGCGTCTGCAACGGCTTGTTCACCGAATTACTGGACGCCTGGTTCTGATTTTGCGCGTCCTTCCCACTTTGACCACCACTAGCACCAGCAGCGTTACTATTTAAATGCGCACCACTGCTGCTTTCATTATTATTAGCACCACCACTACCTGCACCTCCCCCTCCCCCACTGCTACTACCCCCCACTGGCGAGTTATTGCTGTGATTGTTGCGTAAGAGCACCGTGTTCTGGGAGACTGGCGACGTGGTCGACGACGAGTTTGTGGTCGACTGGTGGTGGTGGTGATGGAGGGAGGAGTTGTGGTGGAGGAACGAGGAGGAGGACGGGGTCCGGATGTGGTGGTGGTGGGAGGATGATTGCGCCACGGAGGAGGAGGGCGTTGTGGAGGAGGACGACTGCGAGGAGGAGTGCGGCGTTAGCGAGGTCGACGGGGTCGGGATCGTTGACGAGTGCATCGCTGCTTATTAAGTTAATTTGTGTGTCTGCGATGTGGAATAAAAACTATTTTAATTAAATTAATGGCAGTGTTTTTAAATGAGGTGGGCTTGTCTTCTGTTCTGGACAAATGTTTTGTGTTTTTGTTTATTCTGAAGACTTGGGCTTGAATTTGGCGGATGGGTTTGGTGAAGAGTGTAGATCCAGAGTACACTTGGCTGCTGTTGTCTTCTCCATGAAAATTGTATGCATTTTTTATGATTTTAATGAAAAATTAAAGTTAAAGTATTCTGATAACCAATTAAATACATTTAAAATCACACGTAATCTCTTATTTATTCATCAATTTAAACTTAATTATTAATTACTCTCACTTACAAAATTACATTCTTAATTAAAACTTCCATCATCAAAAACCACAGCTTCTTTTGTACAATAATTAATTACTCCAAAAAAATATATAAAAAAATCTCAAGTTAATCAGGTTAAAAAACGACGCCTCTCGATTAAAATTCAATAAAAATTCTCTCTTTACCCCACATATACTACCCCTCATCCCCTCCCCTCTAACTCCCCCCAAAATACGCAGTATCGATTTCAGATTTGACATTAGGCACCCAAGGCACCTCCATCTCATGCAACCTCCCCCAATCACCCCCCTCCCTCAACCCAAATATAATCAGAAATTCAGGTCTCTTGAGATCGCTCAGTTTAAACCTGTCCCCCGGACTGCTACAAATGAGCCCATCCAGCACCGCAACCAGTCTCTCGTCCATCCCCTCCGGATACTCCAGCGCCCTCTCCAGAATATTCCGGAATATGAGGTCTGGAGTGTCGTCGTTGAACGGGAGCACGCCAATCACAAACTCGTAGAAACAGACGCCGAGTGACCACCAGTCGCAGGCAAACGTGACGCCAAGATTATCACCACAACTGCTGCTGTCGTTCATCGCCAACTGGATAAGCTCTGGAGCGAGATAGTCTGGAGTCCCGAGCAATCTCACTGGCTGGTTGGATAGCGGCGTGTTGCACGAGCCGACGATAGGACTCAGGTTTCCGGTTGGAGAGTTGTGGAGGAGCAGCGCTGACACATCTGTCGTTAGTCCCGTGGAGGATTGAAGTGGAACTCCTCCGCACGGGATTTCGCTGTGACGCTTCCGCTTCTTGGAAGTCGAGTGCACCGCGTGCTGGACTGGTTTCGAAGTCTCCGGTGGCCACGTTGGGCTCTTTGGGTTCGGGTTGAAAAAGGGTACAGGATTCTTGTGATCGGTTACATTGCTGACGTTGACCTGACCCTCGCCATGATCCTCCTCTTTCGGATAGCACGGTCTGTTGTTACAGTTGTTGGTGACGAGAACCGGCATGCTGAAATATCCGTTGACGCCGCTCCGCTCGTTTCTAAACCTGCCCCGCTCCGGAGTTGGCTTATCTTGACCACTTGCCTGATCAGCGAAGAAGTTCTCGTTGCTGAGCGGATGGTGATGTTGAAGCACCTGCTGCAATTGCTGCTGGTCGAGTGCATCAGTGCTCAGCACAGGACTCAGGTCCTCCGGTGGAGTGAACATGTTGGAGGAGAACCCACCTGTCGTTGGTGTCGTGGCGTCTTGGAGGAGCAGACCGGGTAACGGCGACGAGGTGTTTGGTAACGGAATCGGGAGCGAGCTGGGTGGCGACACTTGCGGCTGCTGCTGTTGTTGAGATTTCTTGATAAAGTCGAAAGAGACGGAGAGGAAGGATGACTCGTCAAACGAAAACGCTGACGTTGGGAGAGGCGACAATTTCACGCGCTTCACGTTAATGTTGGGCTCCTCCTCAGTCTCCAATTTCTGAGGTGGGTTCTGTGGAGGTGGAGTATTGATAACACACCAACTAGAAGATATCGAGTCCTGGACGCTCGCACTCACCCCCGAGGTTACCCCGCTACTTGTACTCGAGTTGAGGAGTTGGGATCGCGAGCCAAGTTTCCTTAACGGGATCCTGACCTTCCTGTGCTTCGTGTGGTGGACAACAGGGATTTGTGCGGCGACGCCTCCAAGCGATCCGACTGGAGTGCTGTGCTGAAGCGGTTGACTTCCCCCTGGAGTGCTGATAATGCTCAGATTCCCACCTCCACAGCTCCGGAAGTCATTTGGACTGGACGAGGAGCTGTCGCTGAACGTAAAGTTTTGACCTAGACTCGCGACCATTCCTGGAGTGTATCCCACGAGTGGACTCCCAACCAACTTGTTCTTGTACCCGACGTCGCTGAGACCAAAGTCGGTGAGTTTGACGTGGCCACGGGAGTCGACGAGCATGTTATCCGGTTTGATGTCGCGGTGAATAATCCCACGCGAGTGGAGGTAGTCGAGAGCGCAGGCTACTTCCGCCACGTAGAAACCTGCCATCTCGATGCTGAAAAAGTTGGCTTTGGAGAGGAGGGACTTCAGATCTCCTCCGGCGCAGTACTCGAGGACGAAGTACACGTACTCGTGGGACTGGAGGGAGTAGTACAGTTTAACGCAGAAGTCGTGCTTGTTCGAGTTCATTAGTGCGCTCCGCTCTTGGAGAACTTGGGTAGTCATGTTCTTGCGGATCAGGTCCTGCTTTCGGAGCACCTTTATGGCGTAGATGGAGGATGGGGGCTTTCGGGCGAGGAAGACCGTTCCGAACGCGCCGCTTGAGAGAGGTTTTAAGAACTCGAAGGAGGAGATTGATGGCGGGATTGGGGGGTGAGGTGGCGAGGAGATCGTGGAGGAGGACATGGTGTCTCTGACCTGTTGAGAGTAAGATTTTAATTAGTTACGACTGATAATTAACATGCGAGTTTTTAAATGAGATCAAAGATGAATTTGATGTGTTCTTACAATTTAATTAAAGGCAATTGGGGAGAAATTATTCCACTCCACACACAAATATGGATTATTTTTGTACAGGATCCACACTGGAAAAATAACAAATAAACAAACACGTTAACTTTGACATGGTCAACTAATTAAGATAACTTTTGAGTACACAATTTATAGTTAAATTGTGTACTCAAAACTACTTACCCATGAACGTTTATAAAATTCACGTTATCGTTATGATAATCATGACAGGATCCACAGAGCTTCCACACGGTTCCCGATCACAATCCAGACTAATCGGTTGGTTCTAATTATCACCGAGAGTATTCCCCGTGAGAATGTGTCACTAACTTTTTCTACCCGCTTCTGTTACACAGTTTTAAATTTTCTGTAATATTTTTCTATTTTTAGTTTACAACAATAATGCACGTATGAGTGCATACACAACAGATTAAATGCATAGTGCGCACAGGACTTGTTCTAATGACAGATTACAGAAGGTATACTGAATGTACATGATAAACTCAACAGACAAGAAAATATGGGATAACGTGCTGGACAGCAGCACTTTTACAAACTTATGATGACTTTTATGAATCTTATTGCTTGTATCGTATCGGAATGTTTTGTTTCTTTTCATAATAATAAGTTGTGTTGATGCTGCTGGCATGTTTTTCATGCAGCTTCTCTGGTACTCTCCCTATTTATTCGTTACATTTTTTTCATGTATCCTCTTTCCACTTACCTAAAGAGCATACGACATTTCACCACATAAAAGTTACTATTATAAGTGCATGGTCTCTTACTTCTTAATCCAGGTTTACTCTGTATCTCTCACAGACCCTCTTTTTAAAAACATACGACTGTCCGACCGTTGAGATTCATGTCTCATCCTGTTTTTCAGCTCACCTTACCCAGTTAACAATGTCATGCAAACGATAGAATAATTTTGTACTACAATTTACATGGAAACAAAGTATTTGCTCTCAATACATGTCATTCTATTAATATGGCTATGAAATATATGCAAAAAAGTATACTCACAGCACATCTCTCTCAAAAAAATTATTCATCTCATCTATTATTATCCCACAAACGACATCCATTAAATTCCCTACACCCATATAACCCAACTATAAATACCACAACACGCGTTCCTCTCCTGTGACAGATTTTCCTCCACTCCCAAAAAAAGAATTCATGAATGACCCAATATAAATAAAAAAAACATGCAACCAACCAAACCCAGCCCTAAAATATATATCCACCCATCCATTCATACAATTTCCTTTCACAAAATAAAGCAATCATACATCTTATTTTTGTGCTCCCATAAAAAAACAAAAAATTCTCTCCCTATCAGCCAAACAATGCAACATCCTCTACGACATCAGAAAATCAAGATCAAACCTGCATCATCCAAAAATAAAAATCATCTAACGACCACACACAAAAATAGAACTTTTTTTTACATAACAAACATCATCTCAAATTCCCATATCTCACATTGCCCCACATCCATTCACTCAACTTCTGTCAACCCAACTTGCCTCCTTCCTCACACCTCTTCTTACTAAACTTCTACATCCCAAAATTCCCATGCATTTTCCTTACAAAAACTCTTTATAACCAAAAAAGTCATCCCATTTTCATCTCAGAGAGCTCTCACCCCAGCTGATGTACATATGTGCAGACATAGATCCATCCAACAATCCATCCTCTTTACTTCCCTTCTTTCTCACGAACATTAGTTCTGTTACGCGAAAAAAAAAACGTACAATAATATATTTTTGCGAATGCGTGTGTGTGACTGCTCTCTAGTCTCTATACTTTTTAAACTACATATTATTATATGCCCACATAGATCCATACATACACTTTCCATGACAACCAAACGACAAAAAAATAAGAGTTCTCTTATTGCTTTGTGTGTAGAATCTAGACCAAAAAATACTATATTTTTTAGGACTCTCTTCTACAAACCTACATCACACAAAATCGTCATACGTCCAGAGTCAGAGAATAAAAATATTTGCTAATGCCAACAAATGCTGTGTGCCGTGTGTGTGTGCTCTGTGCTGTTATATAAGTACAAAGAATGATGTTTGCACTTTTTCCCCGTTTTTTTTGTTAAAGAAAAATTCCAGCAGACACACGAATAACGACACACACACACAAATGCATTGTATAAATTTTAATAGACTTGATCGTTAAAAATAAATATAATATCTTCCCCCACGTATACTCTCGTACAATTGTCGTCATTACACGTAATTACGATGGTGCAACATTTAATGTTCAATTCAATAGAATTATTATTACGATTTACTATTTTTACGTTTGTGTTCATATACACAGCAGGAAGTAAATAATATAACGTGGGATATAAAAGAAAATATGTAAAGGTTTTTTTTACTACGTGCATAGCTTTAACATGCGAGAGCAGTTAAAGATAAATATAATCATGATTCCGTATAATATTCATTCCTAGTTTAAATACAAAACAGTATTGAAAATATGTCTGCGATATAATAGTAAACAGAAAATAAAGAAAGAAAGTTTTTCATGTAAACTTATTTGTTTCGATTCAATTCAAGTGCTTACAACAAAAACAATGAAATAAGTTAATATTTTCCAGTGCTTTCGTTATAAACAAACAATTTACTATATATTTTTGTTGGCGTCTTTCACAATTTATTTAAGTGCAACAACAACTAAAAGTTATACAAAACCAACCAGTCAGTCATGTCATGTCGAGAAAACACTCAAGGCATGTTTTTTCCAGAAGAAACCTACCCAAAAGTAATCTTATCGATAAGTAAAATAGCAGAGTGATAAGATAAGTGTGTAATGTACATTTATGATCGTCGTGCAATAAATTGTTATTTGGTTCAAGAAGTGAAGTCCATTCTGTCAAGTATGTACAATGAACTTGAAGACGAGGAAAGCGGCCACACACGTCGTCGTCGTCCTTATAATAAGCACCACTTCTGGTTCTATTCTGTCCATCAAATCGAATGAATCATCATGAAAGTGAACAGAAAAAAAGTGGAGCATAGCAGAATGTTAGAGAGTTCGTTTTAATGTGCGATATGACGGTGATGGAATCGATATATCAAGATGTTTAAGCATTTTAGTTAGTAAAGTTGGATATATATCCAATTTATCTGTCTTTTGGTGGTAAAAAAAACTCTCTACTAACCAGCTACGCAAACAAATGAGTCATCAGCAAATCAGCAGCAGTTTTTTTTCTTTCTTCGTGATGCAGCGCTTGGATTACGATTATAATCCCAAGTCTGACTAGTCTAATCCGAAATGGTGCACAAAATGCGACACGGCTGCTGCTCTCTACTAATTTTTTATACATTTAACGACTTATTAACGACATGATTTTACTGTAACGGTTACTACAACTAAAACTAACCGTCTCGCGAGTCGTCGTGTTTTGGAAAAAGTTGGATTTAAAGTGTGGTGAAGAAGCAGCGTCGTCAAAATGTCCAGTTCACCGACTCGAAACCAGAGGCAATCGACATCATCCTCCGTCCACCAGAAGCTGTCGTTACTGACGTCTTCGTCGTCGTCATCCTCATCGACGTCTACCTCATCTTTGTCTAAGCCGTTTATTAAGAACAAGTCACAAACTACCGCGTCTATCGTGTTCCCATCGTTCAGGTTCAGTCCGGAGAGTGGGGAGATTGAAGAGATTACTGGGGAGGTGGGGGCAAGTGGGGGAAGTTCAGGTGGAGGTGATGGAGGGGGATTGATGGCTTCGCGCGGGGAGGAGGAACGCAGGGCCAGCTACGGGGGAGGCGAGCAGACAGGTCAGTAACTTTAACACTTTTAATGACACGTTTAAATGGTTATAAAAACTTAATTTTACCACTTACGTTTAATTTGTGTAGACCGCTCGACGACCCCACCGCTCTCGGCCCAAGAAGCGCCGTCAACCTCATCCGGCGCCAAGTCCTCCTCCGGAGGCGACATCTCCCCACTAAAGGAGTACATCCTGAAGCACAAGTGGGCAAACAAGTGGGACAAGCGGTCCCTGTCCCTAGATCTCGACCTAAAAGGAAAAATAATCACAGCGATCGAAGACAAGCGCCGCTCATTCGTCTCCCACTTTTACAACGAGGAAGACGAAGCGACAGAGATCCTCCGCGACGTAGACCCCCTAACCCCCTCAATGATAACCAGTTCCTGTTCGATCCCCGAGCAGCTGACAACCTCGTCCAGTCTCCTGGACCAGGACACGGAAGAGATAAGCGTGCACAGCGACAGCACGCTGTTCAATCCCCGTGGCAACAAGAAGCGCCTGTTCTCCGGAAAGTTCAATTTCGACGAGGAGAACAATTCAGACTATTTCGACGAGTTCGAGCAGCTGAGTCCCGAGGAGAGCAGTTCGCTCCCCACGACCCCCATGACTAATCTCCTCCCGGACGACCTCAGGAATTTAATCGTCGAGGAAATTGGAGTCGACTGCTGCGAGGACACGAGTATGGTCGGGGAAGACGGCAAGGTCAACATCTCGCTCCTCCGGGAGTTTGTGCTGTCGCCAGAGTCTGTTCAGGAGAGGTTCCAGGGACTGCCAACCCTCTACAATCCGCCGAGCGTTGTGCGGGGGCTCAGGAAGTTTCCGCTGCAGGAGGTGGCGAGCAGTCGGACGCCGGAGGAGGATGGAGAGGGAGGGAGTGAGGAGGGGATTCAGCAGGAACCTACTATTGAGTCTGATGAGTCGTTGTTGTACAAACCGGTGGACAGCGGGACTGACCTCACGCTTGCGTCTGTGATAAGGAATCTGCTTAGGGATATCGTGTACCATCCTGCGGTCAAGTACTGGATTGCCGTGCTCGCTGCGCTGTTTATTTTGGATCTTGGGGGATTCATCGACAAGCTCATGTTCTTCGGGTTGGGGGTCACTGCCGCTGTGATAGTCTGCCAGGTGCTTTGGAAGGAGGATGAGGACGGCAGTGGCAGCGGGAGCGAGAGCTCGATTGGGAGTGAGGAGAACATTCGGGTGGAGGGGGCCTCCAACGCCGTCGGGATTACCAACAACGGGGCGTACTGGAAGTCGCAGGTGGGTAAACTTTAAACTAAAAATGCAATTTAATTAAGTAAGGTCAATTAATTAGACATTTAATTTAATTTATTGTAGGGCTGGATGCTGACACTGCCACCACTGGAGACTGGAATCCCTTACCCAAACTATGACGCGTTCACGTTCCACCTCCGCAACACAAAGTCCGTGTTTATCCGTCTGGACGGCCCCAATCTGCTGATATCCCACCCCCACCCGAAGCACCGTATCCCCAAGCGCCGTCTATGGAACGACCCGTTGATAACCTCTGAAATGATATTCATCCGCCACCACCACTACAATCTGTTCGGAGCAAAGGTGGAGATAGTTCCGTCGGGACTGGCCAAGAAACGGGTCTGGTGCAAAAAGTACCCCATCGCGATCACTCTCGCTTGCAGGGACAGATATCTAGGGAAGTTGTTGGAGGGGAGTGGAGGAGACAGGAGTCCTAGTGAGCGGAATGGAGGGGACAAGGAGGAGCCGGGTACTGTCAGTTTCAGTAAAGACGAGCGGGGCAACTCTACCGTTCGCGTTGGGAGGGAGGAGACTTATCGAGGGGAGGTGTACAAGGAGGATACCTGCTCTGGGAAAACCCTTTTTCTTTTCGCCAGGACTGACAGGGAGAAGGATGACTGGTGAGTGATAACTAATTAGATTAATTATATTTTAATTGCGTTCAGCTAAAAATAAATTTTTGCTGTATTCCCTCAGGTTCCGCCGTCTGGTGTACGCGTCAAAGTTCCACACGGCAAACCAGCGCCCGAGCACCTCAGCCCTCGGCCGCACCTCGCCCGACTTTTCAAACTTTGTCTCGTACATGAAGCGCGCGTGTCCAACACTGTACATCCCAGCCGGTATCCCGAACCCGACAACCACATCCCCCCGCTCAGCGACCCCAACAAACGAGTTATACGAAACAGTGCTCATCCCGAACCTGAACCCCGCGAACCACTCCAACTCCAACTCGCCCTCAAACTCTCGCAAGTCCACTCCGGAAAAGGAGCACATGATCCTGCCTCCCCGCGAGCTGCTCACACCCTCGTTCCTCAACGCGCTCATCGCCCGCGTGTTCTACGACTTTCTCCGCTCTCCAAAGTGGACGCACGAGGTGAAGCAGCTTATCGACCGGAAGTTGTTTTTTCTCCGGAAACCAAAGGTGGTCGAGTCACTCAAAGTGAAGGAGCTGGATCTTGGAGACTCACTTCCTATTATAAATCACGCCAGCTCGCCAGTTTTGGATAAGCAAGGTCTCTGGGTGGACCTTGACATTAATTTCACGGGAAGCGTGGTGATCACTATTGAAGCGTTCCTCAACCTGTTCAACATGGGCAAGAACTCGGACCCGGAAGTAAAGTCTGAGCGACACCATCACCACGCATCAGCTGCTGCAGCGGAGAGCGCTAAAAAGTCACCGAGCAAGTCTCCAACGTCAAGGATCCACGCCATGTTTGACAGCGACGCGGACGATAGCGGAGAGTCGTCCGAGTCGGAGGAAGAGCTGGAACTGGAGGAGGAGGCGGAAAAGCTCAAGAAAGACAGTGAGGACAACAGGGGGAAAATGTTCAAGTACGCGGACGCGATCGCTAAAAGTTCTGTTATGAGGAACAAGCACGTGCAAAAGGTCGTTGGGAATATCGCCGCGACGCCGTTTGTGCTCACCGTTGAGATTAAGCGGGTTATGGGGAGCGTCGCCGTTAACATTCCGCCCGTTCCTAATGATAGGGTTTGGATCGGGTTCAGGAGCAATCCTATAATCGATATTAACGCCAGGCCTAAGGTCGGGGAACGGGTTGTCAGTCTCAGTCAGATTACTGGGTGGATCAAGAAGAAGCTGCTGCTAGAGTTTCAGGTGAACTATAATTACCTACTTAATTAATTTAATTATAATTACTATTAATTAATTAAATTCATTGGTCTTCTGTTGCAGCGCGTGATGGTCTGTCCGAACATGATGGACGTGACGATCCCGCTAATGGAGTTTGAACTGCCAAAATAATCAACCGTAGAATTCTAGACAATTTTCGAAAAAATAAAACTATGCAAAAATAATAACTTAACTTTCTCTCTCTCTCAAAAGATTATTATCAATCCAGCTTATCATAAAAGCTTGCCAAAACTATACTATGCTGCTTACGAAGAAGAAAAAAATTATTTTTCTTGTGATCATTCCAAAGATGAAAAGAAAGAGCGTTTTCTCAATAATGAACTATAATATTAAAAAATGATTATTAAATTATTATTGCTATAAAAATTAAATAAAAAAGACGAACAATCGACTGTGTAAATAAACACTAGAGAGACACGAGATATATTAAATTAAAGTTAAATGTAATTAAGTACACAGTTAATCGTTAAAATAGATAATTAGGTTAACTGGAGATGTTTAATTTTTGTAAACTTTTTTGTGTGGTGGGAGATAAATACGGGAATGATATTTTTTAGTGGTGTAAAAAATGGAGTGATTTTTACACGAATATATAGCGTAGCTACAAAAACATTATAGTCAATTTTTTAATTAAAATTTACGTAATAATTTTTAACGCACTTGAGTGTATAAATTCCGCCGAAAATCATATACAAAAAATATATATATTCCGTTCCTCTTCTTGCACTTTTTTGTGATTTTTCTCACTGCAAAACTCTTTACGTTTATTGTGATTTACATGTACAATCACGGTTAAGTTTAATTGTACTTAAGTATAAAAACGTTCTAAATATGCTGATTAATGAACACGGTGATCTGTGATACAAAAAGTCGTAAAAAAGAAACTCTAAACTACATATAAATGCCTATATAATGTGTCGTTGATCAGTTTTACAATTTTAGTGACTGTTTAGTTTAGAGAAGAAGATGAAGAAAAAAAAATCATGATCTTTTTGCGTAAAACACTTAAGCGTGTGTACAATTTACAGTAAAAAAACAAAATCGTTGTTGTTGATGATGATGATTAAGTAGAGTCAGTTAAGATTAAGTGCGTGTTTTATGTAGTAAATACTAAATTACGAGTAATTTTTAAGAATATTTAACAAAATGGGATCTGAAGATGATGGAGACGAATGGAGGAGAGTTTTACCGTTGCTACTTATATAGCAAAAATTTTAGTGTGTACTACTGTTTGGGTGAGAGAGATCGAGATGGAGCGTTTTACAGGAATTAAATAAAAATATTTGGTGGAAAATTATACCTTAATTGTTCGTTTCATTCATTTTCATTTAGAAAATCAGTAACGAATCTGGAATGACATTAAGTTGGGGTGTCGTGAGACTTGCATCAAATTAATTTCCATACAAACTGCATACAAAACTGTTGAAATCTCCAAAAGAAGAGTCTCGTCTGCTCTTATAAACTTCTCCACATTTTAAACTTGACCATCGTACACAAAAGTGCATCTTTAATCTCGTAACAACTTCCTCTAGTGTACGTCTTTGTTAACAAGAGCAAAGCACAAAAACGCATGTTCAGAAAAAAAAGCCTTTAAATTCTTCAGATATACTTCTCAAAAGTGTATATACATTTTGTGTACTCAACTAACTCTCTGCGTCTCGATAAGAAAACATGATAAGAGCACAGAGAGTCTTACAAACAACAATGTTAAACGAGTCCATTGTACATTTTCTTTCTGAGTTCAGATAAGCTGTAAGATTCATTCATTCTACCTACTCATCAGACGAAGACAAAAACATGATCTTTTTGAGATGCATTTTTTTCCGTTGCTGCTTCTGCTCATCTTCCTCACATAAAATTAAATCAAAATGCACTCGCATTAAAAGCGCATGCTTTTTCCATACCAGACTCTCGTGAACGGAACAAAAATGTTCAATTTTCGTTTAAAAAAAATAAACAAAAAAACTTTTGCCGTGACAACTTAAAAAATTCTTCCTCAAGCGAAAATCTAAATTCTCATTTTTAAGCTCGTTACTATTTACCCATCCGACAAATGACCCAAACTGAAGAGAAGAAGCACTTGTCTCGTTGTCGTCGACTACTTTCCCGTTCTATTTACATAAATGCATACGCTCATCACCTAAAAAACATTTTTAATTACTTTTCCTATAACGGTCGTTCTCAATCTTTGTGCAAAAATTAAAGTGTTCTGAAGATGAGAATGCAATTGTGTGTGAGCCATGTCATTTATAAATATTGATTTTTTTTTAAATACTGGTCAGGCACGATCGACGCTAGAATTTGTTGTCCTCTCGGCATAATTTTTATGGACTGTACCGTTTCAAATAGAAAACTATTCTCTCAGCTTTAACTAATGTCCCAAGAGAAAACTCAATTAGTGTCGTCCATTTAAAAGTGTGCTGAGTTGATAACCGTTTCTTCCTGTGACACAAAAGTGGTCAAATAACAACAGTTTAGAATCTGGCACGGAGTCCAAATAACCTGTGCATTTTTGGAGGACACATTTTGATCTGCTCGGAAATCAACCCAAACTAGTAAGTTTCTAGAAAACTATTTTCATTCATTTTCAAAACACTTCCTCTTCAATTCCCATTCAAAATAACTATAAAGTGAAAATTTGCAACTAAGAAAACTAGCCACCTAGCTCAATACGCAAAATCCTACTCATCTTTTTCATTCATCCCCTCCATTCATTTTATACAACATATTATAAACTCGCCACATTTATTATAATTTTTTCATCGTATCATCATTAATACCTCGAGGCAATTTTGCCACAAAACACAACAATGAGCGTATTTGCTCACAACCAACTGACAACGACGCTGTTAATATTGACGCTATATATACATACAGCTTGTATCGATAGACGCCGCGCGTCGGTTGGTGTGTTGGTGGTGGTTTTCGCGTTGATAATAGTTTGTTGTTCTTTCGCTTAGAGCAAATCATCATTTATAAATGATATTCTCTCTCGATTTGTTCATTCTTCAAGAAAAAATAGACGGTTCACTACAACAGACAGAACAAAAGAGCGTGATTCTCTCTTCTCCTTATCGATAGATAAATACGCGCTTATATTGGTCATCATCGCCAAAAGGAGTGTAAAAATGCAACATGAGTAGCAAGTTGTGTGTAACAATAGAGAAGAGTAGAAAAAAATGAAGAGAGTATTAACTATTAATGCTATCAGGAGAGTTAATGTTAATGTTAGGAGCACTACTGAGCACTAGTAACGTAAGTAGTTTGGCAAGTTTTTTTTTAACTTTAAATTTTGAGTATGCACCTGCACAACTAAACCTGCGTGAGGAAGCTTATCGCGAATTGAATCTTAAACTCTGTGTAGTCTGTGCATTTGCATGTTTTTAAAGTTTTTTGGGGAGGGTTTCAAATACGAACTTATCCACTTATATACGTAGCGTTGTTGTCTGTCCGTCTGTGTTTCTGAAGTAGCTAACTAGTTTAAACGCACGTTTAATTAGTTCGCTAAAAACTTTAATTTAATCAACTTTAAATTTAAATCTTTTATGGATTTGACATGTTTGGCTGTCTGTCTATCTCTTGCAATCAAAATATTAAAAAATCAGATTAATTTGATAGCGCAAACATGTTATTCTCAAGTAGCCCCATAACACCACTCTACCCATCTCACCCATTCTTCCGTCCCGCTACTCCCCTCCACCGAATACAACCCTCCATAAAAACCCAACCCTATCTATCTATCTATATCTCAATAAAAAACGAAAAAAAAAATAAGCGAACCCGTTTTTACAACGCGCTATCATGATCACGCACACAGAACCGCGCCGCGACAACATGTATCTTTCGTCGTCCCCATCATCTCTCTCTCATTCAGTCAGTCAGTCAGTCAGTAGGTGAAAACGATCAACGTATATACATTTCGAATGTGTTTGCAAAACCTGGTTTGAAATCCTATAAAGATGCTCAACCAAGATTCTCTTTCGCATTAAATAAATCGCCACCACGCCACAACACAATGCTGCAATCTCATGCAAACTCCGCTCAAGGCAATATATATTGTAATTCTTTATTAAAAAAGAACCACCACCACACAAAACAACAAAACAAAGTCCACCTCATCCTCATCATCATCATCTCAAAAAAAATCTCCTTCATGCATCTTAACCTAGAAATGTGTTTTCGAAATAGAAAATTATTATTGAGCACTTTTTTTTCTTATTCTTTTCATCATGATGATAATGGCCAAAGATATATAGACAGAATGAGCAAGACAGCTCGCTTGTCGAATATATTAAAAAAATAGTAAAAGTTTTTTTAAAAACTACGTACGTATACGCACACACGACAAGGGAGCATACTAAAAAAATTATTATTATTATTAATACACACGTATAGGTAGGTAAAAGGGTAGGTAGGATTCGCAATAATTCTATCTTCACGGTTCGGTTGCGCTCATGCTGTCTACTAAACTATCTTCATATCATATAATTGTATAAAATTGTAATATCGTTTTCATTTGCGTTTTATTATTATTATTTATTATTGCAGGTTGAGAGCGATTTTTTTTGGCAACGAACGAAAGAGAAAGAAAAAACGCTTTCAATTTCGTACGGTTCAGAGCAGCAGGAGTAGACGACGCTGTTTGCGCTGCGCGATTTTATTTGCATTTTTTGGTGGTGGACGCGGTTTTATTTAACAATTTTTTTTTGTGTTTAATTAAATTTAAACTATAAGGTTAAAAAATGTCCACTAAGTAAAAAACAGTGACGCTCAGTTTTATTGGTTTATAAAATCATGACGGAGCCTGCGGTCGACGGTGGCGGCGGCGTTACGACGCCACCACGCGTTCGGAAAACGCGTGAGCGGTGCGGAGCGCTAGGAAATGTAATTAAGTTTAATTGTAGTAGGTTTAACGTGTTAAGTTTAGTAGTGATTTGCGTGTTAGCAGTCCAGTTGAGTGTTGTTCAGTGCTTCGTAGTGAGTGGTGAGGATGGTGGACAGGAGAAGAAAATTGAGAAAGCAGAGGTGTCTGTTCTACCCGGTAATATAACCGGAGTGGAAGGGTTATCCAGTGAACTTAACGAAGTGACTAAGGATATCAGTAAGGATGAGGAACGGAAAAGCAATAGCAGTATAAATCTGCTTGACGGGGGCGGGGGATTATTGTTGCCTCACGGTAATAACAGCAATCACGAAACCAATCATCATCACCACCAGTGGGGCAAAAGGAATCAGACTGGTGAGCATCATAACCACACGTTCTGCAATCAGACGGGGCATGAGCATGACGGGGACCATCACTCGGATGATAAGATCGAACAGATTCTATGGGATATTTTCGTCGAGGGTGAGTCGATAAGATAAGCACTGAAACATAATTAATTGTAAATTATAATTACACTTAATTATCCCCACCACAGAGGAGGAAGCCCAAAACGATGAAACTGACGCGATAGATAACGACTCCTCCCCGACCGCCAGCGACGCCGCTAGTCCCCCCTCCGCTTCCCCCGAAAAGTACCGGGACGACCACGAAGACTCGGACCCCAACGACTCTGACTCGACGTTCGAAGAGATTTTATCCGACTCGATCGCGGCGCACAACGAAGACGACCAAGAATCCGACAATCCCAACGACCACATGATAAGCAAGCGGTCAGTGCCCGACGACCCGCAGAAGCGTTCCGTTCAGGTCACAGACATCCCCGCCCCCACTCCAGCAACCGTCACCACTCCAGCCCCTCCCACGGTAAAAAGTTCAAGCCTGCGCCAAAGAAGCAGCACCGTGTCACGAGCAGACGGCACACGAGACCGAGGTCAAAGACGAAAAAGTCATCGAACGTGAGCAAGTACAACGAGTACATGGACGTCGTTCTCAAACGGATGAACTCGATGATCAAGACGAAACAGATGGATCCGCTCATGGTTAATCTTTTTAGTGGGGGGAATGGGGGTCAGCAGCAGCAGCAGAAGAAACCTGTCAAGAAACCGGATGCTGGGAAGAAGAAGAATAAGAAGGCTTATACCGGGAGGAAGAAGAGGAAGGGAGCGAAAAATCGGGGGAGGATGGAGGAGATTGAGGATGAGGTCGAGGGGAGGAGTGTGAGCAGCGATAGTGGGGATAGCAGTGGGACTGTTGAGGTGGATGAGCGGGGGAGTGCGATTCAGGGGATTGGCGGAGTGTTGATTAGGAGGGTTGGGGTCAGGGAGGATGAGGAGGAGGAGGACGGGGCGAGTAGTGATGATGAGGAGGATGAGGAGAATGACGGAGGGGAGGAACAGGATAACGAGAGGAGGTTTAGGGAAATTAGGTGAGTTTTTAGATGAATTTATTTATTTTGAAATTAAATATAGAGTTGTGAAATAAATTGAATTGAGATTTCGGAACCGTTTTCACCATTTTGCACTTCATTTTACTCGCATTTTTAAGATAATTTTTGCACTTTCATGTTACAAGTTTGGTGAAACGGTTCTGATTTCAAATTTAGTCACAAAATATTTACTGAGCATTTTCATTTCCTCCGTAGAGCCCTGATAGTAAACGGAAGCATGAAACGAAGCACAGCGGACTCGACCCCAGCGAACGAAACCGACTCGCCGAAACCAATCCCAGCACCTTCCACAGTCCCCCAGCAAAACGCGACGAAATCATCATCTTCAGAAGAATCTTCCCCGCAGGAAACCCGAGGCTTCGGAACCTCACCTAGCTCAGCGTCCACAACTTCCTCGTCTGAGGAGTCACCCAGGAAGAAACAGTCGACGAGCAAAAACAAGAACAAGAAGAAGACGGAGAATGGGAGCAAAAAGAACAATAAGCCAAATAAAAAGAACAAGGAGAGCGGGGCTGCGAAGAAGAAGACGAAACCGACGCGCGGGGTGCTGAAAGGGTTGAGTTCGTTGAAGAGGGCTGGGAACGTTGACGTCGTACGGCAGAGCGATAACGTGAGGATCGTGAGAGGGACGTTTACACTCGGGCCGGTTACTCTTGAGATTGTGCCGAGGGGGGGCAAGAAGCAGGTGGCCAAGGGGGAGGGGGAAGAGGAGGAGGAAGAGGAGAGGAGCTCTGGGAAAAAAGGGAAACACGGCAAAGGGGTCAGTTGAGACTATTCAACTTTTAATTACTATTTTAATTGAATATTTTAAACATGTTCCATATTCATTACAGAAATCGAAGCAGGAGGCAATAAAAGATGAACCCACCCAATCCGCCAAAGTGACAGCAGTAGCGCGAGAGCTGAAGGGCGTGATCGAGATCCGAATAAAGAAGCACAGTCCAACGACAATAAAGAAGCTCCGCGTGTTCCCTCCGTCCTCCGTGAAAATAAAGTCAAACAACAAAACGAGTCCGACAAAGTCTCCGGGTTCGTCGTCCGTGCCGAGGTACAGTCGAGTGACGCCAGTCGCGACGCACAGACTGCGTCAAATAGCGTCTGCTGTCGTCAGACAGGCGGATGTCAAGAGAAAGTCGAGTAGTCTGGAGACGACGGCAGCAGCGGCAGGGACGGGGAAGAAGAGTGCCGTTGGAGGCGCTGGGAGGAAACCTTAAAGAATCATAAAGTGCATTTTTTATATACACGAGCTTGTTTGATTTATTTATATATATTTTTTGTTGTCTGTGTGTCATAATAATCGTTATATTTATTTATGAGGCTTTTTGTATATAGATTTTTGGGGGGATTTGAGAATACTTGGGAGGTGGGTGGCTTTTTACCCCTCGTGTTCTTTTGTTCCCACTCGGAATTTATATGTGATTTTATTTATTTATGTCGTTTATTCAAGAGTTACCTTATTTCTACTGTTATGCGTATTTACATTTACTATTAAAAGAAGGAGTCGAGAGAATATTAATTGCAGACTTTTTTTATTGTCAATTGAATTTGGGGATGCGCTTTGCACTTGTACACACGCTGTTCTGCATTGACAGCTCGTTGGAGACGAGAAAGGGTTAAATAAATGGGCCATGAAGTTGAAATACAATGAAAGAGGTGAGATTTCTTGGAATATCAATAAAAAGACTATTGAATGTATGTATGCAACACGAAGTCTAGAGTTGTTAATAGAAAGCCGACACGACTCAACCTCTGAACTCTGAAATCACACATTATAGTAAATGTCTAGTTATAAATTTTACCATTCGACTTCATTAAAAAGTAAGGATCGTATTACGTGTTTCAATTAAAATGATCAACTTGGTGTTCTCAGTGCTCATCATAAACTTTGGACATCAAATTTTCACTTCAGCCAGGCCTTGGCACTGGATGAAAAGTAACCGAACTATTCAATGAGAAGTATTTTACTCTGAAAACTTGATCATTGATCATAGAGCTAAAATTGAAATAATAATAATTACTAACGATTATTCTTACGATTATTTAGATTAACATAATGTTCCATTGATTTAGATTTCGAGCCGGTATATAACGGTGGAAGATTGGCAGAGAATACTACGATAAACTTGTGTGGAGTCAGTTCAGCAAATACTAAGTTCTTTATCGTAAAGAAACTTGTAAGATCAATTACATCTCAAAGAAAAAATTACAAAGACAAACATTCTCTTACTAATTTAGTATTATCATCTGAACTGTTATACTCGACAATATTTTGTGAATACCAAATATCCGTTGCGACTTTTAAAATTCCAATTGCCGAAATTGACGCGATACATCTATAGTTTAAGCGTTTAAGTTAAACGTATACCGGAACCTACAAGTATAGCGGCTTATTTTAATCAGTTTTTTTATTCAAGCTTACTGTTGATATCAATTGATTAACTGACGGTGACTCTTTTTTTACAACTTACAATGGTATATATTATAGTTAACAACTTGTTTGTTTGAATCGTTTTATTATGAAATAGATGGATTGGGTAGAGGCGGTAGATACGTGCGCTCATTTTTGCAGTAACATCGCTTATTTTACTACAAACGACGAACTAGACGAAGTAACTAAATTCCTTTTGAGATTGGAGGGAGGAGACAAGAAAAATAAGAAAAAAAATAAAAATAAAAACTCAACCGCTGAGTTCTTTACACAGAAAGGAAAATTCGAGTTTCCGAAAGATAGGTAACAATGATTTACTTCCTACTATGTACAACATAGTTACACTTCTACAGCTCGTTTACAAACAGACTGAGCTTTTATGTTAACATTTTGAAACGGTAAGCCTGTTCCGTCGTCAGGGCTTTCCAGCGAAATTGTTTTGTAAATCCGGGAAAAATGTCAACCAATGGCACATTTCTCTGCTAATATTAATTTGTCAGTGGCCAAAAGTTTGCATGAATTGAATACGACGAACTGACGAATGAGAACGTCCATAAAGTCCATAACAGATTGTTTGACCCATCCCTCTCCCTACACGTTTTACGTAAAGTGTGCCTTTCGTCTTGGAATAGTAACAGAACTGCACTAAAAAGGCAAACATCCCTATGATCATTTATAGTATATCTCTTACACGCTACAACTTACAGCAACTAACCAAATTGTTAATTACATGAGAAGTTCACAAGTGTTAACAAATGCGACTGTAGCCGACATTTATTCATAGCCATGTCAAAACATTCCACACACAAAACTTGAGAAAACGTTTCCAACCGTTTCGAAATGTTAGCATACAAGCCCGTTCCTATCTGCTAACAACCTTGTTAATATGTACACCATGTGTTAAATCGCCAATTAACCCTAACATTAAACATACACAATGTATACATTAGTCTCAAGTCCATATTTCATGTTTTCAGGAGATACTGGATTGGTAAGCTATCCCACGGTATTATTTCAGGTTAATCTGTGCATTTATGATTATGATGTTGCACGTGATAATATTCGATTATAAGGATTAAACGATCTTGGACGGGAAGGAGTATGGATGTGGAGTGGGACGAATCTAACCCTTAACTTGACAAAAGTTTGGTATACGAACCAACCGGATCACTTGGTACTTTTTATTTTAAATACTCGTTTAAATAATCACTGTTTTGACCACGGTTACCGAGAGCGGTTACAAAAGGCCAAAATGGTAAATCAATTTATCATAGTCGCTGAAAGCTTTGAGGTAATACAAACTGATGAAATTAACAAGGACTCTTCATGCACTCTTGAAGCATTCTAAAAGCTTGTACGAATATTATAATGACGCAGTTTTAAAAAAGAAATCTAAAACAATGACTAAAAATGATTCAACTTTGACAATAAACAAAATTACTATGTGCAATGACTTGCAATCGTGAAAAAAATAAAAACAAAATTTAAAAAATTAAATGCACCTCTGACCATAAGCTAAATTATTGACCAAAATCAGCAATTCCCTCAATGAATCAATGTATAATCAGTGAATCAATTGCGTCGCTGTCGTTTGTATTTTACTCCATATACACATGGGTCTAAGGTTCAAAGGTGATATATAGGTAAGTGATATATATAAGCAAATATAAGTGATAAAACTTGCTAGGTTTCTTGATGTTTAATAATTTGAAACACTGATAATCTCTGTGAGTTGGTTTATACAAAGTTTCGGGCTAGTACAGCTTGCCGTCTGACCGCCCGAATTACAACAATTTATTTTTATCTTTCTATCGAGCATGGTCAGATACCTGTTGACTTTCGCCAGTTGGTCCATGGAATGTTCTAAACTGGTGTTTTCTCAGTTAGATAAGCGGCTATATATTTAAAAATTTCTGAATAGGGGTTTTCGGATATGAGAAATCGTTTAGTCAAACCGAAACTGAGAAAATTTTATATTTTGACCATGTTGATGCAAAAACTCAAAGATGCAAAAGTTTTTATATAAATTTTGACCCTCAAATGGAAACCGCAGAGTCCCAAAATGTCAATATTTTTTATTTCGTCGAAAAATTCGAAATCGTGTGGCCTACAGTTGAGTGGAAAGGTTTTACCCCTATAACGAAAAGCATTACACCTCTTGGATTTGCAACCTGCCTTTATGTTGTTGCCATTGACTTGGTTGCTAATCCAAGTACGAGGGTTATCGTGAGCTTCGCTCACGAAAGAACGCATACCTCGCTTCGCTCGGTCAGAGGTGCAATAAATATAATCACTGAGATTTGTAAATGCAATCAATTTGGGCTGATTATATTTTAAAATCTATTGTGTAATTAATTTTTGCACACGGACAGACAGACGGTATCCATACATACTCAAATTTGTTTCCGATCGTAACCGCTCTCGGTAACCGTGGTCAAATATGGACCACCTTATAAAAATTTCGAATAACAAAGATCACGAGAAGATTCTTGTCGTTATAGCAGATTGGGTATACCGTAGTACAGGAAAAAGTGGTTAAAGTATAGAGAGCTTCTCTAAAATGCTCTTGTTATAGGAGCTATTAAAGCTCCGGGCTTCTGGGGCAGGTATTCTAGTTCTAGCTCCTATATTGTACTGATTCCAGGCCCTTCATATCCCCGTCATCGTCAGAAATGACATGACAGAAAATTAGGCAATTTTGCGCATAGGTATGTGTTGCGGTAACGCACAAATGATTAGGTATATAGCGTTCACAAAGGTACGATTTGAGTAAAGCACAACGTCATGGCTCAGTGCACATGAACGTATTGTGTACGTTATGATATGTACAAATATAGGGATAATTACTACTCTTTCTTTGTATTCTTTGTGCATACTAGGAATTAATTTGCACAATCCAGGAATTTAAAATCTTCCTGAAAATTCGATATTATTCAGTATTTTCTCATGCAATCTTTCTGATGTAATAAATAAGCCAAATTTGTTCACTTTCTTTTGTCTTTTGAGTACTATTTTAAGGATAGAAACCACTAGAATAATTCCTTACAATTTCCTTACATGTTATTTCTTAACGCTAATTTCCTAGACAAATTCCACTATTTAAACCGCGCACAAGCCACTGTTTCTTCAGTCAGTTTTAGGACTAGTGTTCAGTGTTCTCTCTTCTTCTCTTGGCCCCTCCGGCCCTCACTGTAATTGTGCCAATGTGTGATCTCAATAAATACCTACTGTTTTTGACACACCAACACAGTACTCAATTGGAACGGTTTATTGTGCATCTGTTACTTGTCCAGTGCCGCACTCTATCGTTTCAATATAAGGTGCGGTGTAAAACAAATATAAATATTACAATTTAACTGTTTCCATAGCGAAATAAAGGACATAAGACAGCAGAGGGCTCGGAACATTGCGTGTCATTGTGGAACCCCGTGTTCTACCAAGAAGGCCAGAAACACACGTTTAACGATGAGCCGTGTCACATGCAATACTACGCACTGTGCATGCCAGCAGATTTGATAAAATCTGAATCAGAGAGAGAAGAGTTTGATTCTACCACTGGTTGTATTCGTCCAAACGTAATTGGTTGTGGTGCTAATAATGTAGGAGGATAATTTAAGTTCGTTGACTTTATTTACATTCGTTTGCTGCAATTTTTCTAGTTTTCAGATGAATATGAAGCATGGCATTATCCATGCTAGTTATTTGATACAAATACACTTATTCGAAATAAATTCCAGTTCGTCCAGTCATCGGTCCAGTAATAAAAAAGTTTAGCTCGCTTAATTGATTAACGTAGAGCCATCTCAATGGTCTGTATTCCATATCTCCAGATACGTAAAAGCTAGCTTCCATACAGTTCCGGCTCCATGAACTTCCCTTTTTATTTCCAAAGTAGTTTCCGTGGATGTATTGGAAAACTGCGTTATCTCGGTTGCTCATCCTGTAAATATGTTCATACAAGTGATTGAAACAATAACGAAATAAAATATATTTGACATGTACTACTTTCAATTTGTAACTAGTTGTACGGGTTCCTTTCAGCATACAACCTGGTTATGCATACATATTCAGACTTACCATATTTGCCGAAGAGGGTGTAAGAAGTCTTGAGTGTACAACGAATAAAGTCGGGAGAACATTAATGGCACTTTATTATCAAAGTGAGGTAGACATGATCCCAATACTGTCGCAAACATTTTCCAGTTCATGTCAATGGCCCAGTTGAGAGCATACTCACGATCTGCCTGTTCGAACATGTAAAGCTGTTCCATATCCACATCTTGATACGTATTGTTGTTCACGTAAAACTTTCTCAGCATTAGTTTCAGTTCCTGGCTGTCATACTCGTCCTGCTTCAAAAATACATGCTAAACTAAACCTTGGATATCACGGTCACCGTCGACCCCCCGATATCGGCGTTACGTTTTAAATGGACGCCCCCATACAATGCACATAGAAAGTGTATTGAAGTTTACCTGCACGGTTGACTCAAAAAACGGGATAGGTTCCACCAGACTCAAGCATTTCTCTAGGTTAGCAATGATGAAATCCCAAAACATGTCCTTTTCCCGCAAAGTCGGTGCCATCTCGGAATTAGTGTTGTTGTAAATTTCATCCATGTATTGCGGACCACCTTCAATGCCATACAACCGACCACCTCGAATGGGATCCTTAAACCCAGTACCGTCCGGTTGCTTCAATAGGTACCCTTTAACCACATTGTTTATTGACGTGGCAAAGTCCAGTGTTCTTGGGATATAGGGACAGACACGAGTGAAAATATTTGCCATCAAATCAAATACTTTCTCCCTCCATTCATCAGTACTATTCCAAGCAGGGAGCTTCCCAAGTCGAGAGCTTAAGAGTTCCCCAGCTCTCTTTGATGTTGGTTTAATCATGTCACACGTTTCTGCGTTATATAACAGCAACTATTAGCAAAACCGGATTATCATTTCTGCGACTTCTTTAAATCAAAATCTATTTATTATGAATATGTAGCACCTGTTAAGGTAGACTCACATGTATTTTACATTTTTGACCGTTACGTCTGCTACCGCTACCCTTTACGTGGGACAGACTTAACGGTAAAAAATGTAACAGCCGTGCAATCATCCTCACTGGTGTAGTTCCGTGACCCTATGTGCACGTGTATTCGTGTCAGAGGTGAAAACAATATTAAAAGTTTTCTCGATGGTTCCGTCCTACAGCTAACAGAATTAATGATACATAGAGACAAAAGAGGATTATGTAACTAGATGTTTCTTTACTTGTTAAAATTTTGCTCAATTACGCCTCTGCAATCTATTTTCTCACTATGCCCCATAAGTAAGTTTATGCCGCCCACCAAGGTCGACTCGATCACCATACATATATACAATGGAGCAATGTGAGAAAATGGATTTTAGAGATACAAATTGTATCATACAATTTTTGAAAAAGTAAAGAAAGTTCTATTTGTATAATCCGCTTCTGAATCCGATACAAAAAAGATTGTATCTCTATCTTTAGTCATGTAGCCTGGAATCATCAAGGACACTTTTTGTACTTTTTTTTACCTCTGCACGAATACAGGTGCAAATAGGGTCACGGAACTTTACCAGTGAGTCTACCTTAACAGGTCTGTGTAACATAATCGTAACTAGTAAGGTGTAACCTTTAATACATAACTACCGGAAGAGTCGTCGTGCATACCGAACTAACTAATTCTAAGACTTATTTGACCATTATACTGCGTCCAATATGTTCAAATTATACATATTATCCAACGATTTATGCAATGAAATTTTTTTGCGCATGTGGACCCCTATGCACTCGGGGGCCCCTTCCACCGTCAGGTCACTGATTTGACCCATGGTGCCTTGGCAAAAAATGATCATCTTGAACCCCTCTATCCATTCAATCAATAAAAAATTTTCAACGTTGAGTCACCCCCACCAAAAGACGTCGACCCCCCTACTTCCGGTCGCTTTTGAGGTAAATGGCTGAAAATCAATAGGGAACGTGGCCTTGGGCCAATGTAACTCTATGCCAAATTTTAGCCAAATCGGTCAACGTGGGGGGGGGGAAGTTAGAGTGTTTACAGACAGACAGACAGACAGACAAACAGATCAATCGCTATAACTACCTTTCAAGCATTTCATGCTTCCGGTAGTTAATAAACAGATTTTGATTAAAAGAAGTCGTAGAAATGATAGTTTCGCTAAGTTTCTTATACGAGATTATTTTCTAGCTACTCAATTGAACTGGCGCATTGCCGAAAGTTTTTCGTAACAAATAAAGAGGTGAATTTTCGGACGGAATGGACACACAACCCAAAATCATAAATAGGCATGTAGATTCTTTGAGAATATCTTACCTTTCTCTGCAGCGAGACTATCGCAGACAGAGTAGTCCGTAGGGAAACGGTTGATCATTGAAACGACTGCATCTACAGTCGGTACTCTAAACGGTTTAAACGCATCTTGCTTTTCCCTTCGCTCAGCCTTAATGATAACTTGTTCGATCTTAACCAACATCCTGTCCATTGCATTCTTGTATATTAAAAAATTTCGTTTGTCCGTTTCCGCATATGTAATATAGCGACCCAGTTTAACACCCTTTTTAACCAACAAGTCATGCTTTTCCTTATAAACAGCTTCGGCTTCTCTTAATTGGGCATCAACCGCATATTCGTATGGGTTCAACTTTTTCAACGCTCGTATTTCTGACATGTTTTTCAAACTTTCTAAATACGATTCATACAGTTTAGCCATTTTCTTCTCGTTCTCATCATCATTATCATGATACAACTCTCCGAACACGAATTCCCACGCTCCTTGAAGTGCCGTTTCCAGACCTGTAGCCAAGTTATAAACACCTAGATACTCTACAAGATATGGGGAAACCTGGAGCATGATGTACGTCGCGTACTCCTCATCCTCAGCTTTCTGTTACACACAATATTATTTAACTTTTTTAACGTAACCTTAGCTAATCGATTAAACATGATCGATTATGCAAAATTTACCCTAATAGCATCAGCTTTAGAATTTGGGTCCGCTTTTAGCGTTCGCAGTTTCTCAACAGCCTTCTCCCACGCTATTTTCCTTTTCTCTAATGTAACTGCGGTTTCTGGAATTCAATATATAATTACGCAAAAAGTTCTACATGGAGTAATATGTACGAAAAAACTTTAAAAACGTGGAATGAAATTACAAGGCACCTCCTAAACTCAACTCGAAATAACTATAAATTGTTAACAACGCCATAATCATATTTCACATATTCAGTACTTTTTCCAAGTATTCATACATTTTCCACGTGATGATGCAAGTTTTTTAACACGTTGTAAAAGAACACATACCCTTTGCAAAATCCAACCCTTTGTCACCATCCTGTAGTAACCACTCTCTCCTCTTCTTCCCGTGCACTTCCACCTCCCAAAAAGCGTTTAAATCGTCTTTATTGTTCAGCTTCGGATTGTACTTGTCAATGTCCACTATATCTTCTTCCATGACTGAAGTGTTCTGAACTCCGTAATCGTAGTAGTCCTGGAGGATAGCGAGTCTTTGCTGTTCGCTGAACAGGGGATACCTTAAGCACCCCTTGAACCGAATATCCATATCATGGGCAGTTAATACGTCAATAATATTGTCTCCTCTTAGCTGCTCATGGTGTACACTTAATGCATTCTTGCCCTTGCCCTTAATGCCAGTCCCTTCGATTTGCCCAAGTCGCTTTGTTGCATCAAGCCTGCAAAATGAAGTTGGCGTGTCGACTTCTCGAGGGAGGGTGGGATAGTCGGGATCGTTTACTTGCACTCGTATTAATGCTCTGTCTGGACCTTTCTCCAGTATACATTCCCCCTCACTGTTCACCATCAGCAATGAAGTTATGTTAACATATCCTGTATGTCTAATTTCCCCTGTCAGTTTTTGTCTGTGTAACCCTTCATCGTAATATGGAGCGACGAACATTTGGAGTGACGGGTTTCTATAATCCTTCGGATGACCGATTAAAAGAATTGCCTGCAACTTTTAGGTCAAATGCAGACATTGGAGTTAGTATAGGCATCTATTCAGACATGACTAAAAGTAAAGTAATTCATTTCAAGTACCTGCTTAAAGGCGTGTGTTCCACCGGGTCCTTTGGTCGGGTTGTGTAGTTGGCAGACGTGTGGTGCCCAACGCAAGTCGGAATCTTCAAACACGTCACCCATTGCCTTTGTATGCGTGTAGTAAAACATCACGCTGCAATCACGAAGGATTACATAGGTAATACTTGTTAAAACCGAATCAGTTCGCATTCAAAGGGCACTTGTCGAAGGATTCTTACTTTAATGACGAGTAATTAAATAACACAATGTCTACTCACATTCCATTGGTGCAAACATAAATATTGGTCATCCCTCTAACGTCAATGAAACCGGGTCCCCTGTCCCTGATTAAAGTTCTCGGTTCGGTATCTCCCGTCCAAATTCTAACGTACGGTTCATACAACACGCTGCCGTTACAAAACGGTCTCCATATTGATACAGGTTCTCCGTCAACAAGCTGGGTAGATAACATGACAAGGATGGTACAAACTACTAATGTCTTCATGCCTATAGGATTGCGTGCAAAACAATCTCTTTTGCAGCAATTCAAACAATCCAATATACTTAATTATACCGGAGACCAAGGCGTGATACTTGCATTTTAAGTAGTTAACAAAAATCTGGAAACAGCGTGTCGTTGATTTAAAATCGACCTTTTAATTAATTACGTTAAATAATAAGCTTTAAATGCAAAAATTAGTATCGGTAGCAACCACAACAACGTTACTGCGTATAAAATCCCGTACGTACTTCTTCATGAGTTAAAAGAATGGGGCACAAGTTTCTTGGAAAATCGTTGGAAAAAGAATACTGATCGTGCATTGTACTAGCGTTAGTTCTCCGTTTTTATAGCAATTTGCGAACATTGTTGGATAGAAAAGCAGAGTGGATGTAAAAATAAGTTGCTGAACCCCATTCCGATGCTAGTTTGGATTTTACGAGCAACTTCATGACAAACGTTGCTGCTAGTTTGAGAGACATTTCTTGGAAAATATGTTTCGAATGAATAGTGCTGATGGTGGTGGTTTGAGTAAAATGCTGTCCTTCAAACTCAAACACTGATTTAGGTACTGATAAAGTGGTAACGTTAAAATAAAACCAATTAAAAATGAAGCAATGAAAATGTAATCATGACATAAGCTTAAAATATGCGCAAACCCAGTATTCTTTCAGAGTCGTGCTCGAAGGTGCTCATTGTAATGTTCATGATGTGTAGAACAAAATAAGGTTGCGTGATAAAATAATGCAAATAAATCCTTTAAAAACACTCGACTTTATTTATTCCTCCTCCAAATCACCTCCAAAAAACAACTCCTGACCGCATCCCCACCTCCTCACGGAATTATGGCATAGTACGCTTCAAGTTCCTCAACTTTAGTAGTCCTCCCGCCACCACCACCTCCCCCACCCCCACTAACCCCCTGGCTACTCCCAACAATACTCGCACTGATCGGAGGTCCCCCACTAATACTAATCCTCCTCCCCCCACCGCCACCACTCCCAAAACTGGGCCTCAACTGCGACGAAGGTATCCTCCCACCACTCTGCTGATGATGCACAGTCAACCCAGCAGTTCCCCCCGCCTTGATCGTAATCTGCCTCTCCTCCCCACCGTGATGATGATGATGATGACTGTGGTGGTGATGCACACTAACGGCGGTCACGAACCGATCCGTCCTCAGACACGTGTCGTACGTAATCAACTGCAGCTTCCGCTCGTCGAACCCGAGGTCCTTGATGATCGAGAGGACCGTGTGGTACAGTTCTGGGGATACGACAGGTCGCGTCGTCAGCAGCATGTAGTCCTTGAAGAACCCGTCCACGCAACGGACTACCAGCATGTACGACTGGTTGTCCACGCTCACCACGTAGTTGTCGGTTGAACCTGTGTGAATTGGGGTACCATGAGATTATGTCGAGTAATTAAAAGTTAAATTGTAATTTAATTTGTAAGTAACTCACGCGCCCTCGCAGCGTTGGTCCCAGGCGACCCCCCAACGGGCAGACATGTAAACTGCCCCCTCCAAATGACAGGACACGTCTGCTTGAACTCCCTGAGGTCGTACCCCGTATTCGTGAGATTGACGCCAGGCCCGTCCGGAAAAAAGTCCATTGTGAGGCACATCGACTTGATGTCCTGATCCGACACTCCAGCGCGACTCAGGAACGTCTCCGCGTACAGCCTGAACGTGAACTGGGAGGCGATCGGGACGTAGAACGTCGACTGCCGGACCACCTGAAACACAATTACCCATAATCAAACTAGACTCAAATTTAAATAAAAAATATCTCGCATGTCAGAATACCAACCCATTTGGGATCAAGTTTCCTGGCAGTCTGAGGAACGACGCAAGCCCCTTCAGAATAACTCTCCGCGAGCGGTGGCACAGAACTCGTCGACTGGTAAATGGAGATGCTGCTGCTCGACCCCGCGCACTCCACCACACTCACCAGTCTCTCTGTAAACACGAGCACCCACAAAACGAAGTTCCAAATCACCCTCATGTCAGAAAAAAGTCGTATTTCCAGCGTGTATAGCACAAAATGACCACCACACCATCACTCGACGACATCTAGTCTCAAAGTGTTCCGAAATCGCAATTTACCATCACGAAACTCTACTTTTCGATCACATTTTTTTATCCATTTTTTTTCAAAAATAATCTTCTGCGCTGAATCACTTGAGGTGGTGCACTAAAAATATTCTGCTCAGTATTTTTTTTATCTCTTGCCTCTGGGCTTGGTCTCTTAAGACTTTGATTAAAGTCGCTGTGCACAGGAAGAGCTTCGCGTACACATTTTTTGCGAGATTTGGTGGGACTCTGGTAAAGATAAGAGGAAGCTGAACAGCTTATCTTTTTTTGGCTGCACACTTCCTTGAGATTTTGTGCACTCTGCACTCATGACTCGAATGCTCGCTGTTTCGACATTTTTAAAAAATTGACCGAGTGCCAAGTACAATATCGCATGCCCACGCAAAAAAACGCTTATCTTAACAGGTGTAGTTGGTCTCGTGTACTAAATGGCGAAAAGTGGCAGTTAAGTGGCCGTGTTATCGTAAACAGGTAATTTGGGTTGACACTGGTTCACTTTGAACACACACAAGCTATATCCAATCCACCAACCAACCACCGCTACTCATTAAAAATATAATCTCTACGTCTCTCACTACATAAAAAAATGTATCCACCTCTCTAAACTCCAAAAATTCCTCACCCCCTAAACTCGACCCTCCTGTTCCTCCGTCTCGTCTCCTTAACCTTATGATTCAACACGGGCACCACACACGGCACGACCCCAAACATGAGCACAAACAAAACGAGCAGTCCTACCCCGACACCAACACCTAAGCACCCCCCGCCATTCAAAACCTCGCCAACGACCCCAAACACAATAAACGCCACGCTCTCAACGGACCCGTACCAAAACACCCAAACTGGATCGCTGAAAAGAATGAACACGGTTGCCAGATAGCCGATGAAAATGTCAGAGAAGCGGGATTTCCTCACGGGGCTTATCGCCTCCAGCTCGTTCGACTCGCTCATTTGGGTGCGCTGGCGGGATGTTCGGAGTTTTGTGTGGACGTAGTCTGCGATCGTGAACGAGATGCGGGGGAGGAGGAGGATCGAGAGGGGGATTCCGTGGGAGATTAGGAGTGAGGGGGAATCGATCAGGTGAGGGGTCACGCAGCGAGATGTTGAGAACAGGATCGAGAGGGATAGTGTTCGGGATCCTATAAGAATTTCAACGGGTTTTTAAAGTTTATAATTATTCAATTGATAGTAATTTTTAATTAGTTTTGAAGACTCACCAAAACTGGAGACCATCCTCAACCCGATGAATAATCTCGTGTAAGGATTGTAAGCAGCGGATTTCGGTACGTTCCCGTCTTCCAGCTCTTCCGTCTTCAGCGGGAGGTTCGAGACCATCATGATTGTTAGAGAGGTCGCGATTGATGTAAGGAGCAGCGTTGCTGGAAGATAACAAATATATTAGGATGCATTTTGTCAAAATGACAAAGACTGGTTATTTCTTTCTTTACCTTTCACGGACCCCACCCCCTCCAAATCCTCCAGCAGCAGTACAAGTTGAAGCACAGCTTGTGGTGCACACTGGGCGAATCCCTGAAGGAGCAGGAAGCTCTGCGACAACTCCTGGAGCTTTACGTACCTCTGGATGGACATTGGGTTCGACCTCGACATGCACGCTGCCGTCGTCGTTTGGAATGACCTGCATGAGACGGGGTAAAGTGAGAGTAATTATTAACTTTCGAAAGCCTTTAGGCTTCATAGAAAGTTAATGCGATCATCATCCTGTCTGTCTGTGTGTGTGTCTGTCTGTCTGTCAACACGATTTCTCAAAATCCACTGGACCGATTGACTTCAAATTTCATATGTGGACTACTCATGACTCAAGAGTAAGCCACTGTATCTTTTTCAGCCCCCTACCCCCAGGGGTACCGGAGATATGGGGGTCATCAAGGTCACATGCTTTTTAAATGGGAAATTTTTTTTATTGCATCATCTGATACAACGTCAACAGAGGATCATTTTTACCCATACAACCAAAGGTCAAAGGTCACCCCAAAGGTCATCAGAGGTCAAAGAAGATTTTACTGCATCATCTGATACAACGTCAACAGGGGATCATTTTTACCCATACAACCAAAGGTCAAAGGTCACCCCAAAGGTCATCAGAGGTCAAAGAAAATTGTATTGCATCATCTGATACAACGTCAACAGGGGATCATTTTTTAAATGGGGAATTTTTGCTCAAGACTGCTAATCACTTCTCATGCGGCATTTAACTCTTGCGATTGCAGTCTTACCGCGGTTGGCGTTTATATATCCCGAAATCATCAGGGAACCCCCGAAATCATCCGATAACCCCCGAAATCGTCTGATAACCCCAGAAATCGTCTTATAACCTCCGAAATCATCTGATAACCCCCGAATTCGTCTGATAACACATCAAAAATCAGCTGACAACTGATGTGACACTTCAAATCATTTGATTATCTTATATAGCGGGAGCTTTCGAAAGTTGCATTTCATGGTTTTTACACCATTCTAGTTTACTTAAAAATTAAATTCTAAATCACGAAAGAGTTCAAATGCTTACGTGATAACGGTGGCTAGCCAAGGAAAGCAGTTGACCCAAATCCTAACGCATTTTCCACGTGTGTAGATCCTATCCAGTTGGTCGTACCTACACGAATATGTGCAAATTCTTTCAAAACCATATAATAATAGTAATTTCAGAAATAATTCATATCCCCACCAACTTACGTAACCCCCCAGAACTGTTTCAAGAGCGCCATCCCCCCGGAGCAAACGCACACGAATGTCAACGCGGACGCCCACTTGTCACCCGCATCATAATGGTAGAATATTAGCGTAAAGTCCACGCAAAAGTTTGCACACACGATCCCAAACACAATCGCGTTGAATATAACATCCGAAATTGTAACTTGTACGGAGAGCGGAGGGAGCTCTTCGATCGGGTAGTGATGACGCGACGAAGACGCTCTGTTTGTCGACGAAGACGTCGATACAATTTTGTATTTCTTGTTCTCCTTTGTGAACTGCACCTCGTCGTCGTCCGAAGACGAAGACTCTCTGTCACTGTAATCATCGTAACTCTGCTTATTGTTGTTTACGTTCCGGTTTGATGTTGTCATGTCCTGGAGCTGGATCGCGTTTCCGTACTGCTTGTACGCAGGTTTTTGGAACGAGTGGGTTGGGATTATCGTGCGGTCACCTATCAGCGACATTTTTAAGCTTTAAAACTATTTCAGAGAAAATATTATAAATTGTCCGAAAACAAAGAAACAGGAAGTCTGTATCCCGTGATATCAAAAGTGCAACAGGTGGATAGCGTCCCATCAGAATCCCACCGTACAATAAACTGGATGCAGAAAATAACATCACAAGCTACATCAAAGCATAAAACCCACAAGGGCATCATTATCTGTTGTTTGTTTCATGAGAAAAAATAAACATTTTTTTCATCAACGCAGTAAAACTCCCGTGTATACGTATGAACTTTTTGTAAAACCTAATCACACGTATAAATACCTACGCGTATTAAAACATTCTACCTGTTTATAAGCACTCGTATGTAATATTTGAGCAGTTTTAGTAGGTCACACACGAAACGCTAGTATACGATCACCATGAATAATAATTCGCATCACGATTATATTATGGAGAGTGCATACCTACGAGCGTTTAAAACATGTTTTACATGCGGATGCATGGATTAACAGTACATAGCGGCTCAACAGGTAAACGAGTTGCATGCATTGTTGCGCTGTTATCGTGGGTGTAATACTAGCTATTCTTTCTAGTTATTATACTAGCAAAAAATATTTATCGCAAAAATATTTATGCAGTACTAATTTGTCAGATGAGTTGATCTATAATTTAGTTTAAACAAAAAATATTCCAGAGACCTTACATGAGTGTTTCGTAACAAAAATAGCCGTGATCTTATATGCGCATAAAAAAGTTTACGAGACCGTTTAGCATCGAATATTCATGACATGCTAATTCCAATTTACTACTACTACACTGTTCATGATCAGTCAGATTTTTATTTTCTTTGCTTTTTCCTTCAGTTTTCTGTAACAGACAATGAGCTCATGACCAAATTAATCCTAATCGAACGTTAATTTGTGGTAATAAACTACATGTGATGAATTCATTAACTGTTCATCTCTTTCTGATAAACAAGCGTGATCAATGATCAGGATCATAATAACTCGTCAATTGCTAATCATACGCATTTGTGTAGGTGTCTAGCCACCACTTACAGACTGGCTGCTGGATGAACAAAGAAAAAATGCATACCTACTCGTCTACCTATGCATCCAAAAAGCTACAACGACATACCAATATCCGTAACTTAATTACTGATCTAACCGCCAAACTAAAAGAACAATCGACTTTTATAGCCTGATTGTCGACATAATGCACCGTTAAATTCATACCATGACTGCTCGAGATAAATGAACAAATGACATGATCATCAATCCCAAACAGTAGCCATCTTCTTCCTCGTACAATTTCCTCACAAAAAATTTATTCCGCCTCCACCATGTCCCTCCACGTCAAATTAACGTGTGCCCTCCTCCTTTCATTATCGTTATTGGTGCTGGTCCACCCCCTCCCATCGCCAGACATCATGACCCAGTCTCTCCAGTTCGGTAAGCACTCCAATAATTAAGATTAAAATCTTATTTCACATCCAAAACTAACAACCACGTCATAATTGCAGCACATCGCCTCCGCCGGCACTCCCCCTCGTCCTCCCCACCCGCCCCAAAAAAGTTCACAACGAACCCAAACCCTGGCCAGAACATGGACAAGGCCCTAGGCATGAAAAAGAAGAAACCAGCAGACGGCTCCTCCTCATCCTCCTCAAAATACCCCTGGGACTCCTCCAAGAACAAGAACGTAAAACTCCACTACACCGATTCAATGAAACAGTTCATCCGCGAAGACGAGGAAACATTCAGAGACGACTACTACGAGGACTACGATTTCGAGTTCCCAAAAGGGATGGTCAGGAACGACAATTTCGAGACGAAGAAGAACAAAGAGATGGCCAGGCGGTTGGAAGACGGAGTCTAGACATCATCCACACATTCTATACTGCATTATATCAATAAACAACAATTAATATCATTTTACTATCGTTTAGTCATTTTAAATTGCACCCAACCCACTCAGGCTTAAAAAAATCCATGTCAAGGCAGTAAAGATTTCACCTCTCTCGTCGTCCAAAGTCCCAAAAGTAACTTGAATACTTCCCCATCATCATAAAACGTCATAATCAATGAACTCTCATAAACGAGAAGGTCCTGTGCGCATCCTCTCTTCGCTGATCAAATAAGTAAACAGATAAATATTAGCACAAGTCCCAAAAAAACTTTCGATACCCAAACCAAAGATTTCATAATCCAATTGTATGTTTAACTGAAAAAAAATCCCCGACCACTATCAAGAGTTTATGTAAGCTACCTACAACATACCCAATTGACACGAATTCATATACGCGAGCGAGCCCTTTTTTCTCAACCTCTCTTGTTGACTTTGGATTGGTCATCATCGCCACTAATATTCAGTTAATCAGCTAATAAACTCCACACAAGATTCATCCCCACTATAAATAGAAAAGAAGGTTTGAGAATCGTCACCATTCACCAATCACATCAATCACAGAGAGATCTAATCTGAAGAAATAGTCTTCATTCCAAAGACTCATTTTTTAACATAAACTTTCCGTACACGAAACATTAAAAAATGATCTGGAGAGTCATCCTGGTAAGTTGACCGGAAATCACCGAATAATTTAAAAAACAAAATTTCAATCAAACTTAACATCCCATTTTCTCCCCCCATTAGCCCGTCGCCGCGCTGGTCACGCTCGCCAACGCCGGTGGCCGAACCCTGTCCGCCCAGGAATCCGCCCAGTTCCTGTCCCTCTTCCGGCGCTACTGCTCCAGCCCGAACGCAGGCCCATCCCAAGACGGCAACACGTTCTACTACTGCAAGACCTCCGACCAAGGCCCCCAAACCCAACAAATCACCCACGAAGCCGAGGTCTCCGGAGGCGACACCCCAAAGCAAGTGATCTTCGTCCAGCCCCCACCAACAAAATACCTCCACGAAGTCGCCCTCCGCGGAAATCCAGGAAACCCTCAACAAACCGAGATCTACGTTCTCCCTCAATCCGCCGACCACGAACTCAACCTCCAAGACAAGCGCAACCTGAACGTTGAGGCCCAGAAGCCAAGCCTCTACTTCCTCAGCGGAGACCAACAACAGCAGCAACCCGGATTCGGAGGTGGCAACCGCCCAGGACCCAGCGGACCCCCACCACTCAGACAGCCAAATCCAACAAGCAACTTCAACAACCAGAGACCCAGCTCCCCACTCCCAAGACCGAGTCAACCAGCCGTGATTGGAATCGGAACTGGTCTGAGCAGCGGTGGAATTAGCGACGCCAGCGGAAGTCAGGGTGGCTACTCCCAAGCTTACGGTGTCCCGGGACTCAGGAACCAAAGGAACGTTCAGCAGCCAAGGACCAACGCTTACAGGACCTTTTAAGCAATTGACTTGAGCATTTTTTATATACGCAACTGCATCTGCCCTGCTTTTTATACTTATTTCTTACTTTACCCCGCATGTTTTAAAAAAATGAACAAAAAATAAAAGAACCGTGTAATTAAATTGTATGTTTTATTAATCCGATTTATTATGTACAATCGCAAATGAAAAGTTAAAAATTATACAAGCTCATTTAAAAGTTAATACACAATTCACAACAATACATCATTCTCCGAATTTACGCAACTGTCTTGTAAGTCCTAACAGTCTTGGACGTGGTCCGTTCCTCTTTCCTGGTCACGTTGCTGTTACTCCCCCCATTCCCCCCATGATGATCAGTCCCCTCATTCCAGATCGTAACTACCTGCTCCTTCGCTCCAGGCCCAACCTTGAATCCACTAGGAACGATCCCGTCAGTGTGCCAGTCTCTGTGCTGCTGCTGAGTCGTGATCGTCTTGGTGGTCGTGTGCATCTGCTTATCATTGTCTGGAACGGGGGCAGTGATTTTCAGACGGCCACAGCTGTCCAACGAGCAGTTGAGCTCCTCTGGACGGACTCCAGATGGGATCGTGCACGATCTGTAGAAACTCTTTTGGGAATACGCGCCGTTTGGAGATCGCTCCTCGTGCTTCCCGTTTATGAACAGCGTGTTGTCCGTTAACTTCACTTGCAGGTCCTCGGGAGAGAAGTTCTTGGCCGTTAGCAGGAGCTGTATAAATTACATGGATTTAATTAGCACACATGTAAATGGGATACACTTTAAATAGTCAAACGTTCCAATTCATTTACCTGAAACTCCTTCTTCCCGTCCGCCTTGGTCACAATCTCGTAAGTAACGGGCACGTCCCCACCCGCATCCGTCCCCATGCTCCAAGAAGGACTCAACTGTCCCCCACTCCCCCCACTAGGCACAATCTCCATACTTGGAGTGCTGCTCGGAATCGTCTGCTGACTACTGAACGTGGTCGTCTTCGAGTTCCTCCTCGTGCTACTACTCTGCTCTTTCCTCTGCTCCTGATTCTGATTAAAAGTGGGAGAGCTCATGTTATCCCGTCCAAAGGTCCCGTCCTCAATCCCATTCAGCGCGTTCCTCACCAAACTGCTCGACTTCATGCTCGTGTTCCTGTTTGTACTTGTATTAAAACCAGACGTTGTTGGAGGTGGTGGAGGAGACGTTGGAGTGTTGCTTCCCCTCCTGTCATGCGCGTTGCTGAACAAATCTGATGACTTTGAAGACGTGCTGCTGTGCTGGGTCACTGTCGGCTGCTCGCTCGAGTTTGAGCTCACAACCCGCTTCGTAACCGTTTGGGTCGTCCAGGAACGCGTTTCTTGTTGATTTGAGTTTGAATTTGAAGACTGTTGTTGTTGTTGGGATGATGGTGGAGGCCATGTCGGGTTGTAATTCGAGTCGCGGTGGATTTTAATCACCTTCTCCGAACTGTTTGGAACGGGCATCTTGAAGCACGGTATCTTGAAAGATTTCACGAGTTAACTTTTTGGAACTGAATAATTTTGTATATGGAATTGCACACAAGGTCACGGTTAAAGCACTAGTTGTTATCTGAATGACACTGTAAACTGAACTGTTCCGCAACAGATCGCTACGATCGTTTTTATATACACTCACTCGATTTGGTAGTTATTTGCACGGATTTGTGAGGAGATCATGTAGCGTCATCGTTGCTTGTAACTCGTTCTTGCGCTGCTTTCCTTTTTAAGAAGCAATGAGATGAGTATGTAGTGTAGTGAGCACACCAGCCTTCGCAAATTTTCGTATTCACTTATTTTGGACAAGATGAAAAATTGCACAAAGAACACTTTGGCGTCTGTGTGGGATTTCGTTACATGCGCTATCCTGCATGCTAACTTGTCATACTGTTTTATAGTAATTTTTTTGCTGTATATTTGAATATACAGAGTGGTGACACAAACCTGAGAAAAAAATATGATAACTTATATTTATGGAGTAAAGTGGGCATTTTTTAATAGACCGGGTTTTACTATTACGACATCGTCTCTTTGTCAGGCTATATCGGATCGTATCGTGTATCCTTTGACGTACACGCGTTTATTTAGGATTATCGGTTATGTTGCTTACTGCATCTTGTGATGTAGTGAATCATAATAGCACCACTTCCCATCCCACTTGGAAGTATAAACTGCAACGATATGCATGCTGAGTGTTTTGAAACAGAGTTTGTGTAGGTGAGAAGAAAATGTATCAGTAAGGTGGAGCGGAGGAAGTTTAGAGTTTTTTAAGAGATGCAATTCTTTGTGAGTTTGAAACTAGGTTCTTGTAAAAACATAAAAAGGGAGCACTTCAGCAAACACCTTTGTTTAAAAGTTAGAGCACAAAAACGAAAGTGTCAAAACGTCATTGCCGTTAAACGGTGACCTTTGACCCCAAAACGACCTCAGGTCTATGTACTACATTCATAGACGAGTCGAATGATATGTCACTTGCTATTTGACCTCGTAACGGTTTCTAACCGTTACCGTTAGCATATGGGGTTGGCCGTTTAAGCAGGAGAGCATAAAACGAAAAAAAATATTTGAAATCGCCATTACCGTTAAACGATAACCTTTGACCTCAAAATGACCTCAGATCTATGCGTTATATTCATAGACGAGTCGAATGATATGCCACTTGCCATATGTTACCATTGAAAAAAATTGACCTTGTAACGGTTTCTAACCGTTGCCGTTGACCTGTAAGGCTAAGGAGCATGTCAAGTAAAACCCCTGTGCTGAGAATCCGTTTGCCGAAAACAGAAGTTCAAAATCATAAGGTAGCACTAAAGTGCTCCCTAATAACAGGGAAGATATGTTGTGTTTTGGGATACATGCCAAGAGAGGCGCAAAAAAATGCGTTGATATTTGTGGAGTGTGAGAAAATAGCGAGTGTACAGGGTTTAGATTGTTGTGAATACATTGCAGCGGATTTTATATTTTTTAAATGTTAATTAAATGGTTATGCTTAATTGAGATGTAAACTGTACAAATTACAGTACAGCTAATTGCATAATTAGATTCCATTATCCCGCAAAAACTACACATAATAACAAATTGCATTCCTGAAAGCATCCCATATTCGTAGAACCCTGTACATATTCGGATCACCACACCCACACGATCAAAAACGCAAACCCATTCATCCTATATATGCCATGCAAAAAAAAACACGTAGGTCAAATTCCTCTGTAATACCAAGTAATCTTGAACCTGAACTTAAAACCACAGTTCTCTCACAATTCACAAAAAATCTCTCACCCACTCTATAGAATGTACATAGATGCAAAGATAAAAACTACCCATATAATCCCACCCACACGGCTCACCCCCACACCATCCAACCACCCACAACCCAATACCCAAACAACCCAAAAGAATAAAAGTATCAAAATGCAAAAGTAAAAATAGCAAACATGTCACGCAGCAAACATCAACAGTATGAAATCATTCCCCGTGAAAGTGACAACACTAAATTCCGATTACGCAAACACAGATTTCAAACAGATTGACGTCAAATGACCTTTGTATCCAGAATTATATTTTTATTAACTCGTCCCATTTACAATCCCATATATCCGCCACGTCACACACATCACATCCCCAAAAAAAACAAATCTCAATCACAAACTCGACATACTAATTAATTTTCCTCTACTAAACTAAAAGGAATAGTATTCGCATTCCCATATTCGGGCGTCTTCTAAATCAACACAAATGTTCATTCAACTTGGATGACTTGACCATAATGCTGAAACATGATGACCTGCAAAAAATATAACCTATACAGCGTTCATCCGCAAATCTATGCGTTACTTCAAGTCATGTTGCGAAAAAAATGATAATAATATTATGTAGAAAGAGAATTTTAGCCAAGATCCCAAATATGGTATGAAACGGCTGTTAGTTTTTTTAGGCAGTTGTGGTGCTGGTGCTCTGTTCAAAACAACAACCAGATACGTATATGGGTATGAGGTGCTCAAGTGCTTAGGGACAGACGGAGATAAACAGATACGCGACTCATAGTCGACGGTGAAGATTCTTGGTAGAGGATTTGCTCTTTTTTGGTTTGGAGCAGGATGGTCGATGATACGAATAGGAAGGATGAATAGTTTTTGGACTACAATGTAGTGCAGTTTAATTTAATGTCAAGTGATGAATTGAATAGAAAATGTAAATAGCAAAAAGTATTGACAACGCATATTCTCATGAAGCCCCAAACTACCAAAAACCCAATCCATATCCCAACATGTGACAACGAAAAAGATTCTCAAGTCCCCCCGTCCATCAACCAGCATCGCTAATTCACTCAACGATTCCTTCCTTCTGTGTTGAAACCATCCATCCAATTCATGTCATTCTCCACCACGTTCTCTTTGTAACTGTTCAAGGCCAAATACCAAACGAAAATAACGCTGCCGTCACTTACTTTTCATTTCACACCACCTTGTCCGCATATGCGCCCATCAAAAAAAAAGTGTCAAACCAGACCAAAAATATAAGCAGACTTGACAGGTGAAGAAAAATGACAGCCAAATGAGCCAAATAATTACATATACATATATGAATTACATACACAAAAAAATGCAACAAAAAAAGTGCTTCCTTTTTAAAAGAACATTGAATTTACTTCCATTTTAAATTCGCATATAACATAATCGTATATATCGTGTAAAATATAACAAGGAACAAACATAAGAACGGAGCAAGGCCAACCTAATTAACGTCCACATCTCTAAAAATTCATCAGCGAAAGATGCCCAAAATAGGAATAAAGCGGAATTAATCGACGCGACATGAGATTCTTCACGGAAGTGTGAACAGACATAACATTAAACTATTCACTTTGCAGCAACGTTCCCATCACTGGTCTCCCTCTGGATATTGATCAGCGTCTCGTTCCCGTTCTTCGTGTTCCCACTGCTCGCCCCAGTCGCCGTCCCCCCTGAACTGACCTGTCTCTGAACAACGGCAGGTCTCCCAGTCTGGATGATGGGTACCCGAACGGCGGTCTCCTTCTCCTCCTCCTCGACCACCCTCGGCGCACTGACGCTGAGAACCCCGTCAGAGCTGAGGTTGCAGACAACGTTCTCGGGCTTCACGTCCGCTGGGAGCACGTACTTCCGGACAAAGTGCCTCTGGATGTATCCGTGCTCGTCCTGCTTCTCGTCGTGCTTTCCCTCCACTATCACCACGTTCTTCACCGTCTTCACCGAGATCTCCTCGGGATTGAACTGCTGCACGTCCAACTTGACCTGTTGAACAAGTTAAATCACATTTAATTTTACAAGGTAACTTGACATGTTACTCTGGACTCAGTTACTAATAATATGTTAACTCACCTCAAACTTGTCCTTGTCGCAAGCGACCTGACTGCACCCCGACTCCTGCTTGCTATGCAGCCTCCTGGGTCTGTAGTGACTGCTGACATACGGGAACATGGAGTACCCACTGGACACGGGAGCGTGTCCAGCAGAAATGATCTGGTCATCATCTAGCGCCAGCCCAAAGTTCTGGTCGAACAACCGAGAAGGTCTTGACCTGTCCAGGTGGAGGTCCCAGTCCCAAAGCGAGGATACGTGAGGTCTGATCAGCGGCATGTTCGTTTGTACGAGGAGATAAACTAACGACTTGACTGAGGAGAGATCTGAAAGTTGTAACGATTCACCCGGCACGCGTCTGAAATGAAACTGGTGAAACCGAAAGCAAGATGCTCATAATTTTATTGCTCCAAAGTGTACGGGAATTTTTTAGACTATTTTAAACGCGTGGGTGGTGTGAAGGGAAAGGATACATATAATTTCTCTAGATGGATCGAGTGTGTGATGTTTTCGGAGTGTGAGTCATGAGTCATGTTGGTATTTTTAGAGGAGTGCAGTTTTCTTGGATGACTTTCAGAACATGATCACGGTCATTATTAACGTGGTGGAGGTGGTGAGATAATTTGTATCAACAAGCATACTTATCACTTGTTTTAAGTACAGCGATTATGATCTTTAGACTGTAATTAGCAATGCATGTAACGTGTGATTAGGTTGTTAGCATGTCCGTTATAATGTATGTTTATTAGAAAGCCATGATAAACCTATTAAGACTGTCTAAATGGCTAATTAGTGCAATGAGATGGTTCATTGTTTCACGATGCCCCAATGTTATACCCCAAACGTCAACCTAAGCAGAAGCAATTACCTATTCCAGTCGCAGTCATTTGTCCCATTCATCTCAAAGCAGAATCGTGAGAAAGTCGAGTAGGTAGATTTTCTCGTGTACTAATGACCATAAGAAAGTAGATAAGAGTTTTAAAATGGATATTACTGTTGTAAAATTTTAAATTTGAGCTGCTGTCGTAAAAGAACTGGAATATAATCGCTTATAATGCTCAGTCGATGATGTCATGAAGGAAATGAAATTAGAGGAGCACAATAAAACGTTCAGCTTGTCACAGAGAAGAGACTCTTCTTTTATGTGTACATTTTCATATACCTCGCTCATCCATGAATGATTTTTAATAAACAGAAGATTCAACCACATCGTCTCTTGATAACAATCCCTTATTACGTCATTCTGAAGAAATTTTTAAGCAACGCAAGTAATAGTACAACATATCACTCATAAAATATTGCACCTAAACTCATCCAATAAAGCAAAATGTATATTTCATCCAGAAAGGTCCTACTGCCATAAAAACCCAGTCGTTCTCTAAAAAATATTATCGCTGGTTGGTCTAAAAACAACAAGAAGCATTGTAAATTGTCTTAACATTATGAGTTTTCAAACCACCACCAGCCACCACCACTCTCAAAAATAATATTTATGAAGAACGACGAGCCAGCTCATGATGACAGACGTCATTACCAGAAATCTCCTTGTCCTTCTTTGAAAATTTATGCGTACAAACGAAAGCTAATGAAAAGCAGAAAATTCAATTAATCATCCTATGATTTTTTACACCAGTGAGATATGTCTCTCTACAAAGCAATACAATTTAAAAAACATGTAATCCGAAAAAAAACAACGCATCGGTTAGCTCAACACAAGAAAAGGCCAATCTACATCATTCTTCACAAATGAAAGTAAATGAAACTGCAGGCTGCAGCTGCACGTAAAAAAGTGCACTCATGAACTCATAAACTCTTAATCCTAAAAAACCTCAACAGAACCACTGACTCATCAAAATCCCAAGAAAACGCAATCAACGCAAAACAACGAGCTCTATTATTATTGTCGCCTGATATAATATATTGAACTTTGGTAAGTACAAAATACTGCTGCCCCTAAACAAAACTATTATCTTCACAGCGAGATAAGATGCTCCCCTAAAGACATGTCACATATTATATCTTTCTTAAATCGTACGTAAGCACACACGCTCCTAATTAGCCCATCTCCAAACGATGATGTAAAGCAACGTATATTCCATATATCTCCCCCATGTTATTTACATAACTAGCAACGCAAAGTATAGCACACCACATAACTGCTCCACTACTACTGCAATACTTTCAAATAAAATCATCTTTAAAAAATATATATCTGGACCAACGCAATGCATTATGCGCACGCAAAACAAGAGTCGCATGGAATGCACGTACACAGCATCCCATACGAACAACTTTTAACGTGTCTAAAAACTAGCTATGAATCATCATCAAAATCACAGCATCCCATGTACATGCTCCACTCGCAAAAATGATGTTTTTTTTTCAAAACTACGCTACTATCCGTGCATCACTTTATAATGTAGCAAGATAGCGTCTCTGTTCGAGTTCGAAAAGACAACACACACAAGCATACGTATTTACTGAATGGCTAAATGTCTAATGTAAACCATGGTCATGTTATCCCAAACATGCTGTATTGGAGTCTCCATAAAATCTTGACTCATCTTCACGCGTACAACATACTCTAACGTAAAGTAAAGTAAAGAGAAAAACTTTATTCGTGTTTAAGAAACGAAAACTTGTAAAGAGTTTCATTTCAAGGCAGCTTTAAACTTCAGTTACCTAAACAGAGGCTTGCGTACGTGATTTAGTGTCAGTCGAGGTTGAGCAGCTCACGCCGGTGCACTTTCAATTTATTCCAAATATAGTCATTTTTAGAAAAAAAGTAAACCTCTAAAAACTCTGTTTCATCAGATTAATTTAATTTCATTCGCTAGCACCGGTACACTTTTTCTCTACGTTGTGTTACAGTTTTGCGCTTAAAAATTAACTAGTTTTTATAAAAGAGTGAAATGTGCAATTAGTGAAAACTCCCAACAAAACAAGAAATCATGGAACTGAGATCCCAAAACCGTAAGTCTAAAAAAATAATACAAGAGAAAGAGGCTCACAAGCTCTCCATAAAAATGAAACTCAACCCCGTGTTTTTCTACAATTTTCCACCCCGTTAGTCCTCCCCCGCCCTCGAAACAACAACGCCCCATCCCCACAACCACCTCCAAATGAGAGCGGCACCCCCTTGACCGCTGCCCACTACAAGGACTACTACAGGCTCCTGAAAAAATCAACCAGACTCCGGGAATCAATTTTCAAGTTCCTCATCAACTTTTTCATTTATTCGTGGGAAACTTCCTCCCTGTTCTTCACACTCCTCACCGGATTCGTGCTACCGGATGGAAGGACGGAGGCGGCCGTTGCTGTAGGGTTCTACATCATCACTTGCTGTATCACCGCACTCGTCAACCATGTCAAGTGAGTGATAAATGTGATTTTTTGTGATTACATTTTGTGTAAATGTGATTACATTTTTGTTTTTTAAACAAAATAAAAAAGACTCCTGAAAGTATTCTTGTCCCGTTTCCCAACAGCCAATCAAGCACAACGTCCCCCCAAAACTCGAATAGAAAGTCATTGAGAAATCTGGTTCTGAACCTGTTCATGGTAGCGAAGCCAGTCCGTTACTGGAAGCAGTTCCAGTTGAGGAGCTCCCGTCTCAAGATAATCGATTCCGAGAGAAACCGAGAAGTCATTTCAGAGTAAGTCATTAATATATTTACACGTTATGTTTCTGATAACCTTCCAAAAGATAACCCACCTTATCTTTTCTCCCATAGAAAACAGCTAAAGTCCCTCGCAGAGCTGAACGCAGACGAGCTGGAGGACAAGCGAGTAGACCTGTACGAGTGTTTCTTCCAGAGCATTCCAATGACGCTCCTCCAAGCGTACTTCCTCTTCCAAACGCACGAGCAGTTTAAACTATGCAGCTGGACTGACAGTAAGCACATTAAATTATAAATACAATTTTAATTATAAAAAACCCCAAAAGTATATTTTTAACTAAACGTAATATATTTCCAACTCCCAGTATCCCGAGTCGCAACGATTTTCGGTGCCCTGCTCCAAGCCGCAAAGTCCGCAGCGGTGTTTGAAAGTTCAACGCAGGACCTCGAGCAGACCCTCCACTTCCTCGCGTACTACAAGAGCAACGGACAGCTCCCGATGGTCATTTTTGCTTCCGACATGCTCTCCCTCACCGGAACTCTCAACATCCTCTGCCACTTCACCACTATTCGTAAGTAACAATTTAAGTTAAATTATTCCCACCTCCATTAATTTAAAAGATAATCTAATTTTAACTTGTCCATGTGTGTAGTCTCCCGCTTCTACACGGCAACGTTTTTCATCGCAATCTCGTTCAACCTGTCCCTCCTGTACCTCTCCACCTCATTCCTCCTGAACCTGGCCATCCTAAAGCTGTACCCGCAGCACCTCCTCGTGGTCCACGAGAACCCCCCACACGGCGTCTCAACCCTCCCCAGCTACACCGCCGACAGACTCATCAACATCTTCTCAAACGTCGGCACCCGCTTCAACCTGTTCACCGACACTCCGCTCGGAAAACTTGGCAGGGTCCCGCTGGTCCTCGTCCAAATCATCCACTTCGTTCTACCCCTCGCGGTCGTGTACTCAACCTCATACTATTACGGTATCACTGACACTAATTTTAATACAGTCGTTACAGACCTAGTATTCACGACCACGCCCCCTCCATCCCTTAACGAGACCCTCTCAACCTGCCCCGAGCTCAACAATCTCATGTCAGCACACCCGATTTTCACCAAAATAGGCGACTACTTGTTCTCATCGTATAGGTCATTAGACGATAGGTTCCAGACTTTTAACGACATTTTTGGGATGGGTCATTTGCTGTGGCTCCTGTTCTACGCTCAGGTGCTTTTCACTTGGGTGTACGCGTACTCTGATTTGACGAGGAGGAAGAAGGGAAACGGTGCAAGTGATGAAGAGAGTGGAGGAGATGGGGATAATTATTTCAGGTGCACTTACCCCATCCTCACAGCTTACTCGTTCTGGGAGGTGCTGTTGACGAGGGCGGTGGAGACACGGAATGTGACGTACATCCGGAAAATGATGCTACTCACTGTGTTGAAAGAGGAGGAATTTTATAAGGCGATTAGTTGTATTGGGATTTGTAGGAGGAGCAGTTTGAGCGATGAGGTTTGTAGGAAACTGATTAGCGATGTGGTTGGGAAGTTGCGCGTTGAGGACAACCATGTGGAGATGAAGATTAACTTGTGCATTAGGGAAGGGCATACTTTTTTGACTGAGTTTATCAAGATTCGGGATACTCTGTTTAATTTGGGGGGTGGGGGTGGTGGACAGGGTATTGAGGACAAGAAGCTGTTTCTTGGGTTCTTCGCTTATTTTGATAGGAAGATGTGTTTGATGACGAGTGATAGGGTCCAGAGGGTGTTTTTTGCGCTTGAGGGGGGTAGGGCAGTCAGGGGGAGGGAGGCGTGGGAGGATTAATGGGGAATGGATGGGGTTGAGTGGAGTGGAGGGGGTGGTGTGATGAGCTTCATGTTGGACGCATGACTTGTTAATAATTTTGGTCTTATTTTTGCTAGTAGTTTAGGAGTATTTCTTCGTACATTTTTACGTTATTTTAATAGGCGGGCCTTTTTAGTGAAAAGGATTGCGATATATCGTATGTAATGTTTTTACTCATTTATTTGCAGATTTGTTTCTTGCCGTTTACGACATAACGGTTTAGGTTTATTCTGTTATTTGTTTTCATTTACAATAATTTCTTGAAATGCAATTTATTGTTATTACTTTCACTTTAGGTTACTTATAAGTTAATATTTTCCGTTTTAATTCTGTTAATTAATTTTAACATTAATCTTATTTTAGCAACACGTTATCTTCATTTTTATTGAAACATATTTTTAAGTTGTTATAATTTTTATCATTTTTTTGTACATTTTTTAAAACTTCATTAGGTACGATTTGTCGTTGTAAGAGTTTACACGACACATTACGAGCACCTTAATTCGCACACTACCAGACAAATGTCTCAAAACATGTGTACATTTTTTGTATATTTTATTACAATTTTAATTTGCAAGTTTCGTTAGGTTTACATAATGGTTTATATTTACATTATGCAAATTCATCCTCATCACTTGTAAAAACATATTTTTATTTTAACATTATCTTGACTGCTTCGTATATCCGCACTTGATTTTAATTTAATTTAAGTTAATTTTGTTATAATTTGCTCCAGTTTATGTTCATTTATTATTTCGGTTCAGTCACAAATCTATGAATTGAACACAAATGCGCATTATGAATCTCAAAAAAATTCATTCGGGCAAAGAGTCACCGTGTTCACGTTATAGTCAATACAAATATTCCAAAGAGGAATAGCTTGCCGTTTACGACATAACGGCAACTATTTATTTTACGTTATTATTTTGCTTGTTTTTATTCCTTAATTATTATTTTTAATTTTAATTATATGTGTATATATTATCATGACATGAGAAAAACGTCTCTTTTTTGCAATTCTGCAAATTGTAAATAGTTATAATTTTCAAAATGATTATTATTGTTTTATGATTACTTACGTTTGTGCTCTTATTTCCGTTATTTTACCAATAAACCTTTATTTCAATTTTATTTAATTTCATCACGATATTTTTTTGCTTTGCATATAATATGTCATTAGAGGCGGCTTGGGCTATTTAATACTCGTATGTAACATGTAAGTATCACCCCCTTTACCTTCCGACAAAGTTCAAAAATCCTTTCAATTTTAAAATTTCAGGCAAGCGTTTTACAACAAATAAAGTATGTCTACTCACATTTCCTGTAAACCCGAACTTTGACGGATGACCGCTATGCGATTTTACATGTAATTCCCAACTTAGCTTATGAGATTGTCGCATCATGACACCACCACCCTCGTTTGAGATTGCTTCTTGTACATCCGACAGAACAGAGACGTCACAGGTCGAAAAGTGGAAGGTCATTGGAATTGTCGTCCATCTGCAAAACTAGTAAGTAGTTTCTGCAAACATATCTGATCGTATCCCACCCCGAAGCACGTTCCATTTTAAATTCTAAAAATAAACTCCAAAACCACTATCGATATAAATCATGACTCACCAACCACGAGCCAAAACAATTGCTAAATTAAAATTAACTAAAAATGTCCATTACGTGTGAACAGAAATGAGCGACACCCACCATCCAGAACTATCCGCATCCCATCTAAATATATACACAAATTTGCCGGATTTAGGAAGCAACGCCACTACAAAACAGACTGACGCCACATGTCTCCGTTTATCCCCCAATAAATTAATTACTCTAAAATGAAGTCCATTTACGCCTGTCAGTCACCACTAACTGCCAACATGGATGGTGTGCACGAATGACGCTGAGTGACCTCAACCGGTCAATTATAATCCCACGAATCAACTATATTTTTGCGCACGTTGATTACTTCAGTGGAACATGAGACACATCATCACCATTTCACCCTATTGAATTGTTTATACGTTTATTGGACTATGCCCACTGCATCTCTCTCCACATCCAACTCATTCACAAAAATTTCGATTATAAAAAGAACGCCGAGTAGTCTACTCGCTCATTCAACTTGAAAGTGTTGACCATCACATAACTACCGAAATTAACCTTGGATCAGAGTTCCCCGAGAAAAACAACAAAAATGTTATCCCTACTCCAAAGTGCATCCGCACTCATGTTCACAATAGTGCTAATTTCCTGCACCACAACCGCCCATCCAGCAACACATACAGACCTTGACCACCACAACCCACCAACACACCATTTTCAGGAATCAAGTGAACAGGAAGTCTCCCGTTCGGAACCATCATCGGAAGAGGAAGACGACTGGGCTTGGTACGAGAGCGACGAGTACAGCGAAGAGGACGAGTGTCCATCCGACCAGTTCTGGCATATCCGTGGAAAGAGATGCGTACCGTTCAGGTGCCCGAGGCCAAACTGGATGAGGGACTCGAACAGGGACTGGCTCAGGAACCTCAAGACTGGGGAATGTCTGTATGACGCGAGGGATGGGGAGATAAAGTCGTTCGGGAATGGTGGGGGTGGGAGGACCGCTTTTGCCAAGTAAGTCGATTTACTACATATATTTAGAGACATGTTCAGTGCATTTTATTTTAAAACATGATAATTTTTGTTCTCAACAGCCGCGGAGTGCTAAAGCTGGTGAAGGGCCGTTCTAATTCTCGTGGTCGGGCTGTAGTTTCTAAATGGCAGACGGTTAACAAGAAGAGACGAGTCCATCTGGACGACGACATGGCCAATCCTGTTAAGACTATTGGGCTTATTGGATGAGTTCGTATTTAATTTGCGGCAAGGCGAGAATTTCTTGACGCTACTTTTTTTGTACTACCTGCGGTTAATTAAATTCTCAACTATGTTTAAGATCGTCTGAAAAAATAATAGTTTCCTTTCAACTGTAATAATTTACTTGTTTACATATGACACCCACCTCATATGACTAGTAGTTAACAATTCAGGCTATGGAATATTTTCACATCAAAACTCACTTGTAATCAACATTAATTGTTCTAAAACACACACGAATCAATGACATCATATCAATCTAGAATACTCCGCACCCCGTCCAAATTTACCATAAGACTAACAACACAACTGACACCACAAGTATCAATCTCCCCAATTCGCCAATAAATTAACTCTTAAACAACACCAATTAACGCGCGATCAATTACATGTTGACGCTTGTCCGTCACTAAACTGACAACATACCAATAAGCGTGTGTGTGACGGTAATGACGCCGGCTGTTGAGTGACCTCAACCGGTCAGTTTTAATCACACGAATCCCATTGTACATATGGGATTTCAGTGGAACTCAAGCATTCAATTAATTGAATTGTTTTTTGGACTTTGTCCATTTGTCAATCCACTGCATCTTTGTGTTTGGGGTGAATTGAGAATAATGAATTTTTTGTGCAATTTTTTATGACCTGTTAATTAGGGATTAAATTAGCACCTAACGGGTAATTAAGATGTGTTTCAGAGTAATAAATTATCTGGACTTCGACATGGCGAATCTGGTGGGCTGCTGAATGTTTAGTATGGGGCACACTGAGAACCCTATATAATTTCGTACTGTCTGCGGTTAATTAAATGCAAACACTCAAATTATCGAATAAATTTAAAAAGACGGACTAAATGAGACTACAAATTTCCTATCACATTCATCATGTAGCGAGCAAATGTAGAAAAACCGCAAAACGCATAGAACCTCTCATGATATCGTCTAATAATCTACAACCCAAATTAATTATTCGTCATATTAAAACATCTCAAATTAATTGCCCTACATTTCAACTCATACTCTCATAACACGCCAGAGAGATACCCATCTCCTCCCATTTCCAAATTGAAAGTACAATAAGCCTCCACACGTTCCAAAAACTTCCAACTTGGAAGTTCCAACTCACTCGTACAAACGTTTTCCCATTTGTTTTCCCCAGACATCCATACTCACACACGCACATGTGCAGCGAATGTGCCTCCTTCTCTCTTCCCACCTCCATCACAATAGATCAATTTCAATTTACTATATCGCAAAAGAATAAAGTAATTCACGCGCTCCACTCTACCGACTAGCTCATAGGTATCCCATCAAAATAATAGCATTTTAGAACGCAACAAAACAACAAAAGAGAGAAAAGTATCTAATTACCGATATCACCTACAGAATAAAAAAAAACATAACATGTCATAAAAAACCACAAACACCATTCCCGATGAAAACTACTTTATCATCAACATAACCGTTATAGTTTGTACTCGCCGTCCATTCTAAAACAAACTCATATAACTGCGCTTATTTAACTTTCAGTCCAAATTTATTCACAAAAAAGAAGCCCAAAATATATTTCAGCCCTGTCCAGTATGGACTCCCCCGAACTCCTAACACTCTATAAACCCATAACACGATAAAGCTGAAGCATATATAAAAACGAAACGACTCTTGTGTCTCTTGACAAGGTTATTTCTCATTCCATATCTCTTAATACATTCCTATGCAGCTACCCCATCCATACTTTTCTTTTTTCATCATAACATCTGGTTATAACTCACCTAACACAATAAAATAATCCAACTAACCATCCAAGTCATTTGTGTGTGTGCATGTAAAAAAAATCATAATATTAGAATACACACAGACTCCTTACATCATCCATATCCATTCCTTTCACAATATTGTAAAAAAAAGTTTAATAATTTCGCGTATATGAACACACAGAGCATAGAGAAGAGAGCTCAGCAATAATTTCTCTCAGTGCACTTTGGATATTCAAAAAAAAAGATAAATGATAAATATTGCGATTACTGTTTTTGTGAGTGGCAGGGCAGCAGCAGATCTAACTAACTGCCCATCTCTATGCTCCTGATGAGAAAAATATAATGATGTATTATACGCATGAAATATTAATATCAAGTGGTGGTGGACATTAAAAAATATATCATCATCGGACGAACTTTTATTCACACACATAATACAAGGTAGTGTTTGTGTGGAGAAAATTTAATTGCCATTCAAATTTACGTGAAGTTTTCAGTGGTTTTTGGGAATTTAACTAAATTTAAAGTTTGCTGCTGTTTGGAAAGAAGATGACGGATTCATAGTGCTTTAACGTGGATGCTGTTCCACACCGCAGCGCAGCAGAGAGACTTAACACATGACTTATTAGTAGGTAAGCGTATTGGATGGTGGAAATTTGCACACAATTAAATTTGATGCACAAATTTGCGCAGATGCATTAATTTTAAATTTATAATTTCGCACATTTGTTTTTTATGCAGGCGGAACATTTTCCAGATTACCAGCCTTACAAATTTCAACAAAGAGGCGTTCCAGACATAGGTTCCACCCACCACCCACCTGTAACAAATACAAATTAAAAACCCCGTCGACAATGATCAAATAAAACGACCACATATTTTGCAAAAATTCCGTACCGCGTTTCAAAAAGTGCCTCCAACCCTCCAAAGATGGATGATACAACGACTTGTAACTCGAGTAACTTGTACCCCACAGCAAATGCAGTCCAAAACTCACACCAAATTAGTATCCAATTATCATCCCGAGAGCAAAATGTGGAGAATGGCCACCTCCACCCCAGCAAGCAAAAACGCGTTTTCTGAGTGTCGTCGTCAAATAGACAATTATACAATTTTAACCGTGATGACAGTTTAGTGTTTTGAGAATTCCGCTCATGTGTCAATTTTAATAGCAAAGTGTTTTTATTTGTAGTAAGCTCAATAATCGTGCATAAAAAATAAACTATGTTTAAGCAAATCACCGAAAGTGCAAAGCGGAAGGGACTCGTCGTCCCTCTGCTCCTTACCCTCGCGATTCTTTTCGCGGGAGGCGTCAACTGTCTCGAGGATGGAGGCGGCGACAACCCACAGGTAAATTAAATTTCAAGCGTTTATATTGCAAATTTCCTACAAATTTGCGTACAAAAATAACAAACATGTTTATATTCCACAGCCCCTGACGCCACCCTCATCCCAGCAACCGACCCCAATAACCCCGCCCCCACTGCTCTCCTCCACCTCCCTAACAGCGGACCCCCTCCGTAACCTCCTCGTCATCTCGACGCTAGACGGAACGCTAACAGCCTTAGACAAGGTCTCCGGCGACATCCGTTGGATCTCCCACGACAAGCCAATGATCCAAGTCCCGCTAACCCACCCACCACACTCCTCCCCACCCTCCCAAAAGCCCCCGTCCCCTTCCGACTCAACCCACCACCAAAACCAGTCAAAGCTGCCAAAGGCCCCGTACTTCCTCCCAGACCCAAAAACCGGCTCCCTCTACATGATGGGAAAGCAGAACAGTTTACGAAAGCTCCCGTTCACGATCCCCCAACTAGTTGCCATGGCTCCGTGCAGAAACTCGGAAGGACTCATGTACACTGGCAGAAAGATGGACATGTGGCTGAGCCTGAACCCGTACACTGGCGAAAAGCACGAGATGCCGATGGACGGAGGTGGATCAGAAACGTGTCCAAAGTGGAGCTCGACCACCTCCGCACCGCCTTACATGCCGCACGACAAGCACTGCGCCCCAGACGAAGAAAAGAAACCATCATTCATAAAATCCGTGCTTATCGGAAAGACAGAGTACACGCTCTCGATGATGGACGGACCACGTCGCTGGAACGTGACGTACCACCACTACTCCTCCAACGACATGAGCACCCAGTCCCTCCAAGACTACGAGCAGGTCCACTTCACCTCCCCTTCCGAAGGCCACCTGATGACTTACGACAGAACGTCAGGAGAGCTCCTTTGGCAAGTTGAGCTGAGCTCCCCCGTCGTCGGTCTCTACTCCATCGACGGCCACAGCACAGACCTTGTCAGCGTCCCTTTCAACCCGATCGCATCAGACACGCTCGAGAGATTAAAGGGCGGTGAGAGCGCCAGCAGCAGCAAGGCCCTCAGCCCAACGACCTACGTCGGAGAGTGCGCTTACGGGCTCTACGCCGTTCCAGCGCTCGCAGACGAACACGTGCTCGTGATTGGAGAGGGTACAAACCTGCCAAAGCTTCTGGAGGGGCCTGAGATTGGAGGGAGCGACGGGGGGAAGATTCTTGGAGGTGGAACGACAAGTGGGGACGGAGATTACCTGTTGCTGGGCTACTACGAGGTGGGCAGTGGGGAGCAGCAGCCGCAGACGGGTGGATCCGACAAGTTTCCAGCGCAGATTGAAGGTGGAGCTGGCGGAGGCAACACCGTCAACGACGAGCTTAACACCGTTTTCAACGAAAGCAATAAAATCATACCGGCTGCGCCGACGCCTTCTCCTTCAAACCCATCTCAAGTGGATCAAGCACCCGAGCAGCAGGAAGAAGAACAACAGCAGCCAATAAACCCGAATGCCCCGGTGAAGGAGTCGACCCCAAACAAAATCCAGTTCCCACCCCCGCTCCCAATCACAACTACCAAGAAGGAAATTAAAATCGTGCTAACGACAGCGACGATATCAATCGTGATCACGAGCACGGTCCTGGGCATCGTGTTCTTCGCGTACAGACGGTACAAGAACAAGCAGCTAGAGATGCACCAGAAACTCCTGAGCAGCGACAGCGCGCTGAACAGTGGAGAGAGGAGCTCGCTCTCCGGTCGCTCGATAAACTCGTTCATCGACACGTCGACGGGTGACCTGAGTATCGGGAAGATAACGCTCTTTCCTTCGCAAGTGCTTGGGAAAGGCTGCGAAGGGACGTTTGTGTTTAAAGGGAAGTTTGAAGGGAGGGACGTCGCTGTCAAGAGGATTCTACCAGAGTGCTTCAATCTTGCGGATAGGGAGGTCGATCTGCTTAAGGAGTCGGATCAACACGTTAACGTTATTCGATACTTTTGTACGGAGACTGATGGGCAGTTTAGGTACATTGCGCTCGAGCTTTGTGTCGCGACGCTGAGCGATTGGGTGGAGGGGAGGTGGGATAGTTGCGGGGTTCATATTGATGGAGTGGATGTGTTGAGGGATGCGACTGAGGGGCTTGGGCATCTGCACTCGTTGAGAATCGTTCATAGGGATGTTAAGCCTGCGAATGTGTTGCTTAGTTTGATGGGGGGAGGGAGCGCGAAAGTTAGGACCATGATCAGCGACTTTGGGTTGTGCAAGAAGATTAGGGATGGGAGGGGGAGCTACTCCAGGAGGAGTGGTGGCGTGCCTGGGACTGACGGGTGGATCGCGCCTGAGGTCGTCAGGTGGATGGAGGTTGATGTCAATGGCGTTGTTGGAGGCGGTGGCAGAATGGTGAGTTGTAATTTTATGGATAATTTATGTTCTTGATTGGTCATTGAGTTAAATATATTACATGTTTTTGTTGCAGACCTACTCAGTGGACATATTCTCGATGGGCTGCGTGTACTACTACGTGCTGACGAGCGGCCAACACCCTTTCGGCGACCCGTTCCGCCGCCAGTCAAACATTATAACAGGAGATTACGACGTGAACGCGATATCGGATAACCCGCGCGGGGCGTACAACCTGGTACGCGCAATGATCTCTACCGAGGCTTCTGAGCGACCCCCTCTGCGAGCCATTCTGAAGCACCCGTTCTTCTGGTCGAACGACAAAGCGCTTAGCTTCTTTCTCGACGTCAGCGACAGGATCGAGAAGGAGACGGAGGACTCGTTCCCGCTGCTCAGGAAGTTGGAGAGCGGTGCTTGTGATATCGTGAGGGGGGATTGGAGGGATCATATCTGCTCACACGTTGCCATGGACCTCAGGAAGTACAGGACTTACAAGGGGGATAACCTCAGAGATCTCTTGAGGGCGCTCAGGAACAAGAAGAATCATTACAGGGAGCTCACGAAGGATGCGCAGGAGTCGTTAGGGTCTGTTCCGGACGGGTTTGTCGAGTACTGGATCGGCAGGTTTCCACAGTTACTTGAGTACGTGTATGGTGTGTTTGAGCCGATTAAGCGGGATAGTGTTTTTGGGAGGTACTATGACTGCGAGTTTGACTGGGGTGGGGATAACAGCAATTGCGAAGGGGTCGAGTGGACGGAGAGGGACCTCGGGTTCGATACTCTCAGGGTAGGCGACTCGCCGAAAAAGATGGGGAAGGACTTTTGGAGGTCGAAGAACCAGGCGAAAAACCAGAGGTGGAGGAGTAACGCGAGGGGGAGAGGCAGTCCTCAGCGGATGATGAGGAACGATACTCCTGGGAGGGGAGGAGGTGGTGATAATGGGGGAGGTGGGGGAGGGCCTGGAGGGAATGAACTATCCGCCTCTACAGATAACTACTGGAGGGGAAAGAGTCCTGCGGGTGGGAAAGAGAATAGGCTACCGACAATAGGAGGAGGTGGAGAATAAAAATAGGGATTTTAGCGAGTACGTATATGTGTTAAATCATAGGTTTTATTATAAATCGTCATCATGACAACAAACAGCAAAAGCAACAACAAAAACTACCGTGATTTCTTGTCGTCATCGCGTAATTGCATTTACGAGATTTTTTTTCTGTTTTTTCTGTGCGCGCGCGGTGGTGGTTTATGTACGTTTGTTTTTTTAAATACCGTTCTCTTGACTGACTATATATTATATTTATAAGGGAGTGTGTGTGGATGGATGGATAATATTTTTTGTTTTTGAGTGGGAATGATTGGATTATTAACGTACCTGGACGGAGTGTATGTAAACACACGAGGTTTTATCATGAAAATAATATGCAGACGTTTTTAAACAAGATTTAATTGTGTTTCGTATCCATGGATTTATTTTCAAATTCATACTTTAAATTATAGAAATGTTTTGCATTTTTCGCTAAAAAAACAAGGCAATTAAATAGTGTAAACCTTCCGCAACAAGGAAGTAAAAATCAATCCCGCATTACACCAAAAAATTCTCCTTTCCATTTCAAAATCGATTGCATAAAAGCACACGTAATAATAAAATCTAATTTTAATTCGCATATTACGTCTACAAAACAACAAAGAACCTCAAAAACAGGAGCATTAAAACTCATTGAAGCGTTCCGATAAATTATTATTACAAACTCCTAAAAAAATCATAAAAAAAATATTTTTATGCATAATACCAAGTTTACTAGCATTTTAGTAGCTAGCGAGCTAATTACTGCATAAAACTATAAACGTATCATTAAATGATTGCCATAAAGTCACGTAAAAAGAAGCCGACCTAATTTGCACACCGTCACACACTGACCATTTAGGTGAACAAATTTATTATACAACTATAAGTGCGACATGCGCCGCGCGAGTCTATTTGCTATCCTAAAAAATATTATTATCTAGAAGATAGATTGTAGAAGAGAAAAAAATTATCAAAATTCATTGAACCATCAAAAAATACACACATTTTTAACGCAATACTACACGTTATCGCAATAACAAATGCTCAAAAATTAGCATTTTCGTACAAATACTTCATAAGCATCACTCAAAAGAAAATCATATGAAAAATGCTAAGAAAAGTTATATGAATATTTCATTGCACGCTGCTAATCCTAGCTAGCACCCCAATAAGTCATAAGCCAACCAAAAAATCTAAAAAAGCATAAAATAAATCAATTCTGAACAAACTATATTTAAAACAGCTCGCGAGTCTATTCTAGCTCACTTGAATCCATTGCTGTAATACATAAATACACGCACAAACGTTAATATTAATAACTGTACACATTAATTAAATAACTCTTAATAGTGACCGTCACGTCACGCGTATTTGCACTACTGCATTTTATTAAACAAGCGGTTTTAATACCCTATCAAGTACTACGGCCGTACCAATCCGTGTACGTTCTTGTATAAAATATTTAGCATCAATAATTTTAACATTCAATTTTATATAAATACTCGCAAAAATTAATACGATACATCGAATATAATCATGCCTGTTATACAACAACCACCACCAAAAAAGCATATAAAAATGATGACACAATTTTAATAATAACTTGCATAATGGGGTGCTTAAGAGAATCGAGTTTCAATCCACACGTGACCAGAACCATTCTTCATCAGATAACATGCTTTTAACTTATTACAGAGACCAGCCCCACCTCAATTAAAACTCGCAACATTTCAAACAAAAAAAGCGACAATAAACAGCTTTAAACAATTCCACCACCCCATTGACCATTGTGATACATAATTACACTCATCCTCATGATTCTTCCCCCACTCTTCAAATCAATCACACTCTTTTAAAACGTAAACCCAAGTTGTGTGAACAAACCAATTAAAAATTCCCCCACGACACAAAAAAAAGTTCTCCATCCAATTCCCACATCATGCAATTTCAAATCATCATCAGCATTTTTTAATAATAATCCATTTTTCAAACTCAAATCAAAATATTTCTCATAACAAAAATATATTATTCAAAAAACGACCATTGTCTTAAGCGCAGCTACATACGCCAATAATCCAAATGCATATGTAATTCAAAAAGCTCAAAGTAGTAATGAGCTGCGCTCCCACTTTCAATTTCTTTCAAACAATTCCTTTCAAGAACAGAAAAGAAGGTCAGTTTTACAATAAACAACACACACAACTCATCATAACGTATCATGTGCAAAGAAAAATATATAAAAACCTCACATTCTAATCGCGTTTGCATACGTTAACACGCCGTTTATCTCTCCACTAAACAATGTACACGCTCTTGTATGTCCACCGACAACGACAACGACTAACCTAACCACCCACCCACCTACATACATCCAATCCATTACGCAACCTTTACAACATTCTCTTATACTTTCGATTTTTTTCATTATATTCCTCCTCATTTGAAATATACAACACAAGTCTACTTACGCAGGTTCAACACGGATACACCGCATGTTCGATAATAATTTCGAAAATAAAAAACAGTATTTCTTTTTGTCTAAATGGGTCGAGTCGATCGTCATTCGAACTCAAACCCAATCGCGTCCTCACCACATTTAAATTGCACTCTTAAATGAGCATGTAATTTTTGAAAAATAATAATGTCGATAGATAAGCTATAAGCAATACAAGCGCACACACACACGTTTGAAAAAAAATCATACAAGCAACCTGACCATCGCGTAAACGCATGTATGTCGCGTTGTCCTTCAAACATTCAAAAAACGAGCATCGCATAACATATACCCATATTATTCGTAATGTGACTTTGACTTTCAATTTATAATAATCTTCAAAAAATTATATGATAATGGATACATTTTTTTATTTTGAAAAGAGACACTCTGTGTGCGTTAACCTGTTTAGCTGGCCGCGTTAACCTAAATAAAGGTTTGTTTATTACGACGACCGACCAGCAGCACCTAATTCGAATAACGCGTTGCTATTTAGAACAAACAAATATAAGCATCCAATTTGTCGCTTTATTCCATTCCACTATCTAATATTGATCTGATTCAGGAGTAGCGTTAAATGGTTAATAAGAAATTATATCAATGTTTTATGTAGAGACGGTTATAAAGATTGTATTTACGTGGTCGTTATAATACGCACTTACGTGTGAACGGATTATATATAAAAAAAGCTGCAGTGTATAATATACCTGATAGATAGATCGCATTACAGAGAAGAGAAGCTTCTCTGATTCTGCTGCTGTTGATGCTGATCAAAATTGCTAATCTTTTTTTTTCTACCCATTCATTGTTACGAATTATTGAAAAACAAGGACAAGGTTACGAATACAAACAAAAATCTCCTTTTTGCAAACTACATCAGCATCACTCCCAATCCCGTTCGCTCAATCAATATATGTTCGACAAACAAACACATTGAATGTCTGTTCTAAGGTACATTGTAATTTCGCATGCTAAAAATTGGGACACTAAAAATACACTTTTTAAATTCACAAGTTATGTACGATTACCAATAGGTCATTAATTTATGCATTTTTGTAACGTAAATAGTACCAAAAATTTTTTTTTCTAGCAATATCTTAGAAAAAAATACGCTACTTCCTTCCTCGTTTCGCTTCGTAGTGCATTCCATATCGAAATACTTTGTTACAAATTGGGTATTTTTGTACATTCTAGCGCAACAGCAAAAAGAACCCAATCGAATTAAAACGCAATATATCGATGGAGTACAAAAATGTTTAAAAACGTTAAGAAATTCTATTAGGAAAACGGAAGTTGTAAAATCGTAGGTGGGAGTGGCGTACTGAAACCGGTAGTATCGTATTTTAAATAGAATTCTGATTGCATCATCGTAGAATAATATTCTAACAACTAATGCTTCTCGGTTTCGATTTTTTCATTTGAACTTCTGTGTAATAAGCAGCTAGATTCTAAATTAGATTTAACGAACTTCCTGTGATCTAAACTAGTTTACTCAGTCTATTTATCGATTTATTGAGTCATTTGTACGTAGCTTCATTAAATATTAAATTGAGCTCATAATTTTATTTTAAGCTAATTTGTAACGCATTCCAATCTTCTAATATGGCATCAAGCACACCTGTTGTCCTCCTGTCCTTTTACAGATTTTTTTTTCCTTGAACATCCCGTTGTAGCCATTTATAGCGCTCGTTTGACATTCACTTTCGAATATTTTGAAACCTTTTTTGAAATACACAACTGACTAATGTTCTCGAACAAATGCATAAAAGCTCAGAAAAGATCTTATTCAACTTACTTACGTAATCGCGTAATTAAAGCAAAAATCACGTGAAAAACACGCTCAAAAAAAGAATTATACATTTTCGTGTGTTTTCTGGCATCAAAAAAATCTTTGATCTGATTGATATGATGATTTTGAGTAACAGATAAGCTAAAATATTATCTCGTAAAAAAATGCCACACACACTAACGCGTAATATTTATTCAGATTCAACACGTCAGTCTATATCGTGTATTTGCTGTCGATATTCGATACGCTAATTACTCAGCAGTATAATTCCCTCATAATAACGTTTACTAACCACCAATGTTATCGCAAAAAACACCCAACAAAATGGTACAAAAACGCTGCTGCCGAGTATCAATACCCGATAACAATCGCTGACCACCACTCACATTTAAACGTGTAATACCCCATGTATATAATTTTAATTTGTCATATCCGCCGTTGTTCAAAATTAAAAAACTTGTTTCAAATATAACATGTAATTTTTTAATACTTGTAATATCGGGTGTTTTAATCTCGTAATAATAATCGCAAATTAAAGTTACTCGATTTCAAATAAAAAACAGCAGCAGCGTATTTCAAAATCGCAATTTTAAAATTCATTGTTTCGAATGAACGAGCAGCAGACTATATTGCGTAATACCTAAATTACTTGCATTTAAAAGCGAAATAGTTAACATAATTGTAAGCTATCTTCGAACACAATAGCTAATTTATAGCTGCTTTCAGAGACATACATATTTCTACATCGCACCTATACGCACCAAAAAAAGCAAGAAAGAAAAAATCTAATAAAAATCCCCATTAAAACTTACCCAAACAAGTTACATTAGAACAAACCAAACAAGGAAGTCTAGTCTAGAGTCTAAAAATCAATTTCATTCGACTACAATTTCCGTTTTAAAACCCCAATAAAAATTCCTTTCAATCAAACAATTACTAATAATTTCATGCGCATTCATCGACACAATTGACATGCCTGACATTTTCATTTCAGCCCGTACGTCATTATCGTCATCCGAGAAAAAAATATCATCCCAATCCGTCAAAAATAAATCTCTATTCTGCTTCACTGATCCAAATTTAATCACGTATATACGTAATCATCACCCAATTAACTCAAACTTCAAAAAGAATGGCTTATAAAACCAATTTAATTAAACACGGTCCCCATTAAATCTCATCGCATTCCTCCTCCTCCACGTATCCCCAAACGCTCAAAAACCCCGTCGTCGACGACAAATCATCATCTCAATAATTTTAATAGCGGCCATTAAATCAGTTAACTGCGTCTACAAGTCAAAGCTAATTGAAAAGAGCAAATATCAATTTACCTCACAATTTCTATCGCCAATAATAATTTACAATTGCAAAAGCATTTAATCTAACCGTGACCGTGAGCAAAAAACGTCACCAATATACAAGCGCAAACATGTACAAGAAATTATATATTTTTCTTCATCTTCAATCTTCATGTAAGTTCGTTAGTATGTGTGCGCTGATCATTTACGGCTAAAGCACAATAATAAACGCACTACATTTTAACAGCGCACTTAAAATAAAAATATATAATTCTTTTTGAAGGATGTTGCGATCATAAAAAATATCCTGTTTTTTTCTCAATGCGAACAGAGCATCGACGAGCATCAAAAGCATACATGTACATATTATTGGGATTTTTATCGGTTACTATTATACGATTGAATTTGATTTTGAAATGAGAAGAGAATGTTGAAGAATGATTAACATGTAATCAAATTCAGGGATACACATATCCACTTGTGTAACAGCATACATGACGGTCAACCATACGATTATTATATCGATTATATTGCAAAAAAATGATTCGATTTACGATTTATTAAATAATTCCAGTGATGTCGATTTCAAAAAACCCAAACGCAATACTTTTGACCTACGTTGTTGGAGATGCTGTGTACCGAGTACCACCAAAACAATGCAATTTAGCTCACCCCAATTTCATACATTTCAAAGTAACCTTTCAAAAGCGATCCCTTTCAAAAAATCCAATCCAAAACCCCAAAATGCAAGCCAACGCACATCAGCATCAAAATATCCCAATCATAATGATCCATCTTTTTGCTTAGCCGGCTCCACAACTCCAATCCACAAACCAATTTCTAATAACACGTTAAAGCCGTTTGCCTTGAAATCCAAGTAAAACATAAAAGATTCAATTGAAAATCTTATATTCGTTTTCAAGATCGCTTTTGCATATCACAAACTTCTATTCCTCTATCCTGCCTGCACTTTTCTTGCTCTTTCCTTATCATGCGTCGTTGTTGTTGAAAAAATATAAAGTAAATATATTTTGCATACGTAAAAGCAACTATCAAAACACCTTGAAAAAAAAGTAACGCGACGAGGATGAATGTCGCGTGTGATTGTTGCTTTTTTGGTGGTGGAGTGGTGGTGTGGATAGGGACGTTATAAAAAATGATTAAACAAGCGCGTATACAAGCTCCTTCGCCTTGGCTTTGAATTGTTTAAGGTTCTTGAAAATAATTACGGCGCGCGGACGGTTACGTGAACGTTCGTGGGATGATGCGAGATTGTAAATTGTAATGCGAGGGATTTTTGTGGTTACTTTTCGATTGAGCGCATAATTTTTATCGAGAATGAATGGATCTTTGTAGTTTTGCATACATTTCAAAATAAACTGTGAGGTTATTTAAACATGATTTCAAATATTTTATGTTTTTAACGATGTTGAGTTAAGAGAAAATATATGACCGGACGAGAGGATTATAAAAAGTAAAATTATTTGCAAATATTCTGCGAAATACACACATTCGAAAGAACGGAAGAGAGCGATGATCTAATCCCAGGAAGCACACAAAACAGGCCATACGCAAATAAATAAAATTGTCGTCAAGTCAAGTGCGCTCGTCGACGCGATAAGACACATGAATAATTTAAAACAGAGAGAACTGCTACTACTCAACTCACAATACATCAACAGCAAACAGTACAGTCAGTAGAGTAGTAATTTTCCTTAAAAAACAACACCACCACCACATATTCAAAAAGTATTTATTAGGGGGAGTACGTGTGGAATGTATTTACGCAGCATGGACTGGAACGCGTTTGAAAAATACTGGAAATAAGACGAAGCTGCTACACTCTGCTCTCTCACACTACATAGTGTACAATATTTCAAATAAGTAATATTGAAAAACGAGAGTGTCTGCGAGTCTGGTTGGGTTTCGAAATGTAGCGAAGCTCCGACGATCCATTGATTGGCTTTTTTCTGCTTTTATAAAGCATTTCATATCATTCCATTCTCCATTCCAACCTGTTCTATACTTCCCCTCATTTCCAACCTAAAAACCTGTCCAGATCCAAAGTCCAGAGAGAAATTACGACAAGGAAGAAACCCCAACACATATGCAATGGAATATAACAAGAGAGGTTGCTTGATGAAGAAACACTTTCGATTTCATTTTTTTCTGCACACTCATGTATACTTTCAAATATAAACGATTTAGAATCGAAATACGCACACACAATGACTCACGCTATTGTACACACATAGTCTATTCATCATCTATTCTACACATACATGCAAGCACCTTGAAAAAAAGCAGCGTAGTCACAGCAACGCGACATTTTAAAGATGAAGCGTTGTTATAGAGATATCTATTCAGCATACCTGCTACAATACAAGGTAACAGAAAACGTCATACAATCAGAATTGAGGTCACCACCATTTTTAATGCTAATTTCTTTTTGAACATGGGTGTAACTTATCTAACAAGCCATTGTGTACTTCAAAAAAAGTGCCATTTTTTAAAAACTCTTATGCAACATATCCATGCGTGTGTATGCTCTCCAGTTTATCTCCCCTCACCTTCTTATCACACCATCTCATCAACTTTGAAACTTTGTGTTCATAAAATATTGAAACTTATATTCTCTCCCCCACACACAATCCACCGTCACCGTCATGTCTTTTTATCATTCATCCGCGAAGCGTATGTATTTTCTCTAAGCAGCAGCAGCTGCAAAACTGTGAAAAGTGCAGGATATCCTGTCTTCTCACTAAAACCTACAAAAACCCAATTTCCATCCATCCAACACCACCAGCTACAATCCAATCCAACACACATTTCGAAAGTATCACTTTTTTTTACGATGCTCTCCCTCACGTAAAAAAAGTTTCGATCGTTTTTTTTTGTTTGAAAAAGGGCAGTAAAAATGGAAAGAAACTACACATTGCGCTAACCAACAAAATTTACATAAATGATTTGTGATTGGGTAATGAGTTATAACGCAACTCGTCAAATTCTTTGAAACACGTCATATTATTTGAAATGAGAGAGAGAAAAAAATATTGAGAATGTTCTGGCTGCTTGTATGTATTTTTTTTCGTAGGAATCGGGTGCGTTGTTTTTTGCTTAATCATTTACTTGGAACGTAGTTCATACGACTATAGGTACGTATAAAAACATATGCACAGTTATATGCAAAGTGGTTTGCAACAACTGGACTCTGTGCACAGACCAGAAAAAGCTTATCATCAACAGTCCAAAGTTTGGAATGATAACGCTCCATATATTTTCAACCGATAAAAAAATCCTTTTGAAAAAGTACTTTCAAATAAACACATATCTACCTCCAATTTATTATAACCGCCATACGTAATCCTAACGGTCCACATCATCATTATAAATGAAAAAGTCTCTCCAAATTGGCATCATGATTTAATAAAAAGACATCAGATCTCTGTACTCCTGCCGCTACAAAAAAAAAACGATCACTACCACCAAACCAACCCTATCCATTTTTTTCAAGGTGACCTACTATACTCTCTCGCGTCTAATAAATAATATCTCATTTAAAACAACAAGCCAAACACTGCCATTTAGCATTGCAACACACGATTAGAACGATTACAGCCATTTACATTCAAAAAAAGTAAATATGCAACAAGATCAAATATTAAAAAATTATAACATGACCATCATCCAAATTTTGCATAGCATCATATCATTTCTAATATGGTCAAATAATAGTTCTAGCAAAATAGCCCATAAGACTATCCATCCGAGCTCTTTACTTTCAAAATCGTTCTTGAAAAAGCATAAAAATAAAAAAGTGAATGTGTGATGCAATCTATACATCTCAAATCTTTGTCCGTCTGGCTAGCTAACTCAAATAATAAACTATATAGCATAGCCTTCTTTCTTTTTTGATTACCAAACTCGTTATCATGAAAATTGACGACGATCTTCATCGTCATGAATCACTCACATACAACCCATACGTGTGTAAGTTTTCGAAATTCAAAAAATATTAAGACGCATAAGAAAATACACAACCATCTGCTCTATAGACTGGACAACAATTTATAAACCTACTGCAATGCAACGTATAAAAGAATCCAGTTTTTCCCAATTTCATGTATGTGGCAAGGATAATCCAAACAACTAAAACCCTTTCGAAAGCTAAAACCACATCATCGTCGTGTGGTTTTTCAAATATCACCCAAAAGAAAGACGTGCATATGGATATCCATACAAAAATTTGCAGCATCGCAGCAGAGCTAAGCTCTCTGGTTGTTCATCATTCTTCACGATCGTCCTTCGAAATCCTTGTAACGCTACAAAACGATCCTTATTCTCACTTTCAATCCTCTCCTATATATACAAAAAATTTTAATAACATTTTATCATCAATACTACTGGCTTCCTTTTTCTCCGTCTACCTCACTATTCTCCGTTACTAAAACTCGTAGTCCTTGTAAGACCTCAAAACTACTAACACACAGAGAGAGTACACATGTAGATCATGCAGACGAGAGCAGGAGAATATCAGCATCAGAAAAAAAAAATCCATTCCATATTTCGTCATAGCCCATGATATAGAGACCTAGCCTTTTCACAGCACAAGAACAAACAACCAAACAAAAATTTTTAGAAATACGTACAGAGCACACGACTACGACTACTCACTACTCGTTTCTCTTGAAAAAGAGCACACTAATTTTATTTTCATCTGAACGAAAGAACGAGTATTAGTACTGTTATAAGTTATATTCATCGTTTTGTAAAAATATTTTATCATGGAGAGTCATGAGGCAGAGAGGAGCAGCAGAGAGTCGTAAAAATGTGCTGCTTTGTATAATAACCAGTCAACCTATATTTTAAAGATATAGGATTGTATTATCCAGCACCATTTGAAATACTTTACTCTGCTTTCGAATATTCAATATCAGTATATTAAAAAGTTTTCTGTGGGGAGTGGAGTTTTGGTGAACTGGTTGCTAGTATGCTCCATTCTCGTTTAAACGTGCATATGACCATGATGATCAAATGTCCTAATACGCATCTCTCCCTGTATACATCATGTAGTGGAAAAATTTAATTAACATTTTAAAGTATTTTTATTTTTTTTTGGGTCTGTGATAAGCGATACGTACGTAGTCATATATATGCTTATTAAGTTTATAGTTATATTGGGAGGCGTGTGATGTGTGTCCAAGTGTACGTGCGAATGTATTTCCAATTTCGGAACTTTTGAAATCTACTTGAATTCGAAATACGTGTGTGCTGGAGAAAACAGTGCTAATTCCTGGAATATGTGTAATAATTATTTACGTGAGCAAAACCCGACGTGAGTCACTCAATTAGCGTGTGGGATGAATACACACATCTCTAAATAACATGGAAAGGTACGTACAAAAGCAATACTCTCGTATTTTTTTAATAGCGATATCGAAAAGGTTTAAGGGTTATAATGTTAAATGCGTGATTAAAAATGTGTGGCATATAATAGGCGGATATACTACATGCGACGACGACATGATGTTTTTTTGAATTCTTTCCTTTTCAATATACACTTGGGTGTGGGTGTGTAGTTCATTTCCATTTCAAATATATATTCAATCGAATTCAAATTCAAAATAATATTTCAATTTTTGCGAACCCCATTAAAACGTGTAGTTTTAGTTTATAGGTATATATCACACATAACTTTAGTAGATCGCACATAAAAGGAATATCGAAAATTTACACAGAGACAATGGGATATTAAAAGTGTTAACGATTTTATAACTGCTTATATGTGTGCGCGATCGTTATATTACTTTAATATTCGTATATGTGTTCGTTATAACTTTACATAACGAAGGCGAAGTCGAATTAAAAGCACTGGCTCGTAATATTCAGACAGACACTGAGACAAGTTGGTAGTGGACTGCGTTTTTTCAGTTTACTTGCAACGCTGCTCAGGTACGCAACGCGCATCAGACGCTGCTCTCCGTTCTTTTTTTTACATAAGCCGTTAGTTATCTCTATAACCGTCAGTATTCTTATAACAACAGCGTTAACAAACTGCTAGCGTTTAAAACAGGGTGGAGGTGGTTAGGTACGCAGTTTAGTGGATAGAGCAGGAAAACAAGCAGTTAAAGAGCCGTTAGGTAATCACTTGTTACGTTACTGCTTATGTGTTACATATATATATCTAGTTAGTACACAGTTGACGCCAAACGCCTCGATTGTCTCGTTTTAATCTCTCTCTCTCTCTCAGCATTCATTATTGTGTTTAGTTTAAAAGCAGTGCTACTCCTTTACTCAGTCTTCTAAAACAACGCGTTTTAGATTTTTAACCTAATTTCTTGAAACTATTTAATTCATTTCCCTTTTTTGCAAACACACAGCTCTGTGTACGTGAATACTCACGCATAACATGAATTTTTAATCAGACTATTTTTTAAATACGTAACGGAATAGAATAGCTTACTATTACGTGAGTATTATTTAATATTTTAGGGGAAGTTGGTGGTGGTGGTTAGATAAAGTCAGTTAAAGTTTTAACTTGTTCTTTTTTTTGGCTCGTGTGCGCCATTCTGATAGCGTTTTAGTCTGATTTGAATAGTAGGTGAGGTTAGCAAATTTGCTAATTTTATTGTAGCTTTTTATAGAGCAGATTTAAATTTGCTTACAATATTAAGTCATTCAATTTGAAAGTGAATAAATTTTCAAAACTTTAAACCACACTCCACAAATTTGTGCATTTTAAATTTGTATCTAAATTACCAAATTTAATTAACAAAAACCTTAATTGCAAATTTGTCTTTTCTCAAATTTGAACAGAATCGAGCATCGCAAAAAGTGACAACCAATCAAAACTTCAACATCAATTCATCCAGTCAAAAAGAGTCGAAAGTGGCCGCTGTCTCGTTCCGACGCGACCGACGACACTCATCAGTGCATGCAGTGCTTTGAAACGTTTTTGAAAGTAGCAAAAAAACAAGTTGAGCGGGAGCAGAAGCCGCAGCAGCACCAGTTCGACTTTTTTTCAGTGCAAGTGCTTTGTTTCCTGTGCAAGCAGCAAATTTCATTTCAAAACAACAACTTGGGTGGCTCTTCTTGTGACTAGTGACCTTGCTTGCTTTTTTGGAAATTTGGAAATACGACAGGAATTTTCAACGTGTGTGTTTTCGTTCCATCGTGCACGCATGCAACCTTATAAGCTGTGTTGCTGTGTTTTTATGTAACGTACAAATTTGTTCGAATAAATTTGCTAGAGATGCAGAGTGTGAGTGCGCGACCGGGTTCCCAAATCTTCCTCAAATTTGATAATCGTGACAAATTTGCACTCGAGAATGAATGAGTTTTCAGTTTATTGTGGTTATCAACAAGTGATTTAATTATTCTTTGAAAATTTAGTTAAAAAGTTAATTATTATATCGTGATTGTACAATGGACCGTTCGAGAAACAGGCTATTCCTGTCTGGAGGTGGAAGTAGAGGCAGTAGTGCCGGAGGAGCTGGCATGTTTGGAATTCAGCAAAAGTTGAAGTTACTCCAGAAGAAGCAGAATAAAGTGAAGTTGGAGGCGACTCCAGCGGAGGAGGACAGTGACAACAATAACGAGCAGTTGATCAACCACCACGAGAAAATGATGAATGGAGGTGGTGGTGGGGCGAATAATAATAATAACGAGGATGAGAAGAACGAGCAGTTGGAGTATGAGGAGGCGTACGAGAGCCAGCAGAATGGGGAGGAGGAAGGGGATGAGGAGGAGGATCAACAGATGAATGGGGGAGAGAACGAGATGGAACACGAGCAGGCTGGAGGGGATCAAGGGTTTGATGAGGAGGAAGAGGAGTACGCTCAGCAGTTGCTTTACGCTCAACAGCAGCAGCAACAGCAAATGATGATGGGGAATGGAGGGAGAGTGGAGGAGGATGAGGAGGAAGAAGAGGAGGATGCTGAGCAGCAGAATTATGGAGAGGAGGAAGACGAGTATGATTATCCGGATATCTCAGAGTTTGTCCAGACTGAGTTTGATGGAGGGTGTGAGGACGATGAGCAGGACAGGGGGCTGCCTCCGGTCGACATGAGATGTAAGTGACACTTTCAAACATACATGCTATTGAGTTTATTTTAGTTCAACAATTAATTACATTAATTATTCTCAACAGCCATGCCCCAGGCGGGTTACTACGACCCAGCGGACGACGACGACCAAGAGGACGAGTCTACAAACTCGTTACTCCAATCCCTCCCCCCGGGCACGTTCATCCAGCAGACATCGAAGCGGTCCAACAACAACCACCACAACAACCAACATTCTTCATCATCCTCATCCCCATCTTCCGCGCGTACGTCAACGACGCTGAACAATCTCCTCCTGATCCGCAACAGCACGTCTTCTACATCGCGCAAGAACGCTGCAGCGGCTGCAGCGCTGAGCAACGCGCTCCTTCTCATGGAACAGCAGTCCCAACTGGACGACGAGAACGACGACCAGCAAGAGTTTTACGGGAGCAACGGATTGCCCTTGTCCCTTCTCGTACAAGCGCAGCAGCAGCATCTTCAACAGACGCAGGCTAAACGACAGCAGATGAACAAACCGAGGAATTATAGGCCTCAGCCTTTGAGCACCAGTGCGCTTCTCGAACAGTTGCAGAGTCCTGCGTACGCGAAACCTAACATTCTTTCGAGGAAGCTCATGGGAGCTAATGGAGGGAGCAACGGCGTTCAGAACCTTTCCAGAGTTGGTGAGTCATTGGAACTTGTGTTTAAATTGTGCTTTTAAATATGTTTACTAATCACATGTCATTTGTTCAATAGACACATTCCAGAGCGGCGGTGGTTCACGCCCTCCACCGCGTCTCCAACCTCGCCCAAACGGCGCCCAGCAGCGTTCAATCCAACAGCACCTCCAACAACAACAACAACAGCAGCAACAAACCCAGCAAATCTCCCTCGAGTCATTACTCCGAAAGGCGTCTTCAAACTCAAAACCGATGCCTCGCCTCCAAACCCTGTCCCCAAAGTCCTCCTCAAACCGCTCCCAAAACTACATTGTCGATGGCCGCAAGCTAAGTTTCAAAACCGCAGCAAACAACCAAATGCGCCAGCAAAAGTCGCCAACGCGCTCACTAGAGTCCCTGATGCTCGGCCACCAAAAGACAACTCAGCTTCAGCAGCAACTCGCCTCAGGGAGGATGAGAGGAGACGGGATCATGGTGGGTAACCTCCACATACGTCAGGTCAGTCAGCCAGTCATCAGGAACAACAACGGAAGCAGTCTGCTCAGGGGTAGCATTACGGGACAGGGTGGACAGAAAAACGTGCCCAGGTGTCATGTGTGCAGGAAGACGTTCGCGACGAATCAGGTGCTCCAGAGACACGTCGCTTCTGTTCATGGGATCGTTTTTGGGGATATTGACGTTGGGAAGCTTAACGGGAGTGTTGCGCAACAGCTTCAGCAGCAGCAGCAACAACAACAACAGCAGCAGACGCAAAAGGGGGAGCAAGCGAATGGGGCGCATCGGTGCAGGGTCTGCTACAGGACGTTTGGGAGTCTTGAGAGTTTACGCGCTCATGCGCTCAACCACGAAGGGGAGTTCAAGTGCCGGTGAGTTGGGGAGTAGAGTTTTTTGTGGAGTATTTGCAGTGGGAGTTTTTTGTGTACAGGTTTTTAATGTTCGTTTGCTTGTGTAGTGCCTGCCGCCGTGGCTTTCCGTCTTGGGAGATTCTGGAGCAGCACGAGGCGACCCACAAAAAGTACGAATGCCGCTGGTGCGAAAAGTATTTCATGAACTCGGGGAATCTCAAGGCTCACGAGAGAATACACACTGGAGAGAGGCCTTACAAGTGCGCTGACTGTCCAAAGGGTAAGCACTTGACTATCTAATTAGCGCCAGGAAATATACCTTCCTTACTCTACCCTCCAACTAACCAACCTCACTTGATTATATTCTTGTAGGTTTCAAGCAGCTGGGAGGTCTGCAGTACCACTTGAAGACGAACCCGACGCACCGCCCTCAAAAGTACAAGCTGGAGGACCAGGACTCATCCCCTCCCTCCTCGCACCAACAGCAGCAGAACCACCACCACTCTTCAAACAGCCCTCAGGACTACTCCACGTCTAGCTCGCTCCTCCTCCAAACGGAAATGTACGAGGACGGTTCAGGAGACGGTGAAGAGGAGACGTACATGGAGGAAGACGACGACGAACAAAACGCCGGATATCTCGATCTTGCCACCGCCGCCGCTGCTGCCGCCAGCATGTAAAACTTTATCTCATCAACACAAGCTTCTATAAATAATAATCCGCCATGCCACGAGAGAAAAGTCAAAGAGTTTAGAGGTAGTAGATTTTTACGTTGACACGATTACATGACCTTATATAAAAAAAGTAGAGCTTTTTATTGTTTATAAATATTCACTGTTGATCCAGTTTACTTTTTTTGTGATGATCGTTTATTATAGCAAAAATTTAAACATTTCATTTAAGGAAACCGACAAGTCTGACAGAGTAGATCGCTATAAAATATTATAAGATTTATATATTTTTTTTTCTGTTTCTTCGTACATCCTCTGTCTCAAGTCATCAGATTTAATTTTTGTGTTCGTGTGTGTGTAAACAAAAATACGCGATTTATATTATGCTTTTTCGTTTATTTTTGGAGATTATTAAGCCATGTTAGTTTTTAGGATATTTTTGTCGGTACAAAAACGCGCGATAAAGAAACTGTACACATTTCCACGTACACACAAATATATTCCAAAAGTAAGTGTTAAGAAAAGGGGTATAAAATATTAAGTTAGTTTAATCTTTAGTCAGTGATATTAGCAAAAAAAAGAGAAGAGAAATTAATTACAACAATTTAAACATACGCTTTTTGGTTTTTTTCATCATCATGTCAAGAAGAAGTGAACAAGTAATGTAAGTAATTATTATGCCCATTCCTTATGTACGTAACGGTAAGATAAATATACAAAAAGTAAACTCATGTAAAAAAATACAATAGATTTCTATGCAAAAAGAAAAACACAAGTGCATTATCGACGCGTTATTTATTAGTCTGTTTAGAATGTAAGTATATCTTCCAGTAGGAAAGTAAATAGTTTGTACAAAATTTATCATTTTTCTGTAAATATGCCTATATACTTCCCTTTTCTTAAATTCTGTAGTATAAATTACTCTCGAGAAAAAATCTTGTTAATATTTCTTATGTAATCTTCTTTTTTTACAACAAAACTCGTGTGTAACTTCTTCCGTTTTTTACTCTATTTAGCGTGTAGTTTAGTGATAACTTTCCACTTTAATGATTATGGTGCGTATTGAGTTTAAAAATTTACCCGTTGCAATTAATTGTGCAACGAACTCCACACTATTAAAAAAATTGCAATCCTCTTCATTATTCTTTTTTTCTGCTGCTTCTTATTTTTTCTCTATTATTTCTGTGTGTAAAAAAAGACAGGTAGAGCCCGTTATTCTTTTTTTCTTTGCACTTTTAGTGTAAGTTTAACAAAAAAACATGTGTAATCATCACGTTTATATTATGAGAAACGAGTAAATAAAAAAAGTATAAAATATACGATGACAAGCTTAACTCTTTTTTAGTTTTATTTTTAAGCTCATACACAGGATGCATCTTTATTGGTCTATTTAGGTATACACTTAATTAAGCTAATTAGTCAAAAGAGGCTTTTTTGTAAAAAAATATATTGAGACACATTCTATAACAATCAGTGATAACCTAACCGTGACGGAGTAAAGAACGCTTGCAAAAAAAACCTGAACAAAGAACACTCATCCAAGCCATCATCATCCTACACCCGAAAAAGATAGGCCCATCTTTTTTAGTTTCAATTCACAACGCGAGGTTTCGTAACAAGTCGCATTTTCCACCAAAAAATCATAACAAAAATGAGAATATCGTGAACACAAAGTAGCACGTCACTTCTCACATGTTTTGTTTGTACCCAAAAAACGGAGTACATGCTTTCATACTAAAAACCTTATAGACTGTAAAAAAGCCGGTGGTGGTCTGCTGGCGATATAAGCAGAATAGTGATTCAGCACATAAGAGAGTTCTTCCTAAAAAACACTCACTAAAAAGTCCCGAGAAAGCATAAAAAACTCCGAAGAAAGTATATAGCAGATATACTACTAAAATTCCGGATATATCGTAAGCACAACGTATATCCGCCGCGCATGCATTTCTCGGTTTTCTTTCGGTGAGTCGGTGATACAAGAAAAAAAAACTGTTTTCTCGTGACTTCATCATGTACATACATGTGGACGGCGTATATAACAATACGCAAAGATAGGTGTGGAGAAAGTAAATAAGCTTTTACGTTTAATAAAAAACGTTTCAGTTTTGTCGAATATTTGGAATAGTTTTCTCCGGTCTTGACCAAACAACCTTTCTTTTCTCGGGAGAACGTAGTTTGAGTGTGAAAGCTACATCCACTGCCATTGTAGTACGATTAAATTAACGTAATAGTTATTTTGACTACGTATCAGTATTCAGCTAAATCATCTATCTAGTTTACACAGTGAAAGAATCCTGTGCTAAATAACCTAACTAACAGTTTTAAAAAGCCATGCATTAATAACAATTAAGATTGTGAGTGTGAAGTAGACTCCATCTACAATCACCATCTTTAATCAACAAGATCATCATCAATCACCATTTAAAAAATCGTGTGTGTGCTAAATTATGGAATAAAAAAAGGTAAGCGTCATCATCATCAAATCATTTTACAAGTTACTTTACAAATTATCCATTCATCATCATCATCTCCAAAATCTCTCCACACAATTCAAGGCAATCTCTGTTACGAAAAAAATATTACCTACATCTCTGTTTGTTAAATGCAATTAGATAAAACCACCGTGCAGATAAAAAACGACTACATCCATTTATATTTCACAATAACAGTATTCAGATAAGTGCCATGATCATCATCATAATTTGCCGTTTGTATTACTAAACTACAGTTTATGCAAAACCACATGGTTGGTGGTGGGTATCATCATCATCAGTTAGATTGCTGCTAACTATCCATCCTTCCACACTCTACTTAAAAGACATCAACTTCACACCATATTTCTCCACAATCACATGCATGTAAAATCTCTCTTGTAGTGTATTCAACCTTCCCCTAAAAAATTACTCCCAATACATCCATTTAGACTACACAGATTTCAATAATAAATCGCTTAAACATTAATAGCCCCACAATACTGCAAAAAAACCTACATTTTTCTTACACCCATCCATATTATCATCATCATGAGTCGTCTCGTGCTTCTCGTACTACCTTAAGTTGTAAAAACACCGGATTCACCTATTCTCTAAAACCTCATATTACATGCATCCATCCTCCTCACTCACACAAGAGAACATCATCTTTAAAAAAAATTTAAAAATATATAGAAAAAAAAATGTATCACGGCGAATACGCCGATACTCACATGCGAGTAGTAAAATGGTTCGGGGCTGCAAAATATTCCGTATATTCCGGGATACTTTAACATGGGTAGGATAGGTGGGTCAAGACACATGTTCTTAATAACTATACATTAGATAGATTAGGTAATTGTAATTTGGGTATTCCGGGAAGATTGTGCATCCCCGGTTAAAAAAAGTATACATGAGGCAGCTCCACCATTACTCTATTTGCCAATAGGAAAAGCACAGGGAAAAAGCATGCATGCTCGCTCGCTCTCTACACTTCTCTCGTTAAACCCATGCTGCCGCAGCACACGGTACTCTGCTCCCATTTGCTACACCACTTGCTACCATCCATAATTTTTTGGTTCTTCTTTAAACCCATCTCATTCCTCTTCTTCTTCCTATTTTTTGTTGTTTTTTTTTTCTCTATTTTTTCTCGGAAAAAAATAAATAGCAAAAATATTTTAGGAAGTATTTTTGGTTTTTTGAGGTGTGGAAAAAGATAATTGACTTTTTGTTTTTGTTTACTATTATTATTTGTGTGTGCGTGTGTTTTAATTGGAGTAGTGTTCTCTGATCTTGCCGCTTGAGTAAAGAGAGTGCACAGAGAGCAACGTGGACTTTTGCACAGTAATCAGCGGTTTTACGTAATAATAAGGCTGAGCAGTGTTTGTTTTAAACAGGTGTGAAATTTGGGTGAATGAGAATAATGGAGCCGTTTTGATAAGGTAATGAATGATGTAGGTTTATAAGAGTTAAGATAAGTAGGTAGTTGATTTGGGTAGGTACGGAAAAAAAGCCGGCTTTTTGGTTACGTGAGAGCTGTAGGGGAATATTGAAGAATTTGTTTGGAGGGATGGAGGAGGAGGTGATTAGTGATTGTTGTTGACTGTTTTATGTATTTCTTCTCCCCGACAGGTCCACCACCCTCAGAGCAACTGTCTCGAGAACCCGATAATGGAGGAGTCCGAGATACTGAACAAACTCATCAGAAGAACCACCACCACTAAAACCCCATCATCATCTTCACTCAACAAGAACTGCTGACATCAAGTTTAAAAAGAACAATCCAGTCCAATTCTCTCTCTCTCTTAATTTTGTGTTCATATGTTTCCGCGTAAAAGCAAGAAAATTCTTAACAACGAATTATAGCTAGTTGCTTAAAAAGAAAACTTGCAAAAAAAACCGTGATATTAACAAAAAGCAAGACGAACCCGATATTTCCGCTGCACGACTGATAAGAGAAGCAAGTTATAAAGAAAAGAACTAAAACTAACGACACACGTAGAATTAGTACCTGAGTATAGATAGCACATAACTAAAAACACACAGCACCGTGCACGATAGACTGAAAAACACGCGTAGAAAAAGAGAGCAAAAAAATGTCACGTGAAAGCACGACAGCGGTGAGTAGTGCAGCCCCGTCGTCAGCACCTCCCCAGTCATCATCCTCATCGTCGTCCCAGTCTCACGATAACCATCCAAAATCAGCGTCATCGTCAGATGACCCAAAGGACGCTGCTCAGAACAATTTCGTCGAAGAGGACGACTCAGATTTCGTGTTGGTGGTGAACAGAAAGAAGAACCACCACGTCCAACAGCAACAGCCCCCATCAGACTCGTACAGGAAGCACAGACAATCATACGAACACGGTACAGACGATGAGCACCACCATCACAGCAACCAGGGTCGTAGGAGAAAGTACAGAGACCGCGGAGGCGGCGGCAACAGCACTTCCGGTGGAGACCAAAAGGAAAAGGGGGGATTCAGGAGGAGAGACAAGTCCCACAAGAACCACCACCACCACGACAAGGAAAACATAAACAAGACTGGAAATGCCACACACCAACAACAACAACAGCATCATCAACAAACGCTTCCAACATCCCCTCCTCCACCACCGCAGTCCCCTCCACAACAACAACAGCAGCCTCAGATATCTACTCCATCAATAAGATCGTTTTCTCTCGTGGTCGCAAGCGGAAGCACTCGAACAAACGCGCAGCCTCCACTCCAGAACCAAAAGTCAACGCAAACAGAGACGACGCTGGTGGCGCTGCCAAACCGCCAAATCTCATCCTCGTTATCAGACCAATCGAACGACCAGGAGAGTCCTGTCCGTCCGCTGACAAACCGGCAGATCCTGATGGTGATGAAGCCAAAGCAAGATTCCGTGTGCGGAGGTCCAAGCACGAGCTCAAGCATCCCAGACACGTCGAGTCTGACGAGCGAGGAAACTCTCGACTCGATCGAGCGCAAGACGTCGTCAGCAGACGCCGAGTCAAACGAGGGCAGTTCAGTGAACAACGGCCCTGTACTCGAGTACGTGGACGCTCCCGCTCCAAAGGTAAACCCGTGGGTGGCGAACAGGAACGCTGCGCACGTGCTCACAACAGGAGCACCACCACCCGTGGCCTTATCTGGATTCCCAAGCGTCTCCGACACCGCTCCTCCTCCACAAAATCCGCCAGAGCAACCGCCTCCAAGTCAAAAGAACGGCACGACTACTTCCACCCAGAAACAAACGGTAAAACCGCCAGCTACATCCCCAACGTCGTTCAGCGCAGCAGTATCATCATCACCCCCAAAGCAAAAGGAGCACGCAGCTCCACCACCTCAAAAACTCCAGTCTACTACTCCAGAGCTTCCAAAGAAACCAGAACCGCAACTTCCACAAGCCACATCATGTTCGCCACCGCCACCTCCTCCACAACAAGAGATTCAACCGAGTGTGTACGTTCGAGAGATGTCAAACGGCTTCCGACCTGGACGGGGTCGTGGTTCCTACTCAGCTTCAGCGTCCGCAGGTCGCAAAATTCCTAGTCGAAGCAGTGTGCTTAGCATGAAAGTGATGAGCAGCGATCGCGCTGCGGATGACTGGCCTACGCTTGGCGAAACTGTCGTTGGAGGCGCCACTGCTCCACGAGCTCAGAAAATTAGCAGTGGGGACGAAGATGCTGGGGGAGAACACGAGGGGGAGAAAATTCAAGTCCAGACAGAGGATGTTGTCGATAGTCATGTGAAAATGCCACAAGAGGAGGTCAAGTCAAACGAAGGTACGTAAAATTATATTTTAAAACTCATCATAATTAAAAGCTGATGAGTTTTATAACTTAATTTAATTATACTTTAAAACTTATCATTATTAAAAGCTGATAAGCTAAAAATTATATTAATTTCTGAAACTGCAGCACCGCGCAAGTCACCTCCTCCACTTGTCCAGGAATCAGTTCAAAAGTCGAAATCGTCGTCGCCACCCCCACAACAGCATCAGCAGCGTCAGAACGAGCGTCCCCCTCAGAACCAAACGGAAACGACAAGTTCCAGTGATAACGACGACGACATAAACTCGTCAAATAAGCAGAGAAAGGGTAGCAAGCAGAGGTGGGTCCCACTCGACATGACGTCTTCTCAAGGTGGCGGCGAACGAGGAAACTACCACGGGGGTGAAAACGTACCGGTCGAGTATAAAAAGTCTGGAAAGGGAAAGCATAATAACAAGTACCACAACCCGAGCTACTACGGCGGATATCCACGAGCCAAAGGAAAGGAAAACGTGGCCATCAACGGTGTTAATGATTACTCAGGTGAGTTAAACCTTTTTAGGTAAAGCCTTAAATTTAATTAATTAATTAACTGTTCTAAAACACGTGCTCATCTGTTCCCGACAGATTACAACTCGCACGGCCACCACGGACCAGGTCGCTACTCCAACTCCCGCGGCGGTCCAAACAACGCTCACCACCGTTCCGCCCCGCAAATGAACTCAGGCCGAGGTGGTTCAAACAACTCAATCCGTACGTCTCGCCGCCACGCTCCACCACCTCACCACCACCGCTCAAGCTCTACACTCTCGCTGAACAACCACTCGTTGATAAACGGTTCGCACACGACGCACCACCACGCTACTTACGACATCATAACATCGCCAACCCATCCGCCTCAGGATTATCAAGACTTTAACCCGGCGGATTTCACAACGCTTACGCCAATGTACCCGGCAGCAGTCGGCGAGTTCATTATGCCGTATGTGACCAACGGGTATTTTCCTACTCCACTGCCCCCAGGGGTCATCGTAGAAACAGGTACTGCCGATGTCGTCGGAGGAGTTCCTATCGTCGTCACTCAGTCGCAGCCACCAACGACTATGACCACCGTCACCACTCAGGTCAACTTTTCCAACGGCGACTTGACCGTGCTCACCGATCTTGTCCGCACTCAGATGTAAGTGGCCAATTAACTTTATTTAAAATTAAAATTCTCTAAAATTAACCCATGTCACTTTTAACCCCACACAGCGAGTACTACTTCAGCGAGGAGAACCTGGCAAAGGACATTTACCTGCGCCGGAACATGGACGAGTACGGCTACCTCCCAGTCTCGCTGATAGCAATGTTCCCTCGCGTGAGCCAAATGACGCAAGACTACTCAACGGTCCTCACCGCAATCCAAACGTCCGAGACGCTCGAACTGAAGCACGACATGAGCAGCGTCCGCACATCAGTGAACCCCGAAAAGTGGCCGATCCTGGACCGCTCCGCTTCAAACCCCGCATCATCGTCGTCGTCTTCCTCGTCATCAGCAGAGCCGATCGCAAGTAAAAAGTGCATAAACAACAACAACAACACTCCATCGGGAGGAGGCGGCGGTGTAGAAACGCTCAATCCTAATGTGCCAGAATTTGTACCTAAGTCGAAAGTAGCGTCATTTTAAAAAACAAAACCGTTTGCATTTGCATTTGTTATTATTATTTTCCTTTTTTTTTTGTGCTGATTGCATTTCTCTCTACGTGTCTATGATAGTCGTGTTCTATCAAGTCAAACTGCTTTATTTTCTCTTTTTTTTTTTGACGAATAGTTTGTTGTTTGTTTTTCTTATGCTTAAAAATCTTCCCTGGATGGAATATAACACGTCACTTTTTTATTTTGACGTAAAAACATGATAATTAAAGTAGTCTAAATGCATGTGTTGTTAGTTTGTGTGTGTATACACTTAATTTACACATCTTGTTTTTGTGTGTGTTTTTTCAACTAAGCTATAAAAAATCCCAACAAAAATTATAAAAACAGAGTTTCAAGAAAAAACCGTAAAAAATATTATACATGTCCACACGTTTGTAAATCCTTTTGAATGTCAATTATGCAAAGAGTAAACGGTAGTTACTCTCTCTCTCTCCACACACACCACACATGGTAAATAAAGAAAGATATATTAATTATTAATTAAACTATGCACATAAATGTATGTGAGAGAGCATTACACGAATATATATATTCATTCATGATAGTCATTTAAAAATATTATACACGTTGATCAAAGACTATATATAATAAATTTACACAACACACAAAAGTTGTTACAAGAAATATGATGAAAAAAATATGAAAAAAATATGCGAATAAAAGTTGTACTGAGGAGTTTAAATAAATATATTACTATTACAATTATGATTATTATGTAAAATCACACAATAATGAGCTGGTTAATTGTAAGAAATTGTTATTTATAGTGTTTATATACGTATGCGTAGTATATATGAAGAAGAGGAAAGGAAATTACTTGTTAGTTAGCGAACGTAGTATGTTTTAATTATCACTTTTTTGTTTCTGTTTCTGTTTAAATGAAAAATGTTTAAAAAAAGAGTATAAAAATAAACGATACTTTGTGGTTTTCTTCTCATTGTTAAAAAAAATCATGTCTTTTGTTTATGCCATTTATTTTGGATGCATAAAATTAAATGTTCGAAAGTTCACATATTTCCTCGGTTTCTTCTTCAAAAAAGCAGGTAGGAGTTCTTATGAACTAAAAGCGAAAAAGAAGAAGAAAAGATAAGGTTGAGAGAGAGAGAGATGTGTGCGCATCAACTCCAGCAGCAAAGACCCCCTTTCTTCGACATGAACAGAATGATATGCAAATTAGCGCGTATTGAAAATCTTTTTTTTTCTTTATTATCAATCATTATCCATAATTTATCCAACAGAGTCGACGGTATACACACAAGATCCATAACGGATTTTGTGTTAAACCCAATTTTTAATGCGTACCTAGATAAACTTAACCTATACATGCTTAAAAAGAAATAAACATCTCAAAATAGACTAAACAACATGAAAACTGAAAAAAAAGTTATTTTTTTACAAGAAAAAAACATAATATTGACAAGAATTCGTCTTAATTAAAAAATATATATATATATAACTTTTTTTTGTATATACCTTAAAAAAAATGTCCGAAAACAATGACTTGAAACTGGCACATTTTGTTCACGTTATTATTTATGTACTTTTTCAACTTAACTTTTGTAAAAATTATTAGCTAAATAATTAATTATAAGCCCAACGACACCGGCTGGTTAACGTACTTAATCGTTACAAAAAATGACTTGAACAAATAAACGACTAAATGAAAATTACAGACTTTTCAAGCTTACGGTTAAATATAAGCTCAAAAATATATTATAATTATAACACTAAAATTTAAAATATTTGGCATACAGTTATATAATATATTATTTCAACACGCTACGTTTTTTGTTTAGTACTTTAGAACACTCATGAAAATTGAGAAAACAAAAATTATTAGATAAATTGGCGATAATATATATATTTTTATGATGATGACGGTTTTTGAATATGGCATCAAAATAAAAAAAATGACAAAAAAAACTTTTCCCTTCATCTTTGCGTCTTCGTTTAGATTTGATTTTCAGATGCTGATGCGAACGCTCTGCTGATTAAAAAGTATTATTTTTTGTCCCTAAAAAAATCTTTGGCCACAATTTTTCTTTTTTACACACAAACTGACTCTGTTGTTTTCATATAAAGCTTCTTCGATATTTTTTTGTTTGGTTATTTATACTATATACTTTATACAAATTGATTATACTTTTTTTTTCTTTTGACTTTGTTGATAGATATAAATCGAAACGATCCTAATGGACGGTCGAGCAAAAAGAGAGAGAATATTGGTAACACACGACGAGAGATAGTATATAGAAAAAAAATGTGGAGCAGTTTTTTGTTAAATGGAGTGGTTCCTCTCTCTCTCTTTAGTGGTGTGAGGCGGCAGTAACGAGATGCCCCATGGACTGCTGCTGCAGCTTCCACATTTTACGCATTCTCGCCTCCTTCGGATTGTAGTGGTAGTCGGGGTACTTCTTCTTGTGGTCATCGTTTGCTCGACGCGCTGCGTTGAAGTATTTTGCCTGCGCACAAGAAATTACCAATTAAGTAACTTCAACTTGACTTACAATTAAAAGTTAATCATGCCAAGTCCACTATGAACCCACCTTGACCTCATCAGTGAGGTTCTTCCACATGAGCCCAAGCCTGACGCTAATCTCCTTATTGCTCTCGTTCGGAAACTGGCTGGCCAACTGTCTCCTCCACTCGTTCGCAAAGATCATGAAAGAATTTGGCGGTCTGGGGATCTTCTCCTTCTGATGATCCATTCCACTGGGGGATGACACCAAGAGCGGCTCCTTCACCTCCTCCTTCACGTCCCGCGGCGGCGTCGTTATCTGATCCTCGTCCTGATCCACACTGCTCGGCTCGATGTTTATCGTCATCATCAGCTCGCTTGTCAAGTCGCTCGGCTTGTCTTGCATTGGCTGCTCCTGGTCCGCTGACTCCTCCTTCACGCTCGCGTTCTGCGCACCTCGGCTGTTACTCAGTCGCAACTTGCGCTTCATCTACAGATCAAAACAAGTTACATTGAAACTTAAAATTCATTTAAATAATCACAAAAGCATTTAATTAAACCCAACCCACCTCATTATCATAGCTAACGGTCCTAGCCCGTTTCCGTCTCCTCCCGAACGCCTTCTGAACAACGGGCGGCGGCGGCGGAGTCCTCTCCTCGCCCCCTCCCCCTCCACCATTCTCAGTCCCTCCACCTTCCCCATCCTCTTCCCCACCCTGTCCTCCTCCCCCTTCCTCCATCTCCTCCTCCCCATCACCCCCTCCAAAAGTCTCCTCCCTGGACGACTGCTGCTGTTGCTGCTGATCCCTCCCATCCCTCTTGGACCGAACGTTACTCAACCCTTTAATCTGAAGATCCTCCGCCGCGGCCAACAGCCGCTGCATGCAAGTCTCCGCGACCATGACCTCACCCCTGTACATAAACTCGACGATAGACCGGATATCGTCAAAGTCGTAACCGTTCATGATGATGATTGGATGGGGCGTCGACTCGTGCGTGTCAAACAGTTCCTGGAAATACGGGGAGCACGCACCCAACACGATCTTGTGCGCTTTCAGGAAACGACCTTGACATGATATCGTCACGTCCACGTGCTGCTCGCGCTCGAACTGATCCGCAAACACCTGCCACGCAAAATTAATTAACCTCATTAAGTACAGGAAAACATAATTTGACTTAATTAAATCAAAATGAGCAAAAACAAACCTGAACAAGATTCTTGGTGTGGTTATTCCACCTGAGACTGAACTGTTGCGGCGACATGATTGATTCCTCTTCAAAATGACTTTAAAAATCTGACGCAATTACTCCCAACACGACTAGATACACTAGTACCTGCGAAATAATTAAATTCACCATTAAACCCAAAACAAATTAAAACCAACTGCAACAAGTGAACTGACTAGGTATTGTTTGTTTACTCACGACGATAATATAATAAGCTCGATTGTTTGTATTATCCTCCACTGCCCCACACAAGTTGTACGCGTACTTTTCCAGACACAACTTGTCTCGATGTCGTCAGTACATTTCCAGAAAAAAAAAACAGAAGCTAACAAAAAACGTTTCTGTTTCAGTGAAAGTCGACTCAAAAATTCAATTGCACTTTGTTTTGTCAAACAATGGGACTGGCTGTTCTCTGCAAAACAGACAAAGAAATAAAAAAAGGAAATCAGAACCGAAAATTTGCCACGTATTCAAATAAATTTTAACCTTCTTCCTAAACAAATTATTGCATACGCACATTAACGAGTATGTACATAGATCTTCTGCACCAAAACCCAATTAGCAAATAAGAAACAATGGGAATCACAATTAACGAAAAAGCTAAATTAGACTCAAGGTCCGTTATAAAAATAACCTATTGTTTGAGAGCAGCAAGCAGAGCACATATCACTCTTGCTCCGTATTGTTTAATTGCTACATTAACAACAAAAGCGGATGATTCTATGAAGAAATTTCTAGTCATTGTTCACTACTCTCAATAGCTTTTTATTGCACAACACCTCGACTCATGCACAAAAACAAAATTCACCGTTTGCTTCAAAGAATCTCTGATCACTTATCTGTGAGCGATATGTATAAATTTTAGTTGGAAACAATGGAAAAACGATTCCACAGAAAAACCCGGTGGTCTTTACGACCGTCGCTTATCTGAACTATGAGCTAATAATATATGCAGCAAAAACAAAAGAAGTATAGATGCGCGCATTGTTACGTCTGCTCCTCCAACTTACTAAACATATCCGCATTGTTTAACCTTGACGAGTTCTAACGCACACACGTAACCGTGCACATACTTATCCAAAACTAGAATACATGGCAGAAAAAACGGCTCTAACACGTTAAAATTTTTTTACATACCTAACCCATACGTACATATACGCGGATTTTCCTTATTGCAGTTTTCGCTCAGAGTCTATCCATAAGTTATACTCTTAAACAATCCATTCTAACAATCAGGGTAGTTGGAAAACGATTATCTTTCCTATCTGAATATGTACGTACGTATAGACTGCATATTATTAGAGCATCCAAACAGAACGCAAACAAGTTCCATGATAAACGAGAAGAGTGTGTTAGATGTGTGACGACGACGAAAAATGTGATGAACACAGTTCCATTCATTTCATTCCATTCAAGTCGAAAAATACATAATGCATTAAGAATCTACTGTACTGGGATAAATAATTAGTTTCGTTTAGAATGATCCTTTCTGCTGCTGCTGCTCCTGAGCATCATCATACTAACTTATTATACTCAACAACATAACAGCAGCAGCAACAGACCAGAGAGCGAAGCAAGTAACGATGATGCCATTGTTGACCTTGGATAACAATGAAGCGCTTATTATTATACAGAGGCTCTACTCGCGTTATATATACGAAAACCCTATAAACTAAGAGCGTAGTGTAAATAAAAGTCTACTAAAACCACCCATATGACCAACAATATAAAGCAGTAAAAATGGTTCTTCTTTCTTCCTCCTCCTACATTTAAACAAACTATGATGATCGTTAACATGAATAAACTACCGACACACAGACATAACACTACACTAATTTGTTGAGATGATGATGCTCCTTTTCGTACGACAAAGTCGCGAGCAAGTTTATAATATGTGGAGCAGTAGTAGACATATTCTTCATACCTATTTATATGGCTTATGAAAAATCTCTAATCCAGAGAGTCGAAAGAAAACTTGAATTAGTGGATGTCTCGCGTTTTGTTAAGCTTCTAATTTCTGCTCGCTCTTGCTCCTTCTCATTCTTCTAATCATCAAGATGAATGATTTGTACGTAATAAATTATCGCTGCTAACTATCCTGTTTTTTTGGTGAGATCTACGGTTTTTACATACACACACCCTAAAGATTACTTAATTATTTAATTGTGCACACGTCTGGAAATTTGTTTGCTTACGAAATTACTTATGAACATTTAGCTAAAATAACAATGTCCGCCCACCACAGCTACCCACCACGTTACCTCCCCCCAACCAACAATTAAAAACTTTTGAATTGATTAATTTTTCTTACCAAATATTTCTACTCAGTCATGAACACAGCAAAAGTTCCCAACAATGCAATTCGATTCCATCAGCAAAAAAATGAACAAACCAGGAAAACTTTTTTTTTCTCCAACAATCAAGCAAAATAATTACAGGCTTTCAACAAACAAGCTATATAATTCCACTCGTCTCTAGTCCCAAACCCCTTTTAACTCCAACACTGCCTGATTATTAAATTAAACCAGTTTTCTACAATTCCGCACTGTTGTGAGATCATCCACAGACTCCTATCTATGTACTGCTATTAATTTAACTTACCCCACATTTAAACATAAACTCCTCTGGACCACAAAATCCTACACCACCACATGCACTATACCACCACTAAATTCCCAATAATGCAAACTAGCGCTACGATGTAGAGTATACCCACTTAACCTACCATGCTCACAATTTTATCCAGAGCCATGATCCTAAATCCTAACAGAGAGACAGAGCATCTATTCCACACGACACTCCGACTCTCCTCTCATTATTCACATTCAATAATGAAAACCCCCCACAACATGATCCAAAAGAGAATCGTTATTAAAAAACAGTTTTACAATTTTAAACACAGTTAATCTCAGTGTGTGAGCTCTCTCGTCTCCTTTGCATACGTTCCAACAAACAAGCCAGCAGCACACGTCTTATTTATCCAGAAGAGACATAGAGAACCAAGCGCAGAGACAAAAATACTTTATTTTATAATACTAAAAAACTACATAGACATGTTATAAGTACGAGCGCAGAAGAGCAGTGTGCAAAGAAAGATATTTTATTATTTATCCCACTGTTGCGAGCTACTATATTCATACTACACACAATCAATTGATAAAGTCACGTTGCCCGATCAAGCGTCTCCACTACCACTGCACTGTCTCTCTCTCTGTCTATTAGTTAGTTAGCATCTCTTACAGTTATAGTTTCCAACAAACGAATAGGATTGTTAAAACGCATACTAACTTGTGTATACCACACAAACAATAAAGCACATTAAAAAATGTCTCAATAATGAATCATATCTTATCCTCTCTCTCTCTGAGGTTTATATATATTTTCGTTGTACGCAGTAGTTATCCTGTTTCGTGTTGGTTTTTATTATGACTCTCTCGTTTGTTCTGTTACTGCTGCTGGAACAATATGGATTGATAAATTTCTCACTCTCAACAACGCTATTTACAATAAGTCTGTATCCATTTTTTACACTCTCTCGTATTATTGCTCAGAGAGAGCCACAGAACCCAGCATCCTCCTCCTCCTCTTATCAGACATCATTATTGTTGACGTTGTGACAATCACGTATATTCCACACAACACACTACTCTCAGATAAATAGCTATAATATTTGCTCTCTCTCTCAAAAAATCATCATGTATATTATCGACGAGTTTTATTTTTTTACGTGCAATGGCTTTATCAATAATGGGGATTGTTCGTGGTGGATTTTTTTATGAGCTATTCGGAACATGATTAGCGCATGAGTTTTGTAACATAAGTAGAAATGAACTTTACAAAAAATTATTTTCCACAACGTACAATTAAAATGTGAAAGAAAGAAAGGCCAAAGAGTTCAGATCCATTTTCAAAATAATAATCGCCAATAATAATAATTCTCGAAAAACAATAAGTACTTCTGCATCACAACTACTACGTACTTAAATATATATTCCAAACCATCAAACCTCTTTATCTTTAACCAATCCATCCACCACATTTTTCCTCTTTTCTCTCTGTCCTCTGTTGTTTTGTCATAATGAACATTATAGCTAACTACAAAAATATACCCCATTAAACAATCCGCTGAAAAGCGTACATATAATATTCTCCATTCAGACAATGGCGTGTGTTGCAACTTTTAATATACACACACAGATTAGCAACGATACATAATAAATATGGTCCTTGTTCGTCACAGAAAACAGATTATTTATTCGAGTACTAGTACGATCACCATCATCATACATTTTTTTGAAGCTGCTTCTGTGTTCCGTCTCTTTCTGATCACAATGAAAAACACATAATCTCTCAGTCTCTCCGTAATAATAACATTTATAAAACGTACAATGATAATCACAACGATATATAATAATAAGAAAGAAGAGTGAAATCGCAACAAGAAAGAAAAGAAGAAAGAAAGGACATTATCATCTCATATATGAGTATCGCGTAAAGAATGTTTAAGCAGTCTCTAAAAAAGACCCCATCTTACTTCTTAGTGTCTATTATTATCAGAGACGATACATTTCGTATGACATAATCGCAACAGCTAACAGCAGCTAGAGCCATACGTACTTAAGAATATAAGCTCTGTTGTTGCACGTTTTTGTCTTTTAATACTCATCTCTCTCTACAACTCCATTGTATAGAGTGTGTGTGTGCTCTAAATAATCTTATTTTTTTATCGGGTGTGCAGATTCTTGAAGACGCGTCATTATGAACATTTTGTTTTCTGCAGCAGCGATAACGCAGAGAGAGAGAGAGCAGTTTTTTAAAGATTACTAATACGGATCATTATGTAACGTTGCATTGTAGTCGAGCAAGCAGTTTCTTTTTCAATTGTATAAAATATTCCACTAGATTCATTTCTCTTAATAAAACAAAATCCTTATTTGATGTACGTAGGTATCCACTTTCCAATAATTATTCCAATAATATTGATCGTTTTTATCGAATTTTATACATGCAACACACTAAACTCGAAATAAAGAGTACCTCCATTTTCATGCGCTTCCAACTTTCTCCACTCAAACTACCTCATATTTTTGACTTATCCTTTCCGATAAATTGCGCAACAATCCCAAAAACTCTTTACCATAAAAATTTAAATAAACGTCCGCCGAGAGTCATCCTCAAAAAAAATGCATTATGAATTATATGGAAATGAGGTGGGGTGGGCGCATGCGCAATTACCGACCTTGAAAAACGGAAATAATAAATACAATTTGTAAATCAGAACCTACAATCTACCAATCCATTGTCCCGTTTTCAAACCTAATTCTTGTGGGGCATCTTAAGAATATCCTAAACAATGAGCAATGCAACAATATGTTCCTCCTTCCTATCAGGCCAATGCTCTCGTTACAATTAAAACGTTAATCCAATTAAAAACAACTTACGTTTCCAAAACTGCTCCCGTTAAAACTCAAAATCCTGCCAACACAGCAGCGAACAATGGCACGACAAAAACCGCTGAATAATACGTATAAACTCGAGTATAAATGATTGTAAATCCTGTGAGCTGATGAACAAAATTAAAATAAATCACGATAACACGACGAATACGACGCTGCAAGTAGCAGAAGAGCTCTGTTTTGTAACACGAAGACTGAACAATAATAACTGGAGCACCACAAACAACAAACCTAAATTAGTTTTGTTGAAGAAGAGAGATATATGTATGAAGTGAGTGTGTAAAACTGAACAACAGTTGAACGCGACACAAGATGACGATATGAATGTTGATGATGATTATATGATGACGATGATGATGAGAGTTATGTTGAAAAGTAAACGATTGGAACAACGAACCAACTCAGAGAGCAAAGTCAAGTAGACAACAGAGAGAACAACGAAAACGCTGCCTTCTTTCTTTAAACTATTTTAACTAAACATTTTTTTCCAACAACACTACGTTCGTATTGTATATCTCTCTCTCTCTGTCCAATAATAAAGTAGAGGTCTAGTAGGAATCCTCTGCTCTGTTCTGTCTCGATTATATCACATTATTGAGCGTAGTGATAAGTGTACACAATGCTCCACAATGCACACAGGAATATTATTTCCACAGGCAAGGATTCAATGTACAAGAGCTTGATAGTGTCGAATGTGAGAGCTCCAACAAAAACGCATTATTGCCAAGAATGAACCTCTGCCAAAAAAGCGGAGCACGAGAGTTCCGAAAATATACACACGTAATAATTTTCTCCCCTTTTAAAAACTATCCACCACCACCACTGCTTTAGTTCAACAAACAACGAGACCCCGTTTGTATGTGTCTCTTTACGAAACGATCCTACCCGAATATCCCTTTCCTTCCAGATTCGGGCTTTTTACAACAACAGGAGTAGCTGGTTCTCAAGCAGTAAAGCAACAGCAGCAGCGTTTCTCTCCTTCGTAGACTTCCTCTCTCTCTCCGCTTTTTAGAACACTTTGTTGCGATATTATTATAGCATTGTCACAATCCATACGAACAATTTTTGTTGTACATTGTAAGGAGTTAAAACAGAGGAGCAGCAGCGAAAACAGAACCAGAGCAATGGGTTTAAACGTATAGTTACTTTCGGTAAAAATAAATGGAGCATTGTCGTGTTTTTCTTCTCGACTCTCTCGTCTCTACTTCTACTCCTGCTCATCATACAATATATTTTATTTTTTTCGGGGAATTCACAATTCATTATACTGCTGTTGCTTTTGCTTGTGTGCTGTAGTAGTTTTTACGTGGGATGATCATGCTTCCTGCTTTCTCGGGTTTGAGACTAAATGCTCGCGTTGTTTCAACGTAATAAGTTGTGCTGTGTGGGGGATTTTCCATTGTGAGTGGAGGTTGGAGGAAACCTACAAAACCGAGCAACTCGGAGGAGGAGGAGAGGACGACACACAAGACAAGCTGTGCTCTAATTATTATTTTAAGCTTTTGTTGGAGTCGAGGAGCAAAAACTCATGACTCATCCGACATGATTTTGTATGCGGGGCGACGTGAGAATAGTAAAAGTTTCTGAAACAATTGCTCATAATAAATCGACCACAATTGTTTATGCTGCATTGGCGTTTAATATGAGAAAACAAACAAAAAATTGACCTCTTCCATTGTAGAGAAGAAACGAGAAATTGATTAAAAACCCGAACGAGTCCAACAATGCTCGCGCACACCCGCCTACACGATCGCCATACTCCCCCTTTTTCCCTCTCCCTACCAAACCAACAACCAACCTGGCATTATCGTATTCCTCTCTCACAATCAACACTCCATTAGAGAGAAAACTCAGTTCAGTTTCTCTCTTCGGTAGAACAATGAAACGTGATAGTCCGCGGTGTACATATATTTCCACCCAACAATATCGATTTTCCTCCATGAGCATGAAAAACGACGACCGAAAAGGTGAGCAATGAGCAGCAAACCCAACAATGCGCTGCTTTCTCCTTCTCCCTCATATTCTCTTTCCCTTTTCGTTCCCATTTAAAAAAAGCAGAAAATCCCCAATAATAAGAGCACATACACAGAGAAGGATAAAAAATCGATATCATAAATACATGCATCATTCATCATCGCATATTTATTCATCAGCATCGCATATTATTTCATTATTGCTGGAGGCGCTCTTCTCTGGGTACACCTATCTCTCTCTCCGGTCATTGTCGGCGGCTCACAAAAGCTTAAGCTGCAGCACCGGACTAAAAGATGTTTACGTAAACACAACATATTTGTATGTATAGTCATAAAATAATGGAACACTGTATACTCTCGCGTAATTTGTAATAAAAAATAACATCACAACAATCCGTTTTCATTTATTCCCTTTTCTCCACATTAAAAAAACAAAACTCTCAATTAAAAAGTGTCACGTTTTTTGAGCATTATTATGTATTACGTATTATGGTTAAACGGAAGCATCCAAAAATATATATTATGTTGATATAACCCACGTGAAATGATATTTGACACGTGAACCTTTCAGTTTGTCTAAATGTGTGTGTTTTTTTCAGAGAATAGCAAACTGTTCGTAAAGCAACGACCTGATTTTGTAGTACTCCTCAACCAGTCCGTCACACTCTACCACTATCTCCTTGCTATCAGAGTGCTGGAAAATACAAACAAAATTAAAACATTATTTTAATGCGTTTATAAAGAATTTATTTCCAAGATGTATGCAGTAAAATATATTTATGAGCTCACCCTCTGAATGTACACAACCCCGTGTTCACACTTGACACTGAGGACCTTATCGTTATATTCAGCCTCAATTCCGTGCTTACTCAGTATCTGCTTGAATTCCGACAGTCTTAGTTTGTTGACGAAGAGCGGGGGTCGTTTCATCACGGAGGATTTGGACGCAGGCGTCAACGGGTACAGTCTTGGGGCGTCCACTGTGAATGGGTCTAAAAATACAAAAGCAATAATTAATTATGCAATGAAGGTTGTGGACATTTCCAAATAAATTACAACTTCATATAAGCTACTCACCTTCAGTCTTCTTGTTATTCTCATCCTGACTCCCAACCCGACAGTCGACCCACGAAAGGTCCATTCCTCGTAACTTCTTGAAATCCAGTTCACACGTTAGCTGCTCCGATAAAGTTACCTATATAAAAATAATTCCCTATTAGGATAATTGCATACGAGAGTATATTATGATTAAGTAAATGTGGAGCGCATCCCACCTGTAGCAATTCACTCCCACTGGTAAGTTCAACAACGTCCCCAATCCCGGGCCTAAAAATTTTAGAATTAGGAAGAATACTTTGGCAAAGAGTTCCGAACGCGAGCGTCTCATTTGGATTCCCACGCACCAACACCAGCTTTTGTGGTTCCATCTGCAATAAATATACACATGTGTTAAATTGAACGAAACTTGTAGAAAAGCAAAGAAAAATCCTCCACATGTTATCATCCAACTCACCTCCTTAACGATCCTCCCACTGGCCTCAACATCGGACCTCCCCTCAAACTCGATAAAGTGCACCCCACAATTAACGACAAACTGCTGAGTAACGCAAACATACTTAACGCCACCACCCCTCCCCCCACCCTCCAACTTCCTCTTCCTCCCCCCATCAAAGTTATTATTATTCCTATAGTCCTTATCCTCCCCATCCCTCCCAACATCCTGACACCTAACTTTCCCCCTAACCTCAACACTAACAGTCCTCCCAGGCACATGCCCTTCGATAAGCGTCCTCGCCAACGTCCCCGGACTAGTTTTACACGTCAACACGACACTACTGTGCGGATCCTGACACCACTGCAGAAACAGGTCCCTGGAGAACCCAGACTCTAAGTCAGGTGTGCTCGTGATAACAACTTTCGGGGAGGGCACCTGCGCCAGCTCGACTAGAGTGTGGCATACCACCACGTTACGGAGCTGGAACGGGTTCACGCGGGTTGAGTCGTACGACTTTTGCAGCTTCTCACCCATCCACTCGATCTACGACAGAAAAATTTTCAATGAGTTTAATTGAGTAATTTAATGGCTAATTATAACTTGAGTTAGTTAGTTTGCTTACCTGTTCTTTGGCAAACTCGAGAACGTTGAAAGCGACGTTATTGAGAAAGACTAGCGAGTACATGGCGAGCCCGGAGTCCTTCATCCTCCACATTTGATCTAGCATCAGCGTCAGTTCCAGAGATCTCCCAGCGGTGTCGGTAGCTATCAGCACGTTACCGCCCATTCGCAGCGTCTGCGTTAAAACACCTACACAAAAAGCAAATTTATTTTAAGCAAACATTTTTAACATGTCTTAACATTAAAATCATCAGTTTTTCCATCCACCAACCCATAAGCATCTCATCCCGTTTCCTCCTCTTCTCCTGTACGCAAAGAGAGTTGAGCGAGTTGGTGATAAGTGTCCCAACCCTCCCAACACCCCCTACCTCGAATCCATTGAGATGTCTCTCCTTCTTGTTATTATGATCGATAGCGTAGTAAATATCGTCTTCGCCCGACTTTGAGATTTTCCAGACAGCACCGCCCAGCGTGTGACCCGCCTGCAGCGCCGTTATGCTTATGCCTTGACCTTTACCTGGAAATCAATTGTACATAAAAATCGATCATGAACAAAACTACCCAGCATACCAAGCGTTGTTTCTTATTTAGTACATAATTAAATAAGTACTCCTTTACCCTTCATCGCGACAGCCTGCCCATACTGACACGGCACAATCTTATCGCACGCGTTATCGATATCGTCCAAGTTGAACATGGAAAACTCCCTCGTGTTGTGGTGATTCAGGTAGCAGTCGTACAGGAACATTTGCCCCATTTTCCAAACGGGTACTGTCGCGTACACCGGACACTTGAGACCGCATTTCCCCACCGCGTATGCTAACGAACCAAGATGTGTGTTATCCGAGTGGCTTATCAACACTGCGTCTATCTTCTCAGCGACCCTGCAAGTTTCATACAAAACAATAGGAGTTTTAGACATTTCGTTTGTCATTGTTCAATTGTGCATTTTTTCTAAAATCATGCTTCCTAATAGTTCCTAACTTTTCCTGGTCATGATTGATTTTTCTACCTGCATACAGTTCATTCTACTTTCCTAATAATTTCTTAGAACATTTCATGTTTCTGTTCTGTCTGTCATTTCTGTCCTAATTTCATGTTTTTCAAGCGAAGCGATAGCAGTATTACGAAAGCATGCTAGAAAAATCATAAAATATCATACCATCCAATAAACCAAAGGAAAAGCGACCAAGACCTAAATATATCGAGTATCAATGTGCCCCATAAATCCTAACACACGCTATTATTCCAATCGCCACACACACGTTCCACAACTTCCTGTCCCGTCTTTCTCCTCCTCCCACGCAAATGAACGCTATAACAAGCCGCTTTGTTCATTATCTAACGAAAAACGCTTAATCGCCAATACCACCACGTCTCCGCTACTACGCACCTTCCATCATATCGACTCAACAACAAACAACAAGCACTCTAACTCGGAATCTGTCCTCCTCTCCACCACCACCACGCACACCATATAATCCAGATAAGAGTTTAAATAAAACTGACCATAACCTGAAATAACGCGACCCAGTCGCCAGATAGAGCAGACTAGAGAGAAAAACAAAGTTTTATATCTCTAAATGAATTTTGATGATGAGACAAGCATGAAAATAATAAAAAATGTAAAGAAGTATCAAGCGAGAGACAGACAGATAGATAGAACAGAGAGGTTTCGCTGAGAGCGCAGCGACAACAGACTCCCCAACTTCCCATTATAAGCGCATACGCATATGAGAGATGCATAGACTAACACGCTATTCCAGAAAGAAAGTGTAACGGTGATGCCAGCCAGCGAGCGAGATGAACAAAGAAACGTGTCAACAAACAAGACGATAACGTGTAACAGCAGCCGAGCAGCCCTATAAGTTTTTTTTTTTGACGTCAGAGGAGAAGGAGGAGCTGAAAATTAATATAACTGGCGACTCTGTTCTGTACTCTGTTCTGCTGCTGGCTTCTGGCAAAATATAAAAGGTAAAGTTTTACAACAACAGATTGTGTTATAAGAGCAAAAAGCACTGTGTGTAGTAGTGTATACGTATATTATTAACGTAACGAAAAAACGGGGAACTTGATACGAAGTTATATATCTCTGTATGGAAAACACTCATGTGAAGTTGCTGCTTTGCTGCTGCTGCCAAAATAAAAACTCATTGTTACGAGTACATATACACTGTTACGGCGATATATCAGACAGGAATACTTACTACTACGTTGTTTGTACTAAACTTAACACTTTTTCGAGCGAGAGCTGAGCAGAGAATATTTTATAAAGACAAGTTTTGTCAGATAGATAGAAATAGAGAGAGGAATACAGAAAGAGAGGTAAAAAGAGTGAAACACCACGACATACTATACTATTCCTACCTACCTTACGTTATATACTCGCTTCTTTTATAATAGCATGAATAAGTAAATAGCGTTTTCTAATTTAACCTTTTTTCCTTACTAGAGCTGTGTAATAACAGCAAAGAGATCTGTTCCCTGTTCCTAAATTCCTAATGTACCCTGCCTACGCAAAAATATATACTCTACTTTTTTTCTACCTACACATATGCGATTAATACAAGACATTACACACGAATTCATAATGTATATAGCCCGTTATACGAAAAAATAGAAAACTTATCACAAAATCAAAAAGGTAAAAGATGATTGTTGAAAAAAATAAAGAAAAATTAATTTAAAAAATATGTATTCAGAATTACTTTCCCAACCGGTCTCGAATCTCTCCGCTAAAATGCTCATCCCATCCCGTATCCAGAAGAAATCTAAAATCATCTATTTGGAGGAGATAACAGGGAGGACTCTCGTTCTGAGCACCTGACAAGACCTGCAGGCGGATTATCGATGTCATAATTGGCTTGTGTTATATATATACCCTAACTCTAATTTTAAATGTGCTTGTAAATGCAATTATGACATCAGGTTAAGTATATATAAAAAACGCGGAGAGATAGAAGATATACAAAAATACGTAGTTATAATATTTAAACGATTGTAGTTGGAAAATGTCTCAACATGTTTATCTCGTTCTCGGAACTAAAATTATTATAACGCGAGCGTACGCGTGTCGAGTATATTGTGTCTTTAAATTTAATCAGCTATAACAGCTGCTGCTGTAAAATATATAATGTGAGTAGCAGTTAGGAAATGTTTTGTTGGAGGTTTCGTTTTTCTGGAAGAAGAGTAATAAGTTTTTATATTGTAAACGAAAGAGTTGGAAAAAAACATTCTTTTGCTCCTGTCGTGAGGCTTTGACTTCTTGAAACGGAATGATGGGCTATTGGAGGAACGTAGTTGTGAAGAACCTCACAGGTTTGCGTTTGTGAAAGGAAAAAAGTGAATGCACGGGCAAGATACGGAATCGTCAGATGAGCTCGTTTTCTAATATGAGTGGGGTGGCCACACGGTCAACAATGAGTCAGTCAGTGTGGATGGGATATAGGCGGACGATATTATAAGCTAAAACGCATAATACTTTTTTTTCAATGAATTATGTATCGGAATATCTCACTAATGTTTTTTAACAAATGTCGTATTTTGAACTGATGACGTAAATGGGTTACTCAAGCCATTTCATGCAATGGATTTTTAAAGTTAAACCGGAAATATAACGCTTTTCGTCTGCTTCAACGAGAACTTAAAATTGCCTAACCAAAATTGGGTAAAGATGGTTTATTACGGTTTATAAGACATTTTTACAGATCATGAGGTTTTGGCGGGTTATGAACTAGTACATTAAAATTTTATAAACGCAAAAGGTGCATGTACTATGTTCAGAGTTCATCATAGTATTTCTTACATGTATTTATGCGGACTGATAAATTCTCAGTGAGAATGTATTTATGTACTTACCATATCACAAGTTGATATTTTCTGTCTGCTACAAACTTGCACTCTATTCTAGTAAGCGAAAAGTGTAAAACTAGCTGAAAAGAGAAATGAAACAACGAGCGAGCATGTTTACCAAAAGCCGTGTAGCACGTTTCAATGTTTTCTAAAGCTCTTGTCACCTTTTTTCTCGGCTCTCCTTTGCAATCGCAAGAACGGCTGACTGCTTGTTGATTTTTTTACCTGGCTCAGATTTTCATGTACCTCGTTGGTCAAGTATCTAATAACAGTGCTTTGTTCTCTGTTGCTGCTATTTAATGCACAGTATAGAAATAATTTTTCATGAGACAGTCAAGTAAATTAGAGTAGGAGACACGGTCCTGAAATCTTAACTGAAATGGATGACGCAACTGTCCAGAGGTGTGTGGTTGGCGACTGCGAGTACAACCCGGAAAGCGGAAAGCAGGCACCCGAGCTGGATGACACGATACACTTTTACAATTTCCCTGCACGTGCGTCAAGACCTGGAGACAGACTGCAGCGGGTCAAGTTTATCGAGTTCGTCAGGGTGTCGATGGGGTCAGTTTTGATATGAATTACATATTTACTCTCATGCTCGAAATAATTACCGATTGTATAACTTTAATAAGTTCACCTTCAAATTTGTTTACAGACACGACCCAAAGTCACCGTCATCCTGGACGCCATCGCCGAACGACAAGATATGCAGCAATCATTTTGTGAGGAACTGCAAGAGCGAGCACCCGAACAAGTCTAATTTTGCCCCTACGATTTTCCCTGAGAGCTTGAGGAGCGTTCCACCTCGGATTATCTACGACCTCAGGGACCTCGTGTGCTGGTGGATCAAGGTAACTAATTAAACTTACTACTCACATCAAATTTAATCAATTACTCAATTGACATAATGATATACATAGGTATTTCCCACGTTATTCTTCCCTTAACAGGAAGGAGAAGCGCAGTTCCCCCAAATGCTCCCGATTGTCGAGGCGGATCCCCTCCCCCCATCCATACTCCCCTCCATACCTCCCAAGAAACCGAAACCAGACGAAAAGCAGCAGCAACACCCACCCCGCACAATAAAATCACTAACGTTAGTAGAAATGGACGTATCATCGGAGCCCCACCCGTTCGCAAAAACCTACATCCGCGTCAACAAGGACCTAACGTTCAAAGCGTGCATGAAGAACACCCTAGTACCTGCGCACTCTGTCCTAGGCGAAACCGAGAAAATTTGCCAGATTGGCTCAGTGTACGAATTCCAAACCGCACTCGAAAGACTGATGAACCTGAACCTGTGCATAGGGATAAGCACCGCAGGTATAAACAGATTTCCTCCCGAGATGAAGGGCAGAGTTGAGAAAATTATCGTGGACGGGAAGGAGACGGAGAGACTCGTGTCGAACGACTGCGAGGTCGTCGCTGGGATCAAAGTTTGCGCAGAGTGCAAGAAACTTTGGAACGGGGTGTACAAGTACGCCCAGTACTCCAGGAAGAAGGTTGAGGTGGTTGAAGAAGAGGAGGAGGAAGAGGAATCGGAGGGGGAACAGTTGACTGTTGAGCAGAGACTCCAAAAGTGTGAACGGGTGATTGAGAATTATAAATCTGAGGTTTGCAAGCTGCTTGGGCAGAACCAGGAGCTCAAGGATAGGATACTCATTCTGAAGGAGGCGCTGCGGCAGGAGGAGGGCGAGAAAATTGTAGATAGGAGGAGGAAATTTGATGCTCGGGAACGTGGTGGGTGTGGTGGAGGTGACAGTGATGTTGAGGTGGTGGATGAGGAGGTGACCAGTGGGGGGAAGAAGCCAAGGAAAGAATCTGACTGTATTCCTAATGAAGATGGCGTGAGTGAACATGGCAGTGTAGACCAATTTATCCCGTCACTTTCACCGAACAAACCAATGACCACCGCACCTCGAATCCTAAAGCAGCCACGAAAGTCTACTCCGAAAGCTGCAGTAACTCCACAACAGCCAACTACACCCTCCCAACCGATCAAACCAGCAGCTAACCCCACCCCGACATCATCCGAAACAGCCGCCCAACAAAAACCTGTAACACGAAAAGTGCTGAAGATAACCCCAGAGCAGGCGCTCCTCCTCCGCAACTTGACAACGACAAACGCGTCAGGGAACGTGATTCGCGTGCATGCCTCACAGGTCGCGTCGATCAACAAGATACTCGGACGGACGAGCACTCCACCTGGTTGTCCACAACCACCTCAACCGTCAACCAGTGCCGTACAAAAGACTCGAGTGCCACCACCGACAAGTCAAAAGCAAGTGATTAGAATAGTGGACAACAGAAAGGCAAGTAATGCGGAGAGCGGAGGAAATAAGGAAACTGCTGATGGTGGAGGTGAAGAACCCACGAAGAAAGTCATTACTGTTGTTAAAGTAGAGTGATTCATTATATTTTGTACGTTAGTTAAGATTTATTCAATAAAATTTTATACGGTTTTAAAAATATATAAAAAAATACGCATATACTAGCTAATTTCGTATTACGTTTATCGATCAACATCAAAACATGTAAAAAATATCTCATCTACCGCTTCCCCTTGCATCAAGACCCCCCACCACCTCCACTACTCCCCCCGATCCCGTACCCCATCTGAAATGCATCCTGTAGCGTGAGCACGCCAACCGGAATGTGAAGGAGCGGGTGACCAACAACTTGTTGCTGTTGACTCTGTCCATAGAAAACTTGTCCATTCTGCTGTTGTTGTTGTTGACCACTACTGTTCCTCCAATAATTAGGATTTATCTGCTGCTGCTGTTGATACCCACTTGTCGTGGAATTTTCAGGAGGTCCCTGAGGTTGCTGGTGTGGAAGCAGTTGAGACGCACCAACTAATTTCAGCTGCGGCGCTACAATTACAGGTGCCTGCACACTAGCCGGTTGCACTCCATATCCCAACTGGCCGTTAGAAGGAGCACTCCCACGCGATGCACGCTTATCACCACCAGGAGGCACGTACTCATCGTCAGTCTTATCGTTAGGGATCTCCTCTTCGCTTTCTTCCTCTTCTTCCTCATCCTTTTCTATAAATCTCTCAGGCACTTTCCTCTTCCTCCCCCGCCTGGACACTCCACCCACCGGAGTCTTCTTTGGTTTCTTCTTGTTCCGGTAAGAAACTCCAGTGCCACCGTGTTTCTAAAAGCGTTATAGCGTCACGTTATAACTACCGTTGCATTTATAATTTGTACAATAGTAGTACAAAGCATTGAAACAAACCTGACTCATCATGTGAATCCTCAAATTGCTCCTTTGCCTGAACCTCTTCCCACACAGTTCACAAGGAAAATCCCCCTCCACCCCGTCATGTATCTTCATGTGTTCCTTCAGATGAGCCCTCTGCGTAAAAAACTTGCCACAAACGCTGCACTGATTCGACTCATCCTTCGGTCTCTGTGAAACTGGAACGTGCGCCCGGATCTCGTGCCGATCTCTGTCCTGCTTCTTCACAAATCCCTTCCCGCAGCCGACAACTGTAATAACAGCAAAGGTCACAATTTATTCGAAACATTATAAATTATCTATCTATTTAGATAATATGTTTAATGTCACAAACTCCCTTACCTTCACAAAAGTACTTAAACTCGCTATTATGCCGTTGCACATGCTCCCTCATTGCTCTGTAAATGCTAAAAGTCTTCCCACACTCGGGACACTGGTAAGGCCTTTCCCCCGTATGACTCCGCAGGTGGGTAGTGAGATCGTTCTTGAATCTGTACGACTTTGGACAGTGGTCGCATTGGAACATTTTCCCACTACCACTGTTATCACTCCCTCCAACAGCGCTCTCCTCTACGCGACCCTGACTAACATCACCTCCACTTTTATCTTCCTCCTCCTCATCCGGACTAACACCTCCCCCGTCGAACCCTCCACAATCATCCCCATCATCTTCAAAAGTCTCATTTCCAACCCAATCACTATTCCCATCATTCGCACTGTTCGTCGTAGTGACACTCGTTGTTACAGAATTCGCCACACCACCTCCACCACTCTGAACACTCTCCTCCCGGACAACTTCCCTTCCTCCATCTCCCCCTCCAGTGACCATATGCGCCGAGTAAAAGTGTTTCTTGAGCACGCCCAGCGTCTCGAACACAAGTTCACACTGTCCACACTCGTAGTCGTACAACTCACTGTGTGTCATCTTGTGATTGGTCATGTCAGACTGGGTGCTGAAAACTAGCTGACACGCAGGGCACTTGAACACTGTTCCAGGTGGTGGCACTGTTTCCGATACATGGTTGTATCTTGACGCGGTGGTGCTCCCTCTTGGTCTACCGCGACCTCGACCACGGCCTCCTAAATGACAAAAACAAGGGATTTATAATCATTCGCTGGAATTTTCTTGTATAGGTTTAAATAGTGTGTATTGTGTATGCATGTTCACTCACGTCTTGCTGTATTCATGAGGAAGAAATGCTAAATTGCTTTGTGATAAGTCATTTAAATTAAGATAACGTTTGTGGAGCTGGAAGAGCAAAATTCGTTGTTTCTCGGGAATTGTTGGTACAGCTGAGCAGAAAGAGAGCACAACAACGAGGAATTAGACATGCGGTAGTGGCAAAAAAGCCAAACTGTATCTTTGTAAGAAAAGTTCATGCATGTCCAGAAAGTATCTTGCATGCAAAAGAGTAGACCATGCTATGCAAAAAACGATTAAATTATTTCATGCGAGTAGATTCATTTTAAACTTTTACTTTATTAACAGCCTAATATTAATCCCATAATAAAATCCTTAACCAATCTTCCTACAAACGCCACCCCGTTCCAACTCCTCATAGCTGGGCCTCAAGTTCCCCACCTCATCGTTAACGAGGCAGTATGCTAACCCATCCCAAATCTCGTACAGCCTCAGAGGATCCTCAACCTGAGGTGTTGTGGAAGGAGGAGATGGGGAAGGTTTCGGTGTCGTGGTGGTACTAGTACTGGTGAACTCTCTGGTCGTACTTTGAGTTGTGGTCGGTCTACTCGTAGTGGTACTGGTTGTCGTCGTTGTACTCGTTGTGCTCGTAGTTCCTGAAGTCGTTGGTGTCACTTCCGGTGGGGGTACTGCACTTGTATCCACCTGATCAGTCGAAGTCACCTGGACCGCACTCGTCGAGACATCACCAACCAGCTCACTTGTAACGGTCACTCCACCAACTTCACCTCCCACCTCCCCAACATGAGTACCTGGTACTCCAGCATCCACCCTCCCTTCAGTCCCGTTAGCATCCCTCCCCCCACTAAACCACCCAGTTTGCGAAAAGATCCCTTTCCCCTCAGGAGGAGCAAACGATAACGAGCTCACATCCCTTCCACCCGCACCCTCCAAACCCTCAACATCTCTCCTGCGTCTCCTCCTCCTCTTCTTAATCTCATCCCAACTGTACCTAACCTTCCCCCTCCTCTCCTTCCCCTTCCTCCCCCTCCCAAAAGCCCCAACGACACTAGAAGCCCTAACCCCACTCGCCACCCTATCCAACTGCGCCAACATGAACCTAAAGTCATCACCCCCACCGCCAACGACACTCCCCCTCACATACGGCAACAGAAGCTCAAACACTCCAAGATTCCCTCCAACCTGATCCCACAGCCCAGTGACCAGATCGCTCTCAAACAATCTCAAAACGACATCGTACGCGAGCATAAAGGAATTCGGGTCAACGCCAGAAAACGACTCGAAGCAAAACATGTACGTGATCTGGACAGCGTACCACATCAGCTCAGCAAATATCCACTTTCCAGGATTTATCCTCACTTCACTCGGAACCAAGTCACTCGAAGAGGTAAAGTCGAGCGTCCTCGCAACCTGACCATACGTCGCGTTGTACTCGTTCCAAACCGGTCGGGTTACCGAGATCGACTTTATCTGCAATTAATTCTGTAATTATCTTAAAATTTCTCACTTTACCCCAACAAATAATTTAATTAATTTAGCCAACCTCCATCCTCTCAGCACACTCAACCCGACGCCCACTCCCCCTCCCCCCAACAACGCACCCTTTCCTAAACCCCTCCGCCTTCGCCCTGCACTCTCCAAACCCTTTCCCAATCCCAGCGACAACTCCATCCCGAAATTCGACCCCACCCCCATCATAGCTCCTAGTAAAATACCCAAAGACCCTCAAAACGTCATCGAACAAGCTGTTCGAAGGCTCCGGAACCCCGCTCCCGTCCCTCTTAATCCGACTTCCAGGAACAGAAAATGGGTCCCTGAATAGCTCGTCAGGAACGAGCGCACTCGCTGTCGTCGCCACTTCTGATAGGATCCTGAACCATGTCGAGTCGTACGCCAGATCCTTGTGACCAATCACGCTGACGTGAGGATGACTCTGCTGCTGTGATCCTGCAACCTCGTCTGTGTGACTCCCCCACTTGACCAGTTCAAAGTCGATCTGCTGGCGGAGCAGCGTCAAGTGTGAGTCAAACAGGGGCGATGGGGTAGACTACACAAAAATGAATACTCAAATAATTTAATTTATTTCAACATAAAAAGTTTAATAATTATCCACCTCACCTTCCCAACCCACTTGTCAATCCCGGAAGTCTTGGCGTCAAACTCCAAAGTCTCCTCAAACGGAATCCTAACTTCAACGGACTCCTCCCCACTCTCCCAACTGCCCCCCGCCTCATCCTTCTCCGCCGAGAACTCCTCAAGTTCCCCAACCTCCGGCGCTTTAAAGTCAATACTCGGCCCCTCATCGAGAAGATCGTGATTCAACCTCCCGCTCAGCACCGACTCGATCACAGGCACGCTTTCAACAAGCGGAACCGTATCCTCATCACTCTCCCCATTCCCCAGCGTACTCGACGGCGCAGAGGAATCAGTAACGACTTTAAACATGGCAGGCTGAACGTCGTAAGGTCTCGCCGCACCCACATCCAAACGACCAGTCAACAAACTTGTGTTGTTCGTGTCGGTCTCCTCCAACGACAGAGTGTCGTCTTCAGCACTCTCGCTGTCGTGGGCGGGCGCTTCAGTTTCCTCTTCAGGTGCCTCAGTTGTTGTTGTGGTGGTGGTTGTTGTAGTTTTCGTTGCAGGTGCTTTAGTTGTTGTCGTTGCGTCTTTCTTAGAGCCGCGCTTATCGACAGCCTTTTCCGCACTTGAACTCTCCACCTCGTGAGTGATCTCCACCTCCAAGATCTCTTCGTCAACAAGAACCTCAGGTTCAGGAGTCGTAACGCCACGTTTCTCCATCAAACTGTTGTGCTCGAAAAGCATGTCGGTGGCGTTCGGCTCGGCGATGGCGTCCAGATAATGTGGAGTGCTGATGGTGGAGGGTTCTGGTGTCACATTTGTAACCTCCTGTGTTGGAGGAGCACCTGTCGTAGTAGTCGTTGTGGTGCTTGTCGTGTAGGTGGTGGTCACCTCCTCCGTTGTTGGCACACTTTCCTCCACCGGATTCCCCGTGAACAAGATAGCTTGAACTCCACCCGGAAACCTGGTGCAAGTGTACTCGTCCCGAAGACCTACGAACATCTCGCTACCCGACACGCACCCTGACGTTCTAGCTGTAAATCTGTGAAAAAATATAAATTAATTAAAAATTACAAATTAACAAGTACAATGTTTTTAAAATTTAAATTCCCAAACAACTTACACCCCAACACCGCAAACCTCATCGACGTCACTCCTCTTCTTGAGCATGACCCCACCAGTACACACGTCCATGTTAAGCCGATACATGCTCCCGTTCATACTGACCGTTAAAACGGGACTTGCCACGACCTCCTCGCTAAATGTTATAGATTTGAGCTCTCCTCCATTTCCATCAATCTCCACCTCCTGCGCTCCAGCAGATGAAAATATGTTTATAATTAATAGTACGACGACACACGTCAGTCTGTTCACTACACTCATTTTCTAAATATTTCTCGCATTCTTACGAGTTTCTTTAACTCTAATTCAATAAATTCGTTGTTCTTTTCTTTTCTGAATGAAAAATTGAATAGCCCATTGTTCTTTAACATTCCTGGAAGTCATTGCGCAATTAGCGACGACGTGGGTGCATTGTCACCAAATTTTCTTGGCAAATTTCCAATCGTGTGCACCTGTTGATTGCATCAAGCAGTCTGAGAGAAGCGTGGTTTCTTGCAAGCAGCAACAAAGGCCAAGATTTCAGCCAAAATTATGCGGTAAACCAAATAACACATGTGTGTGTACACAAACACATCTCAAATCTCACAACAACTCTGTCAAAATCCTGTTGCGCTTATAGTAATATTTTTTTACCTCAATATCAATTAAACTAATCGCATTAATTACTGTACCACAACAGCTCATACACGCACCTGTTCCCGATGTCCTTCAAATTCTTCCCGAGTGACGACGATCCCCCGACATCCTCAACCCAAAAAGATGAAGACCCCAACAAGCAGTTAGTAACCTCGAAGCAAGTAATCGTGTCAGAACTGCACTACAGCGTTACGGCAAAACTGAGATTGAACTCTTCTACCGCAATAACTGAACTGAAAAATTTGTCAGGCTTGAAGTTAAAGTGCGTTAATATCCCAGAGCTTGTGGGGATCGAAGGCCTCGTGACTGATAAGAGCGTGACGGAGATACTCGGGTCCACTTCCGATCTCAAGTCGGGCGTTTATGAAGGTAATAAGGAATTAAAGTAGTAACTAAACTTAATTATGGATTGTCTATGTCTGCTTATAGTGGAGTGGATGATAATTTGAGTAAATTTGTTAACAGGCGGTTTTAAAACGTGGGAGTGCACGTATGACTTGATATCGTATCTTCAGGACAATGAACTGGACATGTTACCTGAGAGGAGCTCGCCCCTGAGGATCCTCGACCTCGGATGCGGGTCTGGACTGTTAGGATTAAGTGTTTTGGAACTGGCGAGGAGGAGGAACATTGACGTTAGGGTCGACTTCCAGGATTATGTGAGTTCAGAAAGAGTTTTAAGTAATTTCAATTACTGAAGCACCACCATCTCATGATAATATGTGTTTCTCTGCCAGAACTCTGAGGTGCTTGATTACGTGACAATCCCGAACACGCTCCTAAACTTCAACGACGAGATAACGGCGACATGTCGCTACTTCTCTGGCGACTGGTCAAGTTTCAAGGATCTCGTTGGAGGAGAGGAAACTACCTCCAGATACGATTTGATTCTCTCGTCGGAAACCATCTACAACCTCGATTATTTCCCCAAGCTCATTGAGGTGATCAAGAAGACTTTGGGGGAGGGACCGGGGGCATGCTTGTAAGTTGGATAAACGTATTAATTGCGCATTTATTCTGTACTATAATGGATGCTATAAATGATCAAACTCGTTTATTCACAGGTACTTGGCAGCAAAGACGTTTTACTTTGGAGTCGGCGGCGGCACGAAAACCTTCCTGAGCATGATCGAGAAGGATGGGGAGCTGGAAGGCGAAACCGTTAGGCTTTTTAAAGAAGGTATGAAACGTGAAATAATACGCGTCCGAATAAAATGTGCTCAATAAAACTCAGTAAATTAAAAAAAAATCTCATCTCACTTACGTTTAACTTTTACGTTTATTTCGCCCATAATTTAGTAACCACTATTTTTACATGCATTGTCACGTGTAATAATAATAATACGTAAAAATAATAACATTACCAAACCTGCGATTAAGCTACAGGTCTGACCTTCTCGAGCAGCTTGATCTCCCCCTGGAGCTGTCTGATAAGCTTGTGAACGACAAAGAGCGTGAGCACTCGGTAGAGTGTGAGAGGTACCCAGATAACCAGCGTGTACGTGAACTGCATCCGGTAGAGATCTGTCGCTGCCACGATTCCTGTGGCGGATACCACCGCGAGACGCCACCAGAACCAACGGCGTAGGTGACCGTAGCTTCGCTGGAATTTGGAACATTTTACTTATTTAAGTTTAATTGGCTGAAAAAAATCATAAATAATGTGGGGATTATCAGTAAAAACCTCAGTAGCGCCGCGTATGAGCGCGCAGCAAAGCCATATCTCTAGGATGAGATAGCTGACGAGTATCGTGAGCACTGTAAAGTACACCGCGTTGTAAATCCATGCCGCTGGGAAATTTAAATAAAAAACATTATTGCTTATCATCACATACGATTTACGATGAGCTATATAAAGTTTATAGAGTTTGTAAGGTTATAGGAAACTCACAAGAGTAATGCTCTGTGGCAAGGATATCCCAAACTGCCATCAGCTCATCTTTTCCATACGGCAATTTTACTGCAACAGCCAATTACAACGTTGCTCATTAATTAAGTACTTACAACAGAACTAAATCACATAAATTCCAGAACACTAAAAAACAGCAAAGTGTGCAAAAAAATATTTAATTACCGGGCTCTAGAATCTCAACGCCTGTCTCGCTGATCTCGAACCTGACCGGTCTCTTATTTGACACAACATTCTCAACAACTATACATCCTACTATCGTACTGAAATAAAATAGCTGAAAGCAAAATCATAACAAAATCACTAATTTTTCGAAACTAGGTATTCACGTAAAATCAAATCAAATTAAAATTGAATTTCCACCACTCACAACATCAACAATGGCAAGCCAGAAGCAAGCTTTCTGCAAACCGGTCATCAACTGACCGTTTTCATAACTCGCTTTACGACCCATAATATTAAATTTAAAAAATTTTATACTCTTGCAAAAAAAATCAAGACTAGCTTCTTAAAACAAACTATTCCGCAATTAAAAAACTTCAAACTCCAGCCGCACACATTTTCGTTTCCGCAACAATCCCCATCAGCCAACAAAACTGTATCAACCAACACACACTCCCGAAATCAAACTGTCACGATAAATCATAAAAAACCAAATCAAACCATACGCACTCCACGTACAAAAGCCTCAATTTTTCATTAACATAAACACACGCAAACAGTCAAAAGTCCCTGTGAACAGGAAGGACCTCCCAAATAAAAAAAAAGTTCTCTAAAAACTTCTCAAGATCACCGACCCTCAAAACAATAAAAGGTAACGCATATACAAAACAAATTGAGTACAACACACACCAAAATAAATTGAACAATGAAGCCGGCACGAAGTAAACTATAGCAGCGTGCCTTTGAACTTGAAAATGTACGTTAAAACAAAATAGCGAGATGTGTCCTCCGCGCGGAAGGGACTCTTTACACCGACCTTGTTCTGATTTTCTTCAAAACGAAGGAAGAACAAAAAAAAATTGTTACTGACGCCACTAACGCTGCTGCAGTGAGTAAAATATAAAAATATTTGCAATTGCAGTAGTGCTCACTCCACACGATATACGCTGCGAATGGCTATAAGACCTACACGCGTGGTTAGTCCAAAGTTGTGTATCGAATGCAAAAGCGCCCTTGAAATATAAGCGTTAAGAAATTCTTTCAACAAAGTTTGTAGGCAGCGTTCTATGTTTTGAGCAAAGGAGTATGGCTTATAACTCAGCTACCGCAACAAAATGCATACCTGTTCGTCATGGCCTATAAAAGAAAATGGAGACCTTTTTAGACGCTGTATTCGCCTGATTGTGATGAGTGCTGAACGAATATAGTAATAGGTAATGATTACTAGCGTATATATGAGGTTTTTTTGTGAAGGATTCGTAGGAATATTCACAGGGGATTTTCTTGATGACTCTCGCACAAATATATATCTGCAAAAGAAAATTGTAAGTAAAATTACTCTTTTTTTATCCTTGCCTATTTCGTATACTGATTGTTTGTATGCACAGGTTTAATGATGGAGTGAGGATAGAGCTATGCAAACTGTCTAATTTGCTAAAGTAATTATCATTAACGTTGGTGGGATTTACGAGAATAGTAGATGCAGACGCCATTACACTCTACCAATTTGTACATAAATCCATTCAAAAGAATTTCATAGAACAACAAATCTAATCCAGACTAGATTAGCAGATCAATCAAGCGTACGATTGTTATAAAAGGCGTGCGTATAAATAAAAACGGTAAGCAAGATAACATGCTGCTTAAAGAAGTTCATCATCACGCGTGTGTTGGTAGTTTAGTTGGTTGGTCGTGCACTTCCTTACAGCAGCCCATCCATTATTGATCGTATCATGTTGCCGAAAATGATCTGATACAGACAAGTCATTTTGGCTATGCAGAAGAGAATGATGATGATGATCCTTCCGAAGGAAAACAACAAAAGACGTTTCTTCCTGTCTACGCCATAATAGCCCATACGTGTGAACTTGTCTACTTTTTAATCTATTTTTTATATCGGGACTACCGCTGCTGGCACTATGTACATTTGCATTTCGCAACTCTAATCTGAATTGAATTTGCGTTGATATTTTAACAACTGCCATTGAGAACGTTACAACAAAACGATTGCGTTATCGTTTGAGATTTCAGAAACCATTTTTTCTGTGTAAGATGTCATGCGGTGGTACAGATAAACTGTGAAGACAGTGCCGTTTCCTTGTACTGCCGCTCTCTCATGAATCGTTACACTCTGCATTTACGACATGTTTTTGTGGTGGCGGCTGTAAAATGTAATAATGAGTAGCGAGTATCGTGTGTAGTAATTTGCTCTCTGGGAATGAATTTATTTTTTTATTCTCAAGTTTAAAAAATCGTTAGGGATGAATGGAAATGGAGGATATGGTGATACGTTAATTGCACGTTTTCAGGCTGATTTATGCACACGATGAGAGGATATTCACTTCCTGGAAATATATTTTTGTGGATGGACAAGAAGAGTGGAATTTAATAGATGAAATATGAAATGTGTCAATGTCAGTTTATTTTCGCATCAAATAAGCTGAAAAGTTTATTCAAATTTGCTGTGACGTGTCCTTATCGTGTGTGAGGATGTTTGTTCATGGAAAGTTTTAAAAAGTTTGAATTAAGTCGAATCAAATTGTCTTGTCCATGGTCAAATGGTAGAGATTAAGTGATGCGGCCTTTTTTAGACGAGGAGTCATGATGAAGAAATGCTAATTAAACTACTAAACCAGAATACCTTAATTAATTCGCATGAATTTAGTCTAATGATAATATTGCGAAATTATTAGTAGCATATAACCAAAAAATATTTAGCCGGTGGTAATAAAACGAAGGTCATTGTATAGATTATAGTGCATTGAGTACATAGGATATGAACATAAACAATTAAACAGATGCCATTAATTATAGCATAATTACATTGCTTATCATCAGCAGGATTTCCAGCTGCTTTTTCTCACAACGCCCCAAAAAATATTTACAAGTTTGCATTGTTGAAGAAGGGCATTCGCTAATTATTTACCTCTCCAGCATCCCATTACGCAGTCGTTATCTTAACAGGTGTAAATACTCATCATTAAACTTACTTTATTGGAATAACTATCTGTTACGCTTCAATGATCAATTTAACCATTCAATATCAATTAGTTTAGTTTTTTAGACAAGAAGTGGAGAAATCGTATCGAAATCTTAATTACACATGAATCCTTGAATTCTGCTGGATTTTTGTGTAATTCGGGATAACGTATTTATTTGATAATATCAGATTAGATATAAAGAAACCGTAAACTGTGTTATGAAACTTGGTAATGTAAATTGCATCACTTTTTGTTTTTTACAGTCCTGAGTTATCGGATGTAAAACTGACTTAAAATCTATATTCTCATGAATTATTTTTTTAATAATTAAATGGTAAAATTTTCCAATAATTAAGTAATTTCTCGTGTTACCCCAAAAACGCAATCCACACGACCATTCTCCCATTCAACTCCAATTATGATGATGAATTATGAACCACCTCATTTATTCTTCTCGAAATTTTCCACACAAAATATAAACAATGTATTATCGCTAATCAACCCGTGTGCTCTGGGACAGCAAAAAAGCAAGTTAATTAAGAGCAAAGCAAATTCAATTCGTACTTGCGTATATCCTGGACAGATGAACACAATTCAGCTGTTAATAATTCAGTCAACTCATGTCAGGCTACTCAAGCAATCGTTTTTTACTCTGGAAAATTTGCAAAAAAATACCTCTCGCTGTATCAAAAATTGAGCCTGCAAGCTCATTAGGACGAAATTACATGCACAAAATCATCAAATTTAACAAGTGAACAGAAATCTCCACAAAGTTGCCTACAACATCAAACAAAAACAAAAAAGAAGCATTTTTCTCCCTTCAGGCGATGTTTTCGTTTTTTATCCAGATCTCTATTTTTAAATGAACGTGAAGCCTTAAAAACAGTGCAAAATTGTAAGAAATATTCAACAAGCCTGTGCGCAGAAGAAGCCTACGATTTTATTTGCAAAAAAACACAACTTCCACGTTATGCCTATCAGTTTGTAGATTGTCCCAGAGGACGATCCCTTTCAAATCAAATTACACATCGCAAACGCACAATTAACGTGTTAACTGTCAATTAGCCTGACAATCCCTTAAAATTAAAAGCAAACAACCCAAAACATTCACTTCCAATCCCCATTCCCTTGATTGAGCATTACATGAAACAAGCATTAAGCACTTTCGTACTAAAACCGTGAGAACAAACTTTATCTAGGTCCGATACACGTAACATCAAACCGTGTGCACACAAAACCAGATTCCCCACGTTAATCCTCTCAAGCTTATCAACGAAACTACACACTGCGCACACATAACGGCAACAACCCTGCTTGTTTGTCATCACTCCACAAGTTCATAATAGGTACATGACGTACCTTTCATATTTCCACACCCAAAACGACGCAATAATTGAAAGTTAAACTCCACATCAAAAAGTTACGTTTATTTAGCTACAGAGAATCCATGAGAAAAACCAGATTACAGTTTTACTCTTGAAATCACACTACTAACTAAAGTAAACTAAAGTACATTAGTTTTTATTACAACAGTTCACTTTATGACAACTCAACCCGTAATGGTGGTCCTAGAGGCGCCGTAACCTGTTGCTGCTCATGTCCACGCTGCTGAATCGGAATGGTTCCAATAGTTATAGGACAGGATGCCGTTAGATTCAGCGCTGTACCAGCCACATGCACTTCCACCTGTTAGAAAACAGATATCAGTTTTAATTCACAGCCAATAATTACAAAGAAAATTATAAGAAAAGTCCATCTACCTCGATAGTATACTCCAAATGAATGATCCCGCATCCCCCAAGATTAGTAGGAGGCAACTCAGGAACCTGAATGAAAGTCCTCCAACTCCAGTTCTCGCTATCAAACGGCTCACCCGTCTGACTCCTCCTCTGATGCATAAACCTCTTGTACGTCACCTTCGTATCGTCGTTAGTTATAAACGTAACCGTCTACCAGCAAACATTTAAACTTTAATCCATTTCCTATATGGCTCACAATCATAATTTTACTCAAATGAACATGACCCACCTGTAACAACTCGCAAGACATGTCATTAATGACCTTCCCACTCAAATTGGCAACGTCCATCTCCAAATCGATAATCTCCCCTGGACAATACCCCCTCTTGGCCGTCTTAACCGTCACACTCAACGTCCCACTGGCGCAGCAAAAGCAGCAAAACTGCTTCGAGTCCTCCCACTCGCCCGGAAACGCCACCCCAAAAACTTTGTTTAAATCCACAACGGCCCGTACAAACACGACCTGCCTGGCCGTGTAGTCCAGCTTCCACGTAGACCGTTTAGCCGACGCCCTCAGCACGTACTCGACCTTCCCATACTCCCCTTTATAACTGTTTAGTAGATTGGCTCGTGACGGCAACTGAAACGCGAAAGGATAGTACCTCTCACCCGGAGAAAGCGAAATGTCGGTTTCCCCGTCCCCGAGCAGGTGCATTTCAGATTTGAGGAACTGCTCAGAGCTGTTGAATGAGATTGTGCGTGGGCGGCGGTTGTTGTTGTCGAACTGGTGGTTGTTGAAGTACGTACGCTCTCGCCAGTGACACGTTGCCTTTCCCTCGAACTGGAGGAAGATGCCTGTAACATTGACGTAGTAATATTTATTTAATTACACTCTAAATCGCAATAAATATTAATTACATGTTTGTGACCTTTAATGCACTGAACGTCTTCATTTCTGAAAGCAACTCTCCCAGTGACGACCTCTCCTGGAGCAAAATCCCTGGGATTGTCCACAATGATGAAAATGTTTTCCATTCTTATAAGTTATTCTTTTAGTTTAGTCTTTTAAAGAATTATTTTCTCCCCGTCATTCGAAGCAAAGTAAAAGTTTGGATACATCTTGTAATGCCGTTGGCTTAAACAATATTGGTTTATGGAGTAGTGTTTAAAAAACATATTTCAAAGTTATTATGGTGCGAATGTAAAAAAATGCAATTAAAAAATTAATGATTTCGTCTTGCTTACGTCTTAAGAGAAAAGATCGATAGAGGAAAGAGATACGAAGGTCTCGAATGTCGATCGATATTATGAAAATAAAAATGCCAAGAGTGAAGCTCACGCTAATTTGTCGCGTGTGTTATTATGTACACCAAAATAATAGTAAACTATTTTTTTCGTAAGTACTTCAAACTTCTAGCCAGGAACAAACTTTAAACTTTGCATAAACGTTTACATCAGTAACGATCTACCTAACGGCAACTTTTTGAAAACGAATGTACGTAAATACGTACGTTATTGCAAAATTTGGAATTTCACTAGGTATACAGAAATGAGATGGAACAATGAATGACTAGGACAAGCGAACTGGGGCAAAGCGAGCCTGCAAAATTAAAAACTGGAAATTAAAGCGACCCGCACCGACCCCTGCAACAAAAATAAACCCTCTCCACCAAAAAATACCCCCCACTCCACACCAACCCACAAAACAGAATAAAAAAGCTCCCTTGAACGTTACTAAAGTTGAAAGGCTGAGCCCCACTCGACCCACCACGTCCCCCAAGCGTGACCGTCTCCCCATCCCTCCTCCCTTCAACGATATCCCTCCTAAACTCCCTCCGTAATATACCCCGTACCCAACCCCATGTCAAACGCCCATTCAATAAACCGATTAAAGTGAATCATGAACCCCTCCCGCTTCCTCGCCGCCATTGTTATCGGAATGGTGACCATCCTATCCCTGCCCAACTGAAAAGGATGATTCCCACTCCCGTCCCTGAAATTTGTCTGAAAGTAAAACTCCTGAAAGAACACCCAATTGAAACAAGCATACTTCGTAGACGCAGCCCTCACGTTACAAGTCAACGTGTCCTTGTCCCCTTCCATTTTCCGGTCGTGCATGGCCGTAGCACATAGCTCATGTTGAGCCTACCTGCGACAGTGCTGAAAACAAACGCATGAATACCACGTTTGTTCCTGTAGTTCTTTGTCCCATTTATCTTCCCGATTTCGTACATTGGAATGTAAGCTGTTGGTCCGGTAAGACGAAGCGGGTACTGGTGAAAGTTTAGGGTGAAATCTGGAAATATTTTTGATAACGATCTTGTCCCGCATGACGTTGTTTTGATGAGCTTATAACCGGGACAGTGTGGGCAGAGTGAGCGAACAACAATGCGACTAGAGTCCAAGATGTTCTACATGAATCACTATTTTGAAACGTAACTGATGGATTACATGAGACCATAGTAGGTCATTCGCAAGTTGTTCGTTTTCCGCAACGAAAATGAAGTAGTCGCTGTCTCGTTTTGTTATTTCTCCCACTGACGGAATCAGTACACTGGAAAATGTTTGAGAAAATTCATCTTCATGAAATGGTATACTTGCTAGAGCCAGAGTCACCACGATTTTGCGGCTTGACCCAAGCCTATTTATATGATGATCTGCTTTGAGAGTCACGTTTGAAGAGAGTGTTAGCTGGAAAGATGGAGAACGCTTGACTTCTTTTCCAGCGTCTTTGTTGATAAAGAAATTCAAGGAATTTAGGTTTTCTGATATTTGGTCCTTCTCCTCAACATTTCTGGTTTCAGTAAACAGAGAAGCGACCACAATAGTAATGCAGTCAGGAAAATGGAGTTTTTTCAACTCTCCAACGAATTCATATAATTTCTCCGATGAGGATAAATTCAATAAAATTCAACAAGAAGGTCGCAGTAATTCCATCCAATAACCAAAACCTAACCTACTCAATGATAATTATTGCTTAATTGATGTTCTTATCATCTAAAAGAGAAATAAATCGATTTTAGATTGTTGTGTTGAAACATATTTTCGACTTTTGTAGTAGGAGCCACCCAAACATTTTTCTAAAAGCAATGCCACGATCAATCAATCAAGACTATAATCTGCTGTCTCCGACATTTGGACGTATCTTAATAGCATCACTCAACGAAATGGCACAAGATATTATTCTGTCGTCTCGTGTCTGTCTAAAGCCCGTGAGAAGCTATATGACGACGCATATCTACGCAGTTTTAATTCCTTACTTCCAAACGCGCTATAGTTCACTTTACAGAGTAACGTCCGATATAATTGCAATTTGATTCTCATGATACAAAAGTTTGTTTATTGCCGTAAAAGCAATATCCAAAACTTTTTTCATCTCCTTTCTAGGTTAACCAACCCGTTGAAAAACGAGCTAATTTTATTTCTCATTTAATTACACACGAAATAGTGTTGAATTAGACACCCCACCCAGACAGAAATATGAATACTTTCAGTTATCTGTAAATAAATATATGTTTGACATAATAACGAAAAGAGACCGTTCCTCATTCATAATGATACCAATTTCACATTAACTTAAATTTCCCCATTTCTACTTTCCACTTTCTACTTATTTACATCACATTGATCGCTTTTCCATGAATTTAAGTTATTCCTTTCACAAAACATGTTTACGTTGCAATGTGCTTTTTTCGCCCCGCATCTTCACTGGATATTTTGTTGCAACTGACCGACAATACGACTCAATCGAAAACGTATATGTACGAATAATTTAACCTTAAGTTATCTTGAAGATGCATAAGATTAATCAATGGAACACATTACAGCTTACGTGCTAAACAGCTTATCTATAATATTTAGTTAGCAAGAACTCTCTACCGAGTAATTAGGAGACTCCAGGTTCAGCTCCTTCTTCACCGTAGCGTCTTATCTGCGCACAGAGTTCATGTGCAAGTTCAAGTATTATCAACAGCTCATGTATTTATTTAATTAATCTATTCACACAAAAAATCATTCCACCAACAGATCTCTCAGTCACAGCACACAAATATTTTTTTACCAAAATTATATAAAAATGGCAATACAACCTGCCATTTCCATAAAACGTATATCAATACCCAATTACATCTACCTAACCATATTACTGATTTCAGTTTCTCAAGTTTCAAACTCCCAGCACACGGACGACACAGATAAGCCATGCGGAGTCCTCTACTCGGAACCCACCTCAGAAGGCATGGCCTTCGCTCTGAGCGACCAGGACCAGTCAACTAATCTGGTAGAGGACCAGCGGGCATCCGAAACTGGGTGGAATGTAACCGGCTCGATAGTCGTGGAAAACGGGTGCAACATCAAGGTCTGCAACGAGACGTATTTCGATGGAACCTGTCACGTTCTGGAACAAGGGTCGCACCCGGCCACCCAAAATCCGTTCATGAACGACATCGCGTCGGCTCAGTGCACTTGTCCGAGGGTAGGAAATTCTTACACAATTATTTGATAACTTTCTGCAATTTTTGGCATTACTAATGTACCAATGTCTTGTCTCTTTCAGCAATGCAAGTGCTCGGACATCCACATAAAAATGTCAACCTGCGGCAGGGCTTATCTCTCCGGCGGTTGCAGGACCTGCCACGCGTTGTACACCGACCTTAGCGTAAATAGCACAGGTCTCATGTTCCCAGAAGACTTTGCAGACAAAGTGGAGGCGATCCGGCTGAGAAAAGGGTGCAAACTGACCATTTACTCTGACGACGAGTTGGAGGTGGAGGAGGGAGTTATCGAAGAGGAAGTTGTGGAGGAATTTGAGGGGGAGATTGGTTCGTACAAGTGCGTCTGCGATGATTCGCAATATGAGCCCAGACCAAAACCTCAACGGCCCGATTCATGTAATTATTTTGATTTACACTAATTTTCCATCTTGGCAAAAAATGGCAATAAATAATTTGTGTTTCTGCTTGTAGATCCCGAACTGATAAACATCCCCGAATCGATGGATGACGTCATTAAATTACTGTCTAACGAAACGTATAGACAGCATCCAGGGCTGCTCGCTGCTCGCCGCTCGTACAGAAATGGGAGAAGCCCAAAGAACGCTTACATTTTGCTTATCGGCTCCACTGGTGCTGGCAAGAGCAGTGCGGTAAGATACTCATCACTCACCATTATAACCTGTGAGTGAGATAAGGAGTGAAAATTCTCAGTAATTTCTGTCTCAACTTTCCAGATCAACTTGCTCTTTGATAACCCCAACGTGACTAAAGTCGGAGATATGATATCAACGACGAGTGACATTCAGTAAGCATCCTATTTTCATTAATTTTTAACCCAATACTCTAAATTTATTTATTTATTATTAACATGTTTATTATTCATTGCAGTGAGTTCAGAATCCCTGTCCCGATAGACGAGCTGGGCATAGCAAACTCGGAGCTCCGCGTGATAGACACCCCCGGGCTAGGAGACACCCGCGGTCTGGAGCAAGATGCGAAATTCCTGGCGACTCTGGACAACTACCTGTCCAGCCATGAGGAGCTCAAGGACCGTATCCCGAACGTTGTCCTCGTATTTCACAAATTCAACGACAACCGTTTCGGAGGTGAGGGCTCCCAATTCGTCAAGATGATCCGCGGCCTCGACTCCTTCAGCAAGCGGATGTCTGACGAAAGGTACTCTAACGTCATCTTCGTATTTTCCCACTTCTGCTCCGTGACGAAGACGGCGAGGAGGAAGCCGGAATCCAGGATCAAGCAGTTCAGACAAGTCATCCAGGACTACAGTCTGTATCCTCGACCAACTCACATTGTCGTGGCGGAGAATAGACCGAGGGACCAGGAACTCCCGATGGTCAACGGGTACTTCAAACTACCCAACAACGAGTACTATCCTCGGAACCTGTTCGAGAAACTCGAGCTCGTCACTCAAAAAGGCGGAGACACTGTTGGACTCGGCGTTTTCAGAACGGCTTTCAGGAACTCTGAGGACTTTAACGTGAGCGCGAGCACGTTTAATCTGGTAGCCACCAAAACTGATAAGGTGGGGAAATACCTGAGCGTGCTCACAAACGCCAACATTGGAGTGGTCAAGACTGAGATATCACAGCATTTGGAGGAAGTCTGGAACAGTCGGGTTAGTGCATCTCTGCGTAAAAAGTTTGAGTTTTCCCTCCCGTACCTGCAAAAGGCGCTCAATTTACGGAACATTAACCAAATGCAAGACGTTCCACGGACCATTCCGGAAATACTCAATCTGCTCACGGCCCTCAAACACGACGAAGCGACGCGTACGCTACTGGACAAGGGGTTGGGAATAAAGTCACCCGCATTCCCATCCAACACCATTGCCGGGTTTTCGTATGACGTGTTCAAGGACATGCCCCTCACAACGTCACCATTCAAGCTTCCAAGTCTCCACCAGTCGGACATCGGGTTCATGATCCCAACTTCACTTTCATGCAAACTGGAACCAGGCACGAAAGAGCACTTTATCGTGTTTGACGATAAGAAGGGCTATCTTCAGCATCGACTCCAAAACTTGGGAATAGAAGGTTCCATACCCGTCGACAAGTTTACTGACGACTTGAAACCTGGATCCAACATTCGGCAACTCTCGTTCACAAACGAAAGCTGTTCGATCACAGCAGCAAAGGACTTTCGAACGTTCGAGTTCGTTCTGAACGACAGGCTCGAGTTTACTCAGGAGTTTGAGCAAACGGTCACGGCCCTCCCCGCGTTCAACGAGTCGGATCAGGACGTGGTCAGTCAGTGGAAGAATTTCTTCAACAGTTACGGAACGCACGTTGTAAAGTCCATTTATGGAGGAGGTTCCATTCAAATCACGCTCGAGAGCAACAAGCCGTTCAACGACGACTTTTCCCAGGCCATTTTCGACCTCCTCAAATTCGCGGAGACGATGGAAGACGGGGAGGATGGAGGTGGCGGCTCCGCTACCAACAGAACCGTGTTGAAAGAGGGAACCAGTCAGTCGATGAGGTTTGTTGGGGGTAATCCCGACTTCCACTCGGGCGACCTTGGGAAAATGTCTGTGACGGAGGCGAGCAATCTGTTATCAAAGTGGAAAAAGTCACTCAAGTTCAGTCCTGCGATACTGACCACGGAAATGCGTCTCGTGCCAATCAGCCAAATTGTCAAGAAATTCGGGCAAAACTACACGGAGGAGATTGAGAGGGCGACTCGTCTCCTATTCCAGTCTGAGCTCAAGTTCACGCCGCCACCGCGGAAGGTTGTGGATCCCGGGCTGGACAGAGACAACACGCCGATTGTCACTGAAATGATGCGGATGATCAAGGAGTCGAACGAGAGGTTCCACAACATGACGATGGAAATGAAAAAAGCGGAGCAGGAAAACGAGAAGAAGAGGCTGGAGCTGGAAGAGCGGCGGTTGGAGTGGGACAAGACGCAGAAGGCGCTCGAGTTGGAGTACCGGAATAACCAGACTATCATGCAGCAAAATGAGAGAGAGGCACAGCGCCTATTTGATGAGAGAATGAGGAATGCATCCGCTGCCCACGAACTCAAAATGAAGCAAAAGGAGAAGGAACTGAACGATCAGCAGAATAAGGCAAAAGAAGACGCTGACAAGCGGTTTAAGGAACTTATCGACGCGATGAAACCGCCTCCGCCGCAGCAGACAAAGTCTAGATGTCTCAAGCCAGGAACCAAGATTCTAATGGCGGATGGGACGGAGAAGAATGTGGAAACGCTGAGGGTTGGCGATGTCATTTTGGATAAAGATTTTAAGGACACTGGGGTCCTTGGGATAGGACATGAGTTTCTTTTGGGAGAAAAGTTTTACGGGTTTGAAGAGGGCAAGTACTTCTTTACCAGTAATCATTTGTTCGTCGGGCCTTCGGAGCAAGCTTCCATGAATACGAAGGACGAAGACGAAGAAGCAGAAGCGCTGAAGCTGTATGCCATCTCCACCTTTGCACTCTACCTCAATAATCCGTTATTAGTCTACCTCAACGTCACCGAAATTGGAGAGGACGAGCACGTTGACTTATTCCGTCTTCAAAAGTCACGTGCAAATCAAATGTCCATGTATGCCAAACCTATTGACGGAGTTTTTGAAGATCCTGAGCAGTACCCTGCAGACCTTGTCGTGTACGACCTTCAAGTGGACAGCCCCAGCGGGACGTACATTGCTAACGGGTACGTTTGCAGACACGAGATTCCTCCGGTCGAGTACTGGCCAAACACGATGAGCATCATGTTCAGGATTCTGGGCACTCCAGCGTTCGAGAAACTGGGGATGGTCCCGTACACTGTCGACAATGTGCCGAAACTGAACGAGATTGCTGAGGATATCGCGGAAATGGTGGAGGATTTTATGGGGAAGAGGGTGGCGCTATTTAAACTGGAAGAAGAACATGGACAGAGATTGAAAATGACGCTGGATGGAATGAACGTGGAGGAGGCCATTTCTGGACTCTTTAGCAATCCAACTGTGGCGACTGCAGGAGTCAAGTTGTATGCAAGGGCTGGAATCGTTATTGCTCGCTACCTGGATAATGAAAATTACAAGTTGACTGAGGATCAAGTGGCCACGCTACAACATGAGCTGTTTAACTTTATTAACTTTGAACTAGAAACACGCATATCGCAATTGTAACATTTATTCTGTAAATTCATATGCAATTATTTTGTATGAATTATAGTTTTAGGTAATAAACATAAATTATGTTACATAATTCTAAATGCTAAAATGTTGCAGCTGTTATTTCTCTACCGCATAAGCAATAGATTTACAGTCTGAACCAAGTTAAAGTTCAGAAACACAAGCGGAGTCAGATTATCGACAAACGACATAGGACCAAACGGGATTTTTATCGGAGTGCACGACGCAAAGTAGCGCTTCGTCCACGGATTCCGCAGGACAGCCTCGCTTCGCTTCAAACTCTTTAAAAACTTGTCAGAAACGCTAAAAACTTTAGCTGCAGACCCAAACACGAATATTATGAAAAGGACAGAGTCACATCCCATCAGTAGAACCAGCATGATCTGGAAAATGTCCAGCGTTTCGTACAATTTGATTATGAGGAAAAAACTAATTATTTGTACCACAGCCCCGATTAGCTGGAACACGACCATCAGGTACCTTTTGAAAATCGTGTCGAAGATTTGCTGGAGCAGCTGGATTTGATGGTAGATTCTTATGGCTTTCACGTTTACCTGGGCCCTCAGAAGACCAGAACATTCGATTTTCCTGAAATGCATATAAAATAATTCATGAGTTTACAATTTGTGTTAAATAAAGAATATGACATTACATTTTATAGAGCAGGATGTAAGTTTTGAGACACTGGCATGAGGTCATGAAACCGTTGATAACGCTGAAGCAGCAACTCCCACTGAAAAACGACCAAGCTCGAAAGCTCCAAATCAGTTCGAAAACGCTTGCGATAACGGTAACAAAATTTCCTTTACGAAACAGCGTCAAATTTGGAATCAGGCTCAGATTGCCCCCATTATTGTTTTCCAAGTTATAACACGCTTCATTTTGTTGCAGGTAGGAAACCAAGTAGCTCGGGTTAATGGGGAGGCAGGGCTTGAACCAAAAGTACAGCGTCCCGAAAAACGGGATTGCCACCGCGCTCATCACGTACAGATGCATGATAGCCACGATTAGCTTGTCGTACAGTTTTCCAGGTGGGGTCCAATGATGCGCTATTTAAAGTAGACACATTTAAAATGGAAACCTGCAACTGGAGCCCTATTCAGATAAGTCCAATTAACTCACGGTTATTCCTCATCTCGAAAATTGTCATCCCTTCAATAAGCTCGCAAAAGAGCTCCTTCTCCCGAAGCATGGCGAGTTGGAGAAGGACCCCAAAGGAAATGACGCAAATGAAAAACACGCTCTCCAGACGCATCGTCACCGAGATACCATTCCAGCTGTACGCCAACTGACCAGTCATCTGAAGCACGTACAGGATCACCCAAATCAAGGATATCTTGAAGGAATGGAACTCATTGGGCTGGGAAAGCTCAATGATCCTGTTCGCTTCGCTTTCGCTGGATGTCCATGAGTACGGGACGGTTTTCATTGCCTGGGCTATTCGCAGCATTCGGGTGAAAATTGGGATCAGGTTCTGAGCGATTAGCATTTTTGCAGAGTTTTTTTGTGACGCGGTTTCAAGTGATTATTGTCTAACGAATTTAGTATGGCGATAGTTGTGCGAGTTTTTAGAGAGATTTCTAAAGAGTTACATGTACATACTATTAGAAAACTCTGAATGACTCCAACATTGTTAAGGAACGGAGCTAATATGCAAAATTCTGGAAAGTGTATGATGTCGACTAAAACGACTGTAAATACATCAAATCAATTTTAATCAGAGTATCTCGCGAGGGGTATAAACATTTACCATAATTTCAGAAGCGGAGTAAATTTAGATTATTTGCTAATGTTATTTATAACCAGTTAGTACACCTAAAAAACTGAAAAAGAAGTTTCCCTTGCCCTGGAAAATCCCACATCCTATTCCAATTCGTTTCTCGCAAGTTTAGAAACCTCTAAATCCGTACTTCACTTTTCAAAAGTGACGTTTGCACAAAAGCTGCATGAACACTTTGATACGCGTCTTATCTAATTAATTTTATCATTATTATCCGCTTAATGAAATTTTGTTGAATGAGGTTACCTAAGTTAGATATACTTTTATTATTAAAGTATTCCTTCCAAGTTTGCAATAAAAGCAGAAGTTGTGCAAGTTTTTAGAGCGCTTTCTCAAGACAGACCAGTATCATATCAATAAATACTGTAAATACACATTACATCAAATTTAATCAGAATAGCTTGCGCGAGAGGAATAACAGAACAGTTTTCGTAATTCCAAAAGACGAGTGGATTTAAATTATTTGCTTAATGTTATATGATGATCAGTTAGCACATCTAAAAAATTCAAACTATTTTCCTTGCCTTGGAAAATCCGAGACTCTATTCATTACTTATCGGTACGTGTGTTTGCACTGACTGAGTCATTATTTGAGAAACCGAAAGAATATGCCGAGCCTACAGAAAAAAGTCACATATGCCCAAAAAGCGACAGTAAATTTACACCTATTATTTATAATTTATTAGTTAATGGTAATGTCCATAAGTAAAGCAAGTCAAATACTCGGATTTCGAGCTAATTAAAAATAACGGACCGCGATAAAGGCGTACAGCATGAGAAACGATATAATATTTTGACTTTTTCTTCACCACATATCAAATAGCAAATTATGTTAAAAGCTAAAAAACTGTTTTACACACTAATCTCATGCATAAATGTACCGTTCATCATTTCATTGCATGGGCTATTCGCAGCATTCGGATGAAAATTGGGATCAGGTTCTGAGCGATCAGCATGATTTCTGTACAGTTTTCAGCGAGTCAAGTGATTATTGTCAAATGTATTATTTTAATAGTATTGCGATAGTTTGGCGAGTTTTTAGAGAGGTTTCTAATGAGCTACATGTACGATTGCCCAACTGTCAGTAACTCTAATATGCGGAGCTAATATGCAAAATTGCTAATGTTATAATCAGTTAGTACACCTGAAAAACTTTTCGTTCGTTCGCAAGTTTAGAAACTTCTAAGCTCATAGCTCGCTTTTCAAAAGTCACTTGTACAGAAGTTGCATGAACACAGATACGTGTCCTATCCTCCTATCTAATTAATTATAAATATTATTTGCTTAATGAAACTTACTGACTTTTATTCTTTTATGGATATTAATTTTTTCCAAGTTTGCACTAAAAGCAGAAGTTGTGTAAGTTTTTAGAGGGCTTTCCAAAGACAAACCAGTATCATTACCGTAAATACATCAATCAACTCCAATTTAATCATAGTAGCTGGCGGGAGGAGCATGAAATTTGTTTTGCGTCATTCCAAAAGAGGATTGAACTAAAATTATTTGCTAATGTTATGATGATCAGTTAGCACACCTAAAAAATTAAAGCTATTTTCCTTCCGTTGGAAAGTCCCAGACATTCTATTCGTTGACGAGTCATTATTTGAGGAACTCTGAAATTTAACGTGCCTAAGTCAACTAAGGCCAAAAAGAACAATAAATAAATTAACAATTAAAATCCTTTTTCTATAAATTACCTAAGAGCTATATTATGAGCTATAATAATGAGCTTTAAGGAAAGCAAGTCAAATAATCAGAGCTCGAACGGAATATAAAATAAAATTGCATACATTTTAAATGTAGAGGACAAAGTACAGCTCGTCATTGGATTTATATAAGATATGGTAATGGAATGCTCTCAATGAAATCACTTTTCGTCATTCATAGTGAATTAACTTAATTCCTTTATGTAATAATCAGTTTAGGCACACCTAAAAGATTCAAAATATTACCCTACATTAAAATGTAGGTATACACTATTTCACTCACCACGCTCCCCTGAATCTGGTCTACTGTTTCCACACGTTTTCTACTACATAAACGCTACGCTTGGTAGATATTTTATTTTCCTATTAATTTATTAATAATCAATTGGCCTTTAATGGACGAAAGAAATGAAACTATTTTTACCTTTTTTGTCTCGTTTCTAAATATTTTATTGAATGTACATAGCAGTTATACCACTTCGTTTACCGGACAGAATCACTCGTTCAGAATTTAAGAAACTGAATGAAAGCGTATTCGATATTATTTGTATAATGTTGAATTGTTGCTGCAAACAAAAACAAACTAGGACGGGTGTAAACCCGAATTAAAAAACTACCGGAAACGTGTGGTGTGTGAAATTGAGAAATTTGTCACCGCATTCATGTTCCTAAACACTTCTCTTGAATTTTTCGATGAATTTCCGAAACAATGTATTTTGACCCTTTCGTGACCCTGTGACCCCTAAGGGTTATGGAGCCACCACTTTGACAGTTGGCCGAATTGACCCATGGTGTCATGACAAAAAATGATTGGCTTAAAATTCACTATCAGATAAGCCAATAAAAAATTTTGCCCATAAAGAAGTATAGGGGACCATACCCCCCACCACCCCCTTGGGGGTAGGGCCCTGAGGCTCAAAATCAATAGCGAACTTACTTTTGCCCTAAGGTACCTCCATGCAAAATTTGGACCGAATCGGTCAACGTGGAGAGGAGTAATCGTGTTCACAGACACACAGACATACGGACACACGGACACACGGATACACAGACACACAGACAAACAACTTAATCGCATTAACTACCTTTCAAGCATTACATGCTTCCGGTAGTTAATAATATGCTGTCAGTCGGAAACATCAAAACAAGTGGCGCAACCAAAGTATGAAACGATTTTGATAGCGTATTTATGCGGAAATGATTATCATTTCACGAGAAAGTTTAGGCATTAACTCAAATAATCGTTATGTATTTACATCATGACAATTAAACCCTTTAGCATCTCGCAAAACATTATTTTGATCATACAATATTCAGTGACTCCTGTCAAACATAACGACGTAGACCGTTATAACGTTATGTACCGCGTGACAAACGATATAAGGTTTAGACTTTTTGCTTCAATCTCTTCTCCCCTCCCTATAGAGTATCAAATCGCACATTATGTAGAAGGCTAAAAACTGATTGTTTTGTGTTTTACACACTAATCTCATGCATAAATGTACCGAAGGTCGTTCATAATTTCGAGAGGTTATCTTGTTAACTGTTATGAAAATATTAATAGACAAACAAATATCATGTCGTATATTTTGAAAATAGAGTAAATGCCAATCGTGCTTTCATCAGGTGGCCATAATAACATGCTTTTAGTTTTGGATACATGGCTATATTTAACGAAGGTATTTTATCTTTCTGTCCGTCTGTTTGTTGTAACATCCAAATCCATAATATTTTGGTATTTTCGCTTCCTGCTTTCACCAATGCTGGCTAATATATTATTGTGATATCCGGTTAACAAACATTGTGACACAATTGTCATTTTGAATTGTCATCTGCTACCATCCAACTAAATATCCTCCGCAACTTCCGTACAAAGAGAATGCGAATGTATTTACAAATAAATTATATGAGCAGTTTATATAAGTATTTCATTGAGCACGATTACAGAACCTTTTTGTTTTTGTCCCCGCGTGATTGTTTTAGAAGAGACATGTTAAATAGGTAACTTTCCAAATTGTCGTACACATTCCCGTTTTTCCACGACAAATTGTGGGTGTAACGGTGCAAATCATACAAATCTTGTACATGGTCACCAGTGCAAATTTTAAATATGAATGACATTTGCATGATACGTAATGTAATCATGAGTATTTACGCAATCCTTGTCCATCGCAGACACTGGGGCAGCGTGAAACAGGCAACATTACAATTTAATCATTTCCTAGCCCATCTTATGTCGTACCGTGTAGAAATGCAAACAATTCGCTGCGGCAGACAGACATGAAAGCATTTCGGCTTTTTGTCTCATTATATATTCTATATTTTCGGCGTTTATAGAAAAAGCGGAAAGTATTTTATTACTTATTAACAAAGTTACGCTTATGAAATGACATTTACACGATAACAACAAAAATGGTTTACAATTCCAACGTGACATGAAACCTTCAGTCCAACCATCGAACTCAATTTGCATTAAACTTTAATGATTCGCCCGTTCATGACTTCAGTCTCTCTACCTCAACAACAACAGGTTAACAGTCTGAACCAAATTAAAGTTCATAAACGCCAACGGCGTCAAATTGTCAACATAGGACACAGGCCCAAAAGGGACCTTAATCGGAGGACAAGACTCAAAGAACCGCTTGAGCCAACAATGCCTCTGAAAAGTTTCGTTTCTCTTCAAATCCAAAATAATAAACTTGTTGGAGACGTCGTAAACCCTTGCGGCGGAGCCAAAAACAAATACGATAAATAACACAGAGTCGCATCCCATCAGCAGCACTAAAATGATCTGGACAATGTCTAAAGTACTATGCAATTTTAAGATGAGGTAGAAACTAATTATTTGGATGATTCCTCCGATGAGTTGAAACACGAACATGAGGTGCTGCTTGAAAATGCTGTCGAAGGCGTGCTGGAGGAGTTGGATCTCACGGTAGACCTTCAGCATCTTTTTAAAGTCGAGGAGTAACGTTATGTTCCGGTTTGTCAGTCGCATGAATTTTGCTAGCTTCCTGGAACAGAAATAGACTCAAGTTCAACATCAATTACTGAACAAGTTTATAAAGCATTAAACAAAATTTATTACATTTTATAAAGTAGGATGTAAGTTTTGAAACACTGGCAGCAAGTCATGAACCCGTTGATAACGCTAAAGCAACAGCTCCCACTGAAAAACGACCAAGCTCGGAAACTCCAAATCAGTTCAAAAACGCTTGCGATAACGGTAACAAAGTTTCCCTTCCGAAATATCGTCAAATTTGGAATGTGGGTAACTTCCTCCCCGTCGCTATTCACATTGTAGCACGCTTCATTTTGCTGCAGGTAGGAAACCAAGTAGCTCGGGTTTACTGGAAGGCACGGTTTCAGCCAAAAGTATAGCGTTCCGAAAAACGGGATTACTACTGCACTCATAACGTACAGGTGCATGATCGCCACGATTAGCTTGTCGTAAAATTTTCCGGGTGGAGTCCATTTTTTAGCTTTAAGAAATGTGGCAAGTCATTTATTTAGACATATTTTTAATGGAATTATTAATAATTATGATTGAAAGTTCAGAAAGACTTACAGTTCTTCCTAATCTCAAACACTTTCATAGATTGAATCAGTTCGCAGAAAGCCTCCTTCCCAGGCAGCATAGCAAACTGGAGCAAAACTCCAAAAGAAATGGTGCAGATGAAAAACACGCTTTCCAATCGTGCCGTCACCGAAATCCCTTTCCAGCTGAATGCTAGCTGGATAATCATTTGAAGTACGTACACACAAACCCAGATCAACGATATCTTGAAATGGCGCATATTCCTGCCCGTTGAAACCTGTATGAGCTTATCGGATTCCTTCTTGTATGGAGTGCACGAGAAAGGGACGCATTTGAAAGCTTGTGCTATTTTTAGCATGCGACGGAAGATTGGAATGAAGTTTTGGGCGATAAGCATACTTTTGAATTGTTATTTTCTCAAGTTTAAACTTCAAAATGCAGATGTAACGTTAGGAACGCTTAATGCGTTGGAAACTTTAATTCTTCTTAATTGAATGAATACATTCAATAATGCTTGACAACGGCATTTTCTTTCCGTTTACCTTGACAGGGTCGTTTCCAAGTTCTAACAGTTTCCTTGTAATAGATACGTGAATACAAAACCTGTAAAGATAAAGATATTTCCAGAACTTTCGTTAATTATACGTGAGAAATCATGTTGAGTTGACAACCTCCTTTCAAAAATATTATACGTATAATTTATATAAATATAGTACGCTGTTAGCCTATACATAACCTATACGACATATCCGATAAGAATTCAAATTATTGGTTGAAAAATTTGCAATACTGTAGTCATTCCGTTCCAACTGAGGAAGGATATGTTCATTGCGACCTTTCTACTGAAATTACTGAAAATGTTTCCAATTCCTACCGATAATTATGGTCGTGTTGAACCGTGTAAGTATAATCTAGAGTAGTACTTAAAATCGTTCATTGAACAAGGTAAAATTATTCGTTACTGTGAAGTAAATGAAATGTTTGAAGAAGAAAGTGATTATACGATTAGAAATTGCACTCCCACACGGTACATGCATTTCAATGAATACAGACCACGAAGCATACATCAAGTGTACATTCAATTCCTTACCTGTCGAACATAAACTTTCCTAATAACGACCATTTCTAGTTAACATGATTTTATGAACATTTAACGACAAAATTAACTGTCAAATATGTCTTTGCAGAAATATATGCACACAATGTTAATGGTGAAGGAGAAGGATAATGAACATGTCATAAGTAAAAAAACCAATAAAATAAGGTAACATAACTCGGATCATTTCCATTTAATGAGATGATTTTTATCACCCATAAAATACATTCATGCATAATACCAACCTGGAGAAATAACGAATAAGTTAACTTAATTGCGGTTTATTGGATAATTAACTCCTCCACTACCCATTTACGACTACATCAGTCAGTAATCTTTTTAAATGACTCTGCACCATTCAGGTTAATTGCACTGCTGCTAAACGCCCTATTAAAATACTGTCCTTCCGGATCCTTCGATTTCTCACTTTCTTTCCCAGCAATACCTCCAGTTTCCCCCTTCTTATCAACAAACACATCCGAAGGCGGCGCCGGCGTCTCAACTTCGTACCTAGACGCGGTGACATTGTGAAACAAGGACGAAATTTTATTGCCGCAGCCTTTCGCGTTCTCCATTCTCTTCAAAATGCCGAGGAGAAAGTTGCACGTCAGAGCTGCCTGGTTTTTTCGGGCCAACGTGAGAAAAATTTGATGAGAAAATGTGAAAATAAATTTGGATTGACTAGAAATTAAAGCTTACAACAGAGAAGAGTCCGACGGTAGATCCGAATTTTGTTACAAACCGGAAAAAGTCAAACTTCCTCCCTTCCCCCTCCAAGTCAATTAGAATCTTCAGCGCAAACTGTTTCCGCAATATTCTTCGGTTCTCAGAGTAAAAGACGGCAGACCTGAACATATGCATATATGTTTTTAACTTCACACTGTTCACAGCTTACAATATTTTTAATTCTACACAGTTACCTAAAATTCCACCCGCTGAAGATTCCCGACTCCCTATCATCCACCCGCGTAAACTCATAGCTTGGTTGACAGTCCTGAACAGTCCTTCCAAAATCCAGGTCGCAGTCCCACTTCACTTTTATCCGGAACACGCCGCCCTATTTAATATTAGTTTTTCATCATTATGAATTATGACCTATAATTAGGGATAAAGTGCAAAGGTTCTACTTACCTTCACCGCAACTTCCGTAAAATTAGCCCCACTCCAGCCGACAATATCCCCAATCCTGAATATGGGACAAAGCGGATTGCTCACTCGATTGTGGCGACACTTTTTCAGAAAGTCTTTCGAAACGTAGCTAGGAAGACTTCTCACTTGCGGATCCCCACATCCCGGAAATTCGACCGTATTCTTGAGCAATACCGTAAAATTGTATACATCCTCCAACAGCGCTTGCTTTCCGCTCCTACACAATGTTTTAGTCAAGAAAAAATCAAAATTGCAAGCCAGTTTGAAAATTTATACGATAAGATCATATCAATCAATGATAATCCCACCTCGGCAGCCTCCCCTTCTCGATGGGACACCACCCCCTGATCTCACAGGACCCATCTTCCCTCAAACACCTCCCCGTATAAACCCCATTGGTAGCCGGGCTCCAAAACCCAACAGGACAGTCCTCCTCTCCATCGCAATTCGAATTCGCCCCATCCGCACAGGTGCTCAGCGTCTGATTCGGCGTAATCAGCAAATTGGTAACGATCGCAAAGCTCCCAGTCTCACCTTCCCCGCCTTGTGCCGGATGAACGATATCCGCCGGATCCCAAGTTCTTCTGTACAACTCGGGAAATCTCACGTCCAGCTCCTCATCCGTCAGATTCTCAGTTGACGCAAATCCCTTGACCTTTGTCAGCACCACGCCGCGTACGGGACACGACTTTTGGTAGATTTTTCGAACGTCCAGACGCAAACTCCCGAGCAGGGAGCACCACACCACGATCACGAGGATGAAGTGGACAATGGCTATGAACGGATTGCGGATGCCCACCACTTTCGTTGTGGTGTACACTGTGAACAGGTTTATAAAGTAGGTTCTCATCTTGCGCGTTTATTCTAACAAGCTGTGAAGTGGAGGACAGAGGTTTGCAGCGAAAAGGTGAGATAAATGCGAAGTAAAGGTAGAAAAATGCTTTAAAAATATTCTCAAGAACACTGGGCAAGGTTAAGTAGAAGTTCAAACCAAGCCATGTCCATCCAGCAGCAAAATAGAAAAATAGAGGTGGAAAAGATGCAGCATTTTTTTGGATTCGGAAGAGAATGGGATTAGATTTGCGTGACAAGGAAAATGTGAATTCTTTTACGAATCTCCAGAGCCCCCCCAGTGCAGTGTATACGTGTGTGTGCAGTAGTATAGTTTCATTTTCCAAGAAATTGTTACTGCAATTTCCTATAACTTTAATACAGTACCTGTGCTGAACTGACAAATAAATTATGGGAAATAGATGCCTATTGTATGAAGCACGACACTAGCTATATATGCATGAAGAACTAATTCCAGTTGCAAATTGCAAAAAAATATGATTCATGATATATTGATATGAATATACTAGTCATCATCTTATCATCATCGTGAGTGAACCCTGAATATAATATGCGTGCAGTACATAGCTATAACTTTAAGCAATTGAAAACTCTATTCAAAAGCATTTGTCTTTGTTCCAAAAACTGTACAATATGTTTTATACCATGCTACTAGTTTACTAGTTCTTTGTATGTAGAACGAAACAATTACGACAATTAATTACTGGATATACGGCAGAAGCGCAGACGCAAGAAGAAGGTAGAAGCGCAAACGTCATATAGGAAGATGCATGCATGAGACATAAATTATAACAAACAGCTAATTGTTTTTTACTTCGAATTTTTAGTTGACCAGTAATTTCATTTCAGTAGCATTTTAAGCAAATTACAAATTACAATTAAAAGCGCATCATGGATTATCCTCTTCCAGGTCGGTGGTCTTTGATTTCATGATGACGCGTTCTAAAATAAACGCTTGTACACGGAAAGTTGGCTTATTTCCATGTTTTCATGCAAAATGCTTTTAATGCATGCAAGTTTGCAAACAACGAAATCCAATTCTTACTTTCGCTTTCCGTATGGCTTGGTTTGCTGCTGTCGTGTTTGGACTTGTTGTGCATGGCAAGCTAGACAGCAGCTGAGAGTCTGCCCCAAAAACATCAACAAACAAACCTTTCATTCACTTTGCTTGACAGCAAGAAATAACGTGTAGTTAATTAAATTTTAACGTAGTGTTTAATTAGCTCGATTAACGAGCATGACGATAAGCGACTAGGGTTGTATTTTGAGGAACCATCGTTTTAAAAAATATGGAGGAAACGGAAATCCCCCAGAATCCCTCCTCCTCCTCCAACAAACTGTGCTTGATTTGCTGCGTTTCCTACCACCACCCATCATCAACTGACAACGAGCCATCATCTCCCCTCCACAAAAACAAGAGTTTCAACAGATTTTGCAAGCAATTAGAGCAGGATTCTTCACTCCTCTTGTCAAAGTCGTTTAACGGAACTACTAAATACTCGACAGAGCTGTTGCTAAAATCGCTCAAGTCGGTGAATAGCTTGTCAGTTTGTCCGGAATGTGTGGAGTATCTAAATGTGACTGTGGATGCGAGGGTGGAGGCGGAGGTGGTTGAGGTCAAGGTTTTGACACTCCAAGCGGAGTTGTTGGAGGCGTTGAAGGAGTTGCGGGGGAAGATGGGGACGTATTATCGGGAAATGACGAGGGTGGGAGAACTGGTCAAGGTTTCGGATGGGTCGTGTTTGGAGCTTCTGATGGAGGGAGGGAGTGCTGGTGGAGGTGCTACTACTACTGGGAGAGGGAGGAGGAAAACTAGGAGGAGGGTGGAGGGAGAACCCAACGGTGTCATGCTCTTTAGGAACGCTATTGTCAGTGGTAAGTGTGATTGGATGTTACGTAATTTATTAATACAAAATATAAATGTTTTGAAATGAAGTGTTATTTATTATGATAAATTATGTAATTCTTTGCAGTAACGTCCGAGGTGGAAGGTTACGTAAACGATCTGGACAAAAAGTTTGACCTGAACTTGCACCACCAAACTCAGGTCACCAGTAGCGGTCGACCCCGTCGCTCCAGTTCCAAACAACAACCTCAGTTCTCAACTCCGACAACTAGCAATTTGACCGCTGTCGAAGTTGACCCTTCTTCTCCTGTTGATGTCGTGTTTGGCTGCAAAATTGAGGTGGACACGGATCTCACCATCGACGATCCCAACGACCCTTTCGAAGATTTCGTCGATAATCCTGCTCAAGATGAGGACTGGAGTGCTGGGGAAGTTGATTCCGCAAACGACGAGGAACTAGCAGCCCCCGAGGAAAATACTGACGATGAAGCAAGTGAGGATTCTGATGACAACGACTACAGCCCTACGACCAGCCCGAAGAGGTCCAAGAAGCAAAAGTTAAGTAACTCAGCGTATACGTCTTCAAAACCCCGCCGTGACCGCAAATACCACTCCGACTTGGAGACGCTCAAATTAGAAGAGCTCACGGGGTTCCGACGCCGCCTTATCAAGCGAATAATAAAGAAGGACCGCTACCGCCACTTCAAGAGTCAAACCGTCAACAGTGACGACGCTCTAGAGTCGTGTCACTTCAAACTGACGAAGCAGTTTCCGATCGAGTACGACAGGGAACATGGGACCGTCGTTATCGGTGGGATAACCATCAACATTGACGACAGCGCCGAGTACCTCGAATGCAGCTTGTGTGGCTACCACTCCAAACCCCAAGGTCAAACGTGCAAACGGGAAGCGTACATGGACAGGGCCATTTGGAACCACGTTGTCGGTAAGCACCTGAACGCCATCAGATGCCCCGTTTGCTCAAAAACGGTGATGGCTCTTCCCCACCTCCGCAAGCACCTGAACGACCACAAGGCGGATAGTCTCGACTGTGAGATATGTGGAAAGCCTATGGCGTCCCTGCAGTCTCTCGCAGGTCACCGGTGGACGCACATGAACGAGGAGGAGCGGAACGAGTGCGAGAGCCGCGGGATGAAAAATCCTCTCAAGAAAACGGTACGAGAGTTCCAGTGCTCCACGTGCGGGAAGGAGCTGAAGGGGAGGGAGTCGTTCGAGAAGCACCAGTTGGTCCATCAGCAGGACAGGGAGAAGGTGATTTGCCCAAAGTGCGGGAAGCTCCTCTTCCGGACCAGCTTGCACAGCTACCACCTCAAGTACGCTTGTCGAGGAAACGACGAAACTCCTCAGAGGATCCCCTGCGGTCTCTGCGACGTCACCTTCAAAACGTCGGTCCAGAAAAAGAAGCACATGGCCAGGATGCACAATCCCGCTGCTGCGCTCAGGCCGTACACCTGTCCCCACTGTCAAAAGACTTTCAAGACGGACGACTGTCTCAGAGGTCATCTCCGAACTCACAACACGAACACGCAGTTTTTTTGCTCCAAGGGATGCGGGAGCTCGTTTCGGGTCAAGCGCTACTGCACCAGGCACGAGAAAAACTGCAAAAGCTTTGCCAAAATGGAATGTAGTTTTTAGGAAGGTTTTTTTGGGTTACATTTTTAGGTATATGCGTTTTTGTTTGCTAGTATTCTTTTGTGATTTGAAAACAGGATGATAAAATGAATTTTAATCATTATGCCAATCTACTTTTTAACTACAAATGTTCATCTTACCCCGTCTATTGTGTGAAAATAAAGAATGAATGAACAAATTAATTTAGCAAAAAGGAGTTTAGTAAATTTATTTTTACACAAGTGCGGTCAATTTTCATTCAATTAATTATCACCTCATCCAGATTACAACGTCATAACGTGAGTACTTAAATGCATAATACTACAGACTACAGAGAAGCTTAAGTATTTTAGTCTAAGTCTAACCTATTACTTTGATAATAAGTTGATTTAAAGTTAGTTAGTTCTAAAACACGCAAAGTAAACTATAATATTTAATAATATTAATCCAACAATTTATTGATGACATAGGCGCAAAAGGGGGCTAATTGGGTGACCTTATCCCACCGATCCACTCCGACTGCATTCCTTTCTTCGGCCAGTCGCCTCCTCTCGTCACGGGCTCTCAACAGCTAGAAATAAGATAAAGAGAGAAGAGAATCAGTCACAAGTTGCAAACATTCACAGGTTTCATTAATTTAAATTCACAAGATAAAAGTTTGATTTATTTATGGAGACTTACCATTGAATTGCTGATGGTCTTGAGGTTCTGTTTAACGTTTGGTATGATATTCTCCACCTGGATGCTATCTCTTCTTAAATCAGCTACGGTACTACGTGTGTCCGCCTACAAACAAAAAAAAAATCAAAGTTAAAAGATAAGCATCCAATTTAAAAAACTAAAACATAGTTAAAAGCTGAGATTAGCCATTCTTACATAATGAGAATCCTCCCTCTTGACACTGGACGCTCCTGAGCTTCCGACACTTTTCTTCTTCTTCTTCTTCTCTGACTTCACACCAGTTACTCCACCGGTCGATGTGGAAGGTACGGGCTCCGTGGGCGTGGCGGAGGGCGGCCGCGCAGAGGAGAACGAAGTTGATGACTCCTTGGCGCCGGTAGTAGCAGCAGCAGCAGGAGTACGTGGAGTGCCTCCCACATCTTCAGTCGTCGGAGGGTCACCAACGGGATCTCCAAGAATGTCGGCCAGGATGTTATCATCATCCTTAATAGCCTCCAAAGTCACTGAGGCGTTGCCAGACGCCTCCAAGGTCACTGAACCTCTTGCAGGGGCAGTGGCATCCTCTTGAACCTCATCCTCCAGGTCAACCATGACCGGCGGAGCCGACGGGATAGAAGGGTGGCCTAATGCTCGTCTTGGAGTGGCGGTGGGTGGCTTTCTGCGCCGAAGCTGCAGGGAGTAGTGCGATGACATGGGTTTTTTATAACCACACTGGATGAATTCCCGTACCTGTGAAAAAAAAGAAAGAAAAACACCCCAAAGTTTAAAAAATGTCATCATTACTATCTTATCCATCGATAACACGCTAGCCATCATCATAACAAAAACTTTATTTGTCTTACCGTGACAGAGAGAGGGAATGGGGTGCTTCCAGGTTTGTGGCTTTTTAAAACCACATGATAGTCCTCCTCACGGCCTCCAAACTGAAATTAAATTGTGCAATTTAAAATTAATTGCCTAGTCTTTATATAAGCTAATCAAACTTTCCCACATTGGAATATTATGCTGCTTAAATTTAAATTTGTAAATTTAAAATACTTACGCCGCATTTTTTAAGATACTCCAGTAGGGTTGATCCCAGCTCAGCCCTCCTTTTGAATGGAGTCGTCTTTCCGAAATCCGGTTTCCTCCCACCAACATTGATTGTCACCCATTTCATCTTGTCGGACAACACAAAGTTAAAATTTGCAGCCATTTTATAGGCAATCGCTTCAGCTAAACTATTAAAACTTCAATTAAGCTTTTTAAGTAAAAAAAAATAAAGGCTACAAAAAGGCACTCGGAAAGTCACGACTACACAGACGATGAAGAATGACTTGGGGTGGACTTAACTTTTTCGACTTTTACTCCACTTGTCAAGCAAAATGCGGAGAATGACAGAAAAACGAAGAAGACCAAGTGCAATGAAAAAAGTTGCCGTTTTTTTGGGAAAGAAAGAGAGCAAGTGCAAAGAAGACGACGAAGGACGGCGGCATGAAAGATGATGTGAGAGCGAGAGAAACGGGAAAGCCATGCTTTTTAAATACAATCCTGTGTCCTCTTCACTCCCCTCTCTACCAGCTTCTTGTGCAGCAAGCAGAGAGGCAGAGAGAGAAAAGAGCCAAAAAATGGCTGCTAGATCGACTTTTCTGCAGAAAAAGGGCCGCTCACTTTACCGGCTTTCTGCTGTACAACGACACGGGCAATGCTACTTAAATAATTGTCCGTTGTCCGTCTAATTTGTCCAGTAAGCAGAAAGATGTGTTCATAAAGCACACACAAACTTTCAAACTTTAATCATGTAAATGATTAATCATTAATCATTAGATGTTTCCTGAGTTTGCTAGCTCAGGATGACATGCTGTAAGATTATGTTTTTATGGCACTATATGCTTTGTAGTTGCTGCTGATTTACTAATTAACAACAATTAAGTAATTTGTTGTAGTGATTGATTAGCGGCCCGTACGTATCATCTATCCGTTGTCTCAATGTGCCCCACACAAGCATTAGGGTGGATGAACAAAGTACAATTATTCATAGTGTGGCTTTTAAGCAACATGATTAAATGTTTTATTAAAATAAGAGAAAACAAGATCATGATTATATACTATTATATTATGTCATTCATTTAAGATATAATTAAAAGTTACTGCTCATATTATACGGCAAACCATTTAGCATTTTACTGTATGACCTTGTTGCGAAATAAGGATTTGCATACGTAAGCATAATAACCATTACGTATAGTATTTTCTTTAACGTCCTAATTAACTGCTCCGTCCAATCATAATTAATGAGAGGCATGGTTAATTAATTCGATAATAAACCCGCAAATTCTCATCGCAAAGAAACCTGCATACCTACATAAGAGCAAATACTTACACCGAAAGACAAAAAGTTATTTCCCATGCCAACGGGAACAAAAATAAAATGTTTCCAAAACATTTAAAGGTTCTCGCTTTCCTGTTTGCTGTTGTTTGTCTGACGCCAATCATTTCAGCAAAGCGACGACATGGACGCGTGAGACACCGAAGTAGCGCCGTCGCAAAATACCGGAGCTACCCGCTATACGACGCCCGTTACGGAGACTTTGATGATGACGTCGACTTAAAAGATGGGCCCATCGACCCGAAGGGATGCGAGCAACAAAACAAACGTTTCAAAGACTATGAGAAATGGTAACATCTCTAATAACCGCTTGAAAACAACTTTAATTTAAAATAATTAAAATTCATGCCATGTTGATTTCCAGTGGGACGTATCACTACTGTGTTCTTATAGACATAGTGAATGGCAGATATATCTGGGAGAGACATACCGAACATTGCGGTCCAGGTCAAAGTTTCAACGAACGAACGAAAAGCTGTGTGGACATTCCGTGCTCCGCCTTAGAACCATATCCTAAGGCCCCTTCCCACTACACCTGTTTAAGGGACTATCACAAGGCGCAGCATCCAGAAAACTGCCACATGTTTTACGTTTGCCATTGGACCGGGTCATATTATACGATAAAAGAAGTAACTTGTAAAGGTGGACGTCCGATTTTTTTTCATGAATCCACTCAAAGCTGTCACGAAGCCAACGAGTGTCCTAATGGCCCTGACAAACCAAAACCTGACGACAATGGCTGGTGTAGCAAAATTAATTCCCCTGCACCGCATCCAGAGGATTGCTCGAAATGGATTTTTTGCGCAAAAGACTGCGACAATGAAAACTTTTGTTATAAAGAGCATAGCTGTCCCGCAGGAGAAGTGTATAATAAAAAACCCCATAAACCAGGCTGTATTCCTGGCGTCTGCCAGTACCCACTGCCCCCAGGCTGGAGCTGTGATGGCGACGGTGCCCTTCACGTTAACCCCATGAACTGCAATCAATACTACAAATGCGTGACATGCAAAAACAAGAAGTTGGGGACGAACAAGTGTCGTGAAAACTTCCAGAATTGTCCCGGTGGTCAGTATTTTGATGACACCATGAAACAGTGCGTGACCGCACCAAAATGTCCGCAGGATCTTAAGGAGCTGCCGTCAGGGCCTGGATGGCATTGCGACAGGGAGGGCGAGAGGAACGTTCATCCGAGCGACTGCACCAAGTACTACACCTGTCTGAAGTGCAGCAAGCCCAGCGGTTGGTGCTACGATGTGACGCAATGCCTCCCGGGGAAATTTTTCGATGACAGTTTAAAGAAATGCGTTATGAGTCAGGTTTGTCCTCAAGATCTGGCCGAGCTGCCGATCAACTGGGAGTGTGAGATGGCGGGTGATAAAAATGTCGTTCCAGAGGACTGCACAGATTACTTTGTTTGCATTCCATGCGATAAGCCGAGAGGATGGTGCTACACGAGGCATACGTGCCCGGATGGCGAAACTTTTGATGATGAGACGATGCAGTGCGTTCGTGGGAGATGTCCTCAGTGGCCCAAGCTACTTCCGGATAACTGGAAATGTGACAAGGACAGTGAGCTCAACGTGGATCCGACTGACTGCTCCAAATTTTACAAGTGCGTTGCATGCCCACCTGCGGATAATCATCAGTGGTGCTACTTGCCTGAGAGTTGTCCAAGTGGTCAATGGTTTGATGACCGGCAGAAAAAGTGTGTGAAGCACATAAAATGTCCCCAGGAGGACAAGGAGTTACCGGATGGGGACGGATGGCTTTGCGAAAGCCCCGGTGACACTCACGTGATGCCTCATGACTGCAAGAAGTTCTACCAGTGTTATCGCTGCAGTATGCCAAAGGGATGGTGCTACGAAGGCGTGATGTGCCCATCTGGGAAGACATTTGACGAGATTTTGGGGGAGTGCGTGAAGGGAAAATGCCCTCAGGATATGAAAGAATTGCCTGAAGGTCCTGGCTGGCACTGTAACGCTCAGGGAGAGAAAAATGTGCTTCCAGGCGACTGTACCAAGTACTACACCTGCCTCAAATGCAGCAAGCCCGGGGGATGGTGCTATGATGCGACGCAGTGCCCCCCGGGGCAATTTTTCGATGACAGTTTAAAGAAGTGCGTTGTGAGTCAGGTTTGTCCTCAGGATCTGCCCGAGTTGCCCATCAACTGGGAATGTGAAAGGGCGGGTGAGAAGAATGTCGTTCCAGAGGACTGCACAGATTACTTTGTTTGCATTCCGTGCGATAAGCCTAGAAGATGGTGCTATACGAGGCGCACCTGTCCCGAAGGTCACACTTTTGATGATGATAAGATGGAGTGTGTTCGAGGGAGATGCCCTCAGTGGCCCCAACAACTTCCGGATAACTGGAAGTGTGACAAGGATAATGAGCTCAACGTGGATCCAACTGACTGCTCCAAATTTTACAAGTGCGTTGCATGTCCACCGGCGGATAATCATCAGTGGTGCTACTTGCCTGAAAGTTGTCCAAGTGGTCAATGGTTTGATGACCGACAGAAAAAGTGCGTGACGCACATAAAATGTCCTCAGGAGGACAAGGAGTTGCCGGATGGGGACGGATGGATGTGCAAAAGCCCCGGTGACACTCACGTGGTTCCTCATGACTGCAAGAAATTCTACCAGTGTTATCGCTGCAGTATGCCAAAAGGCTGGTGTTACGAAGACGTGTTTTGTCCGTCGGGGCAAACGTTTGACGAGATTTTGGGGGAGTGCGTGACGGGAAAATGTCCACAGAATAAGAAAGAGCTGCCGGATGGTCCTGGATGGCACTGTAATGTTCAGGGAGAAAAAAACGTGCTCCCGACCGACTGTACAAAGTTTTACGTTTGCGATAAATGTAGTAAGCCCGGGGGATGGTGCTACGAGGCTCATGACTGTCCAACAGGTCAAACGTTTGACGACAAGAATAAAAAGTGTGTGGTGGGGAGATGTCCACAGGATCCCGTTCCAATTCCCGACAATTTCAAGTGCACGAAAGATGGGGAAATGCATGTTCATCCTGACGACTGCTCACGCTATTACACGTGCGTATGGACCGGAAGCTACTACACTTGGACTGACCATCAGTGCCCCAACGGGAATAATTTTGACGATATTGCAATGAAATGCGTGAGTGGACCTTGTCCTCAGATATTAATAGAAGTTGGCACAGGGAATGAATGGAAGTGCAACCACGAAGGAGAGGTAAACGTATTTCCGGGCGACTGCTCCAAGTTCTTTAAGTGCATAAAATGCAGCAAGCCACGCGGATGGTGCTATCTGAACGCTGAGAGCTGTCAACCTGGTCACACTTTTGACCAGACTAAAAAGGAGTGTGTGGCTGGGAGTTGTCCACAGGATAGACCTGAGATCTTGGACGGGTGGTCTTGTGCGCAGGAGGGGCAGCTTCAGGTGCATCCGGATGACTGCAAGAAATTCATCATCTGCCACCGTTGCAACAAGCCAAGGGGGTGGTGCTACGATGAGCACGGATGCCCTTCCGGTCAAACTTTTGACAACGCGCGACTAAAATGCGTGCCTGGACGCTGTCCCCAGCTTCCACCAGTATTGCCTCCCGGATGGACATGCAGAGATGAATGGGAGAGGAACGTTGTCCCGAATGACTGCTCCAGCTTTTACATTTGCTTCTCGTGTGACGACGGTCCTTGGTGCTACAATAAAGTGGAAACCTGTCCAGCAGGTCAAACTTATGACGACAAGAATAAGAAGTGCGTTCACGGACGATGTCCGCAGTTTCCAGAGATCCTTCCACCCACGTGGAGTTGTGGAGTGGAGGGTGAATTCAATGTTAATCCGTCAGACTGCTCATCCTACTTCAAATGCTTAAGGTGTCCGGATTTGGACAAGTGGTGCTACACACCCCATACGTGTCCTAGTGGGCAGACGTTTGATGACGTCAACAAACGATGCGTTCATGGACGCTGCCCGCAGTATCCATTTCCGCTGCCACCCGGATGGACTTGTAATGCGGACGGGGAGCTCAACGTGGATCCGACTGACTGCTCGAAATATTATAAATGTCTTGGCAAGTGCCCGGATGCTACCTGGTGCTACGTACCCCAGGCGTGTCCGAGTGGAAGCACCTTTGATGATTACAGTAAAACTTGTGTTAAAGGTAAGCAGGCATCCTACAACAATACTACATAAAGTAAAATAAAAAGTTATAATGAGCTAATAAACTAAATTAATTAAATGTTCCACAGGAAGCTGCCCCCAGGACCGCAAGCCGCTCCCTCCAGATTGGGTATGCAATGCACAGTTGGACTCCCACGCGATTCCAACAGACTGCACATCGTACTACGTCTGCTACCGATGCTCCAAAGGGAATAAGTGGTGCTACGAGAGTTTTGCGTGTCAGTCGGGTTACGGGTTTGATAAGGACAAAAAGACTTGCGTGGAAGGGGACTGCAATCGGCCAAGCGGACAATGTAAGACGATAGGGCATATTGGGAACAAGTGGCCTGATCCCTCCAACTGCCAGTGCTACAACTGGTGCAGGTGGGTTACTGGGACCAACATCGATGTCCAACATGGCTGCTGTAGGAAGGGACAGCACTATTATCACCCGCAGAGGAGCTGTCGTTGGGGGGACTGTACTAATGGGAGGAGTGCGTACTCCCGTTATAATTTTGATGATGATGATGACGATGATGACTATTAAGTGGAATTTGTTTTTTTTTTTTGGAAAATGAGGAATAATTTTTTTATTTGTAAATAAAATTGAGACTCTGAAACTAGGTTTTTTGGAGAGCCAGGAACCATCAGAATTAATCGCTTGTAAGAATTTTGATTTTGTAGCTGGAATACAGGAAGAGATATAGGCTTCCGGTAGCATACGCTCATGATCGACTTTTGGCTCATAATTCATTTCATTTCTTTGCACTTTCCATTCCATAGTTTTCCAGTGACAAAATATTTCATAAAAACTTTATTAACAAAATGGCAAAATACAGGCCAAAAGCAGAATGCCTATTTTGTGAAAAGCAATTTGGAATTTATCACCTAGAATCTCACATGAATACGCACGCAAAGGAAAAACCAATATTTTGCAATCTCTGCAAAAGGGAATTTGGGGATAGGTCAACTCTCCGTTCCCACATCAGGGTGCATAGTCTCGAAAGACCTTTTAAATGTCAGTACTGTCAAGCGCCATTCACCCTGACCTCGGTCATGCGGAGACACGAAAGGACGATTCATTTACGGTTGAAAACTCACGTCTGCATATTCTGCGAGAAAAGGTTTGTCCGGAAGTGGGAGCTGAACAACCACCTCACGTCTCACATCAAAGAGAAATGGGATATCTGTGGCGTTTGTGGAGCAGAGTTCAATCAACGGTGTTCTAAGTTGACGCACGTTAAAATGTTCCACGGGAATAGTTTGGAGCAGTGTCCTGCTCAGTTTAAAATGACGGAATATTCTCATTCTTGTGACTTTTGTGGAGAGGTGTTTACGAGACCTTCTTTTTTGGCACACACGTCGTAAACATGCGTTCGAGACACCTTTTAAATGTCAAATCTGCTTGAAGAGATTTTCAGATATTTGGGTTCTCAAGTACACTCATCTGCCTCGTTGTTCCGGGCGAGGATTTAAGAATTAATTGGATTTCATTGTTTTGTGTTTACTTCGTGGTGAGGAAATGGACGTTCAGAATTGACGCATACAAAAAATTAACTTTGTTTTAGAGATGTAGTTTATTGAGAAGCCTTATCGCGTATGTAAATAGATGGACATGACCTAAATGTAAACACATGTACCATTGTTGCATTTTGCGTGTTCTATTGAAATGATACCTAACCGTGATTGATTATCGAGATTAATTTTAAGGGTGTGTACTTGAATGTTTAGCATAAGTGAACAGACTACTCATATATCTGCAAATAAATCCATATTTAATTAATACAGAGTAACTTTACAGTATTTGGCCCATTTCCACAAAACTCTTAAGGGCCCGTCACGCACAGCAATCCCCTCAAAAGCGATACATCACATTGATTTTAGCTTCTTGCATGCACGCACGCGTCCACGGAACAAAATCTATCAAAAATATCTAACACGTAGAGCATGTTGTGTTGTAAAAAGTGCCTGCAAGTACAAGAACAAGGTTCCTGCTCCCACTTTATCTTAATACACGTAAACAGCAAAAGACGCAATTGCGACGAGACTCATCCAGTCATCCATCATCACCACATCACTCATCATTAAACAATTAACACTTTGATCATGAACTAGCAAGAGTGTGTACGTAGTAAAACATTCACAATCAGCACGATCCTAAATTATAATGTCTCCTGAGACATTCTCGTGAATAAAATGGAGTCTGTTGCTGTCAGATTGAAAATTTTCATATTTTCACTATTCATATCAGCTATAATTTGTGAAGTGACAAGTTTTCCGGGAGATGACCAGCACAAACCTGCCGTCTACGACTTTATCATTGGTATGCTTTATTAACTTATAATTTTTATAACAATTTAATTGTAAAATAATTTATTTCTGTTCCAGTCGGTGGTGGAACAGCGGGCTGCGTGCTGGCCAACAGACTCTCAAAAAATGGACGACACACCATCCTGTTACTTGAAGCGGGAGGAGCCCCACCCGAGACAATGAACATTCCAGGACTGGCAACCGAGAACGTGCAAAATCCCGACCTCACGTTCCAGTACTCATCCGTCCCACAAAAGCACGCCGCTCTAGGAACTAACGGCGGCGTTGTGAAAACTTTCGTTGGTCGCGTTCTCGGCGGCTCCAGCCAGCTAAACTACATAATGTTCAATCGTGGCAGCCCACACGACTACGATCACTGGGCAAACTTTACCGGTGATCCGAGTTGGAAGTATGACAACATGCTCAGATACTTTAAACGTTCGGAAGCGTATTTGGGAGAGTATCCGTCAAACGAGCAGCACGGTTTCAACGGGTCCATTCCAGTTAGTTATCAGGCGTACGCTCCCGGGAGGGACGAGTGGCTGGAGGCGGGGAAGGAACTGGGATTTCAGGTTCGGGACGCGAATGGACCACAGGAAGTCAGCTTCACGCCGATAGAGTATACTACCGCGTTTGGGCGCAGAGTTAGCTCGTATACGGGTTATCTTAAACCAGTGATGGAGAACAGAAGAAATCTGAAGGTCGTCACAAACGCTTACGTTACGCGACTGGTAAGAAACCAGGTGTTTAGGGTAACATGATATTTCGGGATTTTAATGAACACTTTTTAAAGTTAATTGAAGGTTCCACGGCGGTTGGCGTACGTTTCAACACCGACGGCTCATCCTCCCTGACTTCCCATGCGACAACGTTCGCATACGCCAAACGCGACATCATCCTCTGCGCAGGTACCTACGGCTCCGCGTCACTGCTCATGAGATCCGGCATTGGTCCAAAAGCGGTGCTCCACAAAGCTGGAGTACCGCTAATCAAGGACCTTCCAGTGGGAAAGAATTTCCACGACCACCCAATCGTCCCCATGCACTTTATTATTAAAAACAAGCCTGGATTGGTGCTGGATCCGCCATCTGACTACAATCCAGACAATTTACAATTGTTCGAGAAGTTTGGAAAGGGTCCGTACACGTCGGCGTTAGGATACGGTGGACAAGCATTCCTGAGCTCTTCTGTAGCCGCTCGGGAGGGTTATCCCGACTGGCCGGATATCCACCTGATAATGAGTTCACTAACGACAAGACTGTCGACGTACAGTAATTTCAGCGTGGCCCCGTGGGAAACTAGTGTTCAGTTGATTTTGTATCTGGGGAGGGTCAAGAGCAGGGGCACCGTGACGCTTGACCCTAAGAATGTTGATGGATTACCCATTGTCGATTTTAATTACCTGGAGGATGAGATTGATGAGCTCGTGCTTTTGGATGGTATGGAAAGTGTAATTCATGAAATGAAACATTTTCCAACTTTAAGATATTTCCATCTTTGTTTCCAGCAATTGACGCTACGCTTAAAATAATGGAGGGAACCCAAACGTATCGCGAGTTGGAAGCGCACTTCCCACTGGACCCGGTTCCAGCTTGCAGTCACCTAAATTACAGGACGAGACCTTACTGGAAATGTCTGATTAAAGAAACGTTGATTAATGGAAATCATCCTGTTGGAACCTGTAGCATGAACAGTGTCGTCGACTATTCACTCAGGTAATTAGTGCCATCTGTGCCATTTAAATTACCATACATATTAACTTAAATTATGCAATTTGTTATTTCCTCACAGGGTCCGAGGAATGAGAAGACTGAGAGTAGTGGACGCATCCATAATGCCCTACATCACAAACACAAATCTCCAAGCTGCCGTTTATGGAATAGCTGAAAAGACTGCTGACGAAATATTACAAGAGCTTTTATAACAAATATTACTCACTTTCATATTTTTAAATAATTTATTTTTTAAATATCTCACAACATGCCATACATTAAAATAAACACATAAATTACTCTAAATCTTCAACTCCTCCCATTCCACTCCCTCAAAATCATATCCGCTGCCTTCTCAGCGATCCCGTACACAGGTGCCTGCGTATTCGCATTCGTAACCACAGGCATAACGCTCGCATCCACTACCCTCAACCCCCCAACCCCAAAAACCTTCAACCTGGAATCCACAACCGCTTCCCCCTCACCCCTCCCCATTCTGCACGACCCCGCACCATGAAGCCCAGAGTCCCCCTTCTCCCTCAAAAAACAACGCCAGTACCCATCCGACCTGAATGGCAAATGACTACACGCCGCCAATGGCCTCGTCGGATATCTGCCACCAATTTTCTGGAACGCATCCGTCTTCTCGTAAATTTCCAGCGTCATTTTGATCCCATCCACAAACGCGACCATGTCATCTGGATCCTCCAGATATCTAAAGTCCACCACCGGATCTCCTTCAACGTCACTCGCATTCAGCGTAACCCTTCCCCGACTTTTCGGTCGCGTCAACAGCGGCATGCAAACAACCATCCTTTCTCCAGGATTTATTTGATTCCCAACTTCACTGACAATGTCGGGAAAGTCGCCGTTCATGAACTGATACAGATTAAGATCCGGCCAGTTTTTATCCTCGTTATGAGATGAGCTCAGAAACGCTTGAGCATGCATTCCATTTTGGGAAGCATAAGGACCATCGCCAAGTTTATTGTAAAGTCTCCAATTTTCAGGTGTGAGGTCCCGTTCAATGTCCAACACTGCAGAACTGCTATTCACTAGAATGTCCAAGTTGACTCGTACGTGGTCGTGAAGATTCTCGCCAACAGGAAGATTTTTCACGACACGAATCCCAACGTTTTCGAGTGTCGTGTTGGGACCGATCCCACTTCTCAGTAAAATTGTTGGAGACCCAATCACTCCTGCGCTCAAAATGACCTCGTTTTTTGCACGCGCCACAGCAGATGAGGAACCTTCTTTGCCTCTAATAATATACATGACACCGGAAGCCCTGAGTCTTCCTGTAAGACGCTTATCATCAAAGAGAATCCGCCTCCCGTCTGCGTTCGGAACGACTTTTAAATTTCTCCTAGACACCATGGCATGTCTTAAGTACCCCGTAAATGAACTGATCCGCCTCCCAAATCGCTGACTAAACTCGATCGGAGCGAAGCCTACACGCTGAGGTCCATTCGGGTCCACCTCCACAGGATAACCCAACGATTGACCAGCGTCCAGCCACTCGTTCAACCCTGGAGAATAAGAAGGTCTAGAAACTGTGATTGGTCCATCCCGTCCATGTTGATCTGTTAATGGAAATCCTCCGTGATAGTCCTCCACGCGTTTGAAATATTTTAGCATGTTGGCGTAACTCCAACTCGGATCTCCCGTGAGACTTGCCCAGTTGTCGTAGTCCTTTGGGTTACCTCTGTTGAAGAACATTGAGTTCACTTGACTGGATCCTCCCAACGTTCTCCCAGTGAGGTAGCCGATAACCCCTCCAGTCTGTTGACCTGCATTCCTCTGAGGAACGGTTTCGTATGCTTTGAAGTACTCCGGGTCGGAGAAGTGGTTACTTATGAGTGAGGGGATGTCCAGCTGGGAATGGGGATACCCCCCGGCTTCGAGAAGCAGGACACTGTGTCGACCATCTTGGGATAAGCGGCTGGCTACAACGCAACCTGCTGTACCGCCGCCAACTGTGGAGATTAAATACGTTAAGCATTCATATGAAAATAATTACTTGAGATTTTTTCTTACAATAAGTGTTTAATTACCGACGATGAAGTCGTAAACGTTGAGATTGTCATCTGTCTGGGGTAAGGTGTAAGCGACCTCACTCCGCGTTGGGAACACCAAAATGAAATAAAGTGCTAGGGACCTCAGGAACATTTCGTATGGAAACTTTAAAGTAGGGAACTATTACTGGGAATATTTACACATGTAACTTCGATGCTGGACCAGCGAGAACATAAGCTACCCTGCTACCCAATGACTTCTTACTTACCACACCTCCTATATACTACAAACTGCTTCCCAATTAACTTACAAATTAGTGTACCTTCGCCCATAAGATTTAAGCGATAAAGCATTATAATGCAAGGCGTTAGCTAGGCAAAAAATATTGATCTGATATGATAGCGTGCGTACCTGCATGATTTTCATATGACTAGTACAAAACATAGCCACGGTGCCAACGGTGCAAACAATAGATTTTGGAGTACTCATGAACTGTAAAAATGATCTTCAACCAACTCCATGCACTGGTGAAGCTACAAATGGAAACCGACCTGAATATCGCTAATTATATTTTTTACTGACATCATTAAAAGCTTAACACACTGTCTGTTCACTTGATATAAATTGCAATGAAGTGATTTTTTAGGGATATTCGGGGTAACATGAGATAATAACTTTTTATGATCATCTTTATTTGACATTAATTTCCAAAAAATAGCAGATAGCTCTGTAAATTAAGATGGTAAGCATTGCTTTACTTGGTCCTCGAGTGGAAGACGATGGTAATGAAAAGGACTCGGATGACCTTGTAGAATGCTCCGAAGGAGATTGCATGCACAAAATGTTAAAGGTTAGTAAAAATATCGAAAAGCTAAAAATATTCGGGGCATTGCGAGAAGCGCATGGTTACGGTGACGAGCAAGCAACATCTCTTCCACTGATAAACAAACAAACAAAAACAGTGACAATTTTTTTCAGTGACAATTTTTTTCAGTGACAACCTGTGTCCCTCAACAAGTTCACCAACAACAGCTCGTGCCACTGTTCTAACCGTTATCCTCCGCATTACCACCAACATCCCTTTCAACACGCCTACCCATTTACACGCCATTTATCCCCAAAAGGTCATCCGATCCTCCTCCTCTCCTCCCGGCACCATGGACCACCACATAAAATTCCAGCATCAGCAGCAGCAGGCGTCAAACGCCGTAGCTCCTCATCATCCTCCAACGGCGGCTCCGAGCAGTAATATGCCTCCACCTCATCCACAGGAGCCTCCGCACCAGCAGAAAGAGGACCTGCACAAGGAGAGACCAGCGTCGGCGTACCACCCGGGTCAGGACGTGTCAGCTGAGACGGGGCGACAGAACCAAGTCGGATCCCTCCGGTACGGATTCGAGCGACTTGGACACATGTACTCCCTTGGAATACCACTCAAGTTCGAGGAGCTTCAAGGGAGACATCCAATTGGTATGAAGCTTATCTGCCATAATTACTTATCTGCTCAGTGTCATATGTGGCATGTGTTGTTATCAAAACGTGTATGTTTGTTTGAAAAAGATTTTGTGGAGGAGACGCGAGAGCACTACAAGCTCCGCCCGGATCCAGTCAAGAAACCCGCCCAACCGGAAGACACGACCCTGTTCGACATTCGAGAATGGCTGGAGCCGCTCGTGAGGAAGGGTCAGCTGTACTGGGACTACTGTCGGGACAAGTTCCTGGATAAACAGAGCAGCCTCGGCTTCGCCGTCGCTCCCATTTCCTGCATGTACAGTCTGTGGTCAGTTACCGACCACTCCTTTCATAACGGTGGATGTAAGGAACATTTAACTAAGCATTTAATTTAACGATTTATTAATTTAAATACTTAAAAATTATTTTTGTCTCTCTTTTGTCAGTCGTTTTCATGGCAGTCTACCTGTTTATAACGGTGGTTTTCGTCATCCCGTTTATCTACATGGAACTCACCCTGGGCCAGTTCCACCGACAGGGACTCGTGAAAGCCATCAAGCAAACGTGCCCCCTCTTCCAAGGTAAGCAGCAATTTAACTAATTATTACACGTCATCATTTCATTCATCATTAATAAAAGTTAACTATGGTTGTCCTCCACAGGCCTGGCATACCTAATGCTCCTCTCCTCCCTCTTCGACTACCTCCTCTCGATGACCCGCGTGTCATGGCTTTTCTACTACGTCGAATCCGTCGTGTCCAACTCGTACCCCTGGAAAAAGTGTGACCAGCCCTGGTACACTAGCCAATGCAAGTCAATACTCGACCACGACGACACGAACGTGACATTTAGCTCGGACGAGAGGACGCCGGCAGTGGAGTGGTTCAGGATCCACGTCTCTCGACCTTGGAACCACTGGGAAATAGTCCACTCTAACCCAACAGTATCGGAGGTGATCGAGGGACTGCTCCCAAATCCCCACATTGTCCTGTGCTTCCTTATCCTCGTGTTCCTGTTCAGACTTATGATGAAGCTGTTGGTTAGGCCGCTTGGGAATATCATGCTTTGGCTCTTTTACTTTGCTTTCCTCTGTTTAGTAAGTTTGAATTCAATTGTAATTATCCCAATGAGTTTTTTATTGTGTTGTAAAAAATTGAAGACACTTTTGTAGGGATTTACCTTGGTGGGCTTCAATCAGATCTTCCCAACTGATATCCAGGATTCCGTTATGCTGTGGATCTTCAAGGAGGACTACCTCGCCTACTTTTTCATCAAGGACGTTAGTTGATTGTACAAATAATTATAATCAAGTCAGTGATATTTCTGTTTATGAATGTGTTGAGAATAATTTGAGTGCTTCCCTTCACAGACGTGGACGACGGCAATAAGGCACTCAGTGATAAGCAGCGGGATAGGAACGGGGATCTACATAACGTTGGGCAGCCACAACACCTTCCCCAACGACGACATCAAGCGCATGAGCATTCTCTCCGGACTGGCCAGCTTCTTCTTCCATCTGATTGTCGTCATTTTCTTTACCCTCTGCAAGTTCACCATTGGCACCACGGCAGCATTCCGAAACGCGACGGAGGAGAATTACGGGAGTGACCTCATGTTCGAAATATTCCCCCACGTTTCCGCTCAGCATCCCCAGGATCGCATTGGACAAGCCATGTTCCGCTATGTCGGATACACACTTATCATACTCGCCTGTCTCAGAGTTGTGAGTAACGTAGCTTATCCAAATAAATCTACATCATTTTCAGGATAAGCTGAATACTTATTTAATGATTACTATTTGCATTTTTTTTTGTGCAGCTCTGCTCCCTCCACACCATTCGCCAGTTTTTTATCGACCGCAACAAGGAATACTACGAGCCGTGCCGTGTCAACTACAATTACTGGGAGCACGACAAGACGAAGCGTCAGCAGCGCTACGTCAACTTGCAGTTGTCGGCCCAGAGGAAAGGACAGCTTATGACAAGGATTATGCTTTGCGCTGGAGTGGTCCACATCCTTTTCTTCCTGCCGGGAGGCTCTTCTCTCCTGATTGCAGCGGAGCAGTACTGGTACAATTACATTTGCATATTCATTATCATGATGGAGTGCCTCGCTGTGTTCTTCTTCGCCGGGGTTCGGACCCTCAACGAGTACGTTCGGAAAATGACCACGTGGCAGGTGACGCTCTGGTACAGGTTCATGTGGAAGATGTTCGTTCCTCTAATTCCTGTGGTTAGTTAAACTCGAATATATGTATACTTTTCTGGAATTAAACGTTTGTAGTGTCATTATCTTATATTTGCCTTATCTGATTTTTCTCATAGATGTACATTGTATGTCCCCCACGACCCGTTGCAACGGTTGGAGGAGCTAAAGTGCCACAGGTGCTGCATTTAATTTTGTACGTCTGCGCGGGATTCCCTTTTCTGTTCCTATACGTCAGCATACTCCAAACTTTACGGGGGTCTCGGGCCAAGAATTGCAAAAACGTACGTAAAATAGCCAATAAATGGAAGCCTATCATCAGTTAGATAATTGGTAATTAATGTGTTGATAATTCTTTTTCTTCTCCAGAAATTCCTGATGGAGGTAACTCCCGAGCACGAGCACGCGGGTATGAAGGCAGGTCGCAAGCCATCCACCCGTCTCCACTGGATGCATCATTTGCACGTGCCGGCAGGAATATCTCGAGGCCTCTGCTTACCGAGATACGACGGTGCCCTTCACAACCCGGATCCCTCCAGATTTAGCTTTGACAACATGATCATGAATTTCCTGTGGTACGGCTTGAGACTCCGGTGGTTCAATCGGCTATGCGACGGCTGCGTCAACTACTCCGCGGAGGAGGATAATCCTGCCACATCCTTCCACATGTTCCCTCCGCTCCCGTTTCCCATGAAGCCGCCAAAGAAGGAGGCGCCCTATCCCGAGTATCTTCCCAATCAGGCCATCAAGCGGGTACACAAGCTGAAAAAGTACAAGGATTTCCAAAAGCACCGGAAACACTGGCTGAACGAGAAAGTCGAGTTGGAACGGGAGCGCATGGCAGCGGAGCACGAGGAGAGGGATATCGAGACTGGGATTTTGGCGTTGGGGGCTGCTGCTAGACAGGCTCGGGATGAGGACGAGGAGCGGGACTTTTTCGACATGTTTGACTCGACAGAGGAAGAAGGCTGGGACAGCACCAGCTCGGAAAATTCTACAGACTCTTTTGACATCTCGAGTGATGACGGGAGGAGGGGAAAGGTCTCATCGGGATCGGTGTCAACTTCAGACTCTTTTGATTCGCACGATTCTATATTCTGGGGGTCTGCGGAGGAAAACTCTTACTCCAGACGGTCGAGAGGTGCTGCTGCGGACAGTGATTCTACAGAGGGGGAGGATGATGACGAGGAGGATCTGGAGGGATCTGACGCTGATGAGGTGCTCGCTCCCGGTATGGATTACGGGGAGGAGGATGGTGTTCCTTTTGATGAGGAGACGGACTCGTGGGACCTGGAAGCGCTGGAGGATCTGGAGGAGGATCCTGGTCCGGATAATCCTCTTGGATTGCATACCAGCGAGGAGGAGACTGATACGGACGAGTTGATTGAAGCGCTGGAGGATTCTCCCGAGAGTAGGTCGGACGAGGAGAATGATAGCGATGATGATGAAGAGGAGGATGAGGATGAAGAAGAGAAGGCCAAGAAGAAGTCAAGTAGCGTGGCCCTCGAGGCGAAGAAGAGTGCGGATGATGATAAGCAGTCGGAGGAGACCAATTCGTGGTCGCTCAGTTGCGGATCGGATTCGACTTGCTCCAGTTTGTACGACGACGATGATGATGACAGTTCGGACGAGAGTGAGGATGATGAGGAAGAGGGGAAGGTGAAGAACAAGGGGAGAAGCAGTAAGACGCGAGAGGTGTCGTTTGAGGATAACAAGAGTGACGACGAGAGCATCGTCAGGAGAAATACGCCGAGGAACCTCAAGTTGAAATTATTTAGGAATCTGGCGGAAACGCTAGAGACGTTTTTGCACATCAGCAAGAAGAAGGAGAAGGACAGGATAGGGATCATTCACGAACAGGTGCAGAAAGCCAAGAAGGATGAGAAAAGTGACAAGAAAGACGGCGCCATTTGAACTGTTTTTTGTTCTTTAATTTTAATTTATTAGTAGAGTTGCTTTTAAAGTTTGAGAGTTTAACTTTTTTATTTAACTAATATCTCGTTTTAAAATTAAATAAAGTAAATACTTTCGGAATTTTGAATTAGTTGACCTCGTGTTCTGATTCGCGAAATTATTAGCATATAAAAGCCTTGCCGATGCACTTCGTGTGAGGTACCATAAGATTAACCAAAAAATGCAGAATAAACAGTTATAAAATTACGTCTACTCATACTTCCGTTTTATTAGATAACCTCAAATGAACCTGAACACAAATTACATAAATGCTTAATGCTCTGAATAGGAGACATGTTCCCCTTTGGAGTACTTCCCACTCGCCAGAATCTCAACAAGCATGTCCGCAGTTTGCTCCGGCTTGAGCAGCTTCCCTTGGTCCCTCTCTTCCTCAAACAGCTTGACCAGTTCCTTATCAGCAGTGTCCCTCAGCGCCTCCCTGTAATTCTCAGTGTCTACCACCCCAGGAGCATAATTAACCGTCTGAATGTTCGGAGACTCCAGCGCGATTGACTTCAGAAGCATGTCCTTCGCTGCTCGAGCTGCGCAGTACAGTCCCCACGTCTTAAACGGCTCAATAGCTCCGTGCGAGCTTATATGGATAATCGTGGTCATTCTTTTGGAAACCGAGTCATCCTTCCCCGCTCCAGTAACATCGCAAAACACAGAGTTGAGTAAAATGAAACTGGTGAGGTTGAAGTCGTAGTAGTTCCGAATGTACTCCACGTCCTGGATATTGTCGACCTTGTATCCCCGGTCGATCCCCAAGCTGGCGGCGCACTGGACAAGGATGGAGTGCTGGAAGTCGGTTGGCTTCGTTCCCGATTCTTGGAAGGCCTTGGAAATGGCGGATCTGAAGGCGGGCTGGTCGGGACGGGAGAGGTCGATTGATGTGGCGATCACGGTGGAGCACTTGTTTGCAGGCGCTTGTAGGATTTTCGACTTTGTTTCGTCTAGTGCTGAGGTGGTCCGTGCCAGGAGGAGGAACACGGAGCCTGGAGCGACGTTTTGGGAAAAGGATACCGCTACCGCTTGGCCGATTCCTCGGGATGCGCCTGCTATCACGCAAAACGTCCTTTGACCCCAGAATGACATTTCGAAAAAATAAGATTTGATGGATTTATAGTTACAGAGGATTTAATGACAATTTCTGGTAATGAAAATTAACTCTTAAGGTTGCGACAACAGCAAGCACAAAATTTTACTCACAAAAGTCAAAACACGCTGCTGTCCACTACCATGCTTAATGATTCATTACTGACATGACGGTAGCATTTGAGGTACATATTCAAGTTGACAGATGATACTCAAGGTCATCAGCACCTTCTGCTTCTGGTGATACTCATTCGTTAAATTGTATCAGGTTTAGGTTAGTGCTATACCACATATCAGATAAAGTTATGTGGGTAATAGAGATAATTAAATATTTGATATGACTTATGTATCTCTTATATGCAATATGCGCTACAGTAAGAACAGGTAAAATGTGGAGTGGTTTTGGTAGTTGGTAGTTCATATATATTACTCATCTTATCATAACAATGTTGATCTGTGTTCCACTGTATGGAAACTTACAAGCAATCTTTATAATTAAATCATTCTTCAAACAATTGAATACCACGAAATACAGTGACAACTTGTCATAATCTGAACTGACCATTCAACATACTTTTTTATATATAGATGCGTGTTACTATAAATATACTTTAAACAAACCTGATATTTTACTTTTGATGCGTAAATAAAAGAAAGTTTTGATCATAATAATATTGACTTAACCACTGAAGAACCAGATGCACGTGAAAAGGTGATGATGACAAGGAGCGCTGGTCAGTGTACCAAAATGAATTACTGTATCGGAATAATTCAGACATCAGACTGACTTTAACTGCATTTAAATCCATGGTCTTGTATGAATAACTGAACAAGTGCAAGTGCATTTCTTCATGTTTTGTTCCCAGTCATCAATTATCACCTTCCACTCATCCCATTATAATAGCACGGGTGTAAATAAGTAACAATCTATTGTTACTGCAATTATCCCGTGATTCATGATCGGCTTAGAGTAAAAACGCGCTTATTTACAACAATTAGCGCTTTCACGCAATATATTCAAATCGTACACTGAACTGCAATCAATTTAGTACTTACTTACTATAAGTAATGATCCACAAACCTACATACCTGAATATCATCGTTACAGGCATTGTTATCGTTGTTACTTTTTTCTTGTCATAACGTCAGAAGTAATTTGCCATTAAAATCGCTCTGACAAGCAGACAAGCTCATTTTACATCGTCCTTTCAAAGAGTTTGCATCCTTCCACCCAAAAATACTTTGAAATTTATACAAAAATGAATTTAGCGAACACATGTATCTCCCTCATAATATCATGCTACCTAATAACAGATATTTTAGCTGTCACCTCTCCTGGAATATCAGAAAAATCAAGACTTCCACCTAGCCAACGTCGTGTGCAGGTCATGAATCCAAGAATAGGCAACCCATCTTTGATTAAAAAGTACTGTGGAGGTGGTGGCGGTGGTTGGGCTCACCCACTTCCAAGAAACAAGTTTGTCAAGAGAGAGTCATCCATGATGTCAGATGGGTATGGTGGAGACAACGACAGCAGCAGTGGAGGTTAATTAATCATTATAAATTAAATCATAGAGAAGTTTTCAAGTAAGCATGTTATGTGGGTTATTCCTTGCAGATTCCCCATCCGACGACTCCACCTCAATGATGCACACGCTAAAAAGCTACCTGAAGCGAGTCCCCCAAATAAACTTTTACAGCTCAATCCCTAACGCGGTAGGCGTGGTCGGCCAGGGATTCAGCGTCCTGGAAAAGCTGAGCACCGCATTTGGCACGCCCCTCCCATACTGGATTGGAAGCCTCCCCGTTGTCATGTTTGGAATCGCACTCGTGTTCATCCCAGACCTGACCACACTCAACCTTCCGGGCTTTTACCCAAGTGGCGCTGGAGAAAACGATCCTTTGGCAGCGTTCCCACCTCGTCCAAACCTGGACGCTTTCCCGGATGTAGACCTGAGTCTCAGTGTGGACAACATACCACCTCGCATCATTCCACCAAAGGCACAACCCCAGGATACGTTGTTGGATGACTCATCGTCATCTTTGAATCCTCCTGATATGATCTCGGCGGAAGCTGAGGAAGACTCACCGACAAATCCTGAGAGCTTTCAGGCACCGAGGAGAAGGATAGATGGAGGGGATGCGGGAGGAACTAACGTTCGTTTTCATCAAATGCCACGGCAGCAGCAGCAGCATCAGTTGCTTTATAACCGGAAACATGAATATTATAATCGGCCGGTTATCATCAAAAGCAAGCCAATGTAGGTGGAAAATGCATGTTAAATTGTTTGTTTGTATTAGTTAAAATAATGATCACCTAATTTCTGTCGTGCTTTGCCCCTAAACCACCTAATTTATTGAATAAATGAGGAATAAATATTGAATACGCAACACACCTGCATAATATTATTGTTTTTAAAGCATGTTGGCGTCATCTTCCATGATGAGTCATGAAATTCAAGCCTTACCATCTGCCCTCTCCATGGGTCATACTATGGATTAATTTAATGGGTCATAATATGCATGTTACTTGTTATTGAGTCACATCTTTCATCAACATTTCCATTCGCATTCCACTCTCACGCGAATTGTTTGTTTTGGATATTAAGCGTCTCTCGTCTCAACAACAAAAAATATTCTATACACTTTTCTCAAGGATTCGCAAAAACTTGGCTCCCAGATGTCGACATCCTTGTAATTAAACAAAAATTGTGCAGCATCACAGTTTTTTCGTACGCATTCTCTCTGAATATTATTGTAAAAATTTTTTGAAGAAACACTTTGAGAAAAGTAGAACACGTAGGTATTCTGTCAGTGGCTGACCATGCAAATTTAAAACTGCTTTACGCGTACAAAGAGAGAATGACATTTTTGCATGTCAATGCATTACAGATAAAGTTAGTAGCACATCGTTTGTCGAGGAGTCCAGAAAAGTCATATAATTCATATAATATTTCATCTAATAGATATGGATAGAGAGACAGTGAAGTAATCATATCGCAAGTAATGCGATACATATCCTTGCTGTTGTTGTAATTCTTTCTCTGATGCTGTTGCTTGTTATTGTCCTTCCTGAAGATTCTGATCTGCTCTGCAGATGTCCCATTTTAAAAAACATCATAAAATTATTAGAAGAGAAATGGAATAATTATTTATATGTAGAGGTAGGCTATTAGAGTTGAAAGCTTCTACTATAGCTTGGGTTAGCTTCTCGAAGGAACACGTGTGGAGAAACGAGAAACAAACTTGTTTTGATCGATCCTTAGGCAGTGTTTATAGCTGGAGCCAAAGTGCTAACATATAAACTATTATTTTCAATTATAATGTGAACATGGTTCAAGTGTTAAAGGTTTTGAGAAGGAAAAGGTTGTGTGAAAAGAATGAGCGTATCATGAGTGAGTGACTAGTAGGTAGCTGCTATTTACATATCATGCATAATATAATAATTTTCACTTATGAGTCATTCATGCCTCCAGATGGAATTATGGGACAAGCAAAGATGTATTGCGATTGTGAGTTGCACATTCTTCAAGAATTTTAGAAATGGCAAAACAGCACATCTGGAAGGTGTTGAGGAGGTCGACGATGGGAGGAAGATGATAAAGTTAAAAATTGAGAATAAAAGACCTTCAATCATTTTCATATAATATTTTCGCAACTCTCGTTCTACATCTCATTTTATCTACATGCTTGCTACAAAGCATGAATTCCCTTTGCTTGCCCATTGGCCTGTATCTTTAATTTCTCACGCTATTGTACCCCAACATGAAAACTTTCAGCCTAAACTTTTTTTGTCATCTTTTAGCAAATGTCACTGACATTACTCGAAAGACATGACCTAACTTTTGGTAAATACCCTTGCTCTTCGTACAAAATGGTGGCCCTTAAAAGGGCCGTTTGTTTTAAAATGATGAGTTCCATTCCAGAAAATCCGATTCCTTAATTCTTCGCCTTAATCGAACGATTCATCTTGGTCAGCTTCTTATGAACGGATTTCTTTACCACTTTCTTTCTCGTAACCACCGCCTTCCCCTCCGCCCCTCCATCAGACTTCACTCCTCTTTGCTTAACTGCCACCGCCGCCAACTTAAAACTTCCACTGGCTCCCTTCCCCTTAGATTGCGTCAACCGCCCGGAGTCCACTAGTTTCGTAAGTGCCTTCTTGATGTTCGTGCCCTGTCTCTCAACGTCCACATCGAAAACATCAACAATGTATTTCTTGATCGCTTGAAAGGATACTTCACCCTTTGACCCCAGGTTGGACATCGCTTCCAGAATCATGTCCGCAGAGCTCGGGACTTTTATTTTGTACTTGGGCATAGGCGTAGGTTTCGTGCGCTCTGCTTTTGTGCCAATCATGATGCTTATAGGATGTGGTGGTGACAGGTGGACAAAAGATGCTGAAAAGATTTTTTGCGGTATGATCTCACTTGGGTCTTTGTTTCAATGGAGGATAATGACAGTTACAAAATGATGCGTAGTTCTGTTCACACGTTCGCTTTTATAGTAGCACCCGGAGACTGTGCGGACGTAAAAGTAGCAGTAAAAACCGCTATCGTTTTACATTTCATTTTATCTACATGCTTGCTACAAAGCATTAATTCCCTTCGCTTACCCAATGCCCAGTATCTTTAATTTATCACGTTACCCCAACATGATAACTTTTAGCCTAATCTTTTTTTGTGTCATCTTTTAGCAAATGCCACTTCGAAAGACATGACCTAACTTTTGGTAAGTACCCTGTGTTTATTGCTCTTCGTAAATTTGGTGGCCCTTAAAAGGGCCGTTTGTTTTAAAATGATGAGTTCAATTCCAGAAAATCCTATTCCTTACTTCTTCGCCTTAATCGAACGGTTCCTCTTGGCCGGCTTCTTATGAACGGATTTCTTGGCCACTTTCTAGTACATGCATATGCAATCTTTTACTTACGTCATCACAATTTTTTTTCGCTTTATTTACTATCATTAATCGCGTACAAATGTGCTTAGTTTACGAATATAAGTAATTATCAATCAAGTCCACTTTGTTTGGCCTTTTCATTTTTGCTAATTAATAACAATAAAGACAACCCTACCGAATTACCCTGAATTAGATTGGAAATCCGCGTTATCCCAAAATAATGCGTACGTTTCTAGCTTCAATTCTTGAGACTCGCCCTTTTCCCAATGTTACTGAAAACAACAGTAAAATAATTCAAAAATTTCTACATGAGGATAAGAATCATCAACACATTAACAAGCCATTAAACTATCTCCACTCACTGACACTTCCTCCTATGTCTCCTATGCAGCAAATGACTCGCAAAGATCTTCCCGCAGTCACTGCACCCGATCGTCCCTTTATTCAAGTCCTCCATCTTATGAATGTCCTTCTGATGCTTCTTGAGCAAATTCAAACTGACAAAGCTCTTCACACAATTTCCACAAGAAAACAGCTTCTCCTTCTGAGTGTACAGCTTGATGTGTCTCCTGAGATTGCACTTGGAGCTCAGCTCTTGACCACAAATACAGAAAAATCCGGCATGGAACCTGGCGCTGTTGAACCCATGCTTCTCCACTGGCAGTCGGGTTATCACTCGGGTAGGGACAGCAGACGCCAGTTTTTTCGCTGTAGGCTTTGACGTCCTTTTGCTGGAGGTTGGAGGTGACGGGGTTGGAGCTACGTCCTCCTCCAAAGCTTGCGGTTCAGCTATTACCGGGACTGGAGTTGGGGTCGAGTCTAGTTCCGCTTTTGGAGGATCCGCCGCAGTACCTTTCAACAAATTTAAATGACTATCATTTTTTAATTCTTCCAAAACCTTTAAATGTCACTAACCTTTGGAGTTGTTGCTCGACTGCTGAGGATCTCCATCTCCTCTCGCAACAAAACTAGAAGACGCAGCAGCGTCATTGATCACTGGTGGTGCAGGTACTTGAATCGGTACCAGCGGCTGGTTCAATCCCGACAGCATTGTCAATTGCCTCGATAGAGAATTCCCAGCGACAACTTGACACGAGTCCAGAATGAAATTTATACGCTGGTCATACATCTGTTTTTGGAGGTTCCTCTGACGCTCCATCTCCTCGATCCTCTCCATTTCCCTCCGGTAATGTTCCACCAGCAGCGAGCGGGACTTTTCTTGGATCTTCAAACAGCACGCATTCAAATCATCCCCAACGTTCTGACCCGATACCATTTTTTCCAGGATTGCGTTCAGTTCTGAGATTTCTGGGGGGAGTACTTCTGGGGGAGTGATATTGGACATGGGAGTCTGCTCAGAATCTTCCGACATATTTTTTTAAACGATTTTGTACTACACAGAGCAGTCGATAGTTTGAGATGATGTGAAACAAGTTAATATAAAATCACATCAGCAGACTTGCTACAAAAGGATAATAAGTGGTGTAGATAAAATTTAATAGGAGCGAAGACAAAAGATCGTTTAGCGGAAAGCTGATTAATAAAATAATCACGCATGCATTGTCTCTGGTTATTTATGATCAGTGACAGTAAATTAAATGAAATAAACCGTCATCCTTACTCCCAAGGACGAAATCTTATTTTCGTGTCAGTAAATTTATTCGCAAATTCAAATATACAAAATTTGCTTTACAATTTTTATAACAAATACATAATAGGTACATCATTTTAAAACATTTTTCTAAACTATAGGACAATTTTGAAGATGACAGATTCATCCTTCATCTTTACTTAATTTGATTAACGCATGAAGATGCCACAATACAATCATATCATTTAGATCAGAGTTACTAATTTTTTAAACACAATTCTCATTAAGTCTAACTTTTTCGTAATTATTAACCTAACCTAATTATTTTGAGACCCATCAGCCCTACCTGACTGCAATGCAGTGCAAATCCCCTCCAAAAACTTCATTAAAATTTACACCCCCTTCTTTAAAATGTCTTTCACGAACAAAAAACGCAATTACTCAAGTAACCCCAAATCAAAACATTCCAAAATCGGCAAGCTCACTTTCCTCTGCCTCGACCACGTCCGCGTCCCCTCCCCCTCACAAGAATTTCATGCTGCAACTCCTCCAGAACCCCACCCTCCTCTTCCCCTTCGGAAATCCTGTCTCGATCCCGGTCGAACGCCAGTTTGGTCACTTGGAAGCACAGTTTTTTCATCTTCTGATACTTCTCGTCAAACTCCAGAGTTTCTTGACCTGATTTGTCGTTGTTGTCCTTTGTCACTTCAGTTTTGATATCCAGTGAAATGACGGGCTTGACAACACCAGGCCTGAAAAACATAAAAAGTTAAATGCCTTAGGATAATGACGAGGATGATGACTGGTTAAAAATAAACTATTTAACTCCGACTTACTCAGTACTACTCCGTTTGAAGATTGTCTTGTCCAACTTGACGATATCACGAGAACCCAAACATCGTTCCTTGATCAGTTCCTTGATCCCCTCTGGAGTCTTATGCTTCTTTAATGTTCGCTTCAGCGATTCTGCCACATAGTCTTCGTCAATGATCACCCTACCGTTTTCGTCGACACGTCGATTAGTGGTCGAGGTCACCAGATTTCCGGTAGAATTACCGTCTCCGTCCTTGCCAGTCGTCTCGGAAGCGGTTCCACGAGATGGACTCATCTCCACACGGACAGACAATGAAGGCAAACCGGAACGAAGGCTGGAGCTACTGGAGAATGGAACGTCATCGTCGTCATAAGGCACAGTTTCTGCAGACGTGGTTTCCAAGTTTTTGAGCGAAGACGTGTACAGGCCGGCGTCGGATCCCAGAGACTTACTTCCACAGTTGGAAAACAAGGACGACATGGATTCCCTGAATAAATTTGGAAAGGGAGGAAGGGCTGGAAGTGCGGATGACAAACCGCGTCTTCCATGGCCACCCATCATTCTTTCGAACAGCTCCATCTTCATCGCGTACGTGTCGTCCATCTTGTCTGCTGCTGATAAGATTAGAAACAAGACGTGAACAATGATACAAGCAAATTAAATTAAATTTCTACCTAACTTATTTACGAGTTTCAGTTTTTTGATGTCATTACTATTCTTACCGTTAATCAGAGAAGTCAATTTAATTCTTACTGACTACTTGACTACTGGTTGGTGATGATAAGCCGTTAGGAAATGAGAATGATAAAAATGGGATGATGATTTATTTTTCTTTAATTATTGCACTTCCACAAAATTACGGAATAGAATGGAGAAAATCAGTGGAAAGAAAGAAAAGTCAAGAAGGGAGTACAACGAACCAGGAAGTGATAGTGGACCTACGCTCTCTTTTGATGTCAAAAATTCCTACTTCCTACACACAAAGTACCCATGTCGCATAAATAATTACGAAATTGCATTGTGGTTAGTCCATGACATGGACTCCATGTGGCTGATATGTCATTTACATCAATTTGCATATGGCTCTAGTTGCCACAAACAAAATGTTCATAATTTTAATTTTGCTATCGAAATAATATTATTATGGATGTCTCATTTCACCCCAATTTCCATATTTATTTCATGCTTGTCACACAATTAATTATTAACCAACCACTTCGTTTAGGAGCAATTACGTAAATCATAAAGTGTTTTGAAAATATACATACGTCAGACACGGACCATAATATTTTGCATTACATCATAGAATCATAACTAACGCACGTCTCATTAAAAAAATATCCTGCGTGAAATGCAACTGTTTTGCAGTTCATAAGTCCAAGAACAACAAGCGTCAGTGTAAATAGACTGTGATGACGACTTGCATTCATGTTTATGCCGTTGATTCAATGATTCAATTTAAATCAATCGTATCTGATCTGCTGGTGACACTGGACGTGCGAGAAGATAAATGACGTAAAGTCAGAGGACGTATTTTATGCAGACTAGCATTTAAATATATTATTAATAACTGTCGTGTCTACGTCCGGTCGGAATGTGAATGTCGATGAACGTCATGCTATTTTTAATCCTCCTCAGAACTCTGGACAAATAGAATAGATTGTTAAGCTGTTGACCAGCCTGTCAGCAATAGCTTAATAAATGCAGTTAGTAGACTGCAAAGGTCACAAAAAAAGTCTTCAGTTCTCTATTTAAATTGTACTCGAGTTAAAGACCCATGTTAAATGCCCTTTTCGTGCATATCGAGTATCATTTATTATCATTAATTGGTCAATTCCCACTCAAAAGAAGCATGATATCCGAACAAAAAAAGTCAATCAATTTTCATGATTTGCAATGAGCATTGGCCTGGCAACAAACAAACTGGAGTTGAAGAAGCATTTAAAGTAAAAAATATGCCCAGCCTTCCTTTCGTGAGTGCAAACATTAAAATTTTATTCATGCTCAGTTAATCCAACAAGATTGTAAGCATACATGGATTCAAGGTCACCGTTACACTCACCACCACAATTCAAGAAAGTTTTTTTTCTTTATCAAGTTTCCATTTCCAGTTCAGCTCATACTCAAATGTAATGACACTAATGATCCTCCATGCCATTAAATTATCCATAATTATACGTAGGTATATATCAACCATATAAGTAGGCATGGCAAACGAGAAAGCCAACAAACAAGCGGGGAGAGGGTTAAAGAATCAACATTTTTTATATATCTCTATGCCAATTTCTGCATCTGTTCTTCTCATTGGATGGATGTCAATAGGGTTGTTGAAAATTGAAATGAAGTATTTGGCTTTTTACTCAAGTACAAGAAATGCTCTCACGCCACACCAACCACTCTCAAATTTTTTAATAGAATCTTGTACTTGTAGATAGATAGGTCATGGAGTCATGATGGAACAACCACCGGATATACTACTTTCTGTATAGCATATCATGTAATATAGGTATAGGCTGCAAGAAACACAATTTGTTCACATGGTTTCAGAAGTGCTATTATATAACCTGTTTTTTTATAATCCGCACAACAATTCAGAAATCCAACACATCTTATTTAATATCCAGAGAGTCTCAACCAACAAAACAGCCCGTAAATCTTCCCTTTATGGCCCATGCTAGAATACCATATACCGAATTTATGCAAAAAAAATGTTTCTTTTTGTCTTGTCACATCAAAAAGATGCCGTAATATGAGATGCTGTTGCTGCTAAAAATATTTTTCAAAGTTTAAGTTTCAATTTATTTATTTGACCGGCATGTCATGTCCATCTCAACGCATGTCCCCACAAAAGAGTGTAAATAATCCTATTAAAATCCTTTAAAGTTCATGTACGTACGTACGATATACTTAAAGCTGACCCCTTTCCATAATAATCCTAATTTGAGGTTGACGTCAACTCGCCTCCTAAATATAAAAGCTGTCAAGAGTTTAGAATTTACGGCAATTTATTTATATTTCCTTTTGTTAGATTTGATGCTGCCGTAAAACTGGTACGGTTTTATGGAGGTGGTGTGTGTGTCGTGTCATGTCCTGCCACTGACAACAAAATGTGTTTTCTCGGTTTTGAATGTTTATGAACGCTTAATATATATTGGCTGTTGCCAACAAGATATCTATATATACAAAATCCCAAGCGTTTCGTAATCCAAAAAGTCGACACCTACTGCTCCCTTTTTAAAGAAAACGACCAATTCCTTTGAAAATGTTTTTTCTTTTTATGAAAGACCAAGATTCGTAGTCCATGCAAATCGCATTTTGAACGTTTGAAAACCAATCTTTAACAGTTTTATCGTCCGTTGAAAATGAGCAGAATATGAAAAAATTGAACAACACTGCATCGCTACTGCTCCCTTTTTTGAGGAAACTACCGATTCGTTTCAAATAATTATTCGTTTCTACTAATGCCCAAGTCTCATAGAACATTCGAATCGCATTTTAACCTTTTGAAAGCTAACCCTTCACCGTTTTTTCGCCAATTAAAATAGAAAAAATAATAAAACTAAGAACAAAAGTCAATTATCATGAATCATAATTCCCGCAAACAATTTTTCGCTTTATGACTACTACCAAACATACTATTTCGTTTCTCTATGTATACATACATGAATACCACCGTGCCACAGGGGGGAAAGTCGTACCCCAGGGGGGAAATTCGTGCCCGAAGGGGGAAAGTCGTGCCCCAGGGGGGAAATTCGTGCCCGAAGGGGGAAAGTCGAGCCCCAGGGGGGAAATTCGTGCTCGAAGGGGGAAAGTCGTACCCCAGGGGAGAAAGTCGAGCTCCAGGGGGGAAAGTCGAGCTCCAGGGGGGAAAGTCGAGCTCCAGGGGGGAAAGTTGTGCCACAGGGGGAAAGTCGTGCCCCAGGGGAGAAATTCGTGCCCCAAGGGGGAAAGTCGAGCCCCAGGGGGAAAAGTCGAGCTTCCGGGGAGAAAGTCGAGCTCCAGGGGGGAAAGTCGTGCCACAGGGGGGAAAGTCGTGCCACAGGGGAGAAAGTCGTGCCTCAGAGGGGAAAGTCGTACCCCATGGGGGAAAGTCGTTATTTATAGAATATTAACATTTTAAAATGTGGTTTCCAAGTTTTCCACCAGGACATAAGCTGCTAGAGCCCGTTGATTTCAACGGGCCTTCTACGTCTAGTATTTAATATGAACAGAGATAATATATTTATTTAGGTATATACATTAAGACGCCTCTTTCAATCTATCAGAGAGTTTTAGTGTAAACAAGTTACATAATGACGCATGGTCGTTCTGAGAATAAGTGTACTTTGTTTTTTTACTGCACTCCATTTTTTTGCATGCATGGCTTATTATCCATGTTGCCATTTGGCATAACACTGAAGCTGGAACGGTGACGACCAAAACACGTATCCCACTGACTTGAAAACAAGGTTGAAAACTGTGAGAAAGTATCATGGACTTGCCTGCTACTATATACTGCGCACTTTACGCTTTGTTAATGTGTCAATCGGCTCACAATAAGAGATTACGCTCAAAGCGAGGTTGAATACGGCTTCGCTTGTCTTGTCAAAAGGATTAGAGCGAGTTAAAGATTAAAAACAAGCAGTTGCTTAAAAGGAGCGAGACTAGTTGGTAGAGTCATTGAGTTCGTCTTGAGTCCTGATAGAGCAGCGTCCAGAGAGAGATATTTTTCATACGCTAATGTCAGTATAGTTTTGTAAGTGGAAGGGTTAACATCTTTTTGTGAATCGTGCTGAAAATATTTTTTAAAATCAAAATGGATCTCAAGCATTTTAAACTGCTAAAGTTTCTTCTTGTAATCGCTTTTGCTGCTGGGTAAGATTTCAGTTCATATCTCTGGAATAAGTTTATTGAAAAGTTTCTAGAAAAGTTAGAAGCAAAAATTAGTATTTTTGCATGTGAATAGGTTTTAAGAGTTGTGTGTAAAAACGAGATTTTAATGAAATATTCGTGTATTTTAAATTAAAATTAGGATAAACGCCCAGGCGAATAAGGAGCAAGATGTGATCAAGGAGCTTTTTGAAAATCAGCAGTATGACCGAAGAATACGCCCAGGGAATGGCGACGAACCAGGTACGCGATACAACCTTGAAAACTTTAAATAAAAAATTATATGAAAAGTTTTTTCATACATCCGTACTTGCTCGTAAACTTGTCAGCTTTCCACAGTAAAAAGGAAATGAATTTTTATTTTCTGTTCCAGTTGAGGTAGCAGTGAACATGTACCTACGGAGCGTGACCAAACTGGAGAACAATGTAAGAGATTACACAGCATTTTTTTACACAGCTCTACATGAGAAATTCATTAACAGATTAATTATCAAATTATTCTGTGAACAAAATATTTAATCATTTGATTTGACAGGAATTTGACGTGCAGCTAACGTACCGTCAAAAGTGGAAGGATGAACGTCTTAGCTATAAAAGTATGTCATTGTAATTAATTTAACAAAGTGTTTTATAATAAATTATAATTATGCGCAAGAAAATTAACTAAATCAAATATAATCAACGAAATTAATTTTTCAGGTGACATCGACTTCCTGACTTTAGTCGACCCAGAAAAGTTAGCCTGGACTCCAGACACGTTTTTCAGCAACGAGAATGAAGCCCAGGTCCACAGCGTCATGTCTCGTAATGAATTTGTGAGAGTTTCTCCAGAAGGACAGATCCTGCAGAGTGCTAGGTAAACCATTTTCATCTTCACATTTTTATGAAAACATTTTCTTTCACATATTTAATCAAGTTGTTCTATGACTTCCACAGGGTCTCCTTGAAACTGTCCTGCCCGATGAACTTCAGAAGGTTTCCTTTGGATCGCCAAGTTTGTCCTATCCGCTTGGCTAGCTGTAAGTTTTGCTCTGCAAAAAGTTTCTACTGATTCCATGAAATGGATTCACACTCCATTAAAAAATAAATATTTTTGAAAATTCCAGATGCGTACAGGACCCAAGATGTCAAGTACGTCTGGGAAGACACGGATCCCATCCAGGTTGGCAAAAATCTCAACGTGCCCATATTTACACTCGAAAGTACAGAAACTTCCAACTGCCTGGGCACCACAAAGACAGGTACAACGTAATTTCCTCATCTAATCAGACAATTAAGAAAAATGTCTATATGCTTTAAATATTAATACCAAATTACATTCCCACACAGGAAACTACAGTTGCCTCATCGCAGACTTCACATTCAAGCGAACCTTCTCACCTTACCTGGTCCAATTGTACATCCCCTGCTGCATGATGGTCCTACTGTCCTTCACCTCCTTCTGGATCTCCTTCCGAGCCGTTACCGCTCGAACAGTTTTGCTCATCTTCATTCTCGTCTCCTTCGCCGGTTTCGTCGCCCAAGCAAACAAGAATTTCCCTCAAACTAGCTACACGAAGGCGATTGACGTATGGACCGGCATTTGCCTCACTTTCGTATTCTTGGCTCACTTGGAGTTCATGACGGCCCAGTACATTGACAGACGCACCAGACAGAACAAAAGCTCCAGTTCTACCGATGGGGATGAGGAGGAGCAGTTGCCACTGAAGGAGGACGACAGCGATACCAAGAAACCGGAAACTCCAAAGACTGGAAAGTTTGGACTTCCTCCCAGGTTCTTCGCGCTGTACGATTCCGACTCGCTGTCAGACAAACTGGACGGATTGAGTAGGATCATCTTTCCCGTTACGTTCGTCATTTTCATGATCATTTACTCCATTGCTTATTGTCCTTCTTCCGCTTAAAAATTTTTGTCATATTTTTTCTTGCTTTTTACATGCAAACCAAAAATAGAATACTCGTGTGTGCAGCTTTTAAACCAAACTTGTTGTGTTGTTAACTTAATTACATTGACAATAAAAGTAACTGACAAATCTAAATAAAAACTACATAAGAATATTTACAACTTTTTCCGCATGCCACGTTAAGCACTTCCCCACCACCTACACGCCTTAGTGTAGTCCTCCCCCTCATCACTCGTCAAGTCCGCATCCGACAGTCCCTGGTCCAGACTCCCAAACTCCCACAAGTACGTTACGGAATAGGTTACCAGAAACAGAAAGAACATCACAGGAAACATGATCCTGGAAACCGTATCAATTCTCTCGACCTTCATCATTTCCTCCATCTCATACTCATTTCCACCACCTTCCTCAGCATCCTTCCCCTTCTGCTTGTTAACCAAATGCAAATCAGCGATCCCTTTAATCGGATGGAATGCCCATCGCTTCGGCCCCCTCCCCCTGAGAAAATAAAACACGGTCGCAGATTCGAAAATGGAGGCAGCGGCAAACGTCAAGCAAGTTGCTGTAAACACCGAGAATCCGGTCGTGTAGTTAACCTGCGCCAAATTCTGATTCGCTCCAGTGATGTGTGTGGAGAGCGTAAGGAGTGCAGTAACGGTCAGGGATAACCTCGCCTCCATTGCATTCCCGAGCCAAAATGAGATCCAAGTGATGATAACCAGCATGGTGCAGGGAATGTACATCTGAACGCTGTAGTAAGCCACCTGCCTTTTGAAGGCCAGGGCCACGTACACGGAGCTGAAAGCCCCCGCAGTGCTCTTCATTTGACACCGACCCGTCCGCTGACCCACCAACCGAAACTGTGCCAGGTGACTGGTTTCAAGCTCGAGAATCTGTTTGAGAGGAGCGTCAGCGTCCCACAGGATCTCCAACGACTCGGCCGTGTATCCGTAAGACGCGAGGTGGAGGTCGCAGGTTTGTCGGTCAAACGGGAACAGTCTCAGGTTCATGTAGCAGTTGACGGTCAAGGACATGCGTGTGCTGTGGTACAGCGTCCCGTTTGGGTATATCCGAAAAAACGAGTTTGGTCTCGTGATGCTGTGGATGTGCGCGTGCTTCTCGTTTCGAACGAAAATGTCTGGCGTCCAAGGCTTGTGCTCCATGTCGGCGTTTAGGGTGATGTACGCGTTGGGGTCATTTGAGACGTACCGGAGTCGGGGATCTGTCCACTTTTGACGGATTGACAGTTGCATCTTCATCTCCATTTTTCTGTCGTCAATGTTCTCAATGTCACGGAGGCCAAGATTTACAAAGATTTTCAGAGGAGATGGTTTTGATGGTGGTGGGGTTAGCGGGAGGACTGGGGGTAATAAGTTGCTGGAGTAGTTTTCGCTTTTCAGAGTGGATAACACGGACTGGTGGGATTCTAGCAGTTCTAGTAACGTTACTGAATGGACGACGAAGCATAGCATGTATGTCAAGTGGGCTGAGGGATGGAAAGACATTGTGGAAAGTTTGGAATTTGCGTTGTTAGAATATTTAACGGAAAATATGAATTTTTCGAACAAGTTTATGCTCTGTTGTGGGTGATGCGACAAGTAGTTCCATAACAGATTAGTGGTGTTTTTCATTGGAATTTCAAGTGAATGCAACGAAGTGGTTATGATGGAACACACTTCCAGGTGGTATTGGAACCACACCTGTTGTACAATTTCATGCAGAGGAGGATATGGCGTGACTCCTACACATTTGCAATTTTCTTCTCACAAAAACATGCAATTATCGTAATGAAAATATTTTGTATCTGCCCTAGACAAATGTGCTACCAACAGTCTATTTGAAATTAGCAGTCAAGTGAATCTATAAAATGCTAAAAATCAATAATTATATGAGTGATGAGAATGGCTTCCATTTTCCATGCACGTGATGATTCTAATCTGCTTCGATGTGAAGGTCGGTAAAGTGCAAAAAGAATTAATATTTCCTTTTATTCGATTTGATACAATATAAAGAGCAGGAATGCATTACAGAGTTCGCAAAAATGGAACCCACAAATACGTAGTTCATTATACAAAAAAGTGAAAAAAGAATAGCTCATAAATACATGAGTGATGAGAGAACATTAATTTCATACATTTAGATCAGTCATGAAGGCACACTGCAAAATTCAACACGCAATATGCAATTTTACATTTTAAGTGACAAAGCAAACATTTCCCTGGCCGCTGGGGTCGGGAAAATTTCCTGGAATACTTCAGACGCTGACAACTCATCAGATGGCTTCCTGTTTCACAAAAAATTAAAACCGTATGTTAATATGAATTTACTAAAACACCTTTCACCACTCCCCTGCTTTCATTTACATACACTAAAATAATGTAATAATGATACGTACTTGGCCAACACTTTGATAACTTTCTTCTTGAGTTTAGGGCACAATTCTCCTTGATAATTGACCAGGAACTGGTACAGCAGTAAGGCAGTATCGTGATGATACCACTGGTCGGATTGTTTCAGCAATATAGCCTCCATGATCCGTTCCAAGTCAGCAATGTCGTACTCGTGACCGGCTTGGAAGAGTTCCAGTGCAATGGCCGAGTTGGCCAGTGGCTTGTCAACTTTCCCACAATACACGAATTCCAAAAGAGCATTGACGGCGTCTTCCGACAACTCCATTGTCATTTTGTCGGGAGCGGATTCCTTGAGCTTTCCTTCGCATTTTGATTCGAACACCGGGGAGTTAACTGAAATACGAGAGAAGAAAGAAGGATAATATATTATCAGGTTCAAAGTTTAATTCACAATAATTATATAGATCAAAATGGATTGATGTCTCAGATCTTACCGCTAAGAACAGCCTTATGACACGGAACGGGGACTCCATTGGCGGCGACTATTTCAAAGTCGCAATGCCGCTTATCCTTCAGCATTTTGGCAAACTTGTCAGAAACTTTGGGAAGGAGAGCATTCACGTTGACACCTTGTTTGATATTTAGTTCCAGCGTTAAGTAGAACGTTAGGCGGTTGCCGCGATTAAAGTTTCCATTGTTCCAAATATCAGAAGGCATCACAACTCGCCGCTGACCATACCGAAAATGTCGATTCACTCCACGATCTTGGGGATCTCCGAGCCAAAAGCCTGCCGTCATTGCATTAGCTGCACAAAAAAGTAAAGCTTAATGAAGGTTGTGAAACGGAACTGCCAATTTATGATTTCATTACTAAACATCGGTTTGTTAAAATTCAAATGATTCGCAACAATCAAATTATTTTACCTTCAGCTTTACGAGATTCATGCTGATACCTTTGGTTGTACAAAGGGACGAATTTTGCGACAAGTTCGAGACTCTCATCCTCATCCTCGTCAAACAGAAGCTCATGCAATTTCTGGAGCAAGTCGCCGTCCAAAGAAACGTCCATTAACCGTGTATTACCATCATCATCGAAATTCAAGATAAGTCCACCAGTAAGTGTCCTATAAAATAACGTATTGCAGTACAAAACATGATGAGCGAAATGGTGATAACATAACGATGACCTCACATCAATAATCAACCACATTGATTTGTTAAGTCAAGATAGAAATGGTATAAATCTTACCAGTAGCCACAGCTAGGACGAGTCAAAGTCAAGTCCCGCTTCAATTCATCAAAAACCTCCCTCATCTCGCTGTCAACCTGACCATCATCGATAAGCGTCAAATCTCCAGTAACATTGACAGGGAAACCTTGTTGTTGTGCCGTTGTACTCGGGTTCAAATTAAACGCCACGGACGAAACTATTGTCACCTTCATCTTTCGCAGTTTCGCAGGACTGACTCCAACTAATTGATTTTTAAATCAGAAAACACAAAATTAACGATTTTAAGCGATTACAAACAAAATCTATAATCAGCCACAAAACTGAATTCTCAGCTTAAAATCACCCACACGAACAACACAACTTGCTTGGTTAATTCTACCTGAGAATAATCAGAACGAAAACGTTTTTAAACGTTTTGCAGATATGCTGCACAGAAACAAAAACTATGCAAAATGCAACTGCAAAACTGCATCAACAAGTTGACCGCGTCCGTGTCGGTCGTGGCTCGTGGGCGCATGGCAAGCTTTTCGGGGCTTTGGCTTGCATCAGCTGGGCTTCTGCTTTGTTTACAAACTTGGTTCCGTAGCCAGATGACTTATTTTGACGTTCTTGCTCAATCAATAATTATTATTATTCTGTTGTCATTTTTAATGAACAGTTACTGTTGATTAACCCAAGTTAATTATTAAGCGAGCAGGGATACTCTCAAGGTCCTTGTAGCGAGCTGGTTTTTGTTTTGCAAAGTTTTAGTTAAAAGAGTTTTCTTAAAAAATGACACAACTGATCAGATTTCTTTGCCTTGCCGTGTTGGCAGTTATGGTTTGGGTCAAGTTAATTGCAATCTCGGATGAGAATGCGGGGTATTATAAATATTTAGTTGTGCCACTACCCATTTGGGGAGTTGTCTGGTTGGGGGTAAGTGTTTTTAATTAATCATTGTTTGATATAATTGCTAGTTTCCTCGTGTGACTTTTTTATATCTGCTATTAGGTATTCTGATCTTTGTGTCTTTAATTATTTTCTGTTTTAGGCAATCTCTGCAGCCATTGTCCTGTACAGAACATTCACATTTAACGACTGTCCGGAAGCGGCCAAGGAACTGTTGGAGCAAATTGAGGAGGCCCGTCGGGATTTGAGGCAGAAGGGGATGAAGTCTTTATGAGATACAGAGGGGGAGCAGCGGATTAGCATTTAGGCGTACTTTAGTTAATTAAATGTTCAAATGGCATTCCCAGACTATTTTTTACTCTGTATCTCATTTCTAATTAGGCAGTTATATATTCATCGTTTGTATTTATTGTCATTTTAATTGATAACAATAACTTATGTATTTGTTTCGATTTTGTTACCACTTAAGCTATGTATGTATTTCCCAAAAAATTATTTATGGCCATTTCGTTGTGTTAACTAATCAGTCTAGCGGCGCCCACAAGTTCATGGCCGGCACGTTTAAAATATCCCAGAACTTTAACCGATCTACAAACCTCTCCGGCAACGGTATCATTTTGATTTCTTTGTCCAGTTGAAGAACGTTGATGCGCGAAGGGCCACTGCTCGTGTTCCATACTTGTACATACTCGCCTTTCTCAGTTCTATACAGCGGTTTACTAAAACATAATTTTTATAATAATTATTATTAATGTTAATTGCTAACTAATCGTTATTGTGTTTAATATCTAAATTGTAATCTGTGAGTGCCCTGTCGCTGCAAAGTTGACTAGTAAGTTAACCATGATAGAACTAAGCTCGTGGTCCGGATCAGATTGCTTGTGAGCATCGATATACATGGACATGTTGAAAAGATATGTGATATCCTTTAAAATATAAATGTAAGTAGCATTTTTAAATGATTAGCATAACACGCAACCTATTTTATTAATTAAAGGTGTGTAAAACGTACCTCAATATGACCCACACCTGAAAAATGTTTAATCATTAATGTTGTTAATAAAATCATTTTTTCTCAACGGATACAAAAATGAGTTTCTTCATATCATACCCCATTCCCTTGACTGATAACCGATGAAATTGGCTAGACTGTGATTCCCTTCGGTGTATGAAAATAGATACATGTAAGTGGGCGCTCCAGATGAGGAGTGCGCCTGAACGCCTTGCACAACGCCAGCATTAATTTGCCTATCCGAAATCATCTGTCAGAAAGAGCACCAGTAATTTAATTTCATGAAATCTGCATTCCACACTACGTCGCACTCATGATTAAAAATGTTAACAATATTCTGATTCCAGATTGATAGAAACTCACCTCGCCAAGTACATTTATGTCAACCTTCCTCGCACTCTGTCCCTGGAAATAAAATTCTTCTGCCTTTGCAACCACTTCATCGGGATCATTTACCCAACCTTTCAACTGGAGAAAAACCGGGGCGATCTGATCCCACAATGTTCGCAGTGGAAACATTCGCATTAGTGGGATCAGCACTATAATTAAAGTCACGATAATTCTCATAACGAATGTCTTGAACATTTTAAATGTGAAATGTCTGTCGTTTTTTACTTAGCATAATCGCTTTCCCCTCGTCCCGGTTCAATCCAACAACAAACGGCTTCCTTGACACGACTCCAGACCGATAAGCTTCCGCTGGAGTCATTGTCAAGAATGCGTCTGGATGCTCAGGCTCTACTGTCGGCGAGAATGTGACCATTGGAAATGGAAACCAGTCCTGTCAAAAAACATTTTAATCTTCCATGTTATCATACTAGTTTTTAATCACTCTTCATTTTAATGAAGTAACTCCGTACATAAAGTGAATACTGCCTGGCCACTAGCAAGTCAACGTTAACCCCCCTGAGACACCTCATCAGCTCCCTCGATGACCTCGTGTCGCAGTTAAAATTCCTCGCCAGTCGACTCGTCAACTCCCTAATTTTCCGCTGACTCTGAACCGCCCACCCATTGAACCCTGTCCCCGAGCTGGCATACGCCGTGCTAAAATAGTCCCTCGTTTTCGTTGAGATGAGATGGAGCGCAACGCTTGCGGCCCCTCCACTCTGCCCCCACAATGACACGTTATGCTTGTTCCCTCCAAAGTACTCGATATTCTCATGAACCCACTTGAGAGCGAGTGCTTGATCCTTCAACCCGAGATTTCCGGGCACCCCGTCGGCGCTTATGAAACCGAGTACGCCTAGTCGGTAGTTGAAGGTGACGTAAACCACTTCCTCTGATAAGAGGTACGTAGGACCGAATTCTGATCCCGTTCCGAACAGGAAGGCGCTTACAAATTTGTGAATATTTTAATGGCTTATCAAGAGGCACTTAAATATTGATAAGATGTATGTCACCCACCCTCCATGAATGAAGACAACCACGGGATACTTTTTAAAGTCGTTCGACGAGTTGGGAGTTTCTGGTGTGTACACGTTTGCGTATAGGCATCTCTCGCTTCCAACGACTCGAAATAGTTTTGCCGGATGGATTTGGAGACAGAGTGGTCCAGGCTTTTTCGCTTCTCGGACTCCACGCCAGGGTCGAGCTGGAGTTGGTAACTGTAATTAATTAAGTGGATCATTCATGAGTAATTACAAAATATATCCAATTAAGCTGGATAATTTTACTAATTTTCTCCCTAGCTTTACGCACCTTCCATCGCTCAGCGTCGCCGTAAGGAATCCCTTCAAACGCCAAGAATAAGCGTCCGTTCATGGCCTTCATGAAATATCCTTCTAGTGCGCCATTTGGCGTGTCAACAATGAGCGACTTTGTGCCGAGTTGGAAATTTCTCACCGTCATGGACAGGCTCTTGGGTTCCTGGAGAATTTCTGGAGGCTTTAGTATCATGTCACAAGGTGCCAGAGAGCACAGTAAATTGAGCAGAAACACTCCACCTGTTAGTAACATGATTTATTAAGGATCCTGAGGACTATCTTCAAGAAATTTCAATTCTAAATATATATGAGCATTATATTTCTCAAGGTACCCCAGACAGGACTCGAAACGACTTTGGTACAATGTTTAAGGTAATAAAATTTATAACAAATAATAAATTACAACTCGGTTATCATCCGTTCCATATTACCTAAGCGTTATAGCTTATCATTTTCCAAGCAGAGAAACAATAAACCGTGTGAAAAAACTACTCGACAACATGCCAATCATTTCATTACGTAAACTTACACAATGTTTACGTTGAGCGTTGATGGGACCAAATGAAACCATTATGAGAAACTGAGCTGTTTGCAATTTCTAATAACTTTATTGGGTCGTGGTTGATACTAATTATAAACATACATTGAGAATATTGCCAGGAAAAACATGTCCCATTTCCCAAATTCCAGTTTTTCTTACAATGAAATGAGAAAAGTTGGATTTATCAAATTGTAGGGGATTGGATCGTGAAATATGATCTCGTTTCTATGTTCAAAGCCACCCGTTTCTGCAGCATCTTCTCACATTCATGTGGTAGAGCATGGTCAATGTGAACGAAGTTTTGAATTGATAAGTGTTGATTCGCTAATTGTACCAGGCAAATATTTTGAAAATTAGGCTCATAATTATTGTATGAAACGATAAGATGTAAATATGAAACCAATAATATGAATGATGCTTTCAATCTAAAACTAGTATGGCAAATTGTAATGGTGCAGAGAACCATGTGTCAAGAGTTCCCACGATATAAGTATATGTATCTAGTGTTGTTGTCTTTTGGCTACCCAACACCAAAATTCTCTGGAAACTTTAACAAACGTGTTTCTTTGCAATTATATCTTCGGGGCGACATGAGAATGCCCAAATATTCCGAGCAAAGACAGTAGACTGGTATATATCTCGGATCTCGGTTTTATAAAACATTCAATGTGACAATTCTAAAGAAATAAATAACAACGGTTCAATTAGTTGTAAACTCTGTATGTAATTATAGTTTATTTATTCAAGTTTAGCAGTAGAATGCGTTTTCTTGTGCTTCAGTATTTCGATAGGAGTTAACTGCAAATGTTGCTGGCATTCTGGACAAAAGTATGTTTTCGTGAATGGCTTGCTCACTACATTCTCGTCCTCGGTACTCATTTCCGCTGTTGGACAAACAATATATTTTATTTTATGATTTTTATAATTCCAGAAATATCAAATCGAATAAGGGAATTAAAATAACCAATTAAAATCCATACCCAAATCCTTCTTCCGTTTGCACTCTACATGATGACACAGTAATTCAGTAGGCAGTCCCATCAGATTCTTCTCGCAAACGGGGCAGTCCCATTCTTGAGGGTCTGGCTCCTCACCATACAAGCTGGTCAAATAAAAGAATTTAATTACCATATGACCAGTTTTAGATTTAAAATTATCTATCATTATTGGGAAGACGTTGCTCCCATACCAGCCATAAGTAAGATACGAAGTGAGGGATAGTCCGCCCTTGGCAGAATTATGCATCACATCCCAGTCCGATTCAAACCGCAGCTCATTTTCATCACATTCAGCGGGAATGTTGCATGATGAGTACCTATTGTAAAGGTCCTTCTGATCAGCAGCCAAAAGCCGTCGAATCGTGTAGAACGCTTCACCTTTAAAATATTTCACCATTCTGTAACTGAGCTCTTGGCTCTTCCTGTTTTCCGCAGGATTGTCAGGCTCAAAATCGCCTATACACGCAAATAATAGACAATACAAAATCAATTAAAATTACAAGAAAAAAATGATTAAAACAAGTTGAGGTCAAAAGTTTGTTTCCTGATATTACTTTGGTTCAGTCGGTTTTTCAAAAGCTGCGACCACCAGTCCCTGAGCTCCATCGCGTTGACAAGAAGGGATCTTGCAGATGCTCCGTCAGTAAACACGACTTCCAGCCAGGAATCGAAAATAAAGCGCGTCATTTCCGGATCCGTGTCTATTGTGTGGGCGAAAAGAAATAGGGTCTGTGCAGCCGGCATTCTCATTGTGTTCATCAGGTACGGCTTGTTTGTCTCCAGCAGCGTTCTAGCAAAAAAAATCCATTAGCTGTTATCTTTCTTCGAATACTCGGACAGAATTTTCTGTTTCTAAATCATAAAGTTGAAAATACAAATATGAACTTACAGATAACAGAGTAACTGATGTTTAGAACTAATACTGAGTTTCGTATTCATATGCGGTACGTTAATGATATCGCTGTCGTTTAGTGCTAAAACATCCAGTTGGTTAGCAAAAACGCTCATGGGATGGAGGACTGCGAATCCCTTTCCTCTTGTATGGTACATTTGATCCGCATCATTCTGAAAATTATTGGCAAAAAAACTTCGTTTAAATCATTTATAAATTTTCAAAGTCAATTAGAGGGAAATACGCAAAAAATATATAAATTACTTACTTTGTACTTATTGAAGTCATCGGGTACAGCAAGCTGAGGATACAGTCCACTGCAAAGAATGACTTTGAGCATGGTCACGTCTTCAAACCCATGAGTAGTGCTTTTGTGCAGCAAATCCTGTGAATAAAAAATAATAATAAATTACCTATTCAAGCATGTAATATTAACATTACAACGATCTATGTTAACAAAAAATGTAAATGTAAATACCTTGACTTGCCGCGAGTCATTCCTAAGTCTGAACTCAACATCCCTAATGTCGATATCCCCTTCATTCCCTTCTTGATCAGATGGCAAGTCATCCTCACCCTGACCATACTCATCGTCTAACTTCAAAAACTTCTTTTTCCTGGGAGCCGCCATGTGATACTCTTTCTTCAAGGACCGAAGCTGCTTTACTTCTCCGTGACGCATGGCTCGCTCTGCACTGCTTACAGATACGCCAGTCTTTTCTTTAATTAAGCCGCTGTCCTATAAATTACCAACAAAAGTTTAAATAATACCATTAGTTCTTGGCATAATAAATTATTTCACTAACTATTTTTTACAAAGTCTATCTAACAAACCTTCAATAGCGCTTTGAACTGTTGACGAAGTTTGGTCATCTCATAAAATCTCTGCTCCTCGAAACCTCTGCGCTTGCACCACTTTTTCGTCCGACTACTGTCGTTTGCTTTCTCTTCCAGCCACGCCGTGTACGCATTCAAAAGAGTCAGAGGGTCACCGTGATCCGAATCCAGAGATTTTCTAGCACCCTACAATAAACAAAATAACAAACCGTAATGAAATTCTCCTTAATTATAACTTCACCCTCATCTGCAGTCAATAAGATAAATTATAATTTTCCTTACCACACAATCCGGATCCCGATGAGCCCAACTAGTAAAAGGTGACTGTACGCTCAGCGCAGCGGCTAACGACAACACCGCCTCCACCTGCTCGAACAGCGTCCCCATGATCAGCATTTTCCCAAGAGACACGTCAACGGGTAGATTTGACAGCGTTTTCCCAATCGGCGTTAGCGCCTCGTCATCCGTAAGAGCTCCCTGCTCCTTCAACCTGAGCATCGAATTTTCTAGGTTTTCCGGCGCAGGAGGTTCGATAAACGGAAACTTCCTGCAATCTGGAATCCCAATAGAGATCATTTGCAGCAGCAACGAGTCCAAGGGCACTCGCTGAATTTCCGGAGTTGAATACGACTGGAGTTCTTCGTATTCCGACTCTGAATAAATTCTGTAGCAGACTCCTGGTCCGGTACGTCCCGCGCGACCCTTTCGCTGCTCAGCGCTCGCTTTGCTTATCCAGAACTCTTTTAGCCTTTGCAGTTTACTCGTGGAGTCGTACGCCATTTCTTTGACTTTCCCAGAGTCAACGACGAAGCGAATCCCGTCTATCGTTATCGACGTTTCGGCAATGTTGGTGGCGCAAATGCATTTTCGGATTCCTTCCGGTGCGTAGTCAAATGCCTGAAACGAAATGTGACATGTAAAGTGAACGCTTTCTCCAATTATAAAAAATAATTTATCTGATTATAAGTTAATACCTTGTCTTGATCGTCAATGGAGAGCATGCTGTGCAACGGAAGGATTATCCATCTCTTGGTGACTTCAGCGTACAGCTTGGCGGCCTCCACTACAATCGATATTTCATTTACGCCACTCAAGAAGATAAGCACGTCGCCACGTTCATCCTCTATAATATTATTAATATTATCCTCAATTACACGCAATTTATTTTCCGATCACCAGTAATATTTTGAGCCCGTGAAAGTGAAATCTTACGAGGAAACTTGTCATCAATCAGTTGCAAAATCCGAACATACGGCGCTGGGTTTAGCTTTCCAGTACGCGTGGTAAGTTCTTCCACACTTATTTGTCTGTAATTAACTTTAATTGGATACAGCCGACCAGGAACCTGAGAGCGGGAGAAAGATAAGTTGTTATTGCCTTGTTTGCATTCTATTTCTAGTTGAATCGCTGACGAAAGTCAATAGTTTGTGCAAACCTGCAATATTGGAGCTAAACCCTGAAAATACTCCTGGAAAAGTTCCGTGTTGATAGTAGCTGACATAAGAATCACTTTTACATCTTCCCTTTGGTAAACCAGACATTTGACGATGCCAAGTAGAAAATCGCCGTGGAGGTGACGCTCGTGCACTTCGTCCAATACAATAACGTTGTAGTTTGTTAGCATGCTGTCGGTAGAGACCTGCATAAAAACATCAATTTAATAATTATCAAGCAGTTAATAGCGTTTCAAGTTCAAAGTACGAAAAAGTGTAAATGTGCGAGGTAAAATTATACCTGTCTAAGTAGCAATCCTTCCGTTATAAACACAACTTTGGTCGCCTGTGTCTTTCGTTTCTCGAACCGTATCTGATATCCCACTTGCGTTCCGTACTCGTTCAGCGTCTCAAATGCTACACGTTTGCTTAAGGAGACACATGCTATCCTACGCGGCTGGGTACAAGCTGGTTACAAAAGTTAATAAAATAGTTTAGTATCAAAATATTATCGCAAGATTTCAATTACGCATAAAAATGAGAGCAGTTGAAAAATTATCAGCTTACCAATATTTTCATATCCAGCTCTCAACAAGAATTGAGGAACCTGAGTGCTCTTTCCGCAACCAGTGTCGCCAGCTAAGATTCCAAAACAAACGCAAACACGATTAAATTACATCCAATGACATTGCGTAGCAGAATCTAAATCATAATTATGATGATCAGAGTTAGTTTTTCCTCAACTTACCAATAATGAGGACATTATATTTGGAAAGCGTCTCTATAATTTGATCTTGATACTGAGCAATGGGCAGTGCAGCTTGGGTCTCCCTCAACTTCCTCAGTTTGCTAAACCTTTCCTTTTGCAGAAAGTCAATGAAGTAGAGTAAAATCTGGAGAAAGTCCTCTATCACGTCAAACGGGATGCTCTCCCTCACATGCTCCTGGTCATCTAAACAGTAATTAAATACACATTATATATTTTATACCTCATAAAATTCAATCAAGCAATCCAGAATCCACCCGCACGCACCTGGATAGAGTTTCCCAACGTAGTCCTCCACGTCAGTGTACTTGAGCGAAAAAGGCACCGTGTGAACTTTGGCGTAAGCCGCAGGAACCCTTACAGCCCTACCCCCAATATCCACAGATTTTGCAGCCCCGTCAACCTTCGTCCGCGCCCCTTTCTTCGCCTGAATCCGTTTAATCTTATCGTAAAACTTCCAGAAATCCTCGTACTGGATGCTCCCTTTCCGAATGATATCCGAGTCCCTGAAGAACATGCGATCAAAGTATCTCTTGAACGGCTTCACATCAAAATCCACAATATCCCGACTACTGAGACCCTGTCTAGATCTTTCCACTTGAGGATGTCTTTCTTGCTGCGGTGGTGATTGAGACCGGTGGCGACGATATTCTGAAGATTCCCGGTCCCCTTCCGGTTTTGAAGAGCCGGGGCGCACATCACGATCATCCTGAGTCTCCTCGCTAGTAACCCCCCAATATCTCCTCCGACCTTCTTGAGGACTCCGTTCATGACGGTGTCTGGAACTATGACTCCTTTTCTGATGCTTCCCATGTTTTAATGACTCGTCACGGGTGGAGGAAGACGGACTAGAGCTGGACCTCGAGTGCGATCTCTTTCTTGACTTCTTCGACTTTTTCTCCTTGCCATGCTTGGACCGACCCATACCTGCAACAATTCAACAAACATTAGATTACACATTATCTTCATAATTATTTATGGTTATCGGATGTCATCATGTTACTGAAAAAACTTCATGTATCTTGTTACCTTTCCCCTGTAAAAATAATGTCAAACGTGTCAAATGTGGTGTGGCACTGATTGCTCTTCGAGCGAGACTGTTACCAGTCGAGTTGACTTTAACAAGCTACACAGAATCCCAAATTGACGATAACATTATAACATGAGTCACTAATCACTCAGTTTAACAGAAGACGACAGATTTCTTCAGTCACGTCAAACCCAAAACGGAGAGTTTGGGAAAACAGTCAAAACAGAGCTATTATAGACCGGTCAGCGTCATAACTTGAACAATTAATATAGGTCATTGTTGTAGCCTATCACATGTCCCCCTTAATTTTCTCAGTTGTTAATAGCTCAGCTAAATGCACTTTAAATGTCAGTGCAGCCGTCCGTCATCAAAACAAAACAGCTCTGTTGTCTTCCCTTGAGAATAACAAACCCACATGTTTTCTGTTTTGGTAAAAAGCAAAACCGGTGTACTCTTTGCTCTTCTCGTTCGTTTACGTGTCTCATGGTCTATTTAAGCTATTATTAGTAGAAAAGTAAACATCAAACAGCTACATCGCCTATCTCTGACTCTTGCTCATGCAAACTTAAGTATTTACATTCTGCACGTCGCTCGCCATTCATGATGAAGCCCTTCAACAAGAGACAAAGACAATTTGGTGTAATGTTTGCTGGCGTCTCAGTAATAATAACTTTGCTCATATAAATGTCATCAGCGCTAACACACCAGTTTTTTAGGCTCCAATTACCGAAAATTTTCCTAAACGATATTATATAATGAACTATGATTGAGTGGATTGAAATGGTTTGTGTTGCCCTCTGCGTTGTTGACATTGAAATAACGATACCTTTCAATTCGAAATTATAACGAGCTATTTAATTAAATTGATGTTAACTTTTTAAGCCAGGAAAGTTGGAAGTATGTTGGTATTTATGTTTTTATTACACTCTGTTATATAAAATTGAGATAGTTGGGGTCACTTTTAGCCCAACTTCCATTCATGATGGCGTAATTGCGTTTTTTCTAAACGTTTCCAAATTAAATCAAGAATACAGATTTTATCTATTTCTTAAACTTGGAGGTGTGTCTAACTAACTCTTCAAACTCAAACCAACAAACTTTGAAATTTGTAACATTTTATGATATTTATTAGATAATATCAACTTGTGCGTCGTGGGTTTTTAGTCAATGTTATGTTATCCATAATCATAATTCATAACTCGTAATAATTCCTACCAAAACTGTTTTTATATGTACAAATTGGTCGGAAATAACGTGACCAATTATAAGCAAAACGACAAATTATAGAAGTTACAATTCCATTAGAAATGCTTCTGGAAGCAGTTTTGGGAAAGCAAAGCTAAAGCAATTGCCGTAATTGGTAAACTGGTAAGCAATTATAGTCCTTTCTTTTTAAATATAAATATACACACGCAACAGTGGTAGTTCAAACCCAACTTCCGAAGGAAAATATGCCAACATTACCAGCCTCTGCTCTTATCTGATACGTTTAATATCCAAAAATGTCGTTCATAATCGGCCACGTGAACGTGCACTCCTTCTTCCAAAAGTACGTACTCCTCCCGATCGTCTGCGAAAAGAGTCCCTGTACTTTCATCCCCAATCCCAACATAAATCTCCAAAAACAGCGATTATTTTGGACATCCGTGAAGATGGTATGGCTTGGATACGTGCTCCTAGCCATCCACTTCCTCTTCGAACTAAAAGCCGCTTGGACGCATGGCGGAAACAAAGACGACTACATGGAACAGATTGGTATGACGGCCCTATTAACCGCCATGCTTTGCCACATACTCGTGACCATGTGGAATGGGGAGAAATACACTGACACGAGCTGTTGGACACTCCAAAAACTGATTGAGATGAGGGGCATCAAAAAGTCAGGTAATCAGAAATATCATGGAATGGGGTAACGTGAGATAAATTGAATTCCAGCAAAGTATACTAATTTTTCCAACAGAATGGCCAACACTGTCCAACCCACCCGGAGTATCCGAGCTGACCGCGTACCAGATAACCCTCGGCTTCCTCGCGTTCCCCCTCTTCATCGCCAGCATTCCCCTCCTCCGCGACTACGACGTTTGTCAGCGTCCCTTCACCCTACTCTTCGGTCCCTTACTTTCCCCACTTGCCCGAAAACTCGTCACCGTATCTCTGCTCCTCCCCCTGAGCACCTACTCCGCCATAGTCGCCCTCGTCTATGTCCTCCACCTCGACTCCATCGGAGAATCCGTCCAGGTGCTCATCCCAAAAACATACCAGCACAGTCTAGCGCCAGGTCTGTTTGGTCACATCTTCCTCAAATGTCACCGAACATTTGCCCAACTTCAAATCATCATCAACCAATTTAACGCGGATATGTACTACTTTCTCCCCGTTCTATTATCGGTGGGAATGACCCTGTGCATTTGGGGAGTATACAGTGGGATCATGCTCAGGGACGTGCTTCCCAATTTCATTTACGTTACGGGTATCGTGATCACGACGGTTATTTATACGCTGATCTGCACACTCGCACCGGTTGGTGCGGTTCCGCTGGAAAAGTCTAAAGTTTTTAAGAAAAGGTGGACGAGGCTGTTACGGTCACCGGAAGATCGGATGCGACTCAGATCATGTAGACCTTTAAGCTTTAACGCAGGACCTTTCTTCAAGATTGACATAAATACTACGCTAGATTTGCTCTTTGGCTCGGTTATTTGTACTTTTAATTTGATCATACTTCATAACAGTTAATTGTACAAAATGTTATCGACACTTGTGACGACAATAAAGTACAGAATATACAAATTTTATTATCATTTATAATTTTTATGGTTTTTATCTTGGATCTCGTATAATCTAACCTCCTTGGTTTTTATACTGTTGCGCATTGCTTCTCGACAATCTCCATCCACGTGTTCGCAATAGCGTCCATCTTCGCATTGGGCGGCGGAGGAACTTTTGGCTTCAGCGGCTCCAAGTGGCCAGTCTCGTGCATTTTCGTAATGTCAATCACAGTTTTTCTGGTGTCTTTTTCCGTAGAAGCGTTTACAGTGAGAATGTGATACGCCGTGTTTTTAGCTGGAATGGAGGTAGTCGAAAGCTTAAAGTTGTTGAGGGCCAGACCTCTGGAAGGCTCCTTTGACCAGAGGCGAAGTCTTAGCATAATCCGCAACATGATTACGCCGTGGGTGACCACGAGAATGTTTTGCGGCTCTTTGCTCTCGTGGATTATCTTGAACAGTTCCTGCAAAAAAAACAACCATTTACATTACATAACTTGATGATGATGATAAATCATATTGACAAGCTTTTCAAAAAAATAACCTCCAAAAAGCTCCCGATCCTGGCCTCCAACTGCTGAACAGGCTCCCCATTCGGAACCTCAAAGTCGACAAGTTTAGTCCCCTTTTCCTTGACCTCTGCGAACATGACGTCAAACAAATTGTACATCGGCTTGTTTTCAAAGTCGCCCAATTCCCGTTCCCTGATTCGCTCGTCTATCTGGAGTTCAGGGACAGGGCCTTTCAACTGAGCCAGTAGCTCCTTCGCCGTTTCCTGAGCTCTGGAATACGTGCTGGCGAATGCTCGCGTGAATACTTGGTCTTGGAGCGCCTTTCCAAGCAGATTCGCTTGCACCTTTCCCTTGTCCGTTATCAGGTCGACTTCTGGGGACAGGTTCATCTCCGCTACGTTCGCCTTGCATTCGCCGCTGAAGAATTCGATAGATTGTCATTCCATTTTTTAAACATTTCTGAGGAATATTTGTGTAAAATTTTGATTAGCATTTCTTGCAGATTTTTTTCAACTTACTGCCTCACTAAATAGATTGTGCTTGGTCCGGCCATTTTTTCGTATTTTCTTTGATAATTTTGGAAAGAATTGAAGCTTTTGCTGTTGTCTCGTCTGAAACAAGTTTGCTGTTGTTGCGTGAGTCAAAATCAGAATGCCAGCGTTTTTTTCGGATAATCTGTTGTCTGCCTCAACAAAAGTGTCAAGTACTTTCCTTGTCACTTGAAAAGCAACACGTACTTGACCTGTAACAAATAGCTCGATAACGTAACTAAATAAAAATGGCACACGTGGTGATGGATAACAATATAATTCGCTTGATAATACAGCAACAGCGATACAGTTCATCTAACCCGAGCCGACATAACATCAACTTTATTCCTTATCGTACAGACTTTTATGTAATATTCAAGTTTCAAGTAGGCTGTGTACACGAAAACAAATGTACACCGGTCAGTGTTCAGTAAAGTATGAATTTGCGAACAAGATTGAGCTTAATAGCATGTACGCTTACGTCCAGTCCAAATTGCTTGTCATCATGTTCATGTATTCATGTTTTAATGACTAGCTGCAAAAATTACAAGTGTGCAAGATCATTATATAAGATGTGAACAAGCAAGCGAATGAGTTTTATGCTACAACTCTGCAAAAAAATCATCAAAACCAAAATCATACACGTGCATATATTATACCAACCAACCACACAATACTGGGCAATGATTTTGGAACCACATTTCATTTAGCGTACAAACACCGTTCATTCTGCAAACTCCAAGGTCATTGGCGATCCAAACTTCCAGACAGACGTTGGGCTGAATTCATCATACAGCCGTGTATGATTTATATTTATAGTTTGGATTCATATATTCCTGGACGTAATGTATTTTTGTATGTTGTGCAGAAATGATTATAGTAAATTCATTTGTGAAGAAGTGGTGTTGATATGAGGTGAAAAAAGAGGTTGCTGTTTTTTTATTAGCTTTACTCTACAAATTATACTCAGCATCGCATTGTGAGTTGGTTTATCATAATACTATTCCAGTCTCCACTTGCTCTCCATTTATACCATCCCAATACACATTCTTGTAGACAATTTTTTACCATGATACAGTATAGCAGACTGTAACAAAAAACCAAGTTGGTAGAGTGGTTCTTTTGCCAACGGCCATACCACGTTGAACACACCAGTTCTCGTCCGATCACTGAAGTTAAGCAACGTCGGGCCCGGTTAGTACTTGGATGGGTGACCGCCTGGGAACCCCGGGTGCTGTTGGTATTCCTTTTTGCACTTTTTTAGTGTATCCAATATTTAATATGCTTAGCATTAGCTTTCCACTATTTTGTTATTTGCTTACTTACTTTTGTCGTTTTAAAGAACGTGAGTAAAATATTTTAGCCAAAGGACAAGACGATGATTTTCTAATGCTATGTATGTAGGTTATATATATTTTTAGTGCCTACAATTGTCTCTAAATGTCCAATGAAATGTTTATAGACTTTTTTAAATCAATGAAAATAGTCTTATAAATAATCTTGGAATTGCCGTGTGCTTTTCTGGGACAAGTTGAGACGTTCATTTTCAATTCGCTAAACGTTGAAAATGTTACAAGTTCGCTATGAAATCAAATTGTCAATCATCCAAATATCAATCATCACACAAAAACCTGGATTTAAAGTTTCAATTTATTTACAGCATTTTTAATACTATCACATCCTAAATTACAATGCATCTACATACGTATGTTCCCTGCTTTGGTTTTGGTCCCAAGCCAATACACACAACAACAGCTCATTTAATAATTTAAAGCATCAACTACAGAAGAGTATAATTATATTATAAATTAAATATTCTCTTAAGCAAGCTTCTCTTAAATCATGGCATTGTTCTCAGCCCCACCATGATGATTAGCAGTGGTATTTTGCTCAGCAGCGGCCGCTTTCATCACAGCCACCGCTTGCTTCAGCTCGTCCATAAACTGCGAGACAATGTACCAAAAGGCAAAGGATGTTCCCAACAGGAAGAGTTGGACCGACACGTACCAAAACGAACGAAACATGAACAGCTCGAGGGATCCCAACAGGATGTAAATCAAGTTGACAATTTGCCAGAACTGCGCCAGGGCGAGGGCCTCCTGGGGATCTCGGCCCTTTTGGGAAATCAGAAAAACAAATAATTGTCACACAACTTTTTAATATGATATTATGAGATATGAAATTTGGACTTTACCTTATCAGTTGACCTGAGTAGCTTGACCGCAGCGCAAAACCCGAGAACGAGGAGCATGATGGCCACCGAAAAGACGAACAGGGCGACCAGCATCAGAACGTCCTCGTCCTTCCCTTTCACGTCTTTGTTGTTGAACACTTGGGTGACGAACGAGTCCTTGTCTACTGTCGTGTCCTTGATTATAACCGACATGAAGACTGACACGGTCAAAATTATCTGAAATAGCAAACACAACACTAATTAGATACAATAATTAGCGAACCCACTCACACCCATACTGTAAATTCTATGAATCCGCAATCCTCACCAAATTGACAAACGCCACCTTCCTCGCTTTTATCCTCCACAGGTAATCGTCCATGTCCATCATCATTTTTGTACTTTTTCCACTTATTCTCTTGCTAACGTGCCAGAAAATATTATTTTATCAGATATTTTGAAATATGCAATAGGACACCCTATAAAAAACAATATGCACTCTCTGCCCACCGACTGCGTAGTAGCGAGTTAATCAACAGGAAACGGAAAAAAGTGGACAAGAGACGAGAAGGAGAGAAACCCACACACACACGCCGTTCTCCGACTGAATGATATCATGAATATGAAACCGAGAATGGGTAGGATGCCGAAAGATATTACGTTTATTCGAGAAGGTGATGGTGGCGGTGGTGGTGAAAGCAACAGGACAAGCGACGACGACGACGGCGATGATAATAAGTGAAATGGGCCTACTCGCTCTCTCTGCTCCTTTGCTCTCATTCTGGATCAATAAAAGCAATAAAAGAATGCATCCTGTTGATTCTGTTCTGTTGGAGTTTTTTTGGAGGCTGTGTGGAAAGTTGGAAACTGGGATGGGGCGATGGAGTCGACGACGAGAGAGTGGATGATGATGACGAAGAGCTCTTTTTTCTCCCCACCACTCACTCCATTCACTACAAAATTTATGTGAGATGGCCACAGCCTATTATAAATATACCTATAAATTTGCAGACACAAAGAGTCAGAGAGAGAGAGAAAGCCTAGCAAAACGTCTAGGTTCGTTCGCAGTAAATTCGCAATAGCATTATTTTCTTTAGGGAGAGAGAGAGATGTGATTATAGATGCATTAGTGCCGCAAGTCCTCCTCCTCCTCAGGAGAGGTTCTTCATTCGACTTGTTTTGTGTACCTTTGTTGTACTAACGTGTGTACGAGAGTCTTGTAAAGCAATAATCGATATCTGCACACAGCATCAAAAGTTTTGTTGAGACTCTTGAGACTTCGGAGAGAGCAAGAGAGAGGCTCTTGGAATTTTGGGTGAAAGTTGTTCACATCATCATCGTCATCAGCAGCAGCAACGTGATGAGATGATGGTAGAGTGGAGGAGATGAAAGGAGAAAAGAGAAAAAAAGAAAGCATACAGAGCTTTCACTTACAAGAATACGTGCTCGCGGTTATTTACTGCGTAGCGAACAGAGCAAGAGAGAGAGCTTGGTTGTGAGTGAGTAAGGTTGCCTATTATTTTCTCAACGAAAGTGAGGAGGCTTTTCTTTTCTCCAGATGCAAAAATATGGACCGTGTGTTGTTTAAGCAATTGAATTGAACTTTTTTTGGTGGAGTGGATCAGTGACCTACTTTTTTAGGTAATTGGAGTATCTTTTGGACAAATAGCTTGATTTACTTATTATAAGCGCTTATTAATTTTCACTGTTTGAACAAGAAATTAAATGGTATCAAAGCCGGAGGAGTTGACAGGCACGTGATTCACGACAGTTTTCACTTCTCTCATGAACATGGCGACAATGTAGAGGAACACGAGGAGCAGGACTATCACGATCAGCTCGATGACCAAGTAGACGTACGAGAGAAAGAGGAACAGCTCGATGAACGCGACGAGGAGGAAAAAGAGATTCACGTTTCTCCAGAACTCGCATTGTCTGATCACTTCCTTCAGGTCTAGTCGTCTCTGGACAAGAAAATGAAAAGTTTCCCATTACAAAGCTGTACTAATTAGTTTTGTACATGATTAGGTATGTGATGATGATTTGTACCAGAGATGTGGCTCGTAAGAGTTTCAAGGTCGCGCAAAGTCCAATAACAATCAGCAAAACTATTAGCTCTTCCTTTAGGAGAATTATCAGCAGCATTCCGTCGCGGCCTCCAAATATTTCCGTTACCAGTTCCTCCACTCGTTTTTCCCGTTCCGTGGTCCCCTCCACTCCATTCGAGACGTTGTTAGCGTCCAGCAAGGATATCACTATTGAGGCTGGGAACGCTATCGCAAACAGGACCTGGGACGAAAACATTAGACAATTAAATTCTTCAATTAATTAAATTGCGAAAATAAGTCTTAAAGAATTACCTGCTCTGCATACGCAACAAATCTGGCCCTAGGTCTCCATTCAAAGTTGTCCATTTTCCCCAAACACCAAACACAGAATATTCACAAGTTTTCTAAAACTTTCTCAAATATTTTTTTTCTAAAAATTCAACTATATTTTTTCAACTTGCAACAAACACAATCACTTTGCTTCCCCTGCACTTTAAACTCTGACTTCTCTTTCATGTTCCATTTATTTTTATTGACACTTTTTTTTCAGCCCATTGTCTTACGTAGATGTGTACAGGGACGCAATAAAATGGAAAGAAAGCATGTAGGATCGATATGAACATGTACTTTGTACTTTGCCGTTGTCTCTCTCTTTCTAAGCTTTAAGCTCTACTCGTGCTCTTTTACATTTTCTTCAACTGATGTTATTATGCGACATTAATATTGGTGCATGAAAAAGCTGAGTGAAAAAACACAGCCAAGACTTTCTCTACATTTTCTTGTGAGCTATGTGCAGAGAGAGCACAGGGAGCAAAGGTGAAAGCAAACCGACACGTACGTATGCAAATGATCAAGATTAAGTAGAAAATTGCGTGCGGACAGCTTATGCTTTCCTGCATCAAAATACAATGCTGCCATGCACAAACTCTGACCTATTTACAATTTATGTATAAAAAATCTCAGGGTACCAATATTAGTTTTCTATTCACATTTTAGTTGTATCGGATCGCAGCTATATAGTATTATGTTACATTTCACTAGAATGGTACATGCATTGCAGTAAAAGGAAAGTTATGTGTATTATATATTTTTGCTCTATTATGAATTTTCTATATACCAAATCATCCCACCCTCCTTTACAACAATATACCTAAGTTAAATCCGATAATTGAATTACAAAGAAGTTTTCTGGAAGACGCAGCAGCGGCGGCCACAGGTGAATACGAATCGTGAATCCTGGCTGCGTGATTTTTTGCTGACCTTGTGTACTTGTATTCATGTGATGTGATTCAAGGCAATACGTGATGATGGTATATGTTTTACCGTGAAACTTGCATGCATAAAAAAAGTGTTTGCTTCTTTTTTACCTAACCAATACAATATACTCATGTGAACTGATATGAATGAATACGAATGATATGTATATATTCATGCCATAAATCAACGAAGGCTCTTACTTTAATCATGTACAACAATACTGGTGATTTGTATAAACCAGGGCACGATTTCTCATTTTGAATCTGTTATTTATTATAATTAATTTAATCAACATAACGTTCCGTATATCTGTACAAGTATATAAAATAAAAAACACGAAAACATATAATCCTAAGTACATAAAAATATGTCATCATAACCCAAATTTCTGGAAGAACCCTTTCGACTTGACATACGCCAAATCCTTCCTAATAATTTCCATCGTACTAGGAATACCCGCCGAGAACCCGGGCACAAATCTCTCCACCTTCCTGTTCCTGAAAAACGACTCCGGAAACAGGAGGTATCCCTGCACCGCCTTAAAAGCATTCGAAGTGGCCAGCGTAATCGTTCTGTCAACATCCTCATAAACCTCTTTCAGCGACTCTAGCGGCATCCCACTCGCATACAATCTTTCCACAAATTCCTTACTTTCATACTCGACCAACTCGATATCCACATTGAAATCTTTTTTCGCCAACTCCACAAACTCGACCTCCATCTGAGGATCGGGATGAGCAATGTTGTAAACTTCGTTGGGCGCCTCCTCACTCCAAAATATCCTGAGCGACAGTTCCGCGCAAATGTCGACAGGCAACACGATAGCAGGCAGAGGTGCCTGTGGCATCGCCTTTATCTTCAGATAACTCAAAAACCGGAGAATGTAGTGATTGTTCATGTAGTTCAACTGCCCCGTTTTGCTATCCCCGAGAATCCACGGGAATCTGAACGACTTGCAGGGTATCCCCCTTTCACAAGCCTGCTTCAACAGCATCTCGCAAACGTACTTGGAAATTGGATAGCCAGGAATCCTATTCTCCACCAGAACGTTGATCTCGTCATCTTCCGGCCAGTTGTCGCACAGCTCAGATCCCTTCTCGTCAATATCCCCTCCAAACACGCCCAGAATCGAGGACGCGTAGTAAACGTGCTTTGTTTTGAACGTACCAGCGAACCTGAGGACATTCAGGGTTCCTCCAACATTTGCGCTTCTCAAATCTGTCGCGTGCCCAGCGTCCCATTTCCTGTACGACTCCACGTGATTCGACTTTGCTGCCAGGTGGATCACGCCGTCCACAGATTCAGCCAAGTTGTTATAAGTTTCCTTGTCCAGACCAAACTCGGACTGTGTCAAATCGCCCCTGACACATTCCACTTTGTTCATATCCACGCTTCCCTTCAAGTGCATGGACTCCAAAGAGCTCTCCAGCTTCTCCCGAGGACATTTTCCCTCTCTCGTCCTTATCAAGCAAACAATTTTCTCCACCCACGGTGCCCCATTCATCAAAGACGCTATCACGTAAGGTCCTAGCTGACCAGTACATCCTGTCACCAAAACTGTCTTCACTCCAGTGACCTTACCAGGTACTGAACGAGCAGGCTTAATACTCTCATCAAGAATGCAGTCGCTCTTGATCAACTCCATCAGTTCTTCAGGCGTCAACTTGTTGGCCTCTTCCTCAGCGTCACTGTCGTCGTACATCTTGTTAACGATGCAAGTGGCCAGATCCCGAATGGTATTGCAGTCCTTGAGCATGTTTGCCGTAACGCTGAGCCGTGACCCAAGTAAACTCTGAATACTATTCTTCAACTCAATCAACATGAGCGAATCCACACCGAGATCCTTCATATTACCGTCATCACTAATTGGCTCATCAGCGTCCATACGAAGAGCCCCACGAAGAATAACCTTCATGTACACCATGACCACGTTCATTTTATCTTGCTTCTCGACCGCCTCGTCCATTTCCTGCCAAAACTGGTCCGTCTTGAGCAAAATCCCTTGTCCACCCTGACCCCCAGACTCCTTCATGCTTTTAGCGAGCTTCTCGTCCAGGTAGTACTTGAACGAAGGACAAACCATGTTCCACATGCTCAGACTCTCAAACTCGCCAAACGCCACTTGAAGTCGTTGAGTCCGGAGCACTTCCTCCAAACCGTTCAACATCCTCTTCACGCTCACCGGAAGCACTCCAGTGACGTTGACCTCCTTGGCGCAACCAACCTGAGACCATTGACCCCAATTAATTGTGGTCGCTGGTAGACCCATGGAGTATCTGTAGTGGGCGAACGCGTCCTCAAAGCAATTAGCAGAGGAATGATTCGCTTGTCCTGGAGTGCCTGCCAGCGCTGTAATGGACGAGTAGAGCACAAAATGCTCGAGAAGCAGGTCCCTGGTCAGATTATGAATATTCCAGGTGCCCTGTATTTTAGGCGTGTACGACGCCATAAAAGTTTCCCAAGTTTGATTGGCATACAAGCTATCGCGTAGGACGCCAGCGCAGTGATGAATTCCTCGAATTGGCTTTTGGGTGGCAGCGATGTCCTCCAACAAGGCTTTGCACTGTTGAAAGTCACCTACGTCGCTCAGTTTTACAATAACGTTGAATCCGCGGCTGTTGAGATGGTCAATTTTCTGGGCCACTTCCGGTTTCGGGGGGCTACGTCCAACGAGCACAATGTCGGTCGCACCTTTCTCCAGCATCCACTTGCAGACTTCAAAGCCAATGCCCCCAAGACCTCCAGTGATCAGATAAGTACTGTCCCCGTTAAACAGCGGAACGTTAACTTTCCAGTGACCGTCAACGGCCTTCATTTCCGGCATCGTGACCACAACCTTCCCAATATGCTTGGCCTTCTGGAAGTACTGAAACGCCTGTCGAATCCTAAGCGCATCAAATTGCACATACGGGATAGGACTGGTATGCCCTTCCTTCAAGTACGTCTTCATCGCATCCAACAATTTTATCCAAAGATTCCCGTCAAGTGTCGTTAAATCGACAATGGTGTACTCCACATCCGGTCTCCGCTCCCTGACCTCCTCCTCCGTCCAAACTGCCAATTTACTCATTTCCACGAATCGAGCGTTTTTCGTGCAAGCGTTCAGCGAAGCCTCTTTTAAACCCGGGCCAGTGATTGAGTTGAGCACAATGTCCACGCCCCGACCATTGGTCACCTTCATGATTTCCTGCTCATACGACGTGTTCCTAGAGTGGAACACGTGCTCAATTCCAAGAGACCTGAGATAAGCCCTCTTCCTGGGACTCCCAGCGGTGGTGATGATATTGGCACCGATATGCTTCGCAAGTTGTATCGCACTCAGCCCCACACCCCCTGACCCCGTGTGGATAAGAACAGTGTCCCCCTTCTTCATTCTGGCAACGTCCAAAAGGCAATAGAAACTTGTAGCAAAAACGGCAGGAAGAGTGGCCGCCTCAGCAAATGTTGTTTTATCAGACATCCGGACGACAGAGTCGAGACCGAGTACCACATGACTTGGCAGCTGCCCTTTTTTAAACTTGACTCCAAACACTCGATCCCCAACCTTCATCTTATCAGGCGTAACGTTTTCTCCAACTTTAGTGACAATCCCGGCACAGTCTAGCCCCACCATATTCAGATTTTCAAACTCCTTGGTCGGTTTGAGAATCGTGAAAATGTCTCTAAAGTTCAAAGCGTACGCTTTTACCGCCACCTCCACGTCATTCTCCCCAACGTCCTCCTCCTCCAAAGTGTCAAAGGTCAGGTCGTTTATCACCCGAGTTTTGGGTAGGACCAAGTGATACCTCTCGCTACTTGGAGGAAGTTGGAGGTCATCTCGAACCGGATTCTGTGGAAGCATGGCCTTGTTAAACCTCGGCTCATATCTTACTCCGTCCCGATAAGCCACCTGGACGCGTTCCCTCTCTCGTGTTTCCTTATTCATTGCCAGTTCAAACAATATGTGATCAGTCAACGCACCTAAGTCACTCTCGCGATCCAAGTCAATGTAGCGTGCAAACAGCTCAGAGTTTTCATTCTTCAGCGACTTTGTCATTCCAAAAAGTGTCGCTGCCGAGGGATTGAAGTCAAAATGGGAATCGGTAATCGCATGCACTCCTCTGGTCAAGACGAACACCTTTGGAGGCTTCTTCAGGTTGAGAATAAACTTGGCAATGTGCATAAACGGAAGTGCGATTCCTCTCTGGTCACTCACATTCTTGTCCATGCCCCATGCGTAAATAATCCCTTGGACATCACCCAAACTCAAAGCCGTGTGAACTGCTGCGGCGATTTTCTCGTCATTCTCTTCCATTTCCGGCAAAGGCAAAACCATCGTCACGCTACCTCCACTTGTGTTGATGACGTTAGCCACCTTATCAATTTCAGGACTGGCGCCAGGTGAAAACACGACCCATCTTTTCCTCTCGCTGCAAGTCAGCTTGTTATCCTGTTGCTCATATCCATTTGTACAGGTAGCGTCAGCGGTGATGCAACCCATAACGCCCATGTACACCTCAGAAACGTTGACAAATTCGAATCCAGACTGGAGCAAAAGTTTCCTCCAAGTTTCCCCATCGACGCAAGTGTGATGAGGTCTCACCTCGAAATCCTCAAACCTCCAGTATCCGTCCAGCAGTCCAAACACATACGTGATTCCCCTGTCCTGCTTCAGCGTGTCCGTGAAAAAGATGGACCCTTGAGGTCTCAAAGTCTGTCTCAAGTTTTGGAGACACTGCTTCAAATTCTTGGTAGCGTGAAGCACGTCTGAAGCCAGCACCATATCAAAGTAGTTCAACGGGATGCCTTGCTCTAATGGCGACTCTTCAATGTTGAACGCAGTGAACTTGAGATTCCCTTTGAACTCCTCCAGCCTCTTTTCAGCTTTCGCAAAGAAACTTGGACTGATGTCTGTAAAGTAGTACTCAAACTGCGTCCCCCACGATTTTGCGATCAGAGGAACGGCCGTCATGCTCATGGAACCAGTTCCAGCTCCCACCTCCAGCACCCTGAAAATCTTTTTGGTTGGACCGCTATTTTCAGCTTCGTTCAGGCTCCGCAAATGACTCCAAATGTAATTCAAAATTTCCACTGATTTAGACAGTCCATCCACACGTCCGGGATAGTTTTGGTAGTACATCTCGGCAGAGTACTCGAGACCATCCACCGCCGTCCCACCGGAAGATGACTCGATTGGGAAGAGGATGGATAGAATGGACTTTTCACCGTTAAGAATCTCGGCCAGTTGGTTTCCGATGTGGTTGTAAATTTTCACCACAACGCTAATCTTCTTTTCATCCTTCAGCTCTTCATAAAGTGACTCCACTTCTTTTTCCACCTCTTGCTCGCAGAAAGGTGTCACGCTCTTTACCACCCATCTCCACTTTCCAGCTTTCTCCTCTCCCTCAATCTCCAATGTCCCATGCTCCTCTTCCAAAATGGTAAAGTAAAATCGCACCAACTGCGAAAAGCTTGGAAGTATCTCGTACTTTTCACAAAATTGTTTGACTTCAATCCTCTCTTCACCTCGTGGCTTCCACCCCAGTTTCAACAAAGCCTTCAGCGAGTAGAGATAAACCAACCGATCCATTTTCTTCCCCTGAACAGCATCATCCGCCTTGGTCAGTTTGTCCTCCACAGATTTCAGCCTCTGTTTCAGTTCATCCTGAGAGAAGAGCGGTTCCACTTTGGAAAGCTCCACGCGGTTATCATGAGGTCCTGGAATGGGCTTCCAGATCTCCTCCCAACTGTCGGGAATCTTGCTATTTTGCTGCTCCAGCACCGACTGGATTGTCTTTACGTTTGTCTCAATCACCTCAACGTCTTCCAGAACAGCGATAGGAACGAGCTCTTTGTTTGACACGAATACAGTGCATTTGTCGCCACCTTCCCATTTCGCATGCAGATAAAGTGAATCCCCTTCACCTCCTTCAAAGGAATTCAGGAAAGTCAGCCTTCCAATTCGGATAGGAACTTTGAGTGTGTCCGATTGAGATCTCAATCCTGACAGAAGCGCTGACTGGATCATGGTGTCAATGACAAGCGGGTGGAGTACATACTTGTCGTGATCCTCCGGACACTTCATTTCAGCGACAATTTCATCCTTCCCGTTATCATGTGGGATAAACCAATGTCGCTGCAGCGTTCTAAATTTCTCTCCAAACTTTAACCCAGCTCCATCAATGGTTTTGTAAAATTGATCCATGGAGCTAGGTTCCCTGCTTGACATCATTTCAGAGATCTTGTCCGGATGCCACTGTTTCAGCAAACCAGTTGAGCTGACGTAAGGATGAAACGTGGCGCTAGCGTGGAGCACCCAGTTCCTACTGCTCCCATTGTCCCCCTCTTCCTCATTCTCATTTTGATGGAATACTTTGCACTCGAATCCGGAAGCGGAAGCACCTCCCTGACTTTCCTGTAAATTGACGATAGTCTGAAGACGGAGTGATTTGCCCTCCTTCAATTCCAATGGAGCCTCAATCCTCACGTTTTCCAGTGCCATGGGTCGCCTGGGCGTGTCCATTGACTCGGCCAGCGAATTTGCAACGCAGTAACCAGAAGACAAGCACATTTCTGTGAAGCCGGCACCAGGAAACACGATCAAGTTCCCGATGCAGTGATCCCTCAAATAAACCGCAGACTTAATGTTCAAGTCGTTTTGGAATATATTCTGAGCTGACGCATTGGATATCGCGTGGCCAAGAAGGGGATGAATAGCTGGAATATCAGTTTGATGGCAATCCGCCCAAAATGACTTGCGGCTGAACGGATAAAACGGCAAAGTTGATATCTTCTTCCTGATGTAAGGCTTGTCATATCCCTCCCAGTCGATCTTGTATCCTCGCAGGTACAGCTTTCCAAGACTGGTTAAGATTGTCTCCCAATCTTGAGTGTTCCGACGAAGGGATGGATAGCAGGTGAGGGAAAGATCCTCGCAGTTTTGCATCACGAAACTGGATAGAACGGGCTGCGGTCCAACTTCGAGATAATCCTGGCATTCCAATTGTCTCAGGACTTTGCAGGCGTCAAGAAACGAAACCTTTTCTCGTGTATGCCGTACCCAATAGTCAGCGTTGACCTCAGAGCTGGGATTCTCCCGCAATCTTCCTTCCATACCGGAAATATATTTGCAAGTGCCAGAATTAGAGTACTGCACAGTCTTTGCAATCTTCCGGTATTCTTCAAGCATGGGATCCATGTGTCTGGAATGAAACGCGTGGCTCGCATCAAGAATAATTGCCTTCAATCCTTTCTCCTTGCAAATTCCCAGAAATTTGGCGACTTTCTCAGTGTCCCCTGCGACCACGGTCTGTTCCTGCGAGTTAACTGCAGCAAAATCCAAGTCGATGGACGACGTTTTCATCAGCTTTTCTACTTCCGGTTGATTTGCCTTGATGACAAGCATCCTTCCCCTTGGAAGGTTATCAATGAGACGACTCCTCTCTGCCACCAACTTCAGCGCATCTTCAAATCTCAAAATGCCTGCGGCAACGGCAGCTGCAAACTCACCCAAGCTATGCCCCAAAGCGTAGTCAGGTTTAATTCCCCACGACTCCCACAATTTCAGCAAACAGTACTCCACACAAAAGATGGAAGTCTGACTGTAAATTGTTCTTCCCAGTTCCTTGGAGGATATCTCGTCAGCATTCCAGAGAACCTGACGAATTGACAAGTTGTAAGTTTCCTTTAAAATATTGTCGCATTGGTCGAAATGAACGCGGAACACGGGACTGGTTTCGTAAAGAGTCTTGGCCATTCCAGGATACTGACTTCCTTGTCCTGTAAACAGGAAGCAAATCTTTCCCCCTCCCTCCTCACCACGTGTTACTTTATTGGCTTGAAGTGCACTAGCAGCTTCATCATAGTTGGTGGCCAGTAGAAATGCTCGATGTCCAAATGAAGCCCTTCCAGTGTTCGCCGTGTACGCAGTATTCGCAAATAATTCTTCTCCAGACTTTTCCAGTTTCCCTTTGAAGCTGTCGGTATAAAGTTGAAGCATTTCGTTTAATGCTTGATCGGTTTTAGCCGAAAATTTGATCAAATGAAGAGGTCTCTCGAGTCCCACGTTAAACTGTGGTAGCTTATTTTCAGGTGCCTCCTCCAGAATCACGTGCCCATCCGTCCCAGTAATTCCAAAAGAACTCACACCAGCAATTCTCGGTTGACCTTGAACCTTCTTCCAGGGCGTGTGCTCCAGAGGAATCCGCGCAGGAATATTGTCCAGCTTAACTTGCGGGTTTATCGCATCCAAATTCAAATGTTTAGGAATGATCTCGTGTTGCATGGCCAACACAGTCTTGATTATACCAGTTATCCCGGAACAGCTCTCAGTATGCCCCACGTTGGTCTTCACCGACCCAATTATCAACGGCTCCTTCCTCCCATTCCCTCGATAAGCCTTGGCAATCGCTGCAACTTCCATCGGATCTCCAACGCTGGTTCCAGTTCCATGGGTTTCCACAAAGCTGACGACATCAGGCGTCACCCCAGCGTCCTTCAGTGCCAGTTCCATAGCAAGTGCTTCGCAGTGGACGGTGGGCGTCCCCAAACTCCGACTCAGTCCCTCTTGAGAAACTGCAGACCCCCTGATCATTCCCCAAATGTTGTCGTTATCCCGAAGGGCGTCACTCAGCCGTTTCAAAACGAGTACGCCACACCCCTCAGCCCTCCCAAATCCATCAGCCTTCTCGTCAAAAGTTTTGCAGCGACCGTCAGGAGCGATAACGTAGTCAATGATGTTACTCAGAAATGGATGAAGAAGAAGATTGACTCCACCTGCCATGGCAAGATTGGACTCGCCGTTCCTCAGGCTTTTAACCGCCAGATCAACAGCAACAATCGCAGATGAGCATCCACTCTCAGTGGCGATACTTGGTCCAGTCAACCCCAAAAGAAATGATAATCTCGCAGCTGTAGCACCAATGCTGTTTCCCATGTAGGTTCTGAAAAAGTCCCGCTCTGTAGAAGCCTGAATAATATCCTTGTAGTCATTCATCCAAGATCCGGTGAATATCCCGGTGTGACTCCCATAAAGACTCAGTGGATCAATCCCGCTGTTTTCCAGCGACTCCCAGAAAACTTCATGAAGGAGTCTGGCTTGAGGATCCAGAAGAACCGCGTCCTTGGGACTAACTCCAAAAAACTTTGCATCAAAATCGTCAACTGGAACGGACAGAAATCCAGCTTGTGTGTTCTTTTCCTTCCCGGAACTCCCGTAAATTGAGTGCTCCTTTTTCCAGCGAAAAGCAGGGGGCTTGCAGATTGACTCGTCGCCAGAGTACAAGAGATTCCAGAATTCTTCAAGAGTGTTGGCGCCTGGAAGACGGCAACTCATCCCGATAATTGCTATCGGCTCGTTTTCGTACAGGCCTTTCCTGTACTCGGATGCCAAGGAAGGGAGTCCAGATGTGGGGGACCCCACAATTGCCTGTTGGACCTCTTCGTACATTTTCAGCCATGTTTTGATGATCACCTAAATAATTACAGAATAATTTTAATTAGGCTACCAATATAATTGTACCATTGGCTGATATCTTGCTTTAATTACCGTCTCATTTAGCCCCAAGTCCGCATTTTTCTGGAATGCCTGCAATTTAGTCAGCATTTCAGCGACTGGAGCGTCAACAAACATAATTATTGACGGCTGCCCCCAGGAGTCCCCACTGCGCACAATATAACCATTAAGTAAAATCACCAATTTAAAAAATATAATTAAATTAACATTACAACTTACTTCAACAGAAGCCTCCCATTTCCCAGCGAAAACTCCATAACCGTCACATTAGACTTGCTCTCCACCTCCAGTTTAGATCCCCCATCACTATTCGCCACGTTATTTTCAATCCAGGCTTGCACACAATCCGAAAACTTGACCTGCTTCCTCTTCTTGTACGTCGTCTCCAAGTACTCACACAAATTCATGGACGGGGTAAAGAGAAACAAGTTGTCCGACACTCCTTCTCCAGTCAAATCCTTAAACGCCCCCTTCTCCTCAAACAATTTATCCGCATTCTCCAAAACAGTCGCATTCGGCCCGATGAAAACACACTTTTCAAATATCTCCAAAGAAAACGCAAATATTTTAGCCTTGATCGAGTCGTAAGTATCCTCCGGAGTGCCATTCTTCGTCACAGGAAATCCACCGCTATAGTATCCATCCAGCCAGAAAACGTGGTCGAAAGACTTGCGCAGAGCGATTCGTTTCTCGATGGACACCTCTCCACTGGTTATCGCGCAAATTCGTCTAGTAGTCCGGACCTTACGAAGGGACTCGGCAAGGACCAACGCGCTCGTCGCCAAATCATCTCTGGTGACGTAGGTCAACCAGGATTGACCTCTGTTTAAGGCTGCCATATAAAACATTTAAAAATGAAATGCACAATTTCAAAAATCCGCATCCAAAAACTCATTAAAAAAGTGCTCACCCATATCATGCGAACGGAAAGTTGTACGCTGCGGGAGAATGAAATGAAACTTTTTCGATTTTTTATTTTTAAAAAATAATTAAAATGCTTTAAAAATCAGAGAGAGTGACGGTCAACGGAGAGAGCGAAAGAAGTAGACAATCTTCAACAATTGAGCATATGAAAGGGTTTGATGTTGAATCCCAAACAGACGCCTCTATTTCTCAGTTAGTTTTGTGCAAAAACTGTTTTCGTCCAGAAAGCAGCAGCAGCAGCAAAAAAAAAGATTTGCTGAGGGACTTTTTCCGTTGTTGTAACTTATACGAGCATAATGATCATCTCTCTCTCCTTTGTTACGTTTTACTCAATGAGGATCATTATGGCGTGACGTAAAAGGAGTAGTTCTTGTGTGGAATCGGTGTATAAAACCAGCGATAAAATGAAACCAGCTACACACCACCACTTATATATAACTTTGATTGATGAAAATAATTGTATCGCTTATGTTTCGTGCTTATCCAACCAACAATTGGCAAGATTATAACAATTCAATTCCAAATACAATACAAAATTTTATTGAATAATCAAATGACTCAGCGAAATAAAAAGCAAACTGCAGAGACGGATAGACGAACAAAGTAAGCGTACTCTCTCTCTCGTTCATTCAAGTGATTTGCAAATTCAAAATTGGGAAATTGAAACAAAACAGAGAAGAGAAAAAAACACGAGCGTGAGCTTAAAGAAAAAGTGTCGTGATGAATAAATGTTTTGAGTATATTAGGTACTAAATCTGGTTTTGAGCAGAAGTCATGTTTTTAATTTTTTACCCGTTAAAAAAAGATCATTTTTACTCTCATGCCTAAGTAAGTGTGAAGAATTTGAGCATTTATGAGCTCTGCGGAACGGGTACACCATACAAAACACATACTTTGTTCATTTGTTGAAGTGGCTTCATTTATTGCCTCTGGTGGATAGATGAATTGGATGATGATGATGAATACGGTAGCTATATACCTGTGTGTGATATCAAACACCTTTGTTGTCTTTTGTGTCCTTGCTGATGAAATTTTTCGACAAAAGACGAAGAAGAAGAAGAAAAAAATGCCTCTGATTTTTCTGAATCTCTCTTCTTGAGCGATTTTAAAGAGTCATTTTTGCACGCTCAAACGATCTCTACATGCTTTTTCTGCGAAAAGTCCTCTGCCAAAAATTCTCGTCCGCTTTTATTTGGGGAATTTTACTCTGTTCTATTCACTTTTGTTGATTACGTGACGATGCTATTATAATTGGTAAGGAGTATGGTTCATTTTTTTGGGGTTGGGGGCGAGAAAGAAACAATTTGAATTTTGAACCATGTCAAACTCTTTCATGCGGGATTAATTTGTCGTTGTTTTTGGAACTTGAGTCTCTGGCATGTAACAATTCAGTTCATTTTTTGGAATGCAAAAAATTTGGCTGAATGAAAAACAGGGCGAGACTATATGGATAGGAAGATAAGGCACTTTGTATTCAGGTCTGCTTGCCGTCTCGTCGGTCGTCCTCGTAAACCTTGAAACATGACAGGGAAGACGATTGAGCGAGTGCTTTGGGGAGTCATTTATGCTGGTGCCTGACAAATTGACAGAATTACGGAGAAAAAATTTCAACGGCTATTGTTTTAGGTAGATGTAGTTAGTACCTACTCAAGCCAAACATCTTTATTTAATGGATTTATTATTCAATTGCGTACGCGTCGCACGCAAATTGACTGTGAAAAAATATGAATTTTATTCTTCCCTAAAACCGCACTATAATGACAGTATTAAAACTATTTTCCCCATTAACGCTGATTGTTTGTAAAGCAGAGAAAAAAAACTTGGCAAAATATTTTTATTCTTAACCTCTGTTCAGAAATGCAGGTGACAAATAATCTGTTTCAATGTAAATAAAAAATTGGAAAAAATCATAATTCACATTCGTTGCAGTAGCCAAAAACATGTTTCTGAAAAGTGTGTACTCCAATTATTACGTAGTATGTAATTAACGTACAAGCAATGTGTAAACAATCATGGAGTACGTAAATTAAAATCGCATTAAGATTTCCTGGTTTGCTCTGGTCACTGGACCATGAAAGTGTAGCGCTGAGCACCAAAATTCGCAGAAATGAAATCCCCCGTCCGTCCACTCTGAAGGACGCGAACGCGAGAGGATGATTAATAACATGTTTAATTGCACTGGTAGTTAAGGTATCACGTTATCTTGACCAGTTAACATGTTTATTTCCACCTTTAACTCACGAAGCGTGTAAATACTCTTGTTTCGTCTCTAATAACCCATAATTAAAATATATAATTATTCCGGACAAAGCTAAACATTCGACTCAAGAAATGGCCAGAATACAAGCATTGGCGCTTTTCATCATACTCGGTAGTGTCATGTCTGGGGTAGTAGTTCAAGAGGATCCTGCGGCAGTAGGCCACGAGGACGGCGAAGAAAATAAACCGTTATTTCAAGAGCTTCCTGAAAACTACGTGCCTCAGAGACGGTTCAAGAAAGATTACATCGACAGACGGATGCAAAGAGGAGATGCTCTACTTTTGATGAATAATTACGATATTAAAGATGATGATTATGGTCAAGGTCAAGCGTCACCAGAGTTGGAAATGAATAACCACCTGAGAAGGAAACGCCAGCAAATAACCACTCCAAAGTACCGCTACGGCCCATGCTACGTGAGTAACGGCTACAAAAACAATCCAAGTTGTCCGGAACCAGCCGACATCTGCGTGGACAAGGACACAAAACTGGAAGTCGCTTGCTCGTTGGGCTCTGGCACAAGCTGTGCCGCATGTCCTCCTCCGAGCAATGGAGGCACTGCGCCAAATCCTCCGACGCAACCAGTTCCTGGCGTCCCTCCACCAACTCCTTGTCCAAGAGGTTGCGCACCAGGCGCTGGATGCCCATCTCCATCAGGTCCCCCAGACGGCGTTTGTGCGGATCCATCTCGTCCCAAGGAGGACTACGATGACGCCACCAGCACCATCCTCCCACCCGTTTTCCTCCGCCCCGGTTCCCTAACAAAAGGAGAACCTTGCAACGTCTACGGCGACACGTTACACGCTGGCGTAGCAGGACTGGGAAACAAGGACATTTGCAGGTGGAAGACGGACAGACTCCAATGCATTTCAAATGAGCCGAGAGTGTCCACCACAACGCAAGCGGGAGTGCCACCAACAGACGCCCAAATAACAGCGTACGAAAGACCTCCGGGAACCTGTAAGTGCATGCTGGCGTTGGGCGGAGACAACGCGGTCGCTTTGGAGGATCCCGACACGGGTCGACAAATTTGCTTCATTCCGGCAAATAAAGGTCAGCATTCTTCGTGTGAGCAGCCAATATCCAATCCGTACGGCGGGGGCAAGCCAGAGCCCGGGGAAAACTACTGCGTCCCGAATTCGGATTGCAGAGCTGGAGAAGGATTTACGGGGAGGAGATGCGTGTGCAGAAAGGGAACCACTCTCAATCTTAACGAGTTTACATGCTCGGGTGCTGCTATGAAATTTGCAATTAACTTGACAATCGCTTTTATGATCTTGATGATTTTTGTGCAGTTATAAAAAATATGGATCTTGTAAACGCTGCTTGTTATCTGTTATTAAAAACAACGCGTTAAAAATCTCAGCTCGGTGAATCCAGCAGAGTCCACTTCTAATTATTTCTTCAATGATCATAAAAATTGCTTCCTCTCACTCAGGCATATATATCGTGTACTCTACTGTACACTTGACCTTGACCACACCAATAAACAGTGAACAATTTTTATCACGTGATTTTATGGTGTAAAAATACACGTGTTCCTTTTATTGGCATTTTAAAAATGGTAGAAATTATTTTTCTGCTTACGTCACGGGGAATTCAGATAAGATTTCTTAACGCGCAGAATGTGCCTACAACACCTTCAAATGCAAACAAACAAAAAATTTGTTAAAAAGATGAAGAAAAAGGGAGAAAAAAATTCGCTATCCTTTGTGCTGTGTGCCATTTCACAGTTCCTCGTGTGCGCCAGACAGGTAGACTTTCAGTTTCTTTTTTTTCATTATTTTTCTCTTTCAGACATACATACCTAATTGATAAAATCTGCTGACTGTACTGAATAACTCCTGAACATTATTTACTGCATCAATGAATTCGTGTTTTTTATTTAAAATGCGAGATTTGTATATTTTTTTAGGAAAAAACTGACACAGATTTATTTGTGTGCTGGTAAGTGATTAAGTAACGGCCAAAGTAGACATACAAAATGCCTGTTAAAACATGTACTAAAATTAGTAAATTAAATCCTTCCCCAAGTATGTAGAATCGTGTGACGTGGTATTTAAAAGTGTAACAAAATATTTTTTATAGAGTAACGTTTTTTAATGCGTAGAAATAGCGAGAAAATAGTGTTCATGCATAAGTGACATTGATGTAAATTGTATGCCTAAATGCAAAGTAAAAACCCAAAGTCATTGCTCGTCGTGGTTTGTGTATATTTTTGGTTGGTTTTCCCATGCAATATTCCGTACCCGTACGGTACAGGCATTTATTTGGTAAATTAAGCGTGAGTTTCTGAGTAAAACGTTCTTTAGAGTAAACAGTCAATAGAAAAACCAACTCCACCTCCACACGTAATACATTGTCTTTTCAATCCGTGACAATTGCATGTTATCATAATATGACAATGTTTGCATCGGTTGGCACAAAATTGGTTCAGTCCAGTTCGGCTAGGGATTTTACCCAAGTAATTATAGTTTACGTCACACCTGTGCGTAATGCGTACTACACTTCTATCACAAACGAGTCCACGTATCCCTGCAGATGAATATTGATAATTATAAAATGTTTTTTTTTCATATAAAATCATAAATACCTACTTTGCAATATTTCCCACTCACCGACGGTAACTGCCTCTTCTCCACGGCTGGATTACTCAGCATTTTCTGAATTTGACTGAGATGACGAGTAATCTCCGAAAACGAAGGTCTGTCAGACGGCCCGTTATTCCAGCAGTGAAACATCAACTGGTACCTGAAAGGCAACCAATTAAACAATTTTGACTAACTTTAAATGACATTTAAATAGTAAAGATAATTTTACACGCTAAACCCCTCACATTTCTCTAACGCAGTCGGTAGGCCTCCCCAACCTGTACCCTGCCCCCAGTTTACTAACAAACTCCTCCCCCCACACCTCCCCAACAAACGGCTCCTCTCCCAGGGAGAATATTTCCCAACAGACCACCCCAAAACTCCACACATCACTTTTGGATGTATACGTTGCGTTGAGTATCGACTCCAACGCGAGCCACTTCCAAGGCACAGGCTCCTCCCCTTTCTTCAGATAACTTGTGTAATTGTACATCTTCCTCGACAATCCAAAGTCTGATATTTTCGCCTGGAATTGAGCATCTAGCAAAATGTTTCTTGCGGCGAGGTCTCTGTGTACAATTTTTGATGCTGCGAGAAACTCCATTCCGGAAGCAATCTCGATTATCCATTGAAGCTGTTGAAATAAGTTAAAGTGGAGGGTGGAAGTGGCTTCGTTGTTGACTTGCTCGTTCAGCCTAGTAAAAATATGCACACTTCAACTTATATTTAATTTTAAAAGGCTAGTTTACAATAAACAAGTACAATTACGTGCGTACAATGATTTATTGCCAAGCTGTGCAGCCATCGTTCTTTCAACTATGCCATACTTGACGATACTCGTGAAATTACCCCGATTTTTACGGAGAAATGATTCCAGCGACCCGTTACAACAGTATTCCATCAACATGAACAAATCACCTGAAAATATAAAAAATACGATACTTTAGCTAGATTTTATGGAGATAAATTATATTTTGCATGCAATAAAAATGACAATTCTCAAAATGCCCCGTACCATGTCTCAGCATCTCCGTGCAGCACCCCACAACCCTCACGATATTCGGATGCTGTCCAAGGTCAGAGATGTACAGCATCACCTTAACTTCTTTCATAAGAGACCTCAAATGACCAACATTTGCATCCGACTTGAGCGTCTTCACGGCCACGGTTATCTGCTCGTTGTCATTCCCTTCTATTGACATCGTCCCCTTGTACACTATTCCAAACTCTCCCATTCCTAACGTGCTGTCTGGAAGAAATAATTCAAATTTTCATACATTATATAAGTCTGATAAGTTAAAATTGATTTATCATCACCACTCACCAAAAGAGAACCTCCCCCTCTCGACCTCATACCGCATATTATAAGCCGCGTTAACAGCAACAACCTCAACGTCCTGATAATCCTCACCAAACCCGCTATTCTCGCAACCACCCCCAATCCCACTATCCTGATCCCCACTACCACCATCCCTCACAAATCCCTTCAAAAACTCACGAATCTCCCTCTCGCTCAAACTCCTCTCCATCCTCATTTTCCTCAAAAGTCCAAAAACGACCCCAACAAAAACCCCAACCACCACCAAACCAACAACCACAACTCCACTTATCACACCAGGAGATAACACAACTTGATTCCCACCTGACAAAAACTTCCCCCCAACATCCCCCCAATCACAATACCTCACAGATCTCGTCACCTCCCCAAAATTCCGCTCATCCAGATTAGTCTCATTCGATATGAAATTAAACGTCTTCCCAGTGCAGTTCCGTCGATCAAACAGAGTTGCGCATTTCCCCGGATTCGCTTTAACCGACATGGCAATCCCATCCCACATCCCCTCCAAATTCACGCACTCATTCTCAACCTTCACGGTTAGCCGATATCCAGAGAAGTTGATGTCATCAAACAAAGTTATCTCTCCGATCCCAGGCTCGCCTTCACCATCCTTGTTATCAGCACTCGTCCTATTACACTTGAAGCTGCAGTGGCTAACGGCCCTAACCCGCTTGAAGTACCAGCTCAACATGATATCATTATGCTTCGGAGTCCCGTTCCTCAACTCGATCGTGTCAGAATGTCCACCAATTTTACCTTGAGATGTACATCTTGAATTTGCCCAAAGCTGAACGCAGTGGCCATCCGTCACCACAGACTGAAATTGATGAACAAACTGCGGCGACACTCGCGTACAACCGTCAACCATGACGTTGTCATACGCGCCCTTGAAATCGGGTCTCCCGAAAACGCTTATATTAAACGGGTCTTTCGGGACTCCACTCGTAATCCGATCATCACAAGGATCCAAGCAAGGACCCACAGAAAAGGCCTTGTCGTTCCATCCCCAGTTGGTGAGATCGTAATGCGAGGGAGAAGCGGAGAGAATTTCCAAAGCGTCTCCGGTGCAGTTAAAAGCGGGATAGAATCTGGCGCACATGCCATTCGTGTCAACAGATGTGACCTCTCCAGCTAAGTTCTGTGGGAGATTTGAGCACGTGTCGATATCAACTTCTGCCTTGTCCGCTGTCAACATAACAATTTAGAATGAAAAATCATGCCTTTCTACAGAAAGTTAAATTTAATGTTAATTAGCTTACACGAATGACCGGCATTACGATAAACGCTTATTAGTTTCCCACCGACAATGTGGTTATTTGTAAGGAACCATAATATTGCCGCAGGGAATACCAAAGCAAATTTTAGTGAGCCCATTGTTCCTCTTGCAACTTTGGTAATCGCTCATGTTTAGCTGGCACAACTGAGCCTGTACGTAATTAGCGCAACTATGTACTAATTGATTTCAACACAACACAGGTGCACTAATTGATATGCATTCAGGCCAATTATAAACCGAACTGCAACATGCAAATGCGCAGCATGCGGGCAAAAAAACTGAGATGAATCAGATGAATTGCGATTGAATGAAATTGGACTGCACAAAAAAGCCAAAGGCTGCACCAAAAATTGTACGCACCGTGGGAAATCCCTTTCCACTCTCGTGACTCATTTCAAGGTAACATTTTACCGAGTGCTATATTGTGAACTAAAGTTATCCATGAATATGAATGATGTGGGAGAAGTACATTATCGAAACCTTTTTTCACATACAAGCGTGCAGACAGTAGGAAGACATGCATTTCTACCAAGTAAACTGTCTTAAACTGGTTTAAGTTTTTGAGGCTGACCAGTATAATTTCTACATTAAAATCAGAGTCTGCATTTATGAACGTAATTTTATGCCAAAAAAACTACATGATTACCAAGTAGTATCTTATCCAAATAGCAAGCATAAATTATCCTATCCTGCTATTATAACAACCTACTCCACAAATCGGTACTCCAATCAATACTACACTATACTATGAGTATACTACAACTTGCAGCTGGGAAGAAGCTTGGAAATATTCGCCTGTTTGAGGAGGCTTTTGGCCATAAACATTGCTCGTCAATTAAATAATGCCTTAGGTCATGGTAAGTAAATTGATACATCCCTGGGTAGGAAACTAAACAGGGGGAGATTACGGTAACACAAATGTCAGGTGGATCTCAAAGTTGTTACATCAATAGCAAGATGTGGTAATTGCTCATCCTCAGTTAACCTTATGGATAGTATCATTACACCAATTAATTAATCTTATAACAAACAGTTCATGGTAAACTGAATACGTTATTATTCTGTAGCATTCATTCATAACGAATAAAAAATAACAGAAACTGAAGAAACTAGAATTTTTGTCAACAACAAACTTTCTGAGAAAATTTCATGAGTTTGTGCATAATATACATAGTGCATAGTATCGCATGCTGTGGTGATGCACTCGCCAAGATCAAAGGCGATTTCTTCCTCTGGTAAAGTTACCAAGTAAATCAAACAGTTTACGTATTGCACCGTTCCCAAAAATAAAATACGACATTCGCAGAAAGCTATTCTGGACGCTATAACGGACTGAATATTCCAACAGCAGTTTAGTTGTAAAAATCATTCGAAGATGGATGACAAATAGAGATAAATATTTTTTTTTCTTAAAATGGCTTCATACAAGTTTGGAACGTGAATTGTTGTTTATTGTTTAATGAAATGGGCAAAACAATGTTCCCAACAATTCATTTTACTGTAGTTTCTTGGAGTATTTATTACGTGCGTGTGCACTGCGTGAACGAACAACGGCAATGTGAAAACAAAAAGCGGAAAAAGCCGGAAAAGTCTGCTATTCGTAGTATGACGCGATCTGTTCCCAGAAAATTAATCCGTAAAATCATATCAAACCAATACTTGATGTGGACCGTAAAAATACTTGCTAAACTTTCTCAAAAGAAATGTACGCATATTCTAATTACATGTTTTGCAAGAAATAAGGAAACTGTCTACACCAACGACGTAGGACAGCTAAAAGCACGTCATGAATCCCTACGCTTCTCCTCACCCACCACCGCCACACCGAAAACGAGTTTTTGCAAATAACATGATTACCTATTACATGACGATATAATACTGATTCGCAAATCAGAATCATTCATATATTTTTTGGACCTGTTATTGACATCATATCATTAAATGAATTGCGTAATAGGTAAGGAAAATGGCTTTTATGGCTCGTATATACCAATATAATACGCAGGTAGGCAAGCAGGTTGCAGCCTGCAACTTGCAGGTCCACAGTCCACTATAAACCAAACCTGCTCAATAAGTTCCTTACGATAGATTATCGATACATATTCGGTGTTTAGTATTCAGTTACTTGCAGGTTTGTGTGTGCATACCTGTTCAAGGTGAATCCTCACCCTCGTCACTTTTACACTTCATGGATAACGCTATTAGCCATATCTACCATCATACTAAAAAACTTCACGTATCTGTCCCATGTTCCTTTTTTATTTTTTAAGACAAAATACCCTATTATTATTTATTTCTACTTTTTTCGTTTGAGAAAATATACTTACTTGTTTCTTGTGCACAAGATAGGACTGTAAATGTAACATTACTTTAGTGAAACAGGTGTAGTCTGTAGTCCTGCACATTTTAATTGTGCTTTTAAGAAAATAATAAATAAGAAGAGTATTTTTCCTTAAGTTTAATTATTTAAAGCAATAATCTGAAAAATTAGGAACATGGGATTCTTCACGGGGTTTCGGAGACACTTCTTCTGTGCAGCAGTGATTTTAATTGTTTGTATTTCAAGTGCTTATTCTCAATCTCAACTTTTATCAGCGGATAACAATGAAGTGTCCCTTACAACTTTCAGGGTATACTTATAGAGCAATTGGATATATTTTTTACTCCAATTCATCAATTCCTTGAGCTGTATGCATAATTTGGATTTTAATTATTTTTTAATGTTCCGAAACAGACCGTTAAGGGTACCAGCAAAGGTAGTCTGGTAATCTCCCCATTCAGCGCCCGGGTCATGATGGCCATGCTCATGGCCGGGGCAAGAGGAAACACTCGAACCCAACTAATGAAAATGATGAAGTTCCCTCCAACTGAAGAGGAACTGTTTGAAACGTACAGGGAATACATTCAACAACTTAACGTGAGCTCTTTGAAATACCTAACTTCTTATTTGCTCATTATGTCAATATTCAAAATTGTGTAATTTATTCCCTGTAATTAGTCCCCCTCCGCAATAAAGACTGAGATAGCGGGCCGAATATTCCTGAAGGAGGGCTTCCTCGTCCAAGAAAACTTCCAGAACATCCTGAAGCACCACTTCCAAGCGCCCATGCAGCAAGTCAGCTTCAAAAATCCGAAAAAGGCTGCCGAGGAAATCAACACTTTTGTCGCCCGAAAAACAGCGAACCTCATCCAACGGATTGTCGACTCAAGCGACCTCACAAATCAGACAAGAATGGTGCTCGTGAATACTCTGTATTTTAAGGGCGCCTGGGAAAACCCGTTCCCCACCACCAGCACCAGACGCATGCCATTCTACCTGGACAACAAATCCAAAAACTCTATAACCGTCAACATGATGCGAGTGGAGACATATTTCAAGGCCAAGGAATTCAGGGAATACGACTGCAAGGCCATTGTGATCCCATACCAAAAGGGGAAGAATGGCGAGGACGGATTCCAAATGGTCCTTCTCGTCCCAAACAAGAAGGATGGGTTGGAGCAGTTGGAGAGGTCGCTGGATGACTTTAGGGATATCGAAAGTCTTTACGAAGTGCGGCCAAGAAATATTGAGCTGAGGCTGCCACGATTCAGTATTGAGAGCTCGGTGGATCTTGTGGATCCTCTTAAGAAAATGGGAGTGACGGATCTGTTTGATGAGTCGAGTGCGGATTTGGGAGGAATTCCTGTCGTTCCGAGGAACAAGCAGCAGCCAAAGACGGACGAGAACCAGCTCTATGTCAGTAAGGTTATCCAGAAGGCGTTCATCAATGTGGACGAGGCGGGCAGTGAAGCTGGAGCAGCTACTCTATGTAAATATAAATTACTTAAAGTTGATTATCATTAATTAATTATTGCCACTAATTATTGTGCGATTTATTTCCAGCCGTTGTATTTGTTCCTCTGAGCATTGGACCGCCAGTCGAGGAGGTGATCACAGTCGACAGACCCTTCTTTGGCTTCATCAGAGACGCCAAGACGAACACGATCCTTTTCACATTCCGCAAGACAGATTAGTAATGAATTTCTCATAAGTACAGTACACATTATTTTAATTGCAATTTAACGACGGACATAATTGAGTGTAAAGCCATTGTTTTGTATGTGCCATAAATAAATAAACTTTTTGTTTTCAATGACGTAATGTACTAGTTTAATCTAATTTTTTGTACTTTTCACATTTTCTGCAACACAATACATTTCTTCCCCTTTCCGTCGATATCTCCCACAAAATCACACATTTTCGCAATACGAGATGGTGGGCCAATTGGGAGTGTTTTAGCAATGACTTTGTACGGTAGAATTGACATTTCCTTTAAAACTGACCAGATAGGCTTAGCTGTAGTGCTACGTGTGGTCATTGCTGTTGCTACCTTCTTTGTTGGATGGTGACGCGGCTTTGGCGTAGTTGTCAGAGGTGAAATCTTGGAACCTGCAGACGTTGTTCTTTCCTGGGATGATTCAGTCGATGTCATCATGTCCTCAGTGCTTTGTACATCGTCTTCATTTCCAAAACTTCTGCCCATGGGTCTCATAGGTGGAACTGGAAGCGATTCCGTGGTGGTAGTGGTGCTAGTTGTGGACTGTGGGATTCTACTATGAGAAATTCCTAAATAAAAATAGATTCACTTGAAATATTGTGAAATATATCCATTTGAGTTCATATAAATTATCTCAATTACCGATATAAAGAACTGCAGCGTCTTTCGGATAGCAGACGAACACAGGACAGCAGTCTTTTAGATCTCCAAGAGTTGCTTCTATTTCCGTATTGGTGCTGTCAAATAAGTAGCAAATGTGGTGCTTTGGAGGAGGGGAGCAGTAGATGCCATTGTCTCTGCAAACATTCGGTTTGGAAGTGGTCCGCACGATGTCCTTCTGCGGATGGGCAGCCACCGGGTATAACGCGAGTATGGCTGCTGTCAATACTCGTTTCCACATTTCGTTAATTAAAATGGAGTAATAAAACCAACTTGGACCAATTTAATGCAACTAAATGTTTAATTGTTTTTATGAGTAATATTATAGGTATGTTGAAATCATTGCTTAATAAGTTGAATGGACCACAAATTAATTACCTACCTATTAATTACATATATACTATAATGCGCAGTTAAATTAGCTGTTTCATAATTCATTGTGCATATTAAATTAATCAGGACTAGCAAAATAATGTGTCATTTATTTTGACAAAATGAGGAGCAACTTTGTGAATACAATCAAATTGAAAGTAAAATCAAATAGCCAAAAGTTCTTTCAGTTCCGCAGAAATATCCCAGGCCAACTTGTCAAGTGTCTCTTTGCTCAGCACAGAGTCCCTCGCCACAATCCCGACACTGACGCTATCCTTATAGCTCAGCACGCAAAAGATAACACCAGCTGCTCCTTGCAGCGGTCCGACAGACATTCGAAAATCTGTACATGGATGACCTCCAACAGAGAATCCCTCCTCATCCCCAGCAATGTTTGTGAGAAAGACAGGAACAAAGTGGTTGCATGCAAATATCTTCGACATAGGATAAATCAGCATTCCACACGCAACCGCCATGACACTCGAGTAAAATCCAAGATTTGAGGTTTTCGCCTTGAGAAATATCTCGTTGCACTTTTTCAGTCTTTCGGTTATCGAAGCGGTATCTGTGGGGAGAGTCAGGATGGACATGTAAAGATGATTTGAAATGAATTCGGGATGATTCTCCTTCGGCATTGGATAGCCAACGGCGATGTTCCGGTTTGCTAATTCATCTCCACTGTTTCGGATAGCCCCGGAAATTAAAGACATGATCACAGAGGAACTGGTAACTTTATTGATTTTGCCCACCTGCTTCAATTCGGAGAGCGACAGTTCTGGGGAAAATGATACGACGAGTTTGGAAGTGGTGTCGGTGGATCGAAACGAGTGGTTCTTCCAGGGATGCGTATGGGCGGTGCACAGATTGTATAGAGCTGGTAGCATGAAGTGGAAGTATCGGAAAGGGAACAAGATAAAAAATGTTAAACGCGTTGTGAAATTCCAGGTTTGCGTGGTGGCTTGTGCGGATTTTAACGGCTTTTGACCCAGGCACTCAACCAGAATTTTTAGAATCGACTTTGCGTCAGCCATCGTGTGATGAAATTGTGCTGCTATCACAGATGACTCGGCATTATTGCTGGAGTGGATAAGCACAAGTTCCCAAGGACTCTTTGTTTCGTCGTATGGCTTGTTGGTCAGTTCTTGGTGAATAGATTCAATGACCAGGTCAGGATCATTTGAAAAATGCTGAATGATATGGTTGTCTATGTTAAAACACGGGTCATCTTTCCAGATGCGGAATCCCATGAAACTGGTAATGCACTGCTGGAGTTCTGGATACCGGGATTTTGCTGGGTTCGTGGAAGACTTTGCATGGAGGACGTGGCTGGTAAAGAGAGACCTGAGGCTTTCCAAAGGCAGGTGACCGTCGAATGTCATGGTGGTGACTATTGAGCTTCTTGGAGCATTTTTTGTAAAATTTTCAGCCATCCACATGTCGGTACATCTGGCGAAGCGACCCAGAGTTGGGTCCAAGTACGATAACGGACATGCCACTACAATCCAAATTAAGGAGCTAATTAACGCACAAACGGGGAGGACGAAAACAAGGAGTCCTAAGGTGAATGTGAAGTAGATCACTGTCTTTGGTTTTTTAAGAAAATATTTGAAAGGTGGATTTTCACTCGACATGTTGGGAAAAATTCGTGGTGGAAAATGAGTGTCTCATGCAAACCCGGTAATGAAACTGGAACTGGACTATGCAACTTGCTCGTTTCGGAAAATATGGATATGTATGTGCAGAAAGTATAAAAAGCAGTAATTCTTTGTAGTTTCATTTTTCTCTGCCAAATCATTAGTTATTATGTGATAATTAAATGCTATATGTATATAGCATGTGCATTGCGTTTGCTGATGGGATTCATTTTTGTCCATCCATCGCTACCAAATACTCTCTTGTTTGAAACCGATGCTCCTCGCGATGCGATAAGTATGTATGCATGCTGCATTTAAGAAGATAACGTAAGTACTCTGAATGGTATAACTTATTTGCACCTGTTCGTAAATTACCGTTCCTAGAATGCAGTAATGAAGGACACGTTTATTTGCACTACTTGTTTGAGACATCTCAACACTTGCGTAACAACAATCAATACTAAGTTCACGCAGTGCCAAAATTGGCACCTTCAGTTCTCATTTTAGGCACATGTCTACCAGTTGCTTGTATACAAACAAAACACTTACCACTTTTAGTCTATAAACAACAGACTCATTGCCCTACAATATCACATCCGAGTTTAGTCCGCTTTTCAGTTTACACTTGGTTTAGTGATGGACAAATTAACGCAGGTCATTAAAGTAATGAGCTTAAACTTTTAGCAATGACACTAAAACCTTATGTCACAATGACGTGCACTCAAAACCGCAACGTTATACAATGGAAGGAGCTGGAAAAGCTGGAAATTATTTGTTGATGTAATCATCTCGGCAGGTATGGAACGTGCTTCCAAAAACATTTCGCTCATTTGCATGATCAATTTATATGCAGCCGCTGCTTTATTAGCGGAGTAAACTTTACGCTCAGTAAAGTATCCTATACTACATAACTGGCTGAAAGAAACAAAAATCTTTACGATGGCAAAAGCTAAACTGGGTTATTGCCGAGATGGGGTAATATGATACATTAAGTTAAGAATTAGCTAGTTACATATACTTTGCCTTTATTAGTTTACTCCAACGATATTTTTTATACACCTGCGGCATTTTTCACTTCACTTACAGTTTTATTAGTTAACTTTTCATTAAACTACCAATGTGGTTGATCCACGTTAGTAAAACCAGCCTTAGCCGCCTTCCTCCTCACTCTGCTGATGACATGTACCCATCCGTCCTTGTCAGAAATGCTTCTCTTCACTTCCCCCAATACTCCAACTTCCTCGGCGGAAGTAAGGATAACAGTGGCGACAACGACAAGGATTAAACAGGCCCACTGCGAAATTATAGTATAAAATATTTTACAAAATTCATAATATTTACGTTGACGCTAGTTAAAACGATTATTTCGGTTATTTTATACCGGTTAGGAATACTTACCAAAAACTTCATGATGAAATAGAAATGATTTTTGAATCTCTACTGACAGAAAAAAGGTAAAGTTTTCTGGGAGTTAATGGAACGAGCTTTGAATTGGTGATTCTGGTGAATAAGCCATTCCATTCCTCCCTTTAAATACCCCTAGGTTATCGTTTTCATTTCAGTGCTTTTTCATTTGTGTGTATTTTGAACATACTTGTGTACGTTGTTGGTAGCAAGTACACAATATTAGTAAGTAAATTTATTTAACGTGCTACTGCACACTATTCTGGAGCATTCATTAGAATTTTGTTGGAGTGAGATAAATGATCTGTTAATAATGTACAGCAAAATTACGCTCACTTCCAGGAATACAGACGCTCTTATCGTTTTGCTAATGCTCCCAAAAGTGCAGCTGCCACACTACATGCTATAGATTACGTTGAAGCGGCGTGTGTCCCTGGTATATTGCCCAAAACAAGCTATGTAGCAATTTCTATAAGTTGTTAACTACTCCATAACATGACATTTGTCCAAATGGGATTTTACGAATTCGTGAAATTTAAAACAAATTATTACACAATTTTACTAGTTTTTCACGAATAATTGTTTGTCTCATTTTTTAGACTAGACGTTCGATGCGCATGAATGTTTTGAAACTGCTTCCTGGACATGTATCATTTTCGTGGAACAGTAAAATGCATACTATTTAATAATTTTGAATAAGAAATATACATCAACATCCCGTAACATTTAATTTTCAATAAATAATTATTATAACTAAAGAGGCGTGTCTGTCAAAAACTGCTTGAACAGAATTTTGTTTAAAGTTCCAAAGCAATTATTATTTGGCCCATCTATCGATTTCGTGCTAGATGTAGGAGGACTGCTGTCATAAAACTTCCGTATGGGTTCCATTACATCCTTGACCACATCTGCCTTGGACTTGGTATTGGTTAGATTAAACTACAAATTAAAAAATAAATACAATCTTTCTTTTTTAAATATGCTTTAAGAAATGATTAGTGATTTTAGCTATGATACTTTGTAGGTAAATCTGCTTACATTTTTATAATAGCGATAAATGCCGTTAAAAACCTGTCCGTTCAAAGAGCGGTAGCCTGTCGCGTGAATCAAATGGATCCCGTACGGATCCTCAACAGCAGCCTGACAGTAGAATCCTTTTTGACAGGCACTGCGCATAAAGTGCAAGTGGCATGGGATAATGCGGAGAAGTCCTATTAAATATGCATTTGTCTTTAAGATAACTGCTACATTCTTTACAATAAAATTTTCATGTTAATAATACGATATTATTAATACCCACCTGGATTGTAGTAGAGCAGTATGTTAGCAAGCCTTTGACTAGTCAGCCACGTTAGTTTCGAGTAGTCTTCGAACAGCCGGGTATATTTCTCCTCCCACCGAAATTCCCTCATCCGAGTCAGATTCATGATGAGGAGACCTGAGTTCATTCCTTTTGGGGGAACGAGAGGAATACCTGGACAGGATAGAAAAAAAACATAGTTGACATAAACTTTTCCCGAACTAAAGAACACTTTACAAATTACATGACATCCACACACCACCATGTATGTATGCATCAATTTCCAAAAATTCATCATTTCCAGGTTGTCGATTGTAACCAGCTCCAATCATTTGTGTTTCCGTCATTCTGTGCAGCTCCTCCCACAGCTTTCCAATGTTCCCCGTGACGATCATGTCACAGTCAAGATGAATTATCGAGTCAACGTTTGTCAGTATCGTCTATAAAATAACGGAAAATGCTTAATTATTTAACATTTAGAATTCACCATTCACATCATGCGTCTACTGGAAAATTTTAAAGCAACTTACATGAAAGAACCAGCCCACATAAGCGCAACGCAACCGGTCATGGTAAAGCATGGTCTTGCGGTACTTTTCCGGAATTGCGTTCACAGCAGAGTGGATGTTTAAGGTAAACTGGACCGGTCCATTGTTTGCCATTTCGAATAGTCGTGTTCGAAAGTACTCCCCGTCTTCTACCACATGTTCGAGAAACAAGTGTAGCTCCATCTCAGGAATGCTGAATAGCTGTGCAGAGATCAAGACAGACTTGACCAAAACGAGCGTTTGTTCAATGTACTTTTTCTCCAGAATGGATATCGTTGCGTTTCTACAAACTACTAGACCAATAACCACCTTCCTAATTGAGGAAGCTTCAATTGCAACATCTTTTCTTAGATTTCCAGAAACTTCGAAGGATCTTGGCGTGGATTCGTCACTCGAACAATTTGGAAAACGGGAAAAGTGATGAATTGAGCCTAACGCTACTGTAAGGAGTATTATTGTGGCGTAATATAATTGTCGCCCTTTAGCCATTTTAATTACTTTTAATTAGTCTCCCTTGCTATTATAGGTAGTTGTCAATTCGTGGCTCGGTGGTTCTTCGTACGTGGTGGAAATTCAATTGACACATTTAAGACATACAGATAGCAGTTAACAGAGCTTTCTACTGTACAAGAAAAATAAATTCATTTCCAGTTGTAAGGGCTACTTTTTTAATCCCGTTCGTAAGCACCAAAATGGAATCGAAAGTGGTTCATTCCAGTTCATTCATTCTCCATTACGTATAATATATGTTCGTTACCAACAAGGCAACTGCATATGATGTAAATGGAACAAGCTATAGAATGACTCCGCTCCAAAATCAGAATTAGGCTACACAAGACTAAACTGAACTATCCTTTATATTTTAAGTTTTTTAAGTAACAAGAGCTACAGATCTCAATAATGGGACATAACTCAAATAAATCGGTCGTATGTATGTATACCATCATATTCGAGCAACAGGGAACGGTTTACTTGTATTCACATGCATACCTACGCAGACACACTTTCTGAATCAAAAAGTACCCGAAAAAATGCTACACATTGGTTACGTCGCGTCGTAGGAGATTTCACTGTATATCAACAAGGTTGTATACCTATTTCAAATATACATAACAAATTATTACACAATTTTACTAGTTTTTCACGATTATTTGTATGTCTCATTTTAAACTAGATGTTTGGTGCGTATGTATGAACGTTTTGAAACAGCTTCCTGGACTTGGAGTATCATTTTCGGGGAACAATAAAATGTAAAACTTTATTTGATAGTTTTGAATAAGAAATAAATCAATATCTCGTCACATATAATTTTCAATAAATAAATTATAATATTAAACTAGAGAGCTCTGTCCTTCAAAAACTGCTTGAACAGAATTTTGTTTAGAGTTCCAAAGCAATTATTATTTGGCCCATCTATCGATGTCGTGTTGGATGTTGTTGGACTACTGTCGTAAAACTTCAGTATTGGTTCCATTACCTCCTTGACCACATCTGAATTGGACTTGGTATTGGTTAGATTAAACTATACAAATTGAAAAAATACAATAAAACATTCAAATTTTTCTAAAACAAAAATGATTTGAAGAATAATTAGATGCGTTAGCTAATTGATTGTTAAGCTGCTTACACTTTGATAATAGCGATAAATGCCGTGAAAGACCTCTCCCTCAAAAAATCGGGACACTGTTCCATGAACCAAATGAATCCCGTACGGATCCTCTACAGCAGCCTGACAATAAAATCCTTTTTGACAGGCACTGCGCATAAAGTGGAGGTGGCATGGGACAATTCGAAGAAGTCCTATTAAATATGCACTAAATGTCTTTAGGATTACTGCTCGTATTACCTTCTTTACAATAAAATTTTTATGTTAATAATATCCCACCTGGATTGTAGTAGAGCAAAATATTTAAAACCTTTTGATCATTCAACTGAGCAATGCTAGAGTAGTCATCGTACAAGCGGGTAAATTTCTCCTCCCACCGAAATTCCCTCATCCGAGTCAGATTCATAAGGAGGAGACCAGCGTTCACTCCTCTTGGAGGAACGTGCGGAACACCTGGACGGGATAGAAAAAAAACCATTATTAATACATACTTTTCCCAAACTCAATTCGAACACTAAATATTACATTACATCCATGCACCTTTAAATATGTATCCATCCATTTTCAAAAATTCATGATTCTCAGGTTGTCTGTTGTAACCAGCTCCAATCATTTGAGTTTCCGTCATTTGGTGCATCTCCTCCCACAGCTTTCCAATATTTCCCGTGACGATCATGTCACAGTCAAGATGAATTATTGAGTCCACGTTTGGCAGTGTCGTCTATAAAATAACATGAAAATGCTTAATTAGTTAACATTTTAACATTTAACTCACGTGACTGCTGGAAAATTTTCAAACTTACATGAAAGAACCAGCGCACATAAGCGCAACGAAATCGGGGATGATAAATCATGTGATCGCGGTACTTTTCCGGAACTGCGTCCACCGCAGAGTGAATATTTAAGGTAAGATGGACCGAACCATTCTTAGCCATTTCGAGTACTCGAGTTCGAAAGTACTCCCCGTCTTCTACCACATGTTCGAGAAACAAGTGTAACTCCACTTCAGGAATGTTGAATAGCTGTGCAGAGATCAAGACAGACTTGACCAAAACGAGCGTTTGTTCAATGTACTTGTTCCCCAGAATGGATATCGTTGCGTTTCTACAAACTACTAGACCAATAACCACCTTCCTAATTGAGGAAGCTTCAATTGCAACATCTTTTCTTAGATTTCCAGAAACTTCGAAGGATCTTGGCTTGAATTCGTCACTGGAACTGTTTTCAAAATTGGAAAAGTGATTTATTGAGCCTAACGCAACGGTTAGTAATATAATTGCAGCATAATATATTTTTCGAACTTTTATTATTACTATTTTATTAGCCATTTTTATTACTTTTAATTAGTCTCCCCTTGCTGTTATAGATAGTTGACAATGTGTGGCTTGGTGTCTCTTATTATGTTGTGAAAATCCAATTGACACATTTAAGAAATACGTAGCTTTCTACTGTACAAGAAAAAGAACTTCTTATACACTTTTCAGGGCTACTTTTTTAATCCCGTTCGTAAGAACCGAAATGGATTCAAAAGGGGTTCATTGTGGTTCATTCATTCTCCATTACATATCTGTTCACTACCAACAAAGAAAGAGCAACTGCACATGATGTAAATGGAAAGAGTTAAAGAATGACTACTCTCCAAAATCAGAATTAGACTAAGCTAGACTAAACTGGACTATCCTTTATATTTTAAGTTTTTTAAGTAACAAGAGCTCAATGGGATAATATAACTCAAATAACTCTTAAGTCTCATACCATCATATTCCACCAACAGCAACAGGGAACGGTTTACTTGTATTCACATGCATACCTACCCAGGGCACGCATGCATCTGCTGAAGCAAAAAGTACCCGAAAACACACTCGTCACGTTAATAAGCGCATTGAATCTCACTAATTGTAAATTAAAGCTTTCCTGTGACTTTCTGTTCCACCACACAGAGCTCCTCTGCAATACGTTTGTTGGTTGTGCTTGGAATATGATTGCCGCAGCGTCTGCAACAGGCTTTGTTTTCTGTGCCCGGTATTATGTAGTTTTTATTCAAATGGGATTTTACGCATTCGTGAAATTTAAAACAAATTATTACACAATTTATCTAGTTTTATAACTAATTGTGTATAATTTTAGAGAACACGTTTGGTACATATAAATGTTTCCTGGACTTGAGGTATCATTTTCGTGGAACAGTAAAATGCAATTTAATTTAATAATTTTGCAAAAGAAATAAAAATCAATATCTCGTCACATATAATTTTCAATAAATAAATTATAATATTAAATTAGAGAGCTCTGTCCTTCTAAAACTTCTTGAACAGAATTTTGTTTAGAGTTCCAAAGCAATTATTATTTGGCCCATCTATTGATGTCGTGTTAGATGTAGGAGGACTGCTGTCATAAAACTTCCGTATGGGTTCCATTACTTCCTTGACCACATCTGCTTTTGAATTGGTTAGATTAAACTGTACGAATTTAAAAAATAAAATATTACCATTTTTCTAAAACAAAGAGAAATTGCTTCAAGAAATGATTAGTTATGATTCTTTGTAAAGCTGCTTACACTTTGATAGTAGCGATAAACGCCGTTAAAAACCTGTCCCTCCAAAAATCGGGAGCCTGTTGCGTGAATCAAGTGGATACCGTACGAATCCTCAACAGCAGCTTGACAGTAGAATCCTCTTTGACACATACTGCGCATAAAGTGCAGGTGGCATGAGATTATCCGGAGGAGCCCTATTAACAATACAAGCAATGGCATTAGCAAAACTGTTCACATTACATTTTTACAATAAAATCTGTATGTTAATAATACCCACCTGGATTGTAGTAGAGCAAAATATTCGCAACCTTTTGATTAGTCAACCGAAGAGCGAGTTTCGAGTAGTCATCGTACAAGCGGATATATTTCTCCTCCCACCTAAATTCTCTCATTCGTGTCAGATTCATGAGGAGGAGACCTGCGTTCACTCCTCTTGGAGGAACGTGAGGAATGCCTGGAGAGGACAGAAAAATAATTAATTAATTATTAACACACATATCTCAGTACGAGTACTTTAAAAATCACATGACATCCACGCACCGTTAAATATGTGTTCATCAAATTTCAAGAATTCCAGGTTTTCAGGTTGTCTGTTGTAACCAGCTCCAATCATTTGTGTTTCCGTCATTTTGTGCAGCTCCTCCCACAGCTTTCCAATATTCCCCGTTACGATCATGTCGCTATCCAGATGAATTATTGAGTCCACGTTTGGCAGTGTCGTCTATAAAATAACATGAAAATGCTTAATTAGTTAACATTTTAACATTTAACTCACGTAACTACTGGAAAATTTTCAAACTTACATGAAAGAACCAGCACACATAAGCGCAACGAAATCGGGGATGATAAATCATGTGATCGCGGTACTTTTCCGGAACTGCATCTACAGCAGAGTGGATGTTTAAGGTAAGCTGGACTGGTCCATTGTTGTCCATACCCATTTCTAGTAGTCGTGTTCGAAAGTACTCCCCGTCTTCAACAACGTGTTCGAGAAATAAGTGTAGCTCAATCTCGGAAATGTTGAAGAGTTGGGCGGAAATCAGGACGGACTTGATCATAACGACCGTTTGTTCAGTGTACTTGTTTTCCAGAGTGGATACCGTTGGGTTTCTGCAAAGTACTGCACCAATCACCACCTTTCTAATTGATGATGTGTCAGGTGGAACATCGTTTTTACCATTCCAGAAATTCCATTCGTTTCCAGAAACCCCAAAGTATCTTGACTTGGATCCGTCGTTGGAACCGTTTGGAAAACGGGAAAAGTGATGAATTGAGCCTAACGCAACGGTTAGCAATATAATTGCACCATAATATAATTTTGGCGCGTTGCCCATTTTAATTACTTTAACTTGCTGTTATAGACAGTTGACAATGCGTGTGGCTCTTCTTATGTGGTGAAAATCCAAATGACACTTTTAAGAAATGCAGAGCATAAGGTTTTCTACTAAAATGCAGGAAACAGAACTTTTCAGGACTACTTTTTTAATCCCCTTCGTAAGCATCAAAATGGATACAAAAAGGGTTCATAGTTCATTCTCCATTACAGTGAATGGATATGGATACCTATATCCATTCACTATCTACAGAGAACAAATGCATGAACGAGTAAACGACTCCTCTTTAAAAAAAATCAGAATTAGAACAAAGAAGTGTTAGTAAATTGTTCACACTTTTGTATGAATGCATAGGTAATAGGTATGCATAAAACGCAAACACACTTTGGTCGACAACAATGCAGCTATATAATATGCAAGCAACCAAAACCATTACAAATTTTTTATGCATGCTACAAAAAACACTTTTTCATGCATTGACGTTCGTTCCATTGAAATAAAACAATACGTAGTTAGATGATAACCCGTGAATTCTGTTAACCTTAACACAATTGGCCAAGGATAGAAGAATATAGAGATTTAAAAATAGTTAGCGATATTTGAAAAATATTAATAATATTGTAATCCTGTAGGATTTGGAGAGCGAAAAGAATTGTGAAATCAAGTCCACCTTCCCTCTAACAATAACAATGGCCATGATGTCAAGAGTCAAGAATGCCTTCCTTATCTTTCTGATGGGGACAATGTTGCTGCCCGAATGTCACGCTCTTCTAGCAGGTAATACATACACAATACTGCAAAATGACATGAACATTATTATTAACGTGAAATAAGCTTGCTTGCTGAATAATATAAGGATTAAACTGGATCGTATGATAATTTTGTTTTCATTCCATGTCTCATGGAACTTGATGGGAAAATGAACGCAATATTTGCTCTCGAACGAACATCATCAATTTCTCGTTTCCGAACCTGACGAGTCGCCATAAAAGCTGCTGGACTCGGAGCACCCGGTGTTCTGGGCATCGCTGGATGGTTCCAATCGCTCATTGGAAATGCCGCTTCAGGTTACATTGCTGCTCTGTTGCCTCTTGGAATGGGAGCCGTAATTTTGAATCCACTTTTGGGCCCAATTGTGATTGCTGCGGGCCTTCCGTATTTGGTGCGGCTTTAAATTTTCTCTTAATACTGTAATTCTTGACATGATTGTTATCAAGTCAACATGACAAACGAGATATCGTCTTAGAATAAACATACATTTTTCTTAACACTATTTGGGTTATAAGTTCTTAATGTCAATTTTATTCAAATCATAATCAGTTGTTGCTCCTTGTTCCATTCCTGTTATCTTGATAGTAGTTAGCTAGTCAGTCATATCCTCCTCCAAATCAACAAACAACTTTAAATATTTTTGGTGCTACAAATTTGACTAAAAGATTCATACTAGACTAAATAGAGTTATCTCATTGTGACATGAATCGAATGACTCATATATCATATGCGAGCAACAAGATTTCTCTCTCATTTCCAAAGTAAAGAACAGACGTTTTCATTTTTTCATCAAAACTAACGTAATATATTACATATTATGTGTTTGTGGCTTTTAAACATACATGCAAGTGTGAACTGCAAAACCCATTTCTATAAAACGAGTTGATAGCATTAATTACTTCAGTGGTAACATAAATAATGACAAGATCCTCTAATGAATATACATTAAAACAAATATGCGTTAGTAATGGTCACTACCACCGTAAAATTTAGCGTCTAAAGTAGCTAAATATTTTTTTCTGCTTAAGCGATTATAACATTATTGTCAAGAACGTCGTTTCTATCTATGTATACCTTGCATGCTTTCTTTGCAGCCTATTCTCTGTATCAATTGACGTTCAAAATTTCTGGAAATGATAAAAAATATGCTTCCGATTTTACTGCAAAGTTAATTGCACAATGTCTGCACCTAAACATTATGTATATAAGCACAGAAAAATTATTCAAAGGGCATCAGTTCACAATCTTTTCAGGCATCTCACAATACCCCAACTCATCTTGACCATACTCATTCGTCATTCCACAATGAATTATTTGGTAAGCCTATCAAAACTAAATTAAATCTAAAAGCTTCAACAATTAGCGCATTAAAACATTTCCTGTAAACTTCTTCATCGCCCAACAGGGCCACTTCGCAGTAGTTGTGTTGGTCGTGCTTGGAATAGTCGCAGCCACGTTTGCAACAGATTTTCCTCCACCACGTCAAAATCAGAAGCAGGGAGGAAAGGCAGCGAGAGCATTGGTCGTCGACTCCAACGTTGTTGGTGTTGGTGCCTATCAATCTACCATTCCGAAAGTTGTAAGCAGAGTGAAGAGGAAGGGTGGAGGAAAGAAAACGGCCCCTACCAGTAAAAATACCGGTGGAGATGGTGGTGGAGAGAGTGGAGACCTTGGCGATGTTATTACTCAGGGGCTGGAAGGACTCGGACACTTGTTGGGATTCGGGGGAGATGGGGGACACTTACTAAAAGCTAACATTCCACAACAAGCTAAAAATAATAAAAATAACAAGCAGCAGGGGTAATAGGGAAAATGTTGCTTGCAATTTTCATTTTTCTACTGTAATTTTCATGTTTAAAATGCACGTTAGTAAGTAAGTATGTTAAACGCTTATAAAAATTAGAAGTAAAGTTTATAATTTTCTATTCAATTGTAATTTCAACAGTATTGTCTCAAGAAAAAAAGTTTATTGTTTGGTCACTGTTTGTAATACGTGAAGTATGAATGCGTTAACATGTTACATTGTTGTCATTCATTCAACGATTCAACAATGTTGCTGATAATCCTTTCTCTTTGTGAAGGAGATAACGTTGAATGATGCTCCTTGCACATTGTTCCATTTTTATGCATGCACGTTCATTCATTATCACTAAAATGCATAGTGAAAAGGATTACACAAATAACTAGAAAAAACTGGAACTGACTTTTTTATAGCATAGAAGGAGAAAAATATACATTTTTTAATCAATTTTTTTATGTGGTTTGCCAGTTTCTACCTCGCACTTCGCAGTGTCAAATATTTAACTGCATCTGCAACATACACCGCAAGTAATAGCAATTAAAATGGCTAACAAACGACAATTAAGTTGTGCTGCAATAATGCTTCTGCTAACCGTCGTGCTATGCTCCATAAAAATATTTTCCCGATTTCCAAATCCAGGTTCCAGTAACTTTAACGATTCCTATAACGTGTACAAATCAAAATACTCTGAGCCTTTCGTAAACAAAGTGGTAATTGCCGCTGTCAGTTGCAGGAACATCACAACCACTCCCGCCAACAGCAAGTACAATGAACAAACGCTCGTTATGATCAAGTCTGTGCTGATCTCGGCTCAGCTCTTCAACATTTCTGAGGTCGAGCTACACTTATTTCTCGAACATGTAGTAGAAGACGGGCACTACTTTCGAACTCGAATACTCGCAATGGCAATGAATGGACCGGTCCATCTTACCTTAAACATCCACTCTGCTGTGGAGGCAGTTCCGGAAAAGTACCACGATCACATGATTTATCATCACCGATTTCGTTGCGGATATGTACGGTTCTTCTTACATGTAAGTGAAACTAACGAACGATATATAATCTTATTTTTACTGCATTTCCTTATTTCCATTCTTTGGTTCATTTTACGATTGTTGGTTGTTTTATAGAAAGCACTGCCAAACGTCGACTCGCTTATTCATCTGGACAGCGACATGATCGTCACGGGGAACATTGGAAAGCTGTGGGAGGAACTTCACAAAATGACGGAAACGCAAATGATTGGGGTTGGCTACGATAGACAACCTGAAAACCAGGATTTTTTAATGGGGGATAATAACCTGTTTGGAGGTAATATCTCTAGTTTTTAAAGAGAGCTGAATTTTGTATCCAAATGTATGCATTGATCTTATGCCTCCCATTTTACATGACGTTTCCAGATATTCCTCACGTTCCCCCACGAGGAGTGAACGCAGGTCTCCTCATCATGAACCTAACACGAATGAGGGAATTTCGGTGGGAAGAGAAATTAACACGCGTCTACGACGACTACTCCAAAATCGTTCGTTTGACTGGCCAAAGGACTATGAATATTTTGCTATACTACAATCCAGGTACGGAAACTTAATTTGAAGTTTGTTATGGACGATGAATGTCGTCTTCAAAGCATTTGTATTTAAAATTTGTATTTAAAATTTGTGTATTTCAGGGCTTCTCCGGATGATCCCTTGCTACCTCCACTTTTTCAGCACCACTTGTGAAAAGCGCTTCTACTGTCCGGCGTCAGTAGAGGATCCGTATGGGATCCATTTGATTCACGCAACAGACTCCCGATTTATAGGAGAAGAAGCAGTTTTCAACGGCATTTACCGCTATTATCAAAGTGTAAGCTGTTTACACCAAACCATTATAGCTTCCATTTCATTACTAATCAATCTTACTATAATTTTTGAAGCTTTTAATTATTGCTTCGTTTAATTTCCCACAGTTTAATTTAACCAATACCACTTCCAAGGCAGATGTGGTCAAGGAGGTGATGGAACCCATACGACAATTTTATGCCACCGTTGCTACATCGGAGCTACTGAAAAATAATAACTGTTTCAGGACTTTAGACAAAGTTCTTTTCAAGAAATTTCTTAAAGACATTGATACCCTGTAGCTTAAAATAATACTTAAAGCTACTACCTATTTACAAACTTTTGTTAAATATTATTCATATTATCTTTTGTTATCAAACATATTTTGCTTCATTTTAAAACATTTCCTGTAAACTTTTTACATCGCCCAATAGAGCCCCTTCGCAATAGTTGTGTTGGTCGTGTTTGGAATATTCGCCACAGCGTTTGCAACCGATTTTCCTCCGCCACGTCAAAATCAGAAACAAGGAGGAAAGGCAGCGAGAGTATTGGTCGCTGACTGACTACTCAGGGGCTGGAAGGACTCGGACACTTGTTGGGATTCGGGGGGAGATGGGGGACACTTACTGAAAGCTAACATTCCACAACAAGCTAAAAATAATAAGAATAACAAGCAGCAGGGGTAATGGGGAAAATGTTGCTTACACTTTTCATTTTTCTACTTTAATTTTCAGGTTAAAAATGTACTTTAGTAAGTTATGTAAAAAGTTTATAAAAATTAACATCAAGTAAGAAGTAAAGTTTATAATTTTCTATTCAATTGCAATTTAAACAGCCGTGTCTCAAGAAAAAAGAGTTTATTATTTGGCCATAAATAGTTTGTAATACGTGAAGTATGAATGCGTTGTTAGTATGTTTCATTGTTGTCCTTCATTGTTGCTGATAATCCTTTTCTTTGTGAAAGAGATATCGTTGCACGTTGAACGAATGAATGCTCCATGTACATTGTTCATTTTTATGCACATATGCATGCACGCACGTGCATTCTTTATCACTAAAATGCTGCATGAATGGGGGGAAAGGGTTACACAAATAACTAGTAAAAACTGGAAATGACTTTTTTATAGCATAGAAGGAGAAAAATAAACATTTTTTAAATCACTGTTTTACTTGTTTGTCAGTGTAAAATATTTATCTGCATCTGCAACATACACGGCAAGCAAGAGCAATTACAATGGCTAATAAACGACAGTTAAATTGTGCTGCAATAATGCTCCTAACCGTGGTGCTATGTTCCATAAAAATCTTTTCCCGATTTCCAAATCCAGGTTCCAGTAACTTTAACGATTCCTATAACGTGTACAAATCTAAATACTCTGAGCCTTTCGTAAACAAAGTGGTAATTGCCGCTGTCAGTTGCAGGAACATCACAACCACTCCTGCCAACAGCAAGTACAATGAACAAACGCTCGTTATGATCAAGTCTGTGCTGATCTCGGCTCAGCTCTTCAACATTCCTGTGGTGGAGGTGCACTTGTTCCTCGAACACGTGGTTGAAGACGGGATACTGTACTTTCTACCACGACTCCGGGAAATGGGCTTCGAAAAAGATGGACCAGTCCAAATTATCGTACGTCTCCACCCTGCTTTGGAAACCGTTCCAGAAAAGTACCACGAGCATATGATTTATCATCACCGATTTCGTTGCGGATATGTACGGTTCTTCTTACATGTAAGTGAACTAACGAATATATATGTGTTTTTACAACTTTTCTTTATTTCCATTCTTTGTTTCATATTTCTTTTATTGGTTGTATTATAGAAAGCACTGCCAAACGTGGACTCGATAATTTATCTGGACAGCGACATAATCGTAACGGGGAACATTGGAAAGCTGTGGGAGGAACTTCATAAAATGACGGAAACGCAAATGATTGGGGTTGGCTACGATAGACAACCTGAAAACCTGGAATTTTTAAGGCGGGATAATGGCCTGTTTGGAAGTAATTATCTCTAGTTTTTAAAGAGTCGGTCACTGCTGATTTTTTTAATATCTAAATGTATCTAAATCTTATGCCGCCCGCTCTACATAACGTTTCCAGATATTCCTCACGTTCCCCCACGAGGAGTCAACTCTGGTCTCCTCATCATGAACCTGACACGAATGAAGGAATTTCGGTGGGAGGAGAAATATACCCGCGTGTACGATGACTACTCGAAAATCGTTATGTTGACTTGTCAAAGGACGCTGAATATTTTGCTCTACTACAATCCAGGTTAGGAATCTTAATTTGAGGTAGAAATCTTAATTGTAAAGATAATTGTGGTTTTCAAATTTGTATTTCAAATCTGTGTTTCAGGGCTTCTCCGGCTACTCCCTTGCGACCTCCATTTTTTCAGCAGCACTTGTGAAAAGCGCTTCTACTGTCCCGCGTCTGTAGAGGATCCGTACGGGATCCATTTGATTCACGCAACAGACTCCCGATTTTTGAAGCGACAGGTTTTTAACGGCGTTTATCGCTATTATCAAAATGTAAACAGTTTACACCAAACCATTAGCTTCCATTATTACTAATCAATCTTACTATAATTTTTTAAGCTTTTAATTTTTGCATCGTTTTATTTCCCACAGTTTAATCTAACCAATTACACCTCCAAGGACGATGTGGTCAAGGAGGTGATGGAACCCATACGACAATTTTATGCCACTGCTGCCACATCAGAGCTTCTGAAAAATAATAACTGTTTCGGGACTTTAGATAAAGTTCTTTTCAAGAAATTTCTTAATGACATGAATACTCCGTAGTATAATCTTAAAAGCTACTACATATTTAGAAAATTTTGTTAAATATTATTCATAATTATAAGCTACTTTTGTTTCATTTTGTCGGGGTATTTTCATACAAATAAGAAAATTCTCTTTGTTGGTCAATCTACCTTTTTTAGCCAGATTCTCTTTGTAACCTGCAATACATAGCATTTGGGTTACCTGAAATGAAAAAAAAATGATAACTTTTCTCTGCTCCACTCTATTATGAACTTGCATACTTATGCATTGCAGAGTATAAAATTCTTGACTTTAGAGATATAACATTGCATTCCTGTACATGGACTATTATATTATGTGGGTTGAGCATGCTGGCTTTGGTTGAATTTGGGATTCTGTTTCAAAACATGAGCAAGTATAGAGAGAGAGGGAAATGGCCAGATGAGATGAGATCTCTGTGAGATGAACGACTTTTATGTGTGTTGGTGACAAGACTTTATTATGGTTCATGGTCATACAATAGTTAATAGTAAAGTACTTCCCACTAAATTGATTTGCGCATTGCCGGTTGCCGAGAACGTCGTTTCTATCTATGCACATTGCATGCTTTCTTTGCAGCCTATTCTCTGTATCAATTGACGTTCAAAATTTCTGGAAATGATAAAAAATATGCTTCCGATTTTACTGCAAAGTTAATTGCACAATGTCTGCACCTAAACATTATGTATATAAGCACAGAAAAATTATTCAAAGGGCATTAGTTCACAATATTTTCAGGCATCTCACAATACCCCAACTCATCTTGACCAAAATCATTCCACAATGAATTATTTGGTAAGCTTATCAATGCTATATTAAATCTAAAAATTGCAGAAATTAGCGCATTAAAACATTTCATGTAAACTTTCTCCACCACCCAATAGAGCCACTTCGCAGTAGTTGTGTTGGTTGTACATACTTGGAATAGTCGCCGCAGCGTTTGCGACAGATTTTCCTCCGCCACGTCAAAATCAGAAACAGGGAGGAAAGGCAGCGAGAGCATTGGTAGGTGATTCCAACGTTGTTGGTGCTGGTGCTTATCAATCGACCATTCCGAAAGTGGCGAGTAGAGTGAAGAGGAAGGGTGGAGGAAGGAAAACAGCCCCTACCAGTAAGAATACCGACGGAGATGGTGGTGGTGAGAGTGGAGACCTTGGCGATGTTATTACTCAGGGACTGGAAGGACTCGGACACTTGTTGGGATTCGGGGGAGATGGGGGACACTTACTAAAAGCTAACATTCCACAACAAGCTAAAAATAACAAGAATAACAAGCAGCAGGGGTAATGGGAAAAATGTTGCTTGCACTTTTCATTTTTCTACTTTAATTTTCAGGTTAAAAATGTACTTTAGTAAGTTATGTAAAAAGTTTATAAAAATTAACATCAAGTAAGAAGTAAAGTTTATAATTTTCTATTCAATTGCAATTTAAACAGCCGTGTCTCAAGAAAAAAGAGTTTATTATTTGGCCATAAATAGTTTGTAATACGTGAAGTATGAATGCGTTGTTAGTATGTTTCATTGTTGTCCTTCATTGTTGCTGATAATCCTTTTCTTTGTGAAAGAGATATCATTGCACGTTGAACGAATGAATGCTCCATGTACATTGTTCATTTTTATGCACATATGCATGCACGCACGTGCATTCTTTATCACTAAAATGCTGCATGAATGGGGGGAAAGGGTTACACAAATAACTAGTAAAAACTGGAAATGACTTTTTTATAGCATAGAAGGAGAAAAATAAACATTTTTTAAATCACTGTTTTACTTGTTTGTCAGTGTAAAATATTTATCTGCATCTGCAACATACACGGCAAGCAAGAGCAATTACAATGGCTAATAAACGACAGTTAAATTGTGCTGCAATAATGCTCCTAACCGTGGTGCTATGTTCCATAAAAATCTTTTCCCGATTTCCAAATCCAGGTTCCAGTAACTTTAACGATTCCTATAACGTGTACAAATCTAAATACTATGAGCCTTTCGTAAACAAAGTGGTAATTGCCGCTGTCAGTTGCAGGAACATCACAACCACTCCTGCCAACAGCAAGTACAATGAAGAAACGCACGTTATGATCAAGTCTGTGCTGATCTCGGCTCAGTTCTTCAACATTTCTGAGGTCGAGCTACACTTATTTCTCGAACATGTAGTAGAAGACGGGGACTACTTTAGAACTCGAATACTCGCAATGGCAATGAATGGACCGGTCCATCTTACCTTAAACATCCACTCTGCTGTGGAGGCAGTTCCGGAAAAGTACCACGATCACATGATTTATCATCACCGATTTCGTTGCGGATATGTACGGTTCTTCTTACATGTAAGTGAAGCTTATTAACGATATATAATCTGATATGTTTTTATATTGCTACATATCTTTATTTCCATTCTTTGGTTCATTTTTCGATTGTTGGTTGTTTTATAGAAAGCACTGCCAAACGTGGACTCGCTTATTCATCTGGACAGCGACGTGATCGTAACGGGGAACATTGGAAAGCACTGGGAGGAGCTGCACAAAATGACGGAAACGCAAATGATTGGGGTTGGCTACATGAGACAACCTGAAAACCGGGAATTTTTAATGGGGGATAATAACCGGTTCGGAGGTAATTATCTCTAGTTTTTAAAGAGTCGGTCAATGCTGATATTTTTATATCTAAATGTATCTAAATCTTATGCCTCCCGTTCTACATAACGTTTCCAGATATTCATCACGTTCCCAGACCAGCATTGAACTCAGGTCTCATCATCATGAACCTGACACGAATGAGGGAATTTCGGTGGGAAGAGAAATTAACACGCGTCTACGACGACTACTCCAAAATCGTTCGTTTAACTGCCCAAAAGACTATGAATATTTTGCTATACTACAATCCAGGTACGGAAACTTAATTTGAAGTTTATTATGGACGATGAATGAATTTCAAATTTGTGTATTTCAGGGCTTATCCGGATGATCCCTTGCCACCTTCACTTTTTCAGCAGCACTTGTGAAAAGCGCTTCTACTGTCCGGCGTCTGTAGAGGATCCGTACGGGATCCATTTGATTCACGGAAAAAAATCCGGATTTATTGGGGAAGAAGCAGTTTTCAACGGCATGTACCGCTATTACCAAAATGTAAGCTGTTAACACCAAACCATTATAGCTTCCTTTAATAACCAATCTTACTTATACTATCATTGTTTAGGTTTTTAACTTTTTGTTTCTTTTTATTTCCCACAGTTTAATCTAACCAATACCACCTCCAAGGCAGATGTGGTCAAGGAGGTGATGGAACCCATACGACAATTTTATGCCACTGCGGCCACATCAGATCGACTGAAAAATAATAACTGTTTCGGGACTTTAGATAAAGTTCTTTTCAAGAAATTTCTTAAAGACATGAATACTCTGTAGTGTAACCTTATACGCTACTACCTATTTAGAAAATTTTGTTAAATATTATTCATAATTATCTTGTTATCAAACAACTTTGCTTCATTTTGTAGGGGTATTTTCATGCAAAAATAAGAAAATTCTCTTTGTTGATCAATCTACCTTTTTAGCTGCATTCTCTTTATACCTTTATACATTTCATTTGGGTTACATGAAAAGAAAAAAAGTGATAACTTTTCTCTGCTCCACACTCCATTATGAACATGCATACGTATGCATTGAAGAGTATGGAATTCTTGACTTTAGAGATCTCTTGTACAAGGTTATAATGGTATTACATTGCTTTCCTTTACATGGACTATTATATTATGTGGGTTTAGCATGTTGGCTTTGGGATTCTGTTTCAAAACATGAGCAAGTATAGAGAGAGAGGGAAATGGCCAGATGAGATGAGATCTCTGTGAGATGAACGACTTTTATGTGTGTTGGTGACAAGACTTTCATTATAGTTCATGGTCATACACAATAGTTAATAGCAAAGTATACTTTCCAGTGGAAAGTTTCCACTAAATTGATTTGCTCATTGTCGTTCCTCATCCTGAGAAGTCTTTTTTTAAATGTCTCTCGCATCCCAGTAAATTGCAATGCAAAAGTAATAAGCAATTTGTAAACTATTAGAATTTTGAAGTGAAAATATTTTGTATCCTGATAACGCGTCCTGAATAAACGCCACAATGGGCCCGAGACGTGCCCTCCCACCCCGGCGCTTCGAGTGCCTCTTCTGCGAATTGAAGTTTCGGTGGAACAGGGACCTGGAAGCCCACACGCACACCCACACAAGGGAGCGCCCTTACCTCTGCAACGAATGTGGGGCTACATTTATCTCCTGTTCCATGCTAGGTCTTCACAATAAATTGAACCACATGGGCGTTGTGTGCCAGTGTCACATTTGCCGAAAGACTTTCACCACTTCCGAGAATCTTGCTGTTCATATGAGAGGCATACACAAAATTATGAATACAAAGGGGCACACGCAACATGGTTTAATTAAAGTGCGGGGGATAGCGGGGAAGAGGGGCCGTGGACAGGGACGGGGAAGGAAAAGCTTGTCAAATTCACGAGTGACCTCCGAGGCCCCCGTGTACGTGAAACAGGAATTGGAAGATGCTCCAGTGCTTCAAATTAAACTGGAGAGGCTGGATGATGTGTGTGATTTAAGTGAACTAACTGTCAAGGCGGAAGAACAGTCACACGTTCCCGCCGAGAAATTTAGAATACCTGACGTAGGTCGCGGAGGTGTTCGAGGTCGAGGTCGTCCTCGAATGAGAGGAGGAAGAAGTATACGAGGGAGGAGAACACTAGAAGATTGGAAGCGACAAAGACCCGCGAATCATCGTACACCGGAAGTTAAATCCGAGTCCAACTCCATCCCCCAACCTCATACTTACCCGCAGCAAACCATGCTGCCATATTTTAATTTACCTGTGATACAAAATACCAACACGATAAATCACAATCAGAGTTGGGATCCCTCGTTCTTCCTCCACATGAACCGATACGATCCAGAAGACTCGTGTTTCTCCGAGAATTTTGCGAAGAGGGCAAGAGTGGAGAAACGGAAGGAGGTGATGAAGGAGACAGAAAAGCAAGTTATATTTCAGAACAAGAGAGGTCGACCTACAAAGCAGAGTGAGAAGGAGGAGGAAAGTGTCGTTGATCCGGTGGCAGTGCAGAAAGGAGAGTACCAAGTGGAGAATTTGGGGGGCGCGTACGTCAAGTGCCCTTACTGTCCAAAGGCACTGATTTACAGTAATCTCCGAGCTCATTTACTCATTCATACGGGAGAAAAACCGTTTTCCTGCGTCCTGTGCGGGATTCGGTTTAGACAAAAGGTATCTGACCTCACCAGTACTAATAATTAATTTAATTATGCTACATACCCACATTTGTTCAATCTTTTTAATTACCTTTTTTATTCAACGTTCCGCTTGCAGAGCCACATGATAAAGCACATTGGTCGCTACCACCGTTATCAGCGGGACTACGGAAAGCCTGGGAAGCACAGGAACCTCACACTGATAAAGGACGCCGAGAATGACCACTCGTGCGCCTTTTGTGGCAAGATCATCATCGACAGAGGGGTCATGGAGAAGCATTTGCTCATGGCTCACAACGACAAACTGCAAAAGGATCCGTAGTAGTGAACGCTGCAGATGAATCTTTTTTTAGTGAAGGCATGATATTAGCGTGCGATCTGACTGATTTATACTGATGGAGTACAAAATTTATTTATTACATATAATTAATGTTCCTAGTGCTAATATAGACAAGTGGTTACTGTTTCATACTTTTTTAGATTCATTAAGTTGTTATGCATTAAAAATGTTGCGCACAATGTAATACCATATTGAAATGTTAATAAAATTATCACCATCAAATGCATTTTCCGATAAACCGATCAGAAGACCATTGCTAGTAAACGTGGTTCTCCTTCGTTATTTCCTACATCAACATCGCCAAAAAAATACTATTTAATTTTTATACATAGGGCCGTGCGTTCATGACGTTCGTGCTATCGGACACATGACACATGACACATCTAGATACATAATGTGTAAATAATAGCAACAGTCGCTTGAAAAACTGATTCCTCCACTCCACTCAAAGCAAATAAACCTGTATATAGGAATCCGTCGCACTTCAAATATTTATAACCGAAAATACGTTTCCTAAAATAAAGTAAATGAAGCGTTAAAATCTAATGTTAGCCTCTACCGTAAAGAACCTGCTTCCCGTTTCTCATAAAAACAGCGCTAAAAGTGTTATACCCCGTGCTTTACCGACGCAAGCAAATGCAATGAGAATATCGCCACAAGTCACTAAATATTTTACTCTCATTTTTACATCATACGTCGTATAGCAGTATGTAGCATTACATAAATACACTGACATTAAGCGCTGGTTTTGGTTAGTTTTATATTATACTCTATATATGCAGTATCGCATATTTAAATTCCTTATAGACATAGCATAGCAGCAGCGTACGTCCAGCGATTTACTTTCCCGTTCATTTTCTATTCTGCAATAAAGTGTTAGTCTATCAAAATTGTACGTTGTTGAAATTAATAAAATTGTATCGATACTGGAAGCATTCCGATTATATAGAAGACTGAAACATAGTAATATTTTTTTACATCAAGATCCCAAAATATATATTTCATTTTTATACATGTTTTCTTAGCAATACAGGATCTCACCTAGAATCCAACCCACTTCACTCCTTACAAAAACCAGTTAGTACTCACTGCACTATAATTGCTTAATTAGCTATCAAGTTTAATTAAAATTGTAATGTTATGTATCCTGATACGTTCTACTGGAAATAGATTAGCTGGACAGAATAACTCGCAAATGAAACGACATTTTATTAATTGTAAATTTAGCAACATTTATCCCTACACCTAACCTTGGGTTGATTTTCCGTACTAGAAGTTTGATTGATTTAGATGATGAGTTATTATTCAGCAAACAGGCAGACCTGCCCTTCTTCTGGGGTCATCTGATAAAATCCGAATTGAGTATTTCATTTCATCTATAAGATTTGCAGATAAATCGTTTGCATTGTTAATCGTAACGCAGTATGCAGCCAGCATTACGTACGCAGGCATACATACATAAAATGTTTATTTGTTATTTGTTTGTTTACCAGACGTATAATTTTTAGAATTTAGACTATTCGAATTTCGAATTTGCAGTTCCAAAATACTATGCAGTCTTGCATATTTCAATTTCTTATAAGCACAACAGCACACGTGTGCACACGACAAACAAACATTTCGTAGGTCCAGTCATACATACTTTCCTATTTTCCAATTTCCGATAAAGGTTCCTATAAAAATTAAACAAAATTCCCCAAAAATTGCACCTTGTCCGTAAAATAGTCAACGCAGTGCCGTCAATCACGACGAGAAAACCTGTAGAATCTAGATAAGGTCAACAAGAAAAGGGACTGCCTCGAGTGTCACATCATGACGCGATTATTTATTTATAACTTTCTGTCAGAAACAATGTAATTTGGCAAAAACTATTTAACTCTCCCTAACATCATTAACTGCAAACTGGGATCAATGATTTATATGAAACGTTATCAGTTTTGTGGAAGCCTTCGAGCTTACCACAACACTTTGACCCATTCAGAAATTTACTAAAGCTGTAATTCTTAAAATATTTAAATATTTCTAGCAGGATGTTCGTAAAGAACAATCTATTTCGAGTATCCTTCTCGGGTTTGAAGTTGCAACTGAAAATCTCCTCGCCCTTAACAATGTGCCCATTCAAGTGGAATCATCGTACCAATCGACTGACTCTCATTCGGAATCCAAGATGTCTCAGGAAATGGTACTTTTGGAGATTCATTCAGTTATCCCACTTTGCGTTCATTCTCTTCCGGATTCCAGCAGTGTGGAAAATGGACATGGATTCCATTCTGCTGTTTATCCTGTGGTCCGTGGCCCCACTCGGGGGAACTTGGATCACTTTAACCTATTATTACAAGCAGGAAGACATTTGCGAGCTGGTCAATAAATCGAAGGCGATCGCCATAAAACATTCAAGAGGTGAGTATATTCCAAGTTACATGCACAATTTCTTACCGTAGTTTTTAACATTTTTACTCATTTGTCTTCAGAATTTGGAAACTCATACTCGAATTTCTGCGCGACCGTTGTGATAATCGGCACAACGTCAGTTTCGTTTCTCCTCCCGTCATTCTTCCTTATCAAGCCTTGCGCCTCCCAACTGATGGACGCCTTGTACTTAAACTGCGCTCACCCAGACAGAATAACATGGACTGACAAAGTGTCAACTTATTTCGTCGAGTCGTTTCTCCTCTTTACAATATTTACGATTAGCGGAGTGGGTATAGCAGTTCCTATATACCTGACAGAATATCTCATCAAAATGCTCTCATTAATTCTGAAACCGAGGTAAAATCAGAATGAATTATTAACCCATTTAAATATTAATTAATGCTGACTACAGATGGACGGGCGGTTATCATTCATCTAAACTCGAGCAACTTTCCTTTCATTAAATTGTACAGGACTAATGCGTCTACGCGTCGTGGCTCAAGAAGAAAGCAGCTCTTAACTTTCACCACCGATCTGGAGGAAAAGACGAGGCTGTACCGACAAACCCAACTGCTCACCCGTCAGTTCAATCAATGCTTCCAAATGTTTCTCCTTCCAAACTTCCAGGTTGTCTGCACCATCGCAATGATATGCGGCCTGTTTGCAACGATAGAGTTGCACGGAGAAATCCCAACGTCCAGTTATGTGGCGCTGCCAGTGATCTCGCTACTTGCTGCGTTTTACGCAGCGATTATGCTAGAAATGTGCAGCTACGTGATGCTCTACTCGACTAAAATTTTGAGTGTTCTGTGGAAAAAGGAAAAGTGCTTGGAGAATGAGTGGTTCAGAAAGTGGGTGCGGAGTTGCCAGGCGGTGAGGATTAGGACGGGTGGTTTCCATTATATTGGCAGGGATCGGTTTGCGGCGATGATTAGGTTTTGTCTGCAGCGGGGATTTTTCTTGATCGTTTGCAGACGGAATTCTAGGGGGATTTATAACTAGGCTACTTAGTTAGTAGATTTTTTCGGGGTGTCGCATCCTAAATGGACGATCCCTTGTAACTTACAAGTTGTAAGTAAACTCATTTCTTTTTGTGACGTTTGACAAACCCTTGCTACAATCTTGCTACGAAATTATTTTGAAAAAGTTGTGAAAAATGTAGGTATGTAATTTTTATTTAACTTTAGAAGAATGACATGAAATTTCCATAATAAACTGCACACTTGCGAAAAGAATACCCGCCACACTAATTAGAAGCAATCCAACAAACTGTGACAGCACCAGCTTTTTAGGCCCTTGATTTCGTTCATAAGTAATTTCAGTGAAGTTGCTGCTTTTCCTGTTCCTTTCATTTCTCTCCTTCTTAATGAAATCCTGGTCTAGTTGAAACCACTTGAGCGACAGCCCCATTTCCACCGAGTTTTGAATGGTGCGATCAAACGTATGGCCGAAAACTGCCCTCTTTTCAAAATTCTGCATGCAAAGCAAATATACAATAAATAATGCATGTTATATTAATTATGAAGAAAACAAGCGATATATCTTAAGTAAAATCAATACCCATCCATCTTTAATGAACATAGCCGTTCCTTCCGATTCTTCCAGCGGAACATGTCCATTTCTATCTGTCAAGTGCTTCACCTTGAGGAAGTCTGAAATCCCCTTCCATATCATGCAGCCCAACTCCTCATTCATTGCGCGTTCCAAACATTTCTCTCCCTCGCCGATATACTCTACACGAGCAGCTAATTTCCTAATGATGGGGTTTGGTGACGACACCATCCAGTCATAAGCTGCTCCACCTAGTACAGAAATTGATTCATCAATGACATGACTGATCTGAATATTTAGGATAAGAGGTTTCGACACAATTTCTCACCTTTTCCCACAACATTCAAAGCGGCCTTAAAATGCGAATTAGCCAATTCCTCAAATGTGACAGGTATCCAGGTATTCACAGGAAAAGCTATCAGACTGACCAACTTTCCCCGATAAGCCGTCGCAGTCACCATTGCGAACAATAGCCAAAATGCGGAAAGTATTCTCACAGGTGACGCCTTGACAGGCCCGTTTCGGTCCTGCTCCAGAAATGTTGCAAAAACATAGTCAAATGAGTCAAAGAAGCTCTGTTTGGTTCTACGTCCATAAGGACATGAATTTCTTCCAATCAACTGTAAGGATAACGTGACCACCGCCAAGGTCATCGAAAACAGGAGCCACATGACAGGTGTAAAAGGCCAATAGATTGCCTTGGGAGAATACCACTTTTTCGGCGAAGGTGTCACGAAGACCATCCATTCGTAAGACAACGCAGAAGACCAGCCAATGTACTTGTGTCGGCTGTACACCAATCCAATCATGGTGGAGAAATCAGCCCTTTCATACAACACATCTCCTAATGCCCCAATCCAAGTTCCATTTTCCAGCTGCTTTCCAGTTGTTCCTCCTCCAGTAGCACGGAACATGTCGTAGGTGAAGTTAAACTTTCTCCTGGCTTCGTCAAAGTACCACTTGTAAAAGCCACGAACTGGATGAAACTTTCCGTTAGGACCCAACGTAATTTCCAGGCGGAAAGAAACGTTCGGGATGGCAAAGCGAAACACTTTCCCATTGAACTGTGTGGTCATGTCAGGAAATAACTCGTCCCAGGAAGTAATTTGTCCTGGAAGTCCTTTCAAAGGTTTGAGTTGAGATTCTCCATTATGGCCACCATATAAGTCTGAAGTTTTACAAGTTACATTACGATTCGGTGTGATGAACAGAGATATTTTGAACCTGATCTTTGCACCCAAGTTGGGTGAAAGTAAAATTAGATCTGAGAGTTTTTCAGAAGGAGTTACAAAAATGAAATGATCTTGGTCTTTCCTTATAATTGGTGAGTAGCGGGGTAGTAGCGTCTCCACAAGCCACGTTTCAATATGCTGAGAGTATTCGGCAAATGATAAAATGGCCAGGCTGCAGTGAGACTTTGTGTGTCTGTGAATGTCACTGTGTCTTTGGAAGGAAATATTGGCATGATTTGTTATTTGGTACGCACCAGAAGTGCTCTTGGTTAAGTAGTCCAAGTGAAACTCGTTGGAAATAAAGTTTAGGTGAGCAGCTTCTAGGAAGACTAGTTCACATCCCGAAAAGTGTGGCATAATTTGAGAAATTGCTGGGCAATTTTCATCTTTTGCCATTGCCGTAGGAAGGTTATTCAGAAAAAGGAAAAGAACAATCACCAGGTATGTTCTACCCAGATGGAGAAAGTAGTTCCTGATATGCATTTTGCAAAGTGGCACGAAGGGAGTTGCATATTTTTAGATTTAAATGAGTGGAACCAATACCAAGAATGACGTTCTTTAGCCAAATATCTTCACTAAATAGGACATGAAGATGAAATAATCTTGGTCCTTTCTCTTATAACAATTTCCTAACGGGAAAGCAGTGTCGTTTCCACCAACCAGGTGTCAATATTCTTGAGAATATCCGCGACATGGTTATATTGCAACGGTGCCTGTGGAACTGTGATATTTGGGCACACCACAAGTGATTTTGGTCCAATTGAATATACCGGCGTCGTAAGAAATGTAGGCTAAAGACAAAAGAGAGTCACTCTTAATCTGCCAGAAAAGTGCTGAATAGGTACCTGTGAAAGAAGAGAAAGTGAAGACAAGGTTATATTTGATGTGCATAAACTTTACTCAAGGACATACTAGTATGTATTGTTAATTGCATGAGTTTTTAACGATTTCAGTCAGTTGGTGCCACAGGAGAAATTATAGACAAATTATTTTTCAAAAATATGTTTGTGAATTGGTCAGTAGGTGTGAATGTAACTACAATATTCAGTGTATGTATTTATTTGTAGCTTTCTCTCCATTTAACGTTATAATTTGCCGTTGGTCTAATTAGCTAATGGAAAACATGCTGTTTTGATAGCTTCTGTCGTTGTTTCAGCCATATTATAATTATCTGTTGTTCTGTTGTATTGGAAAACATCCAACTTTGCTTGTTAATTCCATCCAGCAAGCAGACAGGACGTGTGTAATATGACGATTCCCTGGTGTGATTGCTGTAGCTGTAACTTTCTCCAACTTTCAATTTGCATGATACAGTGATGCGAATTAGCGTAACAATTTGATGCAAGCGCATTAACGAAACTATTCTATAAACGAACAAAACCTTAATCACCGGGTGGGATACGGTACGATTTGTCCTAAGTAAACTTGACTTTACACTTTGCCACAAAGCGATGCGATTTCTCCTAATGTAAAAATTCCGTGCAGAAATGAACTGCAAAATTAGGAAAAAATGCGATTTCATCGTGACATGAAAGCCCATAAAATTCTCTATCAGTTTGGTATACTGTTTATATATAAACAGCCAATTTCACAACAATGATTCAATGAACGCTAATTGTACCAATGTATATATTATTTGGTATGTTTGTTATTTTTCATTTTCATTTGATAAATACATATTTATCAACTATTTCATGCTACGTAATAGTTCTAAACATCCAATTACTGCAATTAAACATAACTAAACATAGGTCAGTTTTGGCTTATTGGTAGTTTTTTTGTGGCCGTTAGCATTTTATGCGCTTGCAGATATGACTTTCTAAACGAAATGTTGGCACTGCGTTAGGAGAAATCGTATGGCGATCCCAAAGTGTAGTTAGGATAAGTCGTATCCCACATATTGTAATGTTAAGGGGATCTTCGGCATCATTACATTATGGAAATAAAAATGCCATTTAAAATACATAGTAACGGAACAAAGACTCCGTCCCAGTGGACGATACCATCCACATTTTTGGAGGAACTACCCGATTATCTCTGCAACTATTAGAACAATCGAGTATTCCTCTTCACGGAATGTACTCTAAAGTCTTGGGAATAGAAATCCTTTGCATTTTTGTTTATACAATAATGGACCGCTGAGATTTTGGCAGTCAAAATGGCGCATGTGCAAGGTGTGACACCATCTCCTGTTCGAAATCCATGAATTTCTTGCTTATAACCTAACATAAACTTACAGTGTATGTCTAAAGACATTTGTCCTACATGGTACTTGTAGCATAATATAAGTGCTATGACTTATCGTTGAAATTACAGGCAAAAGAGATAAACGAGTATATGCTATCCACCAGCAACCAATATTGTCTTGTAATACTCTAAGTTTATATGTTCCCGATAGTCCATGCTATGCTCCTACATATAAATGTATGCGTCATTACGTATGTCAGATAAGTGATAATTACGATGTCAGCTTGATGCATTTGGAACAGGCTATTATATTACACCTTTCACATGCGCCATTTTGATTGCCAAAATCTTAGCGGTCCATTATTGTATAAACATAAATGCAACGGATTTCTATTCCCAAGACTTTAGAATACATTTCGTGAAGAGGAATACTCGATTGTTCTAATAGTTCCAGAGATAATCGGGTAGTTCCTCCAAAAATGTGGGTGGTATCGTCCACTGGGACGGAGTCTTTGTTCCGTTACTATGTATTTTAAATGGCATTTTTATTTCCATACATGTAATGATGCCGAAGATCCCCTTAATTAAAGGCCAGTATTTAATTCACAAGTCCTTATTTTAGCGCGCCTCTGCTGGAAATATAATATCGAATCACGGAGTTGATTGATTGACGAAGAATATAAAACTGGCTTTCTCGTTGCTAATTCCCACATATTGCACGCTACAGACACTAGAAAATGTTTTTCAAGACGCAATATTTTCTCAATTCTAATGTATACACTACAATGTCAAATGGTCCAAGGCTACTTCTAAGTCCGTGAAATGATCCCCTAAAATTATGAGAATTGTGAATATCACATTCCAGCCGCTCGATATGAAAGTGAGTAGTTGTGTCATTTGTATCAAAAGTTAATATTGAATTCCAAACTGCAGTGTTTATTCTTCTAGATACTGATAGTGGACCCATATATGATTTATCTATACACAATGCCAAAAGCAATAACGATGCTAATTGACCACTCCTTCAAAAAATAATTATTTGTACATTTATTTACAATCAGAGATTTTTTATTACTAAAATAATGAATTTGAATTAAATCCCAATATAAATGTAGGTCAATTCCTTCCCGATATAGCGCATATAACAACCCGGCACAATAAGTGGATAAAACCCCATTACTACAAGCACTCGTGGAAGATAAATGATTTTAATTTTTGTTGACATTCGATTTTGGTTATCAAATCTAAATTGGATGTTAAAATTTAATTTAAAATAACTCAATTACCTTAAATACTATCTCAAAAAGTTCAATTAATAGCACGGGTTTATTTTTTATAGACAAAAAAAGCCCCAGAGCGCTTAGTCTGCTTTTGCTTGAACAACAGCACAGACCTCCAAAATTCGGAAAAAATTGGCCATGCATTCCAACAGTAATTTGATGATAAAACTGCGTCGCATCGAATCCTACATTTCCCAACTATTCCACGCAGTCCCGTTCGTCTGGAACGCTGAGAAAAGACTCTACGTCTGCACAAAATCCTGCCTACAAAACTACATGCGCAGTTGCTTTCTCCACCCATTGTTCACCTTGTACTTGACCATCACAGTGATAAGCTACTCGAAACGGGGCAAATTCAATGACATTTGCACTCCATACCTTCTATGGATCTTCTACACTCTACTCACCTATCAAACTAGCATATTTGTTTGGCACCGAGAAGTATACCTCCAATTCGTTAACGGAATGCTCCAATTTGGGTGTCACATTGCTGGTAAGCTTATCAATGGGCAATCTTATCCCAGGTCAGGATAACCTATTATGTAAAATTTATAAAGCTTTTATTTTCCAGAAAATTTTCGACCCGGGTATGACCCAAACAAAGACTTTTTCAACCGATTATGGGACCTCATGTATCTTCAAAGTTTCTTCTGGTCACTCCCATCCGCTCTGATATTTAGCGCCCATTACTTCATATTTCCCAACGACCCCGCGTATCCTTTCCAAAATTTACTACTTTTGCTGTCGATATCGCAATACTCACCCGTGGGAATCTCCGTCTACTTCCTGTACGGCCTTATAAATGCGTACATGGTCGGAAAGCTGCTGGTCACGGTTAGGTTCATGTCTGACAACATCGTCCTAGGCTTCTTCGTATTTGCCCGATTACTCCAAAAGGAGCTTCGTCTGGGGTGGGCAGATGGAAGCTGCAAAGGAAAGCGCTACAAAACGACAAGTGGACTACGACGAATAGCAAACTTGACAAAATACTACAGATCGCTGCAGTTAATGATGACGTTGCTTATTGCAGCGGTTGGAGGACTTTTTGTAGTAGGGCATGTGATCATGACTCAGGTCAGTGTGTTCGCTCAGCTCACCTTGTTGATGCAGTTTGACAAGCTGGATAGTCTCACTGCTGCCATCTTCATTGTTAGCTGGGTTGTTTCTATGATTGTTTGGATAATTACGCTGGATTTGTTGGGGAGGGAGGTGGTCGAGTCGAAGAAAACTATTAAGAGTTGGACGAGACGGGGGGTGGTATGGTGGGGAACGTTGCCCACGGTTCGTTACGTGAAAATGTTTCAGAGGAGCTGCAAGCCGCTCATGTTGAACGTTGAGAATGTGTACCAGGTTAAGCGGTCGACTGTGCTCAATTTTTTGAAGACGATCAGTAGGGCGACCTTTAAGGGACTCGTGGCTTTGAGGAAGTTTACATAACAAGTGTGGATGTTATAATTAGAATTTTAGTACAGTAGAAAGTTAATTTTTCGTGAATTTTGTACGGTGAATCAAACTTTCTAACATTTTAACATTCTTTATCTCAACTTGCCCCATAGTCTCAAAAGGGATCAATACATTGATTTGGGCTGGGAATCTTTGCGCGTGTATAGTTGATAGTTATTTTTTACCCAACTTTCTTCATTGATTCGTAAGCTTATGGAATCATCATGTTTGTCAGAAAACGTTTCATCATAAATTTTTATACCTACTCTAATTTTTTGATTTTGTAATGAAATTGGTTTTCTGTTGATGGCTACTGGATACAATCGGCAAAGAACGAAACCAATTAAGTTTCTGTATCAATATTAAATTTATATTTTTAATCTTTCCAGATTGAATCTAAATTACATAATCTGAGAATTGATTTGTTACGTTAACAAGAATCATAAAGCATAAACAGGCTCTGAAATGTATTACGGCATTACGAAGAACACTGACTGCTTTATATCCCAAAGAATACATTTCATCCTTTTTCAAATTACAAACTGATTCCAAAATAATCACATCGGGAAAATGTATAGTTCCAGCTGGTATTAATGGATACCAAACTGAGGCCCAATCCACCAAATTTCTTCATAATAACGGCATAAAGAGTCAAGCTGGTTAAATTTGTGTAAAGCAACGTGGACTGAACTTCTGCCATCAAAGCATACTGATAAGATGTGAAATTATGACTTGACCACTTGTACATGTAATGCATTTGAGTACGAGGATGTGGTCAGTCTAAATTGTCAACTGTAAATACAGCGTGTCCAGGAATAGGATTACGATTCTAACAAGCCATTACACAATACACGTGAGATGTATAATTGTGTGATTGGTCTCATCCTAATCTCAAGACGTCAATATTTTTATTATCGTCGATTAAAAATTAGCATGCAGAAGTGGTAAAGGGCCAGGCGGGTTGGAATTGGAAAACTAGCACTTCCACATGGACCAGATACGGGTAGCAACAAGAAAGTAAAGCGAGTTATTAACAAATTTGTGAACTTAACACAACATTATTCACGATAACATGTTAACAAATTAATAAATTAAGGAATAACAGTAAACGAGCCAAATTATTTTGACTTGTAAACTGGACCATCGCCGTATTCAATGCGTGTGTAACTTGCCTGGAACTGATAGGCATGACTTTTTTGCCATTTCTAATGGAATATCCCCACACGCATCCTGTTTGAAAGATCGAGGATTGTCGGGCCTTGGAGATCGACATACCCGATCTTTAAACACACCCAATAAAAAGAAGTCTGACGGAGTTAAATCTGGTGTCAGAGGAGCCAATCCAGTTCTGTCGCTCCTCTCCAAAGCTAGGCAAATTCTTTGTTCTGTGGAATGTTGACAGGCCATATGGATGCGATGACAAGCGATAGGTCAAAGGTGGAGTTGGAGCAAAGAAAGCATTTGAAAAAGCTGCCAGTGTCATGATGCCAAAGAAGAATGTGATTCGAAAGATTCGATTTGAGGTCAGTCAGGGTTTGACGTGACCGTTGTTACACGTTGCCAAGCTTTTCCTCAATATGCCCCTTATGACTTAGTATTCCATGTGGAAGTGCTAGTTTTCCAATTCCAACCCGCCTGGCCCTTTACCACTTCTGCATGCTAATTTTTAATCGACGATAATAAAAATATTGACGTCTTGAGATTAGGATGAGACCAATCACACAATTATACATCTCACGTGTATTGTGTAATGGCTTGTTAGAATCGTAATCCTATTCCTGGACACGCTGTACATGTGAAAATATGTGGTAAGGTAAGTATAGAGTATGATTGGTAAATACGTTCATTGATTCATGAAATAAAATATATTTTCTACCATCATTCCTCAGCTGTCCTCGTTCTGCTTATCTATTGGTTGGTTATCTTTACAAAAACATTTCGCATCATGGCATAATGCTAATTTTTGTTTCGAGTATTTGTTTTGTTTGCTAAAACAAACTCAATCTACCGGTTTGTGGTGCAAAATCCATTAGTTCAAAACAAAAATATAGCTAACATGAACACTATAATTTACAGAGACGCACTGCCAGAATTCTCAGGCGAGCACCTGAGACGTTTAGAAGATCTGATAAACTGGTATAAAAAGTGCATCAGGTACATAGACCGCACGATACTCAAGCTCCGTCTCAAAGCTGAGGAAATAAAAGGGTTCCGAAGAAAACGACTCATTTATAGCACCTTAGCAACAATACTTAACTGTGTCGGCGGAACATGCGCCATTAACTTTTTTCTTGCAAAACGATCTCTAAAACTACCAGCAGTAATTACCACAGTAGGAATTTTCATCAGAATTTGCACGTGGATACACAATTACCTGAAAAGAAAGCGCATTCGAAAAGATTTACAAGTGAAATTGAACAAGACAAAAAGTATGAAAATGAATATTCTCTTCAGTGAAATCTCCCACTTGGTTAACGAGTTTGAGGGATTGGGATTGCTCCCAAGGCACGCGTTCGCCTTCGCTGTTCGCCAGACACTGGAAATGGAATCGTCGACATGGGGCAAGTTGAAGGGAGGAGGACGGAACCCAAGCCCCTCACCAAAGGATTTGTTCCTGGATATGTCCGCAAGACTGGCGACATTTTGGGGAGCGGGTGCCTGGGTACTTAGGAAAATGTACTGGTCTTCGACGGAAAGTGTAAAGTTTAAAATTTCGAAAGAACTCACACGTTGTGGTGATATGATATATTCTTACATCGCAGCAGCTAGGAAAAAGGGAAAGCTTGTAATCCTTAATGTCAGTTCCTCCAACTGTTCTGAAATGAGGAGGCCTAAAACAGTGATAAATAGATGGCAGACTAAATTAGCAAGGGCTAAAGCTCAGACGAGTCAAGGGACAGTTGAATTTTTGGGTTCCTTTGGAGTATTATATTTAATGTGTATAGACGTAGTCCTTCTTATACGCGAGTGGATTGCTGAAGATAAGACTGAAACTTACGTAAAGAACGTAATTACCCGTTGTTTATTACCGCAGTATACTCAATTTACAAACGTAGCTAGTCAACTTAATAGACTGACACAGGCGTTGGAGCTGAAGGGAGAAGGTTGGAATTACAAAATATACTTGATAGTCTATAAAATGGAGTAAATTCTTGATTTCAAGTTGTATCCTTCTTTTATGTACATAGAAAGAGAATGTATTTGCCAGCCCGTGGAGGTTTCCGTTTTCTACCTGAACCTACAAAACCTGGATCCGCTGCAAAGCAACAAAGAGAAAACGATTCGACTCCGTCATCACATTAAAACTACCAAACCGGATATTATTGCGTTTGTTGAAACCTGGCTGCTGGACAGCACCGCTTCCACGGATGATTCCCTGAAAGCAATGCTTGGAATGGAGGAATATGTACTCGTTCGACATTACAGGAGGGAAGACGCTTTGAAGGTGGATGATAGGGGGAGACGAGTGGGAGGAATTCTAGTCGCTTATAATTTGGAAGCTCTTAGTATTAAAAGATTTGAATTTAACATGGACATTGACTCCAGCAATGAATACTCGAGATTTTTCACACTGTCCAGATATTTCATGTGTGATGGTTGTAAGAAGATGGGTTTGGTTCCAAATGGAGACGTGGAGTTAAAATTAAAGACGTATTCTCTTGTGGTTTATTACCGTCCGCCTTGCCATATTGAAGCAACAAAAACTATGAACGTAGAAGGTAATAGAATGAGTATTCAATCATCGTAATTATTTCATATATAAACGATTAATTGTGGTTATTTGAATGATAGATCAGCCTAGTCTCAAAGCTAAGGATAACAAATCAGTAGACCATATTAAAGATTTCTTTGAGCGAAACAAGAAGTTATCTGCTGCAGTGATCGTTGGTGATTTCAACTGGAATGAAAGGGAGTGGACACAAAGGCTTTGGGAGCTTCGAGCAAACGGTTTAAATTGGTCTAGAGTGATTACAAGAAATCAGGAGCGTTCCAGCAGCAAAGACACGTCTCAAAACGGGGTCAGTATATGTATACCACATACCTATGTGAAATTACCATCTCATGTAGTTATAAATTGTAATCTTCTATGCATAAAGAGTTCTGATGACAATAACGTTACAATATTCTTTTGCAATTGCAGATGCTGGCACTTCCCAAAGAATTTGTTCACCTGCCACAAGTCTCGAACGTGAAAGTGAAAACTTTGCACATTAACGGACTGAATTTTAAGTTACATTTTGGAAAGGATTTTGACGCATTCGTATCGTGCCCATTTTCCGTGTGCATGTAGGTGCTGCATTATTTTATGCGCCATATTTGTACTGTAGCATTTGCTCACGCTGAAAATGCATAATATTTTGTTCCAGTTCCAAATGGTAGTTAGTTTAAACGTTTTGTCACCCAATTCGACTTAATTGGCTTCGTATTTTCTGATTTATGATAAAAAATATTTCTTGCGTATGAAAAATTACTTTGCTACGTTCATTACGATTTTTAGCATAGTTTAATGAAATTCATAGAATACGACGGACAGACGGAAATCAATAAAAGTTTATGCTCAGTCAGTATACTTTGTTGCATACATACAGTAATGTATGCATCTCATGTTCCCTTTGTTCTAAAACTGTAACATACTAGAAGTAGAAGGCCCGTTGAAATCAACGGGCTCTAGAAACTTTACAGATAGATTTAAGGTAAGAACGACTTTCCCCTCTGGGGCACGACTTTCCCCTCTGGGGCACGACTTTCCCCTCTGGGGCACGACTTTCCCCTCTGGGGTACGACTTTCCCCACTGGGGCACGACTTTCCCCTCTGGGGCACGACTTTCCCCACTGGGGCACGACTTTCCCCTCTGGGGCACGACTTTCCCCACTGGGGCACGACTTTCCCCTCTGGGGCACGAATCTGAATCAAAGTGCCCCTTACCGACCCATTTTTACATTGGAGTCGATGCTTAAGCATGGCCGTTGTCCACTTTACCCCATGTCATGTCATTCAAGAGATTATAACCGTTTACATTATCTTTTCGTTCCCTAATCACCTTTCACACCATTAGCGAAAAGGCGCATTGAAAATTAGTCACCTCCTCCTGTTTCATTAACCACCACCACCAAATAATGGAAGCCCTATATTTCATAATGAAAACTACGATTTCACAATGGGTACTCCTAATGCAGTTACCTAATAACACCCAAATTAGGTAGGGATTATATATGTAGCACCGTCACGCTAAAAAACCCATTCCAGAAATCCTCCTCCCTCCATGTCACGCTTACAGGGCACCCATTTTAACATGTAATGTCACGCTCACCGGAAAACTCCCTCCCCCACCCTGAGCGTGACGTACTAAATGCACGATCCCTAAAAGGCAAATTTAAATTATGTAATTAACTCATACATATGCATATCATGTATATTCGCATGCATGCCATGTAGGTAAATACATATTATGTGCACATTTCCATTGTTGGTGAGTGTCAAAGTTTTTTGGAAATGAACTATGAAGGAAATAATTTTTTTAAATTCCAAGTCATTTGTCGACATCTAGACAGTGTAAGGATTCTTCTGAATCAGTTTAGGAGTTTCAAAACTGCCTAGACTCGTCACAGGAGGGATAATTCAAAACGGTTTGACAATTGGCAAAAGTGCATAAGAAAGCATGTGGTACTTGACTGTCATGGGGTAACATGAATTCGCGCAAAGTTTAATAGGCATCTTATATAGTAGATTACCGATTGTATTTTAGATACAAAAGATGACACATATAGTCTTTTTGTATTCATATTTCATAATCCATGCATCAAGTAATCGTTAGATTACTGCCCATCCAAGTTGACGACGATCTGTGTATAGCCGATAGCTCAAAAATTTACCCCCGTCATTCCCCTTCCCTTTTCTACCGGTACTAAGCAAAAATGTTACTAAAAGTATTACTCGAGTTCTTTATTATGAATAACGTGGTCGCTTAGTTCTTCTTACCGAATATAGGTATCTGGTATGGCATGTATTAAGGTTTTGGACTTTTTATGCTCATGATTTTACAGAATTCTGCTTCATCAAAAATTTGGGAGTCGGAAGTTGTTACGCACGTAGATGTCAATCAAATCTGCATGGGTCTACGTACTCTTTGGTAAATTATGGTTACTTGTTTGTAAAACTGCGTAAGGATTACTTGAAGTGAAAGCTTGAACTGGGAGAGTAGCAAGCAGGACTACAAATATTTAAAAAAAAACATGCTAGAAATGTAACCAACGTACAGACAATGAGACAATTATGCAGTCAGTTAGAATAGCCAGAATGTATGTAGCGTTGTATGACCTGTTTGTTCTACCTGGTTGTTCAACGTCCCAGTACATTCATGCATCTAACTTTCACCACAACATCACATAATTTAATATAAAAAATACTATTAAACTTCATACCATATTTTCTGTATGACTATGCAGAGTAAGTGTTTTTGATCATAGCATGCAATAAAATGTAAAAGATAATACCATGTACTTTTATATCAAATCTTACGTATTGCATACATAAAAGGAAGCACTGCTAGGTCTTATAACTAATTCTGACTCATTCATCGCCATTATTTGTTCCAAATACATAGAATCTGACGATCTCATTTGTGTACACTTATAGTGGATATGTTATAACAGGAAAGTTGGAAAAGAAAATACTAAAAGTAACGTTTATTAAGACGGAGACCACCCACCAAAGATCATTGTAAAAAATCATTTACATGGCAAGGATGATACTACACTACTTCGAGCAATGGGTTCGAAACTTTGGGAAATGGTTTATAAATTTGAATGCATGTCTGCGGTAAAAAACTATGTGTACCTGAATGCAACTAGTACAAGTACATGATATTGGAAGCTAGAGAAAGCAACTAATGCAGTTGCTTGTGCATGTAAACACACAATACATTTACATGATTTGTTACATCATAGGATTTTCATTCCTGGAAACATTTCATAATAATGGATTCAATTTTACCTGTTCACTCCTAACCTAAATATTTTTTTATATCGGCCGACAAGCTTTTTCTTTCTTCTGCTTTAGTATTCAATTCATCATCACTTTCACCTCCAGAGCGCCTACAAGGACGCTCTGCTACTTTTGTCAATTTCGAGCATTTTAAAAATAAAATGTTGTCTAAAATCTACGCTACCGACAGGTCGCGATTTTTAAGAAATTCAACAAATGAAGCACGCTGTGCTTCTGCTCCAGCATCATCATCGGAGAGACAACGGGATGTGGGAACCGGAAGATATTCCCGTTCAGCTCCAGCTCACGTCCGGGGGCAATATGAAACGGAAGCTAGTTACATCGTGGAAATTGACGATAACAGTGACAGTTCCAGTAGCTTGTTTGAACCAGTGAACCAGACGGATCAACAACTTGTTCTGGTCAATGGCAACGGAATAGAACTTCCAGTCTTGGAATGGGAAAATGGGACATGGGAAGAACACATCAATCCGTCTGTCTACAATGTGTTTACCGTTGGAGGAAACTCTGGCCACAGCGATGCTGTCATTGACATACCCGGAGAACATCGTACTGTTCCAACGAAAACATGCCTTCATTCTTATTTTGATTGCATGTTCTGCCTATGTACTTTCAGGAGGACTATGAGACCTCGGAAAATCATCTACCGAATCCTCTACAATGGTCAAAGGGTATGCATCTTAAGAATTCAAAATATATTAATAAAATGTCTTACTTGATATTTTAATTACTTTCAGGTGGGATTCTGGGGCATTGCGATCCTATCATTTTTGCACTCCTTGGCGAATGCCAAGTTCTGGTACTTCCAATTTCTTGGGGAAAAGTCGAAGGCAAATTTCATCGATTTTGGCTACTCGGTTGTCATTTTATTCATCCGAAGCTACTCGTCCTATTTTCTGGGAATACAAGAGCGAAACATTAGTAAAATGCTGACAACAGTGGAACGGTATCTGGAGTACGTCAGCCCAGAACAACCAGCTATTACAACATTCCATTGGTTAGCCTTGTTAATGGGTAATGGCACATTGCTGTTTTCCGTACTCAAGACCTTGTTCGGTCTCACTTCTTTCTCAGAATGGAGCTTCGAGGATTGGATATTAGATCAATCACAGCAAGTGGGTGATGCCATGTTTGCCTGGTCTGTGGAAACCTATAAGAATAACACTCTCTTTGAACAATACGGAAGTAATGTCAACTGCCAGACGGTTATCATGGGCCTGGCCGGTAACGCCATGAAATATTCAAGCAGCATTCAGCTTGATATGGTTCGGGACATGATCATAATGACAGCAATGGTACTTCACGGATCGACATCTGTATTCATGGGACGGATTGAGAATATTGCTGACGCCCCACTGACCGCAATACCTGCGATAGATCCCAAAAAATTAGAGAAGGATTGGGGAACCTACCGTGAATTGAAGGAGCTGGTTAAAACTACCACAAAAACGTTCAGTACTATCTTGAAATTGATGCATGTTGGAAACCTCTTTCTCTTTGGATATTTCTTCGCGTCCCTTTTGAACGACCATGCGTCAGGCTTTCTCCTAGGTAGCCTGTTGTATGCATTGCTAAAGGGCGTTCATACATACTACATTTCTGCAAGAGCCGCTTCAAATGTGCGAGGATAAAATTGAACAATGATTTTATAAAAAATTATGCATCATTACATTTACCTGTCACCTCACAATAATTTATTATTTTATTATTATCTCATTTTTATGTAGAATGGGAGGATTCGGAGATGGATTAGAAATATTGCTGGCAGAACTGGAATATTCAAGGTTGGAGAGGAGTTGTATTCTGCATTTTTGCTCCTCGATGAGCTAGATCAGGAGGAAGTTGGATTTGGGGAGGGTAGCTTCTTATTGAGCCAGAGCTTCTTCTTCAGAGTAAAATTACAAGTTACAACTCTATAGCTCATAGTCAACACAATGGTTGCCATGGTGCTTATATATCATAACAATATTCTTTCAATTTATGCTTTTTCAGTTCATTGGGCTCGCCGGATCGCTTTCACTTCTCCTTGTAGATGCAATAAGAGAAGCCTATTTTAAATAGACTCCTCTCAACCACAATTCCTAAGTACGGCAAATCAGTATGAGCAAATTTCATATTTTTCCATGTATATTGCTTTTTACATTTACTTATTTAACAAGTGTTACTATATCTAAGTTATTTAAAATAAAATTTTACAGGGAAAAATTTGCAACATTTTACAAGGAATGATAATGTGGCATCATCCACACCAAATCAGATGACGAAATAGATCTAATAAGTTTCCATTACGTTAAATATTCAACTTAGGCCCTGTCCGACTCTTTGTAATAGTCTTAGATTCTTTCGTTAACAAATATATAAATTGGTTTGAACCAACTCACGCTATCATTAGTATTATTGAAATCTTTATCTTTAATACACAATGCTTTGTATAATGAGAATCTTGCAGCTATAATGAAATGTATAATAATAGCTAATAGCGCATTCTATTATCATGGATGCGTTACAATTTTAGTCATAAATCTTTTATCGTGTCTTGGCAGAGCAGGCGAGACAATATCTTACGGAATAAATGTTACGATTTTATTATCAATTGTCACTACTTCTTTGACGCATTTCTTTAATTTATTATTAACTGAGGAAGAGCATCCGATGACGCATGCCTAGTATAGTAAACGTCTTCCTTGGCATATTAAATTTATCTGGATTTCTCTGAAACTATCAACAGTTTTCACAGCTAAATCCTCTACAACAGCAAAATGGAATTCTTCAAATTCGTATTTCTAACTTGTTTGATCATGGCTCTGTTTCTGGTAAGTAAATAATACATGTACATTTTCTCGTGCGATAGGAATCACACAAGATTTTTATTGAAATCATTTGGAAACCTCTTATTTGTTAAATGTTTATACGAATTATGGAATTGCAGCTTTACTTTGGAAACGTAATGAGATTTCCGTTATTTATATAGCTTACATGAAAAAGAAAAAATGACATGCATTAATTTCGTCATGTAACGGAAATTTCGAAACGCTTCCGAAATAAAGCTGCATTGCATTATTCAATCAGCTATACTAATACCAGCAAATTGTGGTAACGATTTTTTTGATGACTGATAATGCAGGTGAAGGATTCTTATTGCACTCGTGAAAAAAAGACAAAGGGAAGAGATGCGGAACGCTAAATCAGGAGGATGAGGAGCCATTCCTTATTTCTGCCATGGGGAAGCGCAAATTATCTTCAAAATTTATACGCATGAAGTGTTTGTGTTTGTCATCAGTTTGGCAAAATAAAATCTGAATCAAGATTTAAACAAAAACAGAATTTCAGTTTACCTTACTAATATATATGGAATTTTGTAACACCATTAAATATGTTATCTACGAGCATTCTCATATGTAATCAGGATTAACTGACATTCTCATATGTATAAATACATATAAACGTAAATACGTTTTAATTAAGGAAACGACCACCTTCGTTCATTGCAATGCATGCATCAAACGAAAAATATTTTCACAAGCGTTCCTGATTCTAATTAGAATGTTATACTGGTTTACATAAGACTGGTAATAAGATTTGAGAATTGGTCATGACTCATGAGAGTCATGACGCAATTAAAATGATCCGGAATTTATCTTATAGGTAAAGCGGAGCATGACAATAGTGACGGTCTATTTCTTAAAGGAGGAAAATTGATTATAAATCAGTCTCATTGCAATAGTGAGTGATGGTTCGCGTCGCGTAGCATATTATTCGTAATCGTCGTAATATAGCGCATTCAATCAAACAGGGCCATGGGCCATGATAACAGAAAGGTAGCAACAGTCTAATTGTAGGACTCATAAGAGGATGCTATTATTTTATTTTGTTATCAATTATCCCAGCATTTACGAGCTTCTGTAATTTGTTAACTGATTATTCCAATGCATAGAGATGCAATAATCAATGACATCAACATAGTGTTTTGAACATTTGTCACTGCACGCACAGGGCACTGTATTTAATTTGTTTTTATCAGAGTATCTTATAGTCAAGCAATAATCATTCCAATTTCCAAGTTGGTATAATTAAAACTTTTACTGGACCAAAAATGGACTTCTTCAAACTTCTGTTTATAATAGGACTGATCATCACATTGGTTTTGGTATGTTAAGTTAAAAACAAGATAAGTTTTCATGTAAATAAAAAATTACGGTCACACTAATCGACTAATCGTGACATTTGTATTTAAAATACAGTTGAGGGATTCTTAAGAGGGGATCGCTAAATTGACTTACCTATTTCTGCATGGAGAACTAGAGTAGAGATAGCTTCAGAATTCATGTATTTACATTTTACTTCAAGTACTCATAGCTCGTCATCTATCTTGTTAGCAAAATAAAATCTTAACTAACCACATTGTTCAAATTCCTTGTGTGTAGTTATGCATTTATTGCTATTCCATCATTATATTTTGTATTTTATGCAAAATAATAGTTTTGGAGTCCAAAATTTGGACCACAGCCATAATAATGTACAACACTAGTTTTGAAAATGATTACTTATGAAATTATACGGACACTTAAATGGATCTTGAACATTTTTGGACGAATTGAGAAATTCCCCTGCAATGGAACGAACAATAATTTTCAAATTGCTTCAGCATTTTGTATGATCAGAGGCAACTTGAGACACAGTATTTTAGACACGCAAAAGAGTACCTACAATACATAGATGGATAAAAAATAGCTAATTGCAAGCATTATACTAATGAATCTATAATTTATAAGATTTCAATTAAATTATATCTGCTCATTTTGCATCCCAGTACAGTACCAGTGAAGCAATGCAGCATCTTGAGTTTAGTTTAATCAAGCGGAGCAAATGGCGACTGATCCTCCATCACTCCACGGCGTCGTCGCTGTAACCGTTGCATCAAACGCTCGTGTCGTTGCATGGCCCTCAAGTTTCTCGGATATCCTCCACCGTACGGGGGTTGGTTCATGAGATCATGACCATAGTCGTATTCCTCGTCTCGATCCATGTCCATCATGTTCCGGTCGAACAATGGAGGAGGTCCCTCAGGTTCTTTTGGCAGCGGATTCTCCAGACTTGCCCCAATCACTTGATTCTATAGAAAAGAGCATGCCAAGCAGTTAATATACTTTCGATATACATTGTTTTAAATAATGTTACTAGTTTACACACTTTCGGATACAAAACCATTGCCAGCATAAGAGCTGCTAAAATCAGACAAGGCTTTCCCATCATCAATAGCACTTATGGCTGACAGACAAAGTGGTGATGCAATTTACAGTGAAATGTTACTGACTGTCACGATTTTCTCACGTTACCCCGATACAGTCTCGAAAACAGTTATATTTTTTCAACCTGATTTACTAAAATGGAAATTAATTGTATTGTATTCAGTTAAGCTTCTAGAAGAATATTTAAACGTCCAACACGTCGCAGATACGACCGTTTACTAACCCTTCTAATAAACTCCACCGACCTAACGATCAATGATCGTCTCCGCGATTCAAAAGAAACAAGTTGCAAAAACGTAGAAAATTATGACCTTCAAGTTGGTCAGTTGGTCTGCTTGTTGTTTTAAAAGCAATATATAATATTGAATGTTGCAAACTAACATGGACATGACGAGAAATAAATTTTTTTGACACTGTTGGCATTTGAATTTATGTCGATATTATCGATCCATTTTAGGAGGCATAATGCAGGATTTTGAAGTGGTAATGATATCGTCTGTTGATAACAGGAAGGAGTAGGTATTCTAGGTATACAATATAACGAATGTATCGATTCAATTTACATTTATCTACCTAACCAATTCAGCTGCTGTTTTTAATGCAGTGAATGTAAGCTACCTCAGCATAATATTTCTTCAGTAAATATGTAGCATTTTTTTTATTTATTCATGGGACAAAGGAAAATATCATACAGCTTTCGCGAAACAATGACAATGAGTAGGCATATTTTAATCAATGGAGTGGTTAGTTAACAGCAAGCAGATAATATTATGCCGAAATACGCTCAAAGAATAGGCAGTTATAAAATAAAATGTTTTTCTGCACTTCCAAAAAGGTCGGATTAGTTGGATAAATGACTAGCTATTTCTGGCCTGCTATTTTGTTAAGATGATAAGCAAAACAACCCGTCTAATAATGCCAAATCAACCCTATGCAAATTGTTAAGGTTGAAGGTTGAGAAAGTGGAGGCAAGATAACGGGTAGGACGATGGAAGATGTAAATTACTTTTGGGGCAATGCGAGAATCGTCGTATTTTTTCCTTCTCCAGGCGCTTTGGGGCACATCTTGATACTCCAATTAAGTTTACACGACTGGGAGACGTGCAAATATTTTGAATATTTGCATAAATTGCAGTTTCGTGAACTGTCGCCAATTTTGATTAAGGTTTTAGGTTTTTCGATGGGACATTGGATGATGGATAGATGCTCGTAGAAAAAAAAAAGCTCATCGAATCTTGTCGCTTAGTTTTGCATGCCTAACTTCACTCACTCACAGATAACAGATAACTAACTCAACACAAGTTAAAGATAAAGATGACTAGATGACTGTAATATTTGATGTATGAAATCGAAAAGCTGGCTCGCAAAAAAACGTCGCAGAAGAGGAAAAGGCAGAGCGAAGAGATCAATTTGCATATATAAAAATGCATCAGTAATTATGCAAATTGATGTTGGATTACGAGTTGATAACCTCAACATACGTTGCAATTGCAATAGTACCAGATTGTCGTAAGACGAGATAAACTGGAGTATTTTTTTGGAGAAACTGTTTCATGAAACCTGAGCAAGAGTTTGATGCCGTTCTGAGCGGATTGCTGTGTTAATTCGACTTCTTATTTACAGCTTTTCCTGAGACATTTTTATTCCCTTTACACTTTAGTCTTCAATAACCAACAAGTCAATCAACTAATCACGGTTTTAATTTTGAAAGCATTGTTTTTTTGCGTTCACGTCATCCTAATTATTTAAGATGAAGGTTAACGGCAGCAATGGCGCCGTTAACAGGTGAGTTAATTAGTATATGTGTTTATTTGAAAGTTTTAAGGCATTTTTTTGTTATTATTTGAAGATTATTATTGCTTTTTGTAACTGATTAGTTGAGCAGTGGGATTACTTCGTATCTTTAACTAGAACACTAGAAGTGATAACTAATTCGTTATAATTTGCTGTTTTTATAGTCATATGAGTCCCTTGAGACGCAGTCCACTGCCTTCTGGCCCTCAAGGAGCTGTAGCGGCTAGTAAGAAAGGACGGCCAAAGCTTTCCGAGCCGATGAAGCGGAAGTCCGTGTCGGTGAAGACGATGCCGGAGGCTACGAGATCGGCGTCAGCAGGTTCTACTACCGCCAGGACCAGGAAGGGTTCTCAAACTCCCAAGAAGAAGCGGGTGGAGAAGGGCTCCAATGAGGATGGTGCGGATTCTGACGCCTCATCAGGTAAGCTTTTAGCTCACGAGTTACTCCTAAATCTAAAATCATAATTAAAATGGTTCTTAATGTTCTAACGTTTGATTGCTTATTTCCTAGACGGTTCTGATCATCAGTTGGAGGAGCTTTATGAAGTGTCTTATCTTGAAGATTTTATCGACGCGGTGGACGTGGATGTCGAAGATGTGGCGCGTCATAACTCTCAACTCTTGGAGGTTCACTACGAGCAGATGGGTAAGGAACCTGTGCAAATTATGAACTGTTCTCGAACATCCATTCATACACGTTAAAGTATTTGTAATTGCGAACAAACTTTCTGTATTTTAGATTGGATTGGAAAGATCGAGAATGAAATGTCAAAGCTGCTTGGAACTGAGGACCAGGATGACCTTGACCCAGGGAATTTGAGTAACGAGAAGAAAGAGGCGCTGAAGAAACTGGAGGACATGCTGATCCAAGTCTCCCAGGTGGGCGACAAAGGAGTTCGACACTCGGATGAGGTGGAAACGGGTATCGAAGAAAAATTACGGATTCTGAACATTGACCACAACAACTTGGGTAACTCGATGAATTATTTTTTTTGTCTCACATAGGTAATTAATTTGCATTCTTGGAAGTTTATAAGTTTATCATTATTTATTTGTTTAGCTGCAGAGAAAGCAAAGCACGATCCAGACACGCCAGTCCCGAACCACTCTAAAAACATGAAGAAGCCTTCCATAAACCCGAATCCGCGTCCGAAAGGAACTCCAAGCAAAACCAACTTAGCATCCAAACTAGACAACGCCGCCAACAACGGCGGCGATCCAAAGCTAACGTTTCCGATTGCACTGTCAACGGCAGGCTCCGCGTCCCCAGCGCCTTCTTTTGGCAGCTCCAGCTCATTTGACAACAAGTCTGGAAAGGATTCTCAAACTCCTGTAGACGCCGTATTTCTGGATGACACTCGCTACCGTGCTTGCAAGTTTAAAAATCCGCCAAACTACGTGTTCCACACGCGCTTCCCTACCAGCACTAGCAACCCCAGCACTCCGAAGAAACAGGAACAAGGTGTTCCAAAGAAGGCTGATGAGGATGAAGGAGGTGATGGCAGTGGGAAAGGAAATAGTGCTAGCCAGGATTCCAATTCCAAAAAGTCACGCACCCGGAGTATTAGCTCTCAGGGTTCCAGGTCCAGCTCAAAGCAGACTCAGGATGACATCTCTGACGATTCTTCGTCTTCCGATTCGGATGCTCCGGAACGCTCTCCCGAGCCAACCTACTGTGTCTGCGAAAAGGTTAGTTAGCGCTAATTAAAGAGCTAATTAAACCGGTTACATTTTCCAAGTCGAGTGTTTCTTAAGCCATAATTTTTTTATGCATTTTTTACAGATTTCGCATGGAAAAATGGTTCAGTGCGACAACGAGCTGTGTCCTATTGAATGGTTCCACTTCGGCTGCGTCAACTTGAAGAAGATCCCGAAGGGCGATTGGTTTTGTCCCCGGTGTCGAGGAGAAAACTTTTCTGTGATGAAACCGAAATCTGAGTTCCTCAAGGAGCTGGAGCAGTACAACAAGGAAAAGGAGATGGAATCATCCAAAACCGAGTCCAATTAAAAAAAAGTCCAGCCTTTTGCTTTTAATGTGCCAACTAATTAAATAAGACTGTATGAGCATTAACGACTTACATGGTTTAATAAAAGATAAAAATCATAATTTCTTGTTTTAAATGCGAAAATTCATAGTATATTTACATATTTTGTAGTTAAAGTTTAAAGTGTGCATAATATTAGTAATTTATGAATACTCCCATTTTGTCATTTTTGGTTTAGTTAGAATAATTATTGTAAGTTTAGTAACATCTCATCAAACTTGTAGTAGCTGTTTTGTGGGGCGAAGTGAGAAAACGCTATCTACATAGGTACACGTTTCTACACTAAATTAAGCCGTTATAAATACTTAATTATGTTTATTAATCAAGTATTTATATTTAATGTAAGTACTTAATAATGTAACCCAAAAAAACTCATAAAAACTAGATACCTACTTCATTTTTTAGCGAAGCTTCTTGTTGTCCACAGCTTCTCTCCTGCGTTGCTCGCTCTTGGTTCTCGCGTTTTGCTGCTCAGCTGACGGGACCAGATTGACGTGTACATTTTTAATTTGTTTTCCTCTTTTTTTGTACACCCATTAAGTTAATTGTCAATTATCCCTGTTTTTATGAAAAACTGTCTACACCACAGATATAATGGGTGACCCACAAGTTAAAGTGAAAATTCCGGAAGGAATGCCGCCAGCATATCAAAACGCCCTCACAGAGAATTCAAAACTTGTGGAAACGCTATTCTTTGGATTGAACGCGTCTCCTCCAACAACAACCGAGTCGGATCGCCTCCAGAACTTACTCCACTTTCTGGACGTGTTCATTGAGATTTTCAACCACTCTGCCAAACAGTTGTCGTCGTCATCAACAGTGACAGCCCGTCACTGTATCAACGCTGTCGTGGTTGTCAAGGGAGATTCTCCAGTGATTCGAGAGTGCATTACCAAGTACCGCGAGTATTTCCGAAGGCACTTTCGGGGCGTTCACTACCTGTCCCTGGCTAAGCTCAAGGAGATTTCTGGCAAGGCGGAGGTGGAGACTTTCAGGTCTTTTCGCAGATTGACGTCAGCGTCGGGTCAAAAGCCGGAGGAGGAAAATGACTTGCGGCGACTTTTGAGCTTGGAGCAAGGCTGGATCGATAAGATTAATGAGGAGAGGAGAAAGAAGGACTTGGAGGTGATCAAGATGGAAGCCGTGGAGAATTTTCGTACCAAAGTTAACGACGTGTTTCCGTACTTGTATTTGGAGGTGGGTTCCTCCACCTCCCCTGGAAATTGGAGCGGGAATATGAGGTACTGTGAAGAGAACCAGTTGACATGGGCGCTCAGGGTGCTGGTCAACGAGGCCAAGGCTAGCTTCAAAGAGCAAATCCCATTTCGAGATCAGGAGGACGCCAAAGTTATCTCAGATCTTTGCTCTGAATTAGAAGCTGACTTGGATGAGCGTGTTCTCAAGGACCTGAAAATTCGGAACTCGGCTAGAAAAACTGTTGCACAGTCTTACATGAACGCTATGGTGGAAAACTGCGTGGAAAAGTACAAGGAGGCGATGAGCAGGTGCCTGGAGCAGGAGCAGCAAAAGGCTCATTTGGACATGCAAAGGATTTATCTGGAGCATCAGAAACTGGTGGAGGAGTCCAGGCCCAAGTTTGCAAATAGTGAGAACGGGATGGACATTGAGATGGGTTCGCAGGAGGATCAGATTCCCTGCTGGAATAGCTACGGTTCCAGAACATACGAAATTTTTGAGAAGCTCGTGAAAGACGCCAATGACACTGCACAGGGTAGACTGGAGATGTGCGAGAGGGAGAGCACGGAAGAGGTCAAGAACTGCTTGAAGAGGATAACTGAAATACTGGGCAGTTACGGACTGGAAACTTTTGCCAGTGGATTGCAGTCGCATGTCATGGAAGGTGGACTGAGGTCAATATTTACTCACGTTAAAGGTGAGTGGTTTTAAGCTCAGTTTCATAATTTTTAAATATTGCATATGTTGTGGCGTTGGTTAACATTATTAATTACATTTTTTAAAAATTTTAATTGCAGAGACCAACAAAGTAAGCAGTAGCGCTCTCCTGCACGCTGCAAAGCCCCACGCTGCTCTTATCAAAGACGAGCCCTACTTTGAATCCGTGATGCAGACCTACAAAGAAACATACACGGAGAGATTCGTGGACTGCTTCCGGGAGTCAAAACACCTTCCTCAAACGCCCTCAGAGAGTAGCGGATTGCTGGACAAGTGTCATCTAGATGCCAAGAAGCATGTTTCCGGAATGATTCAACGGGAATGCGCTCGCCAGTCCCATCTTGAATCCCTACTTTACGAGGAACTGTCTCAATTCGCAGAACGCTTTGTATCCCACGCCAAGTCTAATGTCAAAGCATTTACCGATGAGGTTGGGGATTATGAAGGAACTCCGGTTCCATTTCAGGCTGGCCTCGACACAGATACGATCATGTACAATGGCTCTGCAAAAGTTATACAAACCCGTTTTCAAAACGTGACGAGGATGCCCGAGTATCGTAACAAGTCTTTCGAGGAGCTCCAGTTGGAGGACAGGAAGCATTGTCGCGCCATTCCGCTAACTGCCATGATGAAGCTTTGTGGTGTTCCGACAGCCTTTTCCGAGCTTGCTGGGGAATTCCAAAGACATTTGTCCGTGTCGTCAACAACTTCAGCAGAAAATGTAAAGTTGGAGAACACATCCCCACAGTCGACATCCCCACCAACACAGTGCTTATTTGCTTTCTCTCCACCGTCCAGTTCATCCCAGCGGCGAAATGTTCATCGTGCTGTGAGAAGATTCAATAGGTAATAATTTTAGGATTTTTTGTGCAACCTTTCGTATATCTAACTTTTTGTAAATACTGTGTACGTGACCTGCGATATGGAAATATATTATTCAATCTTTATTTTATTTTATAAGTAAATACTAATGGGTTCCAGTTACTGGGAAAACATTTTAATGTATGTTTATATAATAAATTTGATATCTTTACAAATTGACTATATAATATTATAATAAACTGGTTGTATTTTGAAATGCATTATTAACTAGCTAGCACGAAATGCAAGCATGTTCATACCGGTCACCATTGACTTACAAATTAGCTTTTATGTTATTTATTTTACGATGTCCATCATCAGTTCCCATGAAACAAAAACAAATAAAAACTTTTCCATGTCATCAGTGCAAAAGCGACGAATGCCCCTTACGCCTTAACGCACAGCATGATACAATATTTCAGCGAAATTGGGAAATAACTGGTAAAAAGTAAGAGTTTAAATTTAAATTATTCTTCGATAATTTCTACAATTAGCAGTTTTATAGCTTACTGCGTAGCATATTATCATTTTTTAACGTTTAACTCACATGCAGTTAACTCGTACCAAGTATCCATATCAAGCAACACATCTGAAGACTAAAGATGAGAGAATATTATTAAGAATATTGACAGTGGTCATATTGCATTATTGGTCATCACCAAAATTCCCAACAGTATGGAAAGGCCATTTTCCCTTTTTAACTCTTTACTTAACCAAAGTATCATTTTCCATTCTCATGATTATCCTCACTTATCTGCTAATTTGTACAAACAAACAATGAGCACAGGGATAAGTTTCCTATGAACCCACACACATACGCACCAATATTCTAAATAAATTGCTTGGCTAATTGTAGTGGCAAACAAAAGTTCGAATTTAGCGTGGGCTCAACTTTTAACCATAATTTGTTTCAATGGACTTTGGAATAAGCTGTTACGTGATTTTGCAATCGATAGCGCAACGATGATATGATATAATGACAATTTGCTTACAAGAAGTTTATATATAAGTAACGAGTACATTGTGACCTTCGCTTTAAATATTCAGAATTGATGAGGACGTCCTTTCACTTTTAATGGAAAACCATTATTCTTCATTATCCACAGCGCACTTTTCATTTTGCATTTTCAAAGTGCAGAAGTAAAGTTTAAAGTTTTTCTAATTTTTTTATAAAAATAGTGTTTTGTTAATTGTGTTTTCAGTAAACTTGAAATTGTGACATCTTTCAAGAAACTAAACTGCGTGGACGTATATTATGATTGGTAACACATTGCCCCATGTATCATGCGAATATAATATTTTGTTATAATATTATGTGACAAAGTTAAAGTTGGTTTCTATAATTATTTTGCAGGGCTGGACAATCAAGTCTGGGTCACATCCGCGCTAACTGACCAGGATGTCCAGAAGGCACTCGTGGTTTGCTTTTCGCTGCGACGAGCTTTCACGAGTCGTAAAGTGGCTGTCATTGCATCGCCAAAAATTTCTCTGGGCTTGAGGTAAAAATCTTAAATAAGTTACCTATCATTAGCATTAATGTACAATTATAACTAATTATCACTGTTCTAGGAACGCACTCCAAGATGGATTCGATTTGGTGTTTTTCCTGGACGAAGATCAGAACACGGCATGTTTGAAGCTGGATGATTTTGCAAAGTTGTACGCGATGATAGTTCTCCGCTCGTTTGAGAAGTGCGCGTACTTATCGCCGACCGTGATGGCCTTGAAGAACTGCGATGACATTTTTGAAGGGGACCTTTCGCGTGGATTTCTTTTACCAGAAAACGACAAGGACATTTCCGCGTTCCTGTTTCAACCTTGCATGCAAAATTTCAAGAAGTTGATGTCTGGCTTGAGAAATTCTTCTAAGATTAATGGTACTGGGATTGGTTCCTATTTGAAGGCTTGGATGCAAAATCAGTACCCGTCTGAGGCTGCGTTTTTGGATGGAAAGTACACTCGTGAGTTGGGCCCTGAAAAGATGCTAATTGGGTATAACTTTTATTTAAAAAATGAATAATGAATATACCTAATTAAAATTGTCAATTGTAAGTAATTAGTTACCTAATTACAGATTTGAAAAGGACATATCCATTGTAAGCTTCGGCAAGAACTACCCTGAAGAACAACCGGATATAGAAAAGCATTTTCAAACCCAATTTGGAATCCTGGGAAAGCTGGTAGCTATCCACTGGCTGAAAATCTTACACAATGATGTCAAGACGCTTATGGAACAATCTGCGGATTTTACCGTGCCGATAAGTTCAGTAATCTCCATGCCGGTGAGCTGCGTCAAGGAACCAATCGCCATTGTTGGCATGAGCTGCCGCTTTCCAGGTTCCAACAATCTGGAAGAATTTTGGGAGCTACTGTTCCAAGGAGAAGATGGAACATGTATCCCACCTCCGTTCCGTTGGCGACGGGACCAGTGCTCTAGATACAAACCGGACTGCATCAAGACCAATGCTGGGTTTCTCAAAGTTCCTGTGGACGAATTTGACGCAAAATTTTTTGGTACTAATGAATAAACTGAGTAGTAATTAAATATCGGTTGATGACCTTGAACTCCATGATTTTCTAGGAATTTCTCCAACCGAGGTGCTAAACATGGATCCCCAACACCGACTTCTCCATGAGCTCGTGTGGGAGGGTCTTGAAGACGCCTGCATAGATCCCCACACGTTACATGGAACGCTCGGCTCCGTATTCATGGGAGCATGGACCAATGACTACAAAGACATCCTTGCCCATTCTGGAAAGGACCAGTTCTACCGAGGGTACATGGGGAACTCCATTGGCGCTGCAGCGGCAAGAATTTCCTTCCTATTGGGAATGACTGGACCGAGCATTGCCACCGAATCTGGCTGTAGTTCCGCAATGGTCGCTGTGCATATGGCTTGCAGGAGTCTAAATTTAGGAGAGACCAATCTCGCTCTGGCGTGTGGAGTGAACATGCTCCTCCATCCCTTCGATAAGGATGTTATGCCGATGGTCATTTCTCCAGACGGTCACTGCAAAACATTTTCGGAGAACGCTGACGGCTTTGCGAGAGCGGAGGGATGTGGCGTACTCGTTCTGAAAAGGCTTTCAAACGCTTTGAAAGATGGAGATCGCGTCTGGGGATTAATTAGAGGCTCTGCTGTTTCGCAAGAGGGAGTTTCCAAGAGCATGGGCACACCTACCGTTCACTCCGAGTCGCTTTCCATGATCGAAGCGCTGAACAATGCACAAGTCGCCCCAGGAGATGTCAGTTACGTGGAAACGCATGGAACCGGAACCATTGTGGGGGATCCTATGGAAGTGGCTGCAATTGCAAAAGCTTATCGTGCACCTGGTAGAAAGGAGCCGTTGATCATTGGATCTGTGAAGACAAATGTGGGGCATACTGAGTCATGTTCTGGAATCACTGGAATCATCAAAGTTCTGTTAGCACTCCATAACCAAACCATCCCAGCACACAGGAATTTTGATAAGCTGAACCCTTCGATTGATTTGGACTCTGTACCTGCCGTCATTCCACTGGAGCGCCAGGCATGGAAAAGATGTCCAGGGAAGCCTCGGATTGCTGGCGTCAGTTCATTTGGAATCACTGGAACCGACGCACATGCCATTATTGAAGAGGCACCTATTGTTCCAACTGTGAATGCACTGGCTATGGAAGAGCAGATCTGTGAAGAGAGGCCGCTTCACATTTTAAAGATTTCCGCAAAAACCGACCAAGCTCTGGAAATTCTTCTGGAAAAGTACAGAGAACAGTTACTTAACCACACGGAAGAAGACTCCATCGCCGACATTGCGTACAGCTCTAATGTTGGGCGAGCCAATTTTCCCAGTCGAGCTGTTGTTATCGGTAAAAGCAAACAGGAAATTGGAACTAGCATTCAACAGCAAAAGTACTTGAAGGGCACGGCGTATGATGACAGCGGCTTAGGAAAAGTGTGTTTCCTTTTCACTGGTCAAGGATCGCAGTATCCCGGAATGGCACGCAGCCTTTATGAGTCTTCTCCAGTTTTCAGGTTGCACTTTGACTATTGCGAAAAGTTACTTCTGGAACTCTACAGCATTGACATAAAGAATGCATTATGGTCCAGTGATGGATGTCAAGTGAGCCGAACAATTTACAGTCAAACTGCAATTTTCTGCGTGGAGTACGCGCTACTGAAATTATGGGAGTCCTGGGGTCTCAAGCCAGACTACGTTTTGGGTCACAGCTTGGGTGAGTTTGCAGCGGCTGTGTGTGCTGGTATCCTGACTGTCGAAAATGCAATTAAACTGGTTGCTGAAAGAAGTCGTCTTATCGAGGAACTTCCTCCAGGGAAAATGCTGGTTATCAAGGCAGATAAGAAACAAGTGAACAAACTAATGAAAAGATTTGCTGGAGAGAATCCCGACAAGATACTGGATTACGCAGCAGTCAATTCCACCGAGCAAACTGTGGTTGCAGGGGATTCTGGGATAATCTTAGATTTTTCAGACTTTTGCAAACAGGAAAATCTCAAGTGCGTTGTGCTCGACTCAAGTCACGCCTTTCATTCCAAGCATATGGATCCTATTCTGGAGAAATACAGACACGTGGCGAGGGCCACCCTGGACAAAATTTCAAATAAAAAGGAATTTAATTGTGAATATATTTCTGGAATGACAGGAGATTTAACGTCAGAGCTATCTGCAGAATATTGGGTGCAGCATACCCGAGAAAAGGTGCAGTTTTTGAAAGCGAGTAAAAAGGCAGTGGAACTTGGCTGTCGCACGTTTATCGAAATCGGGCCTCAACCTGTGCTCTCCGCACTGACAATGATGAATAATGACCAATTAAACTTGGCGTGCCTTCCATCCCTGAAAAGAAACGAGAATGAATGGGAAACGATGTTCACAACTTTAGCGAAACTTTACCTGAAAGGCACTCCAATTAACTGGCAGGGAATTGACATGTTCCGAAACAGGAAAAAATGCAGGCTTCCACACTACCCGTTTATCGGGAAAAAGTTTTGGCCGGATCTCACGCAAGTTGATGGAGCAAGTGACGTGATTCATCCGTTGATTGGCTCTAGTATTCAGAACGCGTCGTCAACAAAGTTGTTCCAGTCTGCAGTGAAGTTGGCGAGTCAGAATGAGTACATCCGGGACCACTGCATTGGTCAGCAGGTCGTGTTTCCTGGAGCTGGTTATCTGGAAATGTGCCTTGCTGCTGGATTGGCGGCGGTGGAAGGTGGGGATAAGCTCAAATCAGTGAAAAAGATGACGAGGTCAATGAAAGTGGAAAATTTGAGTATTGAAGCACCCTTGGCGCTGGACGAGGAGAAAACTATGCAACTGCAAACTGTGGTGGAATTGAAGAATGGCTCCTCCAGTGATTGGAGTGATTTGAGTGTTAAGATATTTCATCGTGTGGAAACGGATGCTGTGGGAGGCGCATCATCTCAGTGGCTACAACATGCGACTGCAACGTTTTCACCTATTCCCACAGCGGAGGATCAAATTGTTGCGGGATTTGACCTGGAAAGATTTCAGAACACTGTGACTTCCGGTGAGAGTAATGAGGAGATGATCTCACAAGTTTATGAAAAACTGGCGACAATTGGATTACAATTTGGACCAGCTTTTCAGAGTATAGATAAATTGTGGAGGATCAAAGAAGATAAAATTGACTTTATAATTACTAAAGTGAAGGTTCCTGCGGTGGTCGAAGGTGAATCAAGTGGAGATGGCGAGAAGCAAAACGGATTTCTTGTTCACCCGGTCATTCTGGATGCCATGCTGCAGGCGATCATGATGCTAAAGCTGACGAGCAATTTGAAAAAGAAGCTTTACGTTCCCATTAAAGTTGGAAAGTTTGTTTGGCTGGCACGAGAAGCGGAGGAAGCTTCCAGCGATTCAGTTTACGTTCAAGCTTTCGAAGATGGAACCGGAAGTGAAAGGTCAAGTCCAGGCAGTACTGAAAAGTGCAAAGCGTATTTGATAGGTTCCACCGGAAAAGTGATGGCGATAATGAGTTGCGTAGAATTCATTGAGACCACCGCCAAAGCAGTCGAGTCTGTTCTGAAGCAGCAGACAAGCACAATGCCAGATTTATGGGAGGAGGTATGGCGTCCAAATTTAGGCCCCCTGGAACACCCAGTAAACCTGCAAATTTTACTAGACGGTCTTCCAAACTCGACCGAATTTAAAAATGAACTTGGTCAAAAATACAACGACTGTCCCGACGTCCATGAAACATTCACCCAGCTTGGAAATCTCGTTTACTACAACACGCTGCGTGCCATGTACGAGTGTGGATGGAGCACACCAGCCCTCAACACTGTTTTCAACGAAAATGACTTGTTTTTCGAGTTAAATATTAGAGCACAGTTTAGAAAGCAGTTTAGCTACTTTCTTCGTGTGTTTGAAGAGGAGGCAATACTCAAGAGGAGTGGTTTCCAATCCCCAGAATGGACAGTGGTTCAAGTTCCCCCAACACTACCAGAAATCCTTACAATTTTGCAGTCTTCACTTTACGCCCATGATCTCGTCGAAAAATTTACGCCCACGCTCCTCTTCTCCAAAATCGGGGACAATCTCGGAAAAATTTTAAAAGGAGACCGCTCAGCACTCGGTATCCTGTTTCCAGCGGACGACTCCAACAATAAAAAGTCTGAGCCTTCCGTTCACGAATTTTATACAGAATACGTGAAACTCCTGAAATTTGACAAGATGGTGATCGAGTTGTCTACAAAATGGCAACAAATTTACCAAAGCCAAGCAGAGGAAAGGTACATTTTTCGGGTGCTGGAAGTGGGAGCGGGCACTGGAGGATACACCCAAGGACTCTTGGAAACTTTTGAGAAAAACGGAGTCGAGTTTGAGTACACTTACACAGACATTTCCTCTGCGTTTTTTCCTGCGGCGGAGAAAAAGTTTGAAAAGTACCTGAAAAACATGAGATTTAAGAAACTGAACATTGAGGAGGACCCGTTGAGTCAGGGATTTGAGCCGGGCTACTACGACATGATCTCCGCGAGCGATGTGATTCATGCGACGAGAGATTTGAAGGAATCTTTGAGTAACGTGAGAACGCTGCTGAAGCCGGGCGGATTCTTTGAGCTGTTCGAGATGATTCGGGTGAACAGGTTCATAACGTTCATGTTTGGATTGCTGGATGGATTCTGGAGGTTTGAGGATTACGAAACTAGACCGGATCATTGCACTGTGTCGAGGGACACTTGGATTCAGGTGCTGGAGGAATGTGGGTTATCTGTTGCGGGAGTGTACCCATGCGCTAATAATCACAACGCAAACATTAAGAGCGTTAAAACGAAAGAGATAATGAGAGGAAAGGATTCTGTGAAATCATCAAAAACGTGGGTGGTGTTTCATCAGGAGAACAGCTCCACGTCCAGCTTTCTGATTGAAAAACTGGAACAGTTGGAGTGCTTCAGAAGAAATGTCGTTGTCGTCCAGCGAGGATCTGGAGAGTTCAACGTGAGACCTGATTCCGAACAAGATTTCAGTGACCTATTTACAAGTATTCTTAAGGAAGGCAACGCAATTGAAGGAATCATTTACTGCTGGTCTCTGGATAAGACTCTACAATCTCAAGCGGATATACTCCAGCCGTACTTTTGTTTGATCAAATCAATCACGTCCCTAGGGCTGACGTCACCTCCAAAAATCTCTGTTCTCACCAGTGGCACGGTTCCACTGGAGGACAGTGACCTTGCCCATTATCACGCCAGTACCATCTTGGGATTCACCAGGTGCCTCAAAAACGAAATTTCCGAGTTGCCTTGCAGGTGCATAGACATTGGGGAACTGAATAATATGGATGAAGACCTGAAAATGCAGATTTTCTATGAACTGTGGAACACGGCCAAAGAAATGCAGGTGGCTTATCATGGAAAATGCCGCTACATTCCCAAATTCCAGCCTTACAGACAGACAGTGAGGGACTTGGAGTTGCCTTCTGGCACGGATAGATTCCAGTTGGTTCTCCCAGACTCAAAGTCCATTTCGGATTTGGTGTTTGGTCCACTGGACAGCTTAGCTTTGGCTTCGGGGGAAATTGAGATTCAAGTCAAGTCGTCCGCCCTCAATTTCCGTGACGTTTTCAGTGTGCTCAAGCCTACTGAACAGTTTAAGGACGTGAACGCAATCGGGTTTGACTTTGCAGGAGTTGTGAAACGGTTGGGCGATAATGTTTCAAAGTGGAAGGTTGGGGATCTCGTGTTTGGCGTAAATGTCAATGGAGCTGCGCTGCCAAGCCATATAAAGCTTCATGAGGATGACGTACTTCCGGTACCGGAAGACATGACACTTAGTGAAGCCTGCACACTTCCAGCGGTGGTCGCTACAAGTTTCCATTGTTTGGTGGACGTTGCAAATGTACAGTCAACAGATATCGTGTTGATTCACACAGCTTCCGGTGGAGTTGGCCTGAGTGCCATTGAGATTTGCCAGAGCATTGGAGCTACGATCATTGCGACAGCGGGAAGCAAAAGAAAGCAAAATTATTTGAGAAGTTTGGGTATTGAGCACGTGTTCCACTCACGAAACACCAAGTATGGCGATCAAATCCTTGAGGCGACCAACGGTCGTGGGGTTGATGTAGTTTTGAATAGCTTGACCAGTGAAGGATTTAAGGAAGCCACTCTCAAAGCTTGTGCTGAAGGTGCTCGTTTTGTGGAAATGAGCAAACTGAGCATTTGGAAACCGGAAGAGGTCAAGAGTCTCCGTCCAGATGTGGACTACACGATTGTCGACGTGTCCTCCATGGAACCTGGAGCCTGGCGTCATCTTCTAAGGAATTTGAAGGAACTCGCAGATAAAAAGACGATTAATCCGATTCCTTACGTGAGATTTAACGGACTGAATATTAGAGAAGCGTTGCAGTACATGCAGAAGGCGAAGCATATCGGCAAAGTGGTTTGTGTCATGCCGGAAGTGAGAAGAGATGCTACAGGACAGTGGTCAGTGTACACACCCATGTTTAATGAGAGGAGTACGTATTTGATAACGGGAGGACTGGGTGGAATTGGATTTGAAGTGTGCAAGTGGATGGTCAAAATGGGAGCAAAACACGTGATTTTAGCTGGGAGAAAGCCGCCCAGTGAAAGTTTACAACAGACTATTGCAGAAATTAACGCTTCACATGGGTGTAATATTCGAACAGTTCAAGTTAACGTGGGGAATTATGACCAGTGCAAGGAACTGATTTTCACAAAAATTCCTGAGCTCGGACTTCCACAGCTAAGAGGAGTGATGCATGCAGCGGGAACACTTCGTGATGGACTCATTTCCTCCCAAAACTGGGCCAACTTATCCTCAACTTTCAACACCAAAATTGATGGAACACTGAATTTACACGAATTGACGAAAGACCTGAGAATGGAGCATTTTGTTCTGTTTTCCTCAATCGCCTCAGTGTTGGGCTCACCCGGTCAATGTAATCACTCGGCAGGAAATTACTTTGAGGATACCATGGCCCACTACAGGAATTCTGTCGGTTTACCTGCGATCACGGTTAACTGGGGTCAGTGGTCCGAAGTAGGTATCGCGACGGAGATTGACCTTCCAGGTCTCAAGCCACTTTCCAATCTTCAAGGCGTCACCGCTCTGGACTACGCTCTCAAGTGTCAACGTACACAAACGTGTGTTCTCAACGTGGAGTCGTTAGCGCTTGTGAGCAAGCTCCTGCCACAGGTCGGTACGTTTTTTGATGAGCGTGTCTGGAAATCGGGAATAGGTGGTGGTGGATTAAGTGGCGGTGGCTCTGTAAAATTGAACTCTGAAGAATTCTGGCAACAATACGACTCGCTGAAGGAGATTTCGGAAAAGATGGGGCTGGTCCAGGACAGAGTTTCCAAAATACTGAGGGATATTCTCAAGCTGGACGATTCGGATTCCGTGGATGACAGCAGCAACTTTCAGGATATGGGCGTGGATTCGCTGATGTTTGTGGAAATTAAGAATGAGGTGCAAGCCATGTTGGGGGAGAGGTTGTCGGTGAGCGCGAGCGCTGTTCGGGATTGCAACACGATTGGTTTACTGACAGCGAAGCTGGTGAAGCTTATCGAAGGGGACGCTGCGGAGGATGGCGATCATGACGCTGATAAAAATGATGGAGGAATGCCACCGAGTTCAGAAGAAGTAAATAAACTGATTAGTGAAGATTGCTTTCTACCTGATCACATAAAGCCAAAGTGTCCCTCAGAGCAAAGGCGAGTGAAAGTGGACGAGATATCGTGCGTACTGCTTACGGGATGCACCGGAACTCTGGGGCCTTACATGTTAAAGGAACTCTGTGAAAGGAACCAAATTACCGAGATAATCTGTCTGATGAGAGCTTCCAGGAAGTACCAAAGTCTGGAGGATCGGTTAAATAAGATTCTCTCAGAGAGAGATTTGTTGGATAAAGTAGATCAAAGTAAGATACGCTGCTTGACCGGAAACGTGGCCCTTCCAAAATTGGGTCTGGAAGACAGCCAGTGGAATGACCTATGCAATAATGTCGACGCGGTGTTCCACTGCGCTGCGTGCGTCAGTCACGTGGAAGTATACAAAAAGCGGAAGGTTACGTCTGAAAATGACATGCGAGCGGTCAACATTGGAGGTCTGAAAAATGTGCTAGAGTTTTGCTGCAGTGGAGACAAATTAAAACACCTTTACAATGCCTCCAGTGTTGTGGGCGTGGCGAATGTTGACCCCGACACTGGAAACTTTTCGGAAGAGTGGCCGGAGAAAGATGACTACAATGACGTGACAAACATTGCTTATCCAATCACCAAGTTTGTGGGAGATGTGATAATGAGAGAGGCAGTTGTGGAGAGGGGGATTCCAGGAAAAGTATTCAGATTCCCACTGATTGTCGGCGATTCGGCCACTGGACGATTTGTGCTGGACCAGAATCACGTCATGATGCGCTACCTTTTTATCCTCAAAACTGGAATAATGCCCAGTAATCCGATGCCGATGGCCATGCTTCCTGTAGACATTTGCGCTAGTACTTCCGTTAATATATTTTTCAACACGGACGCTCCCAACGACATTTACAATGTGATCAATGAGAGACCTGATACTGACCAGGAGTTTACCAGGATTGCTGAGCGGATGGGATACAATGTGGACATTGTGGAGTTTTCAGAATTTTCGGAAAGGATACGCGAGTCGACGACGGATGAGTCGCCTTTTGTGATATTTAGGGATTTTTATAGAGACGATGACGAGTTTCTCGAGCTTTACAACACGACGCCGGCTTTGAGGCAGTGGGTTATCGAGGGATGTCAGAAGGGTGACTATTTCAGAAGCAGAAAGCTGGAGAAATTCATTCCAGAGTTTTATAAGACGCATGGGTGCCAGTCATCAATGGAGTTTATTTTTAGGGACTTGACCTTTGCAAAAAGTCAGGGTTGGCTGGAGAAGTATGGCCTGTGAAACATATTTAAGTAAATTATTATTGTTCATAAAATATAAATATCGTTGTAAATAAAGACGCGTTTTAACAAGCGATTTTTATTGCATATTCAATAATATTCCATTTCATGATTCAATTTTAATTTGGGGTATCGTGAGAAAAACGGAGCTAGAATTTCGACAAGAAAGCATAAAATCGGTGCTGTGCTGGCGACAAAGTACAGAAACCAAACCAGCTTTAGTGAGTTCAGCTTGAAGGCTTTAAACGCTGAAGAATCCTGTAAACTACTCCAGACGTCTGATTTCGAATAGAAGAAGGGCGCCCATCTAGGCTTATCATTAGACATGTTCATCCGTAGATTTGTCGAGTTGACAAGATTCAAACTCAAGTTTATATTGATCTCGTACCACTTGATAATCACATTCCATTTCCGCGTCTCCACAATTTTCCTGTGAATCCCACACTCAACCAGTTGCGAAGTTGCCTTCATGATTGTCGAGTATAACGTGTGCCTTGGTAGGATCCAAAACTTGCCTCTGGTCAGGAACTGAGGCTCTTTGTTCGAAACCATGCGTAAATTCTCGCTATATGTCAACTGCGACGTTACGAGAAACAGTAGCGTTTCGAATATCTCCATATCATCAGAAACGGCCAAGTATCCAAAATCTTTTGGAACCTTCCATAGTTTAGGCAGTTTTATTCCTTGACGTGTCACATTTTCCAAGTTTTTATCATGAACTATCAAACTGATTTTATCAGCCGGGTCCGCAACTCTATAGGCGCTTTCTGCAATCATGCGATTCAGCTTAGTGGAGTTGGCAAAATATTGTCCAAAAACCTGATAGTAAGTGTGGGAAATTGTCGGAATACGTTTGCTAGCCTTCAGCTGGTCCATCAACGTCCTCGGAACTTTTGGCGCTGGAGGTTTTGTCAAATTGGAAACCATGTCAGACGCGTACATTTGCCTAAGCACGAAATTCCCAGAGCTCCAGAGGAGAAGTGGGATCAAGAATTTGGAGTACTCCTTCCTCTGCGGCATTCCAGCTTCCAAGATTTCAGATAAAAGGTATAACCATCCACTCCGAATTCCAGTAAAATGCAAAACCAGACAAAAGGAGAAAAATGCAGCCAGCAAGACTATCCATGCGTATCGGTCCAGCGTTTCCACAAGTGCCTGCGACGCCACATTAACTAAAAATCTGTCAGATCTTAGAAAAATCCTGTGAACGTAGCCTTTGCTGGGGAGCCCACTGCCAAAAAGCTGAAATGGGAGCAGTAATCGATTCGAATAACTTCTATTAATGTTTTCCGGGTAGTCCTGGTAGATCCCAAGAAAATCCCGGGATTTTCGAACAGTGTAATTAAACTTGTCTCGGAGAAAGAAGGAAATGCAGTGGCGCTCCCACGAATTGCTTTCGTGGTCCAGGGTGGCGTGTGGGCGGAACTGGTTGCATTGCTGTAAAAGCCTTACTTCCGTTTTGTCTTTTATCCGCTCACGGCCACCATGAAAGTTGGTGGCTGAGACGCGCCACATGTTTTTGATGTTGGAAACCTGGAAACCAGATCGATTGGACCAGTTTTTGGTGGACAATAATATATTAGCATTGGAATCTCCGTAAGGACCTGTCCGGCTGAACAAACTCAACTCAAAGTCGTCAAGTGACGACCCAAATAAGATGACGGATGGTGACAAATCTATGAGAAACTCGTCCAGCGCTCTGTTGTTGGTCGACTCATATATATGCTGGATATCCAGTTTCATTCCGTTTCCAAAGTTGAAATTTTTCCCATTTACCAGAAATGCTGTGAATTCTGGTGTTCCGGCATGGCTTTGCATGTAAAACATGAGATTGGTCATGGCGCAGTTGTACAGAGTCACTTTTCTCTTTTTCCCTTTCCCTCCCGACTTTTTATTTACGATTGGTGGTGCTGGAAATATGTGGAGGGACTTGCTGGAACCCAGTTTGGAGTAAAATGTTGTGATTTTGGAAGTAAGGCTGTCATCAGGCTTCTTATTACAACGGAGGTGATGTGATTTAACCGAAAATGAATGGAACGAGAGCTTCATTGGGAGATTCTCTTTAGATGTTTGATGCGGTTGATGTGCCAAATGGTTTACCAAGTGTTCCGAAAAATTGGGGTCTTCTGGGCCTTGGATGGTAAATATGTGAAGACTGTAGCCCTCCAGTTGTGAGAGAAACTGGTCAAGTTTCAATCCTTCGCAGGAAGTCATGAATTGAAGTATAGCCAAGTTCACATGAAAGGATGACATTTTTATGAATGAATTCTGAATGAATGGTTACTGGAGAAAGTTTAATGGTAATAAAAAGGTCGTTCTTTTCATGAGTGCTCATAGTAGGGGAAGTTGACAGTGAAATTATATCAGTTTTATGTAATATTTTTTAATTGGCTACATTTCTTCAAAACACTTGTAGTCACTCAGATCAATTCGCAGGAACTAACTCTTTCTCTCGTATCTTACTGGATATTTTGACATAATGGTAGTTATATAATCGAATGGAGTGTCATTACAGTCAATCTGAATAAAAAATTAACAATTTAGTGTATGATGCATGCATTTCATTTTTTAGCAGGAAAAAAAGTTGCATGTAATTGTCACTCACACATGTAATTAGCATGAATTGATGAACTGACGATGAGTGCGCTCGATGTAACCAATAAAATGTAACTAAAGTATCCAAAGCTGCTGCGTAGTTGATGCTATAAATTATTTTCATATTTTTAATTTATTCATTCAGTTCCGCTACATAGATTTGGCCAGACTGTTGTGAGTATCCCAATTTACATGAATACATTTCGTGAGATGTACCTGAATATATTAATTTACACATTTTGGTTGGACATTGTAAGAAAATGAATTTTACCAAAAAGACGACAACGGTGACATTCCCAACACATGCAAAAATTACTTTGCTCCAAACTGAGAGAGAAACTACATTCAAATGTGTTTTCGCTGTAGCGACGATTTGCAGCCATTCAAAGCGCGCGCACGGCGCACCACTCCCAACTTTTTTTCAGATCTGGGAACAAAAGACAGACAGCTAATTGCAATGCTAATTGGGTAACAATCTGCATAAGGGATGCACTAATTGTAAGATCAACATGTCAAATTGAGCAGATACACTTAATTATATTATACCTATACGTTATTAATATCCGATCAACTTCATTCATTCAATTCCACCAAGATGGACTCGAATTATGAAGCGCTGCATCAATGCAATAAAATTAATTTCATGTGATCGCCGTCAATACAATGTTCGTTCTCAGTTTCATTCTAACGAAATTTGAATGTCACTTCCGGTTTGTCTTTCCCTTTCTCTGACAACTAGAATTGGTGGACCACTGACAATCAACGCCGTCATATATGAATAGCGAGAAAGCATTCACACTAGACACACTCACATATTGAAGGATCGAATTTTGCACCTGCGTAGCTGATAAATTAAGAAAACTTAACTAGTCGAACTTAACTAGTTGAAAATTTCAGTAAAATGCAAAGTTATGCAGACATTGTTGCAAAATACGAGTGGGTGCACGAAATTGAATAATGATGAAAATTCAGTCTGATTGAAATATATTCTTTGTATATTAATCAATCTATTATACATCCACTTTCTTTCATTTTACTAATTAAACTTAATGTAGCTTCCGGTTTAGATTTCCTTTCTCCGAAAACTCGAACTTTCTTTTCGTTGAACAAAGAAGCTATCTTGCTATAAATAGCCAGGAGAAATCTGAGCTCTGGGTATATTTCGGGTTTTGCTCTGCACCAGCAAACAAGGTCTCCTCTTGTAAACTGGCAAAATCCTACAAGTTTTTTTTTCTCTCTCAAAGATTTACAAAACTTTGTCTACTTCTGCACGACATCTTCACACTTTGTCAAATTTATCGGCGATCAGTATCAATCGATTAATGTATTCCCAAAAACGTAAGAACAATCACATAACTGTGAAATTTATACTTCATTAATGTAGTTTGAAAGCTCGGATTTAAAAATAAACGGTTTACTTACGAATTTTCATTTATTTCAGAACTCACAATCAGGCCTACTTGGACAGAAGTTGTTCGTAAGTAGCGGGAAGGAATCTGAAATCTTGTGTGTCAACCGTAAAAAAACAGAAGTTTTTACCAGAAGTTTGAAAACGGTATCTGGTTCTGCTCCTTGCCATATTCAATCTGTTGAAGATTACGTAACTCTCAGGTAAGATTCCAAACGCCAAGATAAAAATAAATGCATACCTACTTAAATTCATCCATTTGATAACTCGTTTAAAAACTTTTAATTGCGAATTTCGATTGTTAAAATTTCAGCTCCTACAACAAAGAGGACTTGCTATGGACGCCATCATGATGGACAAGGGGAGTCGACTGAATGAAGGCACCGATGCTGTGCGCGGTTAGTAAAGATTTAACATAATAATTTGCATTCATACTTATTTTTATGCATCATTATTTTATACAATTATTATTTTTTTATTTTGTTGCATTGATTAGCTCTACTACTGGATTCTTTACTGGATCTGGCCCTTTTCTTGGAAGAAGCCTCCACTCCGTTCCTGTCTTTCGTCGACTGCCATCAAATCCTTAAGGCTATCTTGATTTTTGCTCAAGAAACGCCAATCACCGCCGCAGGAAACCTGTTCAAGAGGGATCAGGTCACTGACGTGAGCATCTACAATCTCTGCTCAGCAGCTGAAACAATGAACCGGAACTGGCAGTGGATTTACCACTTGTTCTTACTGAACACCTCCAAAGAGTCACTCCACCAGCACCAGCAATTGGCATGGGTCAAGTCAAAGGCGGTGGACATGGGAAGGCTGATAACCACCATCTCATCGACGGATGAGGCTTATCAATCATCTTCCCCCAAAGGAGGTGGCAGCTACGCCAGTTTTGTCGTTGGATACTGGCTTTATAAGCTGTACGAAGCCCGTTATCCAGAAGTCCAGACTTGCGAATTTCCAGAATGCTTGAAGGCGGCTTACCAAGGATTCCTGGAGTGGAAAGGAGATGAATGGGACAAGGTGCGATTCACGTCATCCATGTTGAAGGATGCTTATGATTCGTTGTGCCGATCTCAGCAAATGGTCAAAACGGAAATTGACGATGATGAATCATCCTGGAACGGGCCTTGCGACTTCAACGTTTTGTCCAGTGTGGACCCGGATCAAGTTAATGAATTCTGCAAGGGGACTGGAACGAAGCAGTTGCGTTTCTACTTGAGCAGATCAGTCAATTGCACTCTGGAGGAGTTCAGGCGTCGTCGGTGGGACAGGGCTTCCAGCAAGCGAAAGGTGACCGCCGTGTCTCGTGAAGAGGTGCAAGACGAGCCATTAGAAGTCGTTCTGCCGTTCAAGAAGAGGTTCAGAGCAGTAGAGACTGAAGAAGCAAAGTTTCTGGACGGGAGGTCACCCGAGTTGGTTGATGTTCCTCGGAAGAGGAGTACGCTCCAGACAATGACTCTGGAATGCCAGGCTCAGTAATTTTATTTGGATTGTTTCGTTTTTTTTGTTTCTTAAAATGTACTCTTAATCGTTTCTTTGAATAATTATTTTTCACGCAAATGAAAAATGGCTAAAACTATTACTGGTTTTTTGTATCATTTCTTTAAAGACACATTAATTTTCTTTGATGCTATGAAATAAAAGTTTCATTTTTTGCATAAAAAAATTTGCGTTAATTTCGATTATCTGCAAACTTGTTGCAACAGGGCATTATGAGAAACAGGTTCGCAGGGATAGCATATTTTTCGTCTGCATTTTTACTAAAAAGGAAAATAAATCTCATCCTATTTGATTGCATAATATTTTTGAAATTCAAACTCAACCCTTCGCACATTTCATAAACCACCAAACCAATCTCTCCGAGAGAAAGCAGCAGCATGACAAAGTCGCAGTAAGAAAATACAAGTACCAAACCAGCTGCAGTGACTTGATCTTAAATCCTTGCAATGAGCTGGACTTGTGAACCCAATTTCCAAGATTTTTCGAATCCGAGAAAAAGAATGATGCCCATCGCGGTTCTTGGCGTTTCCATTCCAGGGACTCTTCCGATCCCGTACAATTTCCTTTCCTCAAAACGCCCTCTTTATTTGTGTGATACCGTTTGATAATCCTGTTCCATGTCCGCGCTTTCTCCAGTTTCCCATAAGTCCCAGACTCCACAAATCTGGACACAACTTTAACCGTAAATGGCGACAGAGCATGTCTCGGAATCATCCAGTACTTTTGTCTAGCCAACACTGGAGAATGCTCGTTGGAGACCAACCGGAAGTTCTGGTCATCATCTGTCAACTGCGACGTTATCATAAGCATAATGGTCTCAATTATGTCCATGTCTTCGGACAATGCCAAAACGGCAAAGTCAGAAGGAGCTCTCCAATTTTCAAACGCGTCCACATCCTCACCACGACTCACATTCAACGCATATCCCCAAGCGATCAAACCAACTTTGTCAACGGGATGCATCATTTTGTACACATGTTTCCTGAGAACATTTCTCAGTTCTGGAAATTCATAATTTTGAGGAAAATAAAATACCTGATACTTAATGTACGATATTGTTGGGATTAGTGCTCTCATGTTCATTAAATCAACCAGCGTCCCTGGAACATTTGGTGCTGGAGGCTTTGTTAAATTGGATACCATGTCAGACGAGTACAATTCCCTGAGCACAAAGTTTCCCAGTGTCCATAAAAGCAGCAGCGACATTAAAACTGATGAAGAACGCCCCTTTCTCTGTGGGAGTCCACCTTGAAGTACATCACCTAAAAGATACAGCCACCCATCCCGAAATCCTGCCACGCGAAGAATAATGACCAGTGAGAAAAAGGCAATCATTAAAGCGGCCCATGTGTAGCGATCCAGCGTTTCCACCATTGCTTCCGACGCGACATTCACCAAAAACTTGTCCGACCTCAGAAAAATTCTGTACACGTATCCCTTGCTGGCCAGCCCACCCGGAAATATCTCAAAGCGCAACGTTTGCTTGTTGCTACGTTTGGTATTGTTCTTGACGTGATCGTTATCAGCGTAGTTCTGGAAAAGGCCCAGAAAGTCTTTAGAGTTGAGAGAATGGTTGAAATTTTCACGCAGAAAGAACATGAGGCAGTGCAGATCCCACGAATCGGACTGCCTGTCTGGAGTGTAGCGCGGACGGAAATCATTGCATTGACGGAATCGCTCAAGACTTTCATTTCGGTTGAGTTGGTGGTCATTTTGGTCAAGGCCACCATGAAAGTTGGTGATGGCCAAGTGCCATAAGCTGGTTAACAAATAATGCTCGCCCGTTTCAAGAGGCAGTAGTATTTTAGCATTAATGCCCTTATAAGGGCCCGTAAGGGCCAGAAGGAATAGCTGAAACTCTTTTTCTGAAGGCGCTATAAGAATAATGGATGGAGGTATTTCCATGATAAACCTGTCCAAAACCATGCCGCCATTTGCTTTCACCTGCATTTCCATTCGTACGCCTCTTCCTAATTCTAATTTTTCATCCAGCATGAAAATCGTAATCTCTGGGATCCCAACCAGCCGCTGAAGATAAGCCATGAAATTGGCCATGTTGCACTGATACAGCACCGTGCTCGCGTCCCTTTGCTTTCGTTTTGAACGCGGTTTGAAGGCGGCGAATGGAGCGCCAACAACGAGATGGACTGATTTGGAGGTTCCCAGTCTGGAGTAAAATGATGTCGCAATATTAAAAGTGTTGTTGGAGGTTACGTTACAATTACTCTGTTGATTGTATACCGAGACTGAATAGAATGAAAGTTTCATGGGCGACTTGGAACTAACTTGTGGTGCGAATAAATTTGGAATTGAGTGTTTCAGAGGTGACTCGTCGTCAGTTGTGGTGTCCTTGGAAGTAAAAATCTGGAGGCTCTTATCTTCTAAATTGGATAGAAAGCTGGTCAAATTTAACGCGTTGCAGTGACATGGAATCATGTTCCACGTAAAAAATGTATGCATCATAAGAATTTTCTTGACAAATGACATTTTGAAGAAAACATTTAGGCTTGTGCTGCAAAAAAGACTACGAATGAAAATATTTAGGTTTCGATCAACAAACAACTTCCAATCTAATGGCACCTTCAAAAAGTTACAATATTCCATTGGATTTACTTTCTCTTACACACCATTCACAATTAATGTGTCTTTCTGCAATGCCCTTGGTCGTAAGTATGTACGAGTAACCAAAGCAATTAACACAAGTTTATGCGAAAATAACGACTATTTCTTTACTTTATTAAGGACTTATGTAATACCAATACCTCTGCAAACTGTGATGGTTTTAATATTAATACTACTTATTTGTACACTCACTAACTTTCCTTTATTTTTATCATTCAATGACTTACACGTTAATTAAATATCAACATGAACTGTATATTGAATTGAGTGAGCGTGATAGGATTGGATGTTCAACGGAAAACAATATAAAAATAACATAAACTACAGTTTACTTTGTGCAAACTTGCTAGAATGGGGCACTGTAAGATATAGGCACATAGGATGCGTTATCATAATATATTTTTCATTGCGCATTTTTATTAAAATTCAACAAAAATAACAAACATATTAACATCATATTACACATACTATTACATCTCTTCACTAATGGAATCATCATCATCAAAATAAGTAAGGCTCCTACGACTGGTGCAAGCCGCCCACCTGCAGTGATACTGCCCATCCGACGAGAGCACATACGACTTTCCCCACCAACAGCAATAATGCTTCACATGCATAAACCCGATAAAGAAGGCGCAGCTATAGTAGCATTTACAGTTTGAAGGATCCGGCCAACTGTTCCCAAGGTCAAAAAATGATCTACACTCTTTAGTGGGCTTTGACGGAGTACCCGTCGGGCCCGGAGGAGTCGGAGCCGGAGCACTCCCACAAGGTCCCGACACGCACTGTTTGTGGGGCACGTAGTAATTCTGATTGCTGGGGCATGTGTAAATTTCCACGCACCAGTCCGCTTGCGAGCAGCGTATGCACTTGAAGTACTGGTTGCAGTTGTAGGGATGAGGGAGCAGCTCTCCAACCTGGTTACAGGGAGGTTTGTAGTCTTGCGGACAAACTCCTTCGACACATGTTTTGGCCGTCTCGTCAAAAGTGAAGCCGCTTGGACATCCCTGCTTTTCGTAGCACCACTTCCTCCCTTTGGTGCAGGGGTAGCAGATGTAGAAGGATGAGCAGTCATTTGGCATTACGTGAGAGTCCTCTTCAAACTCACACTCCCAGTCGATCGGCAACTCTGGTCGGTTTTGGGGGCAACTGCCTACAAACGAGTTAAAGGAATTTTAAATTATTAGATTATCGTAACTACTTTAGAATAAACAGAAATGCTATATATTTACTTACCTTCGACGCATTTCTTTTTCTTGTCATCAAAGGTGCTCCCACTGAGGCACGTGTACAGTTCATAGCACCAGGTAGCATCCGGGCATTTGCTAAGGCACTTGTAGAACCTGGAGCAGTCAGTCGGATCCACGTTGAGCTCCCCATCCGCATTACAAGTCCATCCGGATGGCAGCAGATGTGGATGCTGCGGACAGCGTCCATGAACGCATCGTTTGTTGACGTCATCAAACGTCTGCCCACTAGGACACGTATGGGGCGTGTAGCACCACTTGTCCACATCAGGACACCTTATGCATTTGAAGTAGGATGAGCAGTCTGACGGATTAACATTGAATTCACCCTCCACTCCACAACTCCACGTGGGTGGCAGGATCTCTGGATACTGTCTACATCGGCCGTGAACGCACTCCTTGTTCGTATCGTCAAAGGTTTGCCCCGCTGGACAGCTTTCCACCCCATTGTAGCACCAAGGACCGTCTTCGCACGTAATGCAGGTGTAAAAACTGGTGCAGTCAGTCGGAATCACGTGCTTCTCTCCTTCCTTTTCGCATGTCCATCCGGGTGGAAGTTTCGGTGGAAGCTGGGGACAGCGTCCAGTCACACATTTTAGTCTTGTGTTGTCAAAAGTTTGACCGGAAGGACACCCGTGCTCTTCGTAGCACCACCCCCTTGGCTTGTTGCAACGGTGGCAGATGATGAATTTCTTGCAGTCATCCGGATGCACCTGAAGCTGCCCCTCCTGCGCACAAGACCATCCCTCCAATATCTCAGGCCTGTCCTGCGGACAACTCCCAGCCACACATTCCTTTTTAGTCTGGTCAAAAGTGTGACCAGGTTGACAGCTCTGAGCGTTCAGATAGCACCATCCGCGTGGCTTGCTACATTTTATGCACGCAAAGTATTTGGAGCAGTCGCCCGGAAATACGTTGACCTCTCCTTCGTGGTTGCATTTCCATTCATTCCCTGTGCCGACTTCTATTAATATTTGAGGACAAGGTCCACTCACGCATTTCATTGCAATATCGTCAAAATTGTTTCCGTTGGGGCACTGATGGTCAGTCCAACTGTAGTAGCTTCCGGTCCATACGCACGTGTAATAGCGTGAGCAGTCGTCAGGATGCACATGCATTTCCCCATCTTTAGTACACTTGAAATTATCTGGAATTGGAACGGGGTCCTGTGGACATCTCCCCACCACACACTTCTTGGTCTTGTCGTCAAACGTCTGACCTGTGGGGCAGTCGTGGGCCTCGTAGCACCATCCTCCGGGCTTGCTGCACTTGTCGCAAACGTAATACTTTGTACAGTCGCCCGGGAGCACGTTTTTCTCTCCCTGAGCATTACAGTGCCAGCCAGGACCATCAGGTACCTCCTTCTTATCCTGTGGACATTTTCCGGTCACGCACTCGCCCAAAATCTCGTCAAACGTTTGCCCCGACGGACAATACACTTCTTCGTAGCACCAACCCTTTGGCATGCTACACCGATAACACTGGTAAAATTTCCTGCAGTCATGGGGCACCACGTGAGTGTCACCGGGGCTTTCGCACATCCATCCGTCCCCATCCGGCAACTCCTTGTCTTCCTGAGGACATTTTATGTGCGTCACACATTTCTTCTGTCGGTCATCAAACCATTGACCACTTGGACAACTTTCAGACAAGTAGCACCACTGATGATTATCCGCAGGTGGACAGGCAACGCATTTGTAAAATTTGGAACAGTCAGTCGGATCCACGTTGAGCTCGCTGTCCTTGTCACACTTCCAGTTGTCCGGAAGCGGTTCGGGCCACTGAGGACATCTCCCCCGGACGCACTGCATCCGCTCATCATCAAAAGTTTCGCCATCCGGACACGTGTGTCTCGTGTAGCACCATCTTCTAGGTTTATCGCACGGAATGCAAACAAAGTAATCTGCGCAGTCCTCTGGAACCACATTCTTCTCACCCGCCACCTCACACTCCCAATTGATGGGCAGCTCGGGCAGATCCTGAGGACAAACCTGACTCACAACGCACTTCTTTAAACTGTCATCGAAAAATTTCCCCGGGGGGCATTGCGTCTCATCGTAGCACCATCCTCCCGGCTTGCTGCATTTCAGACATGTGTAGTACTTTGTACAGTCGCCCGGAAGCACGTTTTTCTCTCCCTGAACATTACAGTGCCAGCCAGCACCTTCAGGCAATTTTTTCTTATCCTGAGGACATTTTCCCGTCACGCACTCCCCCAAAATCTCGTCAAACGTTTGCCCCGACGGACAATACACGTCTTCGTAGCACCAACCCTTTGGCATGCTGCAGCGATAACATTGGTAAAATTTCCTGCAGTCATGGGGCACCACGTGAGCATCACCGGTACTTTCGCAAAGCCATCCATCCCCGTCGGGCAACTCCTTGTCCTCCTGGGGGCATTTTATATGCGTCACACATTTTTTCTGTCGATCATCAAACCATTGACCACTGGGACAGCTCTCAGGCAAGTAGCACCATTGATGATTATCCTCAGGTGGGCATGCAACGCATTTGTAAAATTTAGAGCAGTCAGTCGGATCCACGTTGAGCTCGCTGTCCTTGTCACACTTCCAGTTATCCGGAAGCAGTTGGGGCCACTGAGGACATCTCCCCCGAACGCACTGCATCGTCTCATCATCAAACGTTTCCCCTTCCGGACACGTATGCCTCGAATAGCACCACCTTCTCGGCTTATCGCACGGAATGCAAACAAAGTAATCTGTGCAGTCCTCTGGAACGACATTCTTATCACCCGCCATCTCACACTCCCAGTTGATGGGCAGCTCGTCCAGATCCTGAGGACAAACCTGACTGACAACGCATTTCTTTAAGCTGTCATCGAAAAATTTCCCCGGGGGGCATTGCGTCGCATCGTAGCACCAACCGCTGGGCTTGCTGCACTTCAGACAGGTGTAGTACTTGGTACAGTCGCTCGGATGAACGTTTTTCTCACCCTCCCTGTCGCAATTCCATCCCGGTCCTGACGGCAGCTCCTTAAGATCCTGCGGACACTTTGGTGCGGTCACGCACTGTTTCATGGTGTCATCAAAATACTGACCACCGGGACAATTCTGGAAGTTTTCACGACACTCGTTCGTCCCTAGCTTCTTGTCTTTGCATGTCACGCATTTGTAGTATTGATTGCAGTTCGTGGGATTAACGTGAAGGGCTCCGTCACCATCACAGCTCCAGCCGGGCGGCAGTGGGTACTGACAGACGCCAGGAATACAGCCTGGGAGCTTGGTTTTATTATTATACACTTCTCCTGCGGGACACTCATGCTCTTTATAACAAAAGTTTTGAGTGTCGTCACAGTTTTCATCATATTTTGTGCAAAAAAACCATTTTGAGCAATCCTCTGGATGCGGTATGCCGGAATTCGTTTTTTCGCACAAGCCATTGTCGTCAGGTTTTGGTTTGTTTTTGTCATTGGGACACTTGTTGGGTACGGCCTTGCGACAGCTTTTAGTGGATTCGTGAAAATAAATCTCACTCCCACCCTTACAAGTTACTTCTTCTATCGTGTAATATGACCCGGTCCAATGGCAAACGTAAAACATGTGGCAGTTTTCTGGATGCTGCGCCTTGTGAAAGTCCCTTGAACAGTTAAAGTGGGAAGGGGCCTTAGGATATGGTTCTAAGTCGGAGCACGGAATGTCCACACAACTTTCCGTTCGTTCGTTGAAACTTTGACCTGGATCGCAATGATAGGTATGTCTCTTATAGACAGCTGTGCCATTCGCGTATAACTCTATAAGCTGACACCAGTGATACGTCCCACTGGAAATGAATATGGCATGAATTTTAATTATTTTAAATTAAAGTTGTATTCAAGCGGTTATTAGAGATGTTACCATTTCTTGTAGTCTTTGAAAAAATTCTTTTCGTGCTCGCATCCCTTCGGGTCGATGTCCCCTTCTCTTAGGTCGATGTCATCATCAAAGTCCCCGTAACGGGCGTCGTATAGCGGGTAGCTCCAGTATTTTGCGATGGCGCTACTTCGGTGTCTCACGCGTCCATGGCGTCGCTTTGCTGAAATGATTGGCGTCAGACAAACAACAGCTAACAAGAGAGTTAGAACCTTTAAATGTTTTGGAAACATTTTTGTATGTTCCCGTTGGCATGGGAAATAACTTTTTCTTTCTTTCGGTGTCAGTATTTGCTCTTGTGTAGGTATGCAGATTTCTTTGCGATGAGAATTTGCAGGTTTAATATCGAATAATTAATCATGAATCTCATTAATTATGATTGGACGGGGCAGTTAATTAGGCTGTTAAAAATACGTAAGACTGCACGTAATGGTGTATGCAAATCTTTATTTCGCAACAAGGTCATACAGTAAAATGCTAATTGGGTTGCCGTATAATATGAACAGTAACTTTAACTATATGTTAAATGTATGACATAATATAATATTATATAATTATGATCTTGTTCTGATATTTTAATAGCGCATTTAAGCATTTCTCTTTAACGACAAGCTATATGAATAATCTTACTTTGTTCATCCACCCAAGGGGGCACACTGAGACGACGTACATGCTTCGAGTACGCAAGTTATATTCGTAGGGACCCCAAATTACTTAATTGTAGTGGCATAAAATGATATATGGCAGCTTGTCATTCTGAGTAGTAAACTCAGTAAACATTTTATGATTAACCATGTACCTGATTAAAATTTGAAAAGTTGTGTGATTTGTGAACGCACCTTTCACAAAAATCTGACGAAACGAAACGAACAATTATTTAAGTAGCATTGTCCGTTATCATCCAATCCAGACATATCATCATGTCATCTCACCACCGCATCCAACTTTGTCTATTTTTATTATTAATTCGTTAATCGTTAATTAAATATCAGCATGAACTGTATATTGGATTGGGTGGACTTGGGTGGATCAGGATTATTCAACGGAAAACAATATCAAACCAACATAAACTACAGTTTACTTTGCGTAAACTTGATGGAATGGGACGTAAGAAATACGTAGATAGGATGCGATATCATAGTATATTTTTTTCATTGTGTATTTTTATTAAAATTCAACAATAATAACAAACATAACATCATATTATATATACAACTCTTTATTAATAGTAATCATCATCATCAAAATAAGTAAGACTCCTACGATTGGTACAAGGCGCCCACCTGCAATGATACTCCCCATTCGACGATTGCACATACGACTTTCCCCACCAGCAGCAATAATGCTTCACATGCATAAACCCGATAAAGAAGGCGCAGCTATAGTAGCATTTACAGTTTGAAGGATCCGGCCAACTGTTCCCAATGTCAAAAAATGATCTACACTCTTTAGTGGGCTTTGACGGAGTACCCGTCGGGCCCGGCGGAGTCGGAGCCGGAGCACTCCCACAAGGTCCCGCCACGCACTGTTTGTGGGGCACGTAGTAATTCTGATTGCTGGGGCATGTGTAAATCTCCACGCACCAGTCCGCTTGCGAGCAGCGTATGCACTTGAAGTACTGGTTGCAGTTGTAGGGATGAGGGAGCAGCTCGCCAACCTGGTTACAGGGAGGTTTGTAGTCTTGCGGACATACTCCTTCGACACACGTTTTGGCCGTCTCGTCAAACGTGTAGCCGCTTGGACATCCCTGCTTTTCGTAGCACCACTTCCTTCCTTTGGTGCAGGGGTAGCAGATGTAGAAGGATGAGCAGTCATTCGGAATTACGTGAGAGTCCTCCTCAAACTCACACTGCCAGTCGATCGGCAACTCTGGTCGGTTTTGGGGGCAACTCCCTACAAAATGAATTTTAATTAGTAGAGCAACTTTAGGAAACTAATCGTTTATTAGTAATGCAATATGACTACTTACCTTCAACACATTTCTTTTTCTTGTTATCAAAGGTGCTCCCACTGAGGCACATGTACAGTTCATAGCACCACTCAGCATCCGGGCATTTGCTAAGGCACTTGTAGTACCTGGAGCAGTCGGTCGGATCCACGTTGAGCTCCCCGTCTATTTTGCACTTCCATCCGGTTGGCAGCGGAAGTGGATGCTGCGGACAGATTCCGGCCACACACTTTTTATTCCTCTGGTCAAAATTCTGCCCGTCAGGGCACGTACTGGGTGTGTAGCACCACCCGTCCATGTCCGGACACACCAAGCATTTAAAGTAAGAATTGCAATCTGAGGGATTGACATTGAGCTCCCCCTCCAATCCACAAGCCCATGACGGCGGAAGAATCTCTGGATACTGTCTACATCGGCCGTGAACGCACTCCTTGTTCGTATCGTCAAAGGTTTGCCCCGCTGGACAGCTTTCCACCCCATTGTAGCACCAAGGACCGTCTTCGCACGTAATGCAGGTGTAAAAACTGGTGCAGTCAGTCGGAATCACGTGCTTCTCTCCTTCCTTTTCGCATGTCCATCCGGGTGGAAGTTTCGGTGGAAGCTGGGGACAGCGTCCAGTCACACATTTTAGTCTTGTGTTGTCAAAAGTTTGACCGGAAGGACACCCGTGCTCTTCGTAGCACCACCCCTTTGGCTTGTTGCAACGGTGGCAGGTGATGTATTTCCTGCAGTCGTCCGGATGCACCTGTTCCCGCCCCTCCTGCGAACACGTCCACCCATCCAAAATCTCGGGTCGATCCTGAGGACAGATTCCAGCCACGCACTCCTTTTTAGTCTGGTCAAAGTTATGGCCTTCTGGACAGCTCTCCGAGTGCAGATAGCACCATCCGCGTGGTTTGCTGCACTTTACGCACGCAAAGTATTTGGAGCAGTCGCCCGGAAATACGTTGACCTCTCCGTCGTGGTTGCATTGCCATTCATTTCCCTCCCCCACCTCCGTCAGCAGTTGGGGACAGTCACCATTAACACAGGTTTTGGCGATATCGTCAAAGTTTTGTCCAGTCGGACACTGGTGTCCCGTCCAAGTGAAGTAGCTTCCGGTCCAGATGCAATAATAGTAGCGCGAGCAGTCGTCCGGATGAACATGCACTTCCCCATCTTTCGTACAGTTGAAGTTGTCGGGAATGGGCACCGGGTCCTGAGGACATCTCCCGACCACGCACTCCTTTCTTGTGTCGTCAAACGTTTCACCTGCGGGACAGCCGTGGGCCTCGTAGCACCAACCCCCAGGTTTGCTGCACTTTTCGCAAACGTAGTAGCTTGAGCAATTTCCAGGCAACACACTGACCTCACCCTCCAAGCTGCAATGCCAGCCAGGTCCACCAGGCACCTCCTTCTTATCCTGAGGACACTTTCCGATCACGCACTCGCCCAAAATCTCGTCCCACGTCTGCCCCGACGGACAAAACACGTCTTCGTAGCACCAACCCTTTGGCATGCTACACCGATAACACTGGTAAAATTTCCTGCAGTCATCGGGCACCACGTGAGTGTCGCCAACGCTATCGCACATCCATCCATCCCCATCCGGCAACTCCTTGTCCTCCTGGGGACACTTTATGTGCGTCACACATTTCTTCTGTCTGTCATCAAACCATTGACCACTTGGACAACTTTCTGGCAAGTAGCACCATGGATTCTTGTCCTGATCTGGACATGGAACGCACTTGTAGTATTTGCTGCAGTCAGTCGGATCCACATTAAGCTCGCTGTCCTTTTCACACTTCCAGTTGTCCGGAATTGGCTGGGGCCACTGAGGACATCTCCCTCGAACACACTCCATCTTCTCGTCATCAAAAGTGTGACCTTCGGGACAGGTGTGCCTGGTATAGCACCATCCTCTCGGCTTATTGCAGGGAATGCAGACAAAGTAATCTGTGCAGGCGTCCGGAACCACATTCTGCTCATTGACCACATCGCAGTTCCAGTCTATCGGCAGCTCCGTCAAGTTCTGTGGACAAACCTGACTGCCAATGCATTTCTTGTCGTCGTCATCGAAAAACATTCCATCTGGACACTTGACCGCATCGTAACACCAACCACTGGGCTTGCTGCATTTGATACAGGTGTAGTACTTGGTACAGTCCTTCGGATGAACGTTCGTCTCGCCGTCCCTTTCACAATGCCAGCCAGGCTCTGACGGCAACTCCTTGAGATCCTGCGGACATGTATTTGCCGTGACGCATTCTTTCTTCACGTCATCAAAATACTGACTCTCCGGACATGATATATAGTTTTCGCGACATTTGTCTGTCCCCAACGTTTTGTCTTTACATGTCACGCATTTGTAGTACTGTGTGCAATCGGTGGGATTAACGTGAAACTGCCCATCCCCATCACATTTCCAGCCTGGGGGCAGTGGATATTCGCAGATGCCAGGAACACAGTCTGGGTTCTTATAGTTTTTGTTAAATATTTTCCCGGGTTTGCATTTGTAAACTTCCGCACAGTAATGTGTTTCACCACATTTTTGACATGTATAATAAATTTGGCAATTATTCGGATCTTGCTCAGAGTGTAAACGTTTTTTGCAGATGCCCTTAGGCACGGGGTCAATTATGTCAAGCGTTTGAGGACACACCTTTACGTTATGACAAGTTCCAATACGCGCATCATAATATAATCCATGACAGTTATAAGTTGTAGAGGTGAAGTAAACTCCGGTCCAGTGGCAAACGTAGTACTTGTGGCAGTCGCCAGGAACCTGTCGCTTCTGTTTGTCCTTTACACAGGCATATAAAACTGGAGCTGGTTCCCACGGTTTAAGAGCTGAACATGGAACATCCACACACTTCCTGACATTTGCGTCAAAACTTTGACCTTCAAGGCACGAAAACGATTCTTTAAGCCACTCCCCACTATCCAGACGTTTGCACTGATAGTAAAAACCACTGAAAAAATAGATATCGATAATCATAAATTTGTACTGAAATTAAGGATTGTACTAAAAAATGTTCAATTGAGCCGTATTTTACCATTTTTCATAGTCTGGAAAAGGAAATTCCGTCTCGCATCCCAGGTCGTTCTTTCTACCCATTCTAAAATCAATGCCGTAATCGTAATCGGAGGGGTAGTCCGGCTGATACATAGATAATGGAAAAATGGTGTATTCTGCGACGCCACTATGATGTCCATGCTTCCGTTTTGCGGAAATTGTTGTCACGAAAATAACGATTAGTAGAGGGAGAACGTTTAAAAGTTTGAGAAACATTTTTTCGTTGCCCCGTTGACGTGGAAAGGGAGCTGCTGTATGGATTGTAACGTTTCAAAGTAAAGTTGGGCGTGTACACACTTTGTATGCGGTTATGCAAGAGAAATTATGTATGGGGTGGATTAATTGCTTGTGTCGTTATGTAATCATCAAACTAACGTATGAAATGGTTAACCTAATTAGGTAATTAATATTTGGGAGATGTGTTAAATGGGTACTTAGTTCGCATCTAATTAAGAAATTAGCAAGTTTATGATGTTTTCTTATCAGAAGTGTATTGATTTATGTAACATTAATACAAAGCAATTATTTTTACGTTTATGAATATTAGGTAAGTATTTTACCAACCAATTATGAATGAGCTGAAAATCAGTCTTCTGATTCATGAAGTAAAAATTCAATAGAAATTCAGGCGCTTGTTGAACATTATGCTTAAAGATCCGCTAATTTTGTGCATCATCTGCTAACGTGACACGTCTTCATTTTGCGCTTATCTTCTGCTGGTTGCTTATGAAACTCAGAGTGGTCATGTTATATAACCCATTATAGAAATGAACCTGCGTAAAATGACATGGTCCTCTCAGCTTTATGACCATACATAACATAATTACATATTATGAGAAACAAAATGATTGAGACTAATGTGTAATGGTTTGTTTTTTATATGCTTTTGACTTTTTATTGATTTGCTTACATAAGCAAATTAAAATGGACGGTAAAAATAGTAATTCAAAAGCAATTCCTTTTCTTTTTTGGGATTTTGTGGGCGAGTCGGAATCCAAAAGTTGTTGGGTTAAAAAGTTTAACCGTAGTAGGCATAGTAGAATTGTGGGTTGGCTGCTGGGGATGGAGCAGCGATTGGGAGGGCACGAGCAACGGGAAGTGGGGATGGTCCAGCGACAGCAACGGCCACAACCATTGCGACGAGGAGGAGGACAGCGAACTGGAAAGAATAATGAATAGGTTTCAAAGAAACAGAAATTAGTATAATTGTATGAAAATTTTCAGAATTAAGGTATATAATATTTAGTTTGGCAGCGACAAGCATAAACTTACCAACTTAGACATGTTGAGTTGAATGTACGTGGAAATCCACAAAAGTTTCAAAGTGGTTTGGAAGGAAAGATTGACAAATGACAACTGATGATACTCCTTTTCTATGAGCAGCTATTTATACTAACAGACTAGCATTTTTATTACCTACATGAGCAATACAAATTCTGTGGAACTAGAAGAAGTTAAGAAAAAAATCTGCTCATTTTCTGCAGCACGCTTCTCAGCGAGTGGAATGATTTCTTTCTTGCTTGCTGAGACTGACATGTCAATAAGTTGGACTTTATGTATGCAGGCATGGGATAAGTCTAGTAAAAAGGATAATAAAAATGAATTCAATCAAGGTCAATGGTGTGCTGACTGAAACAGCGGACAGTTTTATGATTGTCCATAATTTTATACGGATTGAAGTGTCGAATAGGGGCATGGGGGATTGTGAAACAGGTAAAAATGCTGAAAATTAGAGAACATGAAAGTTTTTTGTTTACGGATGTAACATAAATTTGTCCTCCAAACAAGGTGCTTTACTAGATCATGGTCAGTAGAAAAAGAAATGCTCAAAATTATAGTTTATACCTGTCCACTTTGATACCTTTCGTGGCTAGCCTTGCAACACTTTATCTTGAATTTTTCCTGGAATCGACATAGTCAACCTTTCTTTAAAATCTTAATTTATTTTTGAATTTGTCAATTTCAAGGATATGTTTTATCTATATGGGCATTTTCACATCCGTTCTGAGGCGATATATAAATTGGACAACATTTATGAATCCAACATCAGTTCCAAAGTTGCTTTCCAAACATAATCATTTCCAAATATTTCTTGTGGATTACCACACACCAACCCAAACATCAAAATGTCCAAGTTGGTAAGTCGCCACAAGACTAAAATCCGTTAAAAATTCCCGAGAAACAAAATATTTTAACTAATATGCTCATCTTGTCTGATTTCTTCGTATATAGTTCGCTGTCCTTCTCTTCGTCGCAATGGTGATTGCCGTTGCCACCGCCATCCCATCCCCAGCTGCTGACCCAGCACCACGCGCCCTTCCAATTGCAGCCCCAGCTGCCAATCCCCAATACTACTACTTTTACGGTTAAACATACCTCAATCGGCCAATCTTCCAAGGACCTCCCCCGTTAACGATTTATACCTCTGCATTGTATATGTGCTTTTATTGGACAATGACCAACATCTTTAGTTGTTCAAATGAATAAAATATTCTGAATTCATAGCACTTACATGATATTTTTCTTCAATGTTAACATTGATCTTCAATTGCATATTAATAGCCATTATTGTTGATCTAACAACAATTGAGAAACTTCAACTGATTCATATTCATGACATGACATAAGAGAACATTTCATAAAAGTCATTGCCAACTGAAATTCCGTTTTTCAACGCTGTGAGTTACATTACAAATATGTTCCCAATCGTATAAACTTTGAACTTTTGATTTTTGACCGTTTTAAAATTTAATTGCTCTTGAACCCTTATGTTGATGATGAGAACCCTTACTCATGCCAGTTTTCCTCATCAGTTCACATATCCACTTTTCTAAAAGATAGATACAATAGATAGACTTTGTGAATGATAACTATAGTACCTACATACATAATCAAATTATGACCAAGTACATTGTAGATAACCCAGATTACATGCATAAAGAATGCTGGAATTCCAGATTTTCTGAAAGTAGGAAACTATGCCAATTGGAAAATATGCCAACTGAGTTTCTCTGATTACTGTTTCAAAACTGCGGATAGATTGTGTACTTCATCATATAAAAAATCAGTTGATGTAAGATACATATATTAGGTTGCCCCAAAAGTCAATTCAGTTTCGTAAAAAATTATTTCTTGCAAAGAAAATATGTGAATTGCATTAGGAAAATTGAACGTACAATAAAAATGCAATATAAAGTATATGGAATAGTTTTTGTTGCCAATTAATGTTTTATTTATTCAAAGTATTTCATTAAAAATACTGAGCCAATTAAGCTTTGAATCAATTATTATTGCAACCGTTAAAGCTGCTGCTTGTACAATACTTTTCAACCGTAATAGTATCCGTAGACAAATTGTGGAACAGGGCTGGCAACTGGGTCAGCAGCTGGAACTGGAGAAGGGGCTGCGATTGGAGATGCAGCGGCAATGGCGATGACCATTGCGACGAGAGCAAGGAGGGCAAACTGTTTAAACGACAGAAAGAAAAACTTTTAGAATTCGTACTTGTATTTCAATTCTTTGGAAATAATTCCAAAAGGACTTTACTTACCAACTTGGACATTTTGGTTTGGTTTGAAATGTGGAAAACCACGAGTAAGTTTTTAAAGTTGATTGTTTGTTCAGAGGATACTGGGACTGATGTTTATTTCAGCCCGAACGATTGCTATTTATACCCATCCAATTTGACCGGACGTGAGTAGTATTCCAAATAGAAAATAATCATTTTTTGTCCTTGTGAAACATGTCAATTCGTAAGAAGTTTTACTGCAAATAAAATTGCATGCAGTACTGACCGACTGTTTTTGCATGCCTGCATATTGCACTGAAGAGAAGATTCTCAGAATTGTAACCTTATAGTTTATAAATATTAAATAATATTATGATTTTTTGTGGCAAAAATTGACCTTTTGTTCATCTTGCATAACCATAATTTCCAGCTGGCAATTTTTTATTGTGATCCGCAAAAAATGCTACCAAGTTATAAAGTGAATACTTTATCTATGAATATAAATATCTCCAGCAAAAAGTTGCTGACAATCATAAAATTATCTGGCTATGGTCATGTTATACACATAAAACGTGATTGTTTATTTACGCCGGTTACTTAACATCAAGTACCTGAATATTATGATTGCTTACAAAAAAACCTGACCAGCACCTCTGCACTCTAGGTACAGAGTACACTAGTACACTTTATTTGTCGAATAAAGTGTAGTTTTTATATAGTTGAATTTTTTGTTTCAGAAAGATGCAGATGTAATGTGATTATTTAGGTCACGGGAAACACTGCGGTTTTATTTTAATCATTGTATGACTGAAAAACGCATAACCAAATGAAATTAAAATCAATCAACACAAATCAGACATTCGTTTAAAAATTCAGTTATTAAGAAAGCATCTGCATGAGTCATTATTGTTGCAAGTTTCAAATGGATGGACGAATAAATTTATTTATCTTTAATTTTTTTTTGCAAAAAAAAGTACACAACTAACCTAACCTAAAACTCAAATGGAATAAGTTTTAAAGTAGTTGCCTAACCTAACTCTAACCCACGCTTTGAGTAGACAAAGGAGCAAGATTTTCTTATGGCCTGAAACCGAGACGGCTTGTCAGCTGCTTTTCTGCTCTTGTTGTGCTTGGCATGTGCAAAGAAAGCAGTTTTTTGTTGAACATTTTAAACTAAACTGTAATTAAACTTAAATAGTTGGTTAGTTTTAACGTTTATAAATCATGGCCTTTGACTTGAAGGTCATGACGGATGCTAATACCAGCCTCTGGGGAGGAGGGGAAGAAGGGAGCAGCACGCTGCCCCCAAAGTTGACCTGTCAAATTTGCAACACTCAAATCAACACTGACACGGAGTTAAAGCGAGAAACGCCAACTAACTTTTATTTCCTGGGATCTCAAGGAAGCATCCTTTTAAATGGACATTTAAGAACGTACTTTATTATGAGGAAGTTACTGAAATTGCCTGAGCAGCAGTTTTTTCACTTGATAAGGGATGGTGCTGGAGGAAGAGGGATGGAGGGAAGCTGGCCGTTTGTTACAGAGTTTTGTGGGAGGTGCGAGATTATCGTTAATGAAGCTGTTGACCTGCACGGGAAAATGGTGGAGTTGCAGCGACAAGTTGACCTGCTTGGGGAAAGGTTAAGTGGATTTTGGAAGGAGGCGCACAGTCCGATTGAATTGGAGTTTAATGCGATTGCTAGCGCAGGTAAGCATTACACTTTATTGGAATAATTATGTATCTTTCATTAAGGGTCTTCATGGTTTATTTGTATTCCTTATTGTTGGTTTTTCAGTTAAGAGCAACAGTCTCACTCCAGTTATCAAAGTGGACACGAAACCCAGCAGTAGACCCACAAGGACCGCTAGAAAATCAACTCGTCGAATTAATTATCACGTCGATGATAAGCAGAATCAAGATTCAGACTCTGACTACATGCCTAACGACTTTGAAGAAGACGTTTATGATGAAGACTTTATTTTTATGAGCAGCTAAGCAGAGCAAGCAGACTGTACTATTTTGTGCTCTTAATATTTTTTAATGAAATTAATTCATTTTTTGGTTTTAAAAGTCTTGTTATATCTCATTTTGTAGCTAGTTTTGCTACCTATTGTTTAGTGCTAGCTACATAGCTGGTTTTCAGTTTTTCAGTGTCGTTTAAAGATGTTTTTGAAAACGACTACCTGTAAACAAAACTAGATTTATAGCAACACCAAAACATGGGGATTTCAAACTTGCCGCATAACTAGATGCCGTCAATCCAGGCCACTGTGAGATCACTGCCATCATCGTTTCCTGTGCAATGAGCACAACCAAACTCATATCCGCTGAGACTAAGCGGTATAAAAGCATGGTCCTTTTCACGTAAGAAGAAATCTTTCTATTTTTTCCATCCTGGACTGATGACGGTTGTGTGAACAAATTAATCAACAAAATTGATTTACTGATTGATTTACAAAATCCAAACTGATGCCGAACATGACAACTTTCTACATATTATGAAATAATAAGATTTGAACTAAAGTCCTCTTTTTAAATTCGAAATATGGAGACATACAAATGGATCCCCTGCGGAAAATGCGGAGTAAACGGAATGATGCTGAGGTCACCAGGACAATTTGAAGGAAGAACGGTCTTTTTCAAATATCATTGGGTATGCATCACGTGCGGAGCAGCAGAAAAAATCATCGACGAAAGCAACTCCACAACTCCGGATACGGATAAGATCACTGACACGAATTTTAATCTTTCGTCTTTTCCTTTTCATGATCAGGATATTTCCAACAATGTTATTTCAGATTTTGACAGTGAAACTGAAATCAATCTCGAGATCCAGCTACCAAAAGGGAGAAAGTTTCTTCACCTCAATGCGAATGGAATCAAGTCAAAATTTGAAGAAATTCAACATTTGTTAATAAGCGTGCCAGATATATTAGTTTTAGCTATCTCGGAATCAAAATTAAATGCTGCCCGAGATCATTCGAATATTTGTAATATATCAGGGTATAATACATTACGACAAGACAGACAAAGTAATGGTGGTGGGATATTAATTTATGTAAACAATCATTTCGATTATCAGTTAGTTGACATCCCATTTGAAAAGCCATTAGGATTAGAGTGTGTTCTCTTCAAACTATCGGGGTCACATTTTAAATCAATGTACGTATGTTCATTATATTTACCGCCCGATAAAGTAAATTCTGGCTTACCTGACTTTTTACGTCAATTGTTCTGTTTTCTCAGATCTGAGGATTTAGATTTTATTTTGATGGGTGATGTCAATGTAAATTTATTAGAAAGCTCAGCGGAGAGAAAGCAAATTTTTAGTGCGTGTAAAGAATTTAACATAACTCAAGTTATCAATGTGCCAACTAGAGTCGCTATTAGAAATGCACATGATGGCAATTTTTATCAATCAGCGACATTGATAGACCACATTTACGTTTCAAATAAAGATAAGTTCCAAAATTCAGATGCTATTGCTTTCTCTAGCTCTGATCATTATCTTACGTATACTATATTCAAATTAGTAAAGAAACGTCTCCCACCTAAAGTCATAAACACGAGATGTTATAAACGTATTGATTTGGAAGAATTTAAAAATGACTTTAATAAAATAGATTGGAGCTTTTTAAGTAATAAGAACACACAACAACTTTCACCAATTTTCTTTGAGAAAGTAATAATGTCCCTTCTGGACAAACATGCTCCATTAAAAAAAAAATTAATTAGGAGTAGGAATGCTCCTTGGTTTACAAGTAAAATCGTTACCATGATAAAGGTTAGAGATGAATATAGGAAGAAATCATTAAAAAGTAGCAAATATGTGAAAAAATACAGAAAGGCAAAAACTAAGGTGCATAACATGATTAGGAAATCCAAACGAGACTATTTCAAGAGTCAGTTTGCTAAAATGAAATCTTCGGAAGATGTATGGGACACAATAAACTCCATGATTCATTATAGAGATAGAAACCTCACAAAGGTAACAAAATTAGTACATGAGAACGGTGGTGTTCTTGAAAGTGACAAGGAAATTTGTTCAAAATTTGCGAATGAGTTCATTGTGCCTAGTGCAATTAGTGAAGTAGATGACTGTTTTTCAGTTTTAGCAGAGTATACTGAAAAATTTAATGAACTGAACTCTAATCCCGAAGAAGTGAATGTTAGTGAACAGGAAATTGTTGAATCGATAGCATATGTAAAAAAGTGTAAGGACACGCCATCGTCTGTGTCAAAGTTAGTATATAAAAAATTTGCTAGTCTAATTGCTGTACCATTAAGAATACTGTTTTTGAACATTTTTATATCTGGAATTATTCCAGAACATTTTAAGTTAGTATATGCAATTCCACTTTATAAGGGGAAAGGTAAATATACCCAATCCTCATCTTATAGAGCTATTTTTAACTGTACTTTCATAGTGAAAATTTTCGAGAGATTATTATACTGTAAGCTTGTTAAGTGTGTGAGTGATTTGTTGGATCCCAACCAACACGGGTTCAGAGCAGGGCATTCATGTGAAACTGCAGTAGCGCTTTTAACGCAGCATCTTTATGAATTTTTAGATGAAAGGTCAGGGAAAGCAGTAGCTTTATTTATTGATTTTAGCAAAGCGTTTGATAGTGTGAATCAGAGCATATTGCTCAAAAAGCTTATGACGCAATATGATTACAAATTGCCTCCATTTTTACTCAAACTGCTAATAAATTATTTTAAAGATAGAAAATTTGTGCTAAAAAACGGTAGCTATGAATCTGATTGTTTTGCGATAAAATCTGGCGTTCCTGCTGGCTCAATTTTAGCTCCATTATGTTACACAATTTATGTTAATGATATAGTTAATGCCATTAATTTGCAATATTTACTGTATGCAGATGATCTTGTCATTTATGCTAAATGTAAAACATTTGATGAAGGTGTAGCTAAGTTATCGGATAGCTTAGTGAATTTGCTTAAATGGTGTGATCAGAACGGTCTGAAACTGAATGTAGCAAAAACCAAATGGATGGTTTTTTATAAGGCTAAGGATTACAGGTCTGCGCGAGAGTCAGTTAGTGACCTGGTGATAAATGGTGAGATTGTAGAAAGGGTTACATCATTTAAATACTTAGGGGTAGTTTTAGATAGCTGTCTATCTTTTGATGGTCATGAAAACCAGGTAGAAAAACGAATGGATGGGGCTCTGGCTAAACTTTATTCGATAAGGCGTTTGCTTAGTGAAAATATAATGAAAATGATGTTATCGGCCTATATTGTAAGCATTGTAGATTATGCCATTATTATTTGGGCGATAAAACCCATGAAGCTAAATATATTACAGAGGAAAGTGAACAGATTTCTGATAGCTTTTTTCCTCCCATCATTATACAAACGTCGTAGTAAGAAAAAGCGTAATTTAAAAATGGGTGATGTAGTAATAAATGATCTATTAAAAAAGATAAATTTACTCACATTTAGTGAACGTAGAACTCTCTCGGTACTAAAATTTGTTCTAAAAAAATATAAGTCAAAAATGTTTTCAACATATTTTTCGACCAGAGATGAAATTACTGAAGACAAGTTTGATTTTAGAATGATTGTTCCATCGCCGAATACTGAACTATATAAGCAGTCAATAAATTGGATAGGAACTAATTTATGGAACCAATATTGTAAACATTTTAAGCTTACTGATTGTAAAAAATGTCCATTTGACCAATTAACAGAAATATGTAATCACAAAATTTTAGAAGAAAGAGAGAATTTATATGTGTAGGTTTTTATTGTTAAATGATCACAACTTGGTTTTGGAGTATGGACCGGCCATGTTCAATTAATTATAGACGGTAGTTTGTAAATCCACTTATTGTTGTTATATTTTAATTGGTATTACTACATTGTGTTAGGGTTTAAAAGCAGTTCATGTAAGTACTGAACCTTCAAAACACTATAATAAAACCACTATCTATCTATCTATCTATCTATTTTGGAAAGTGTCACCCAAAGTGGCAAAGTAACGAAGAAACTTGCTACCACCTCCACCACTCCCACCGAAGAAGAATATTACAACGAAGCTTCCAGTGAATCTGAAGAGAATTCTGACGAACCTGAGGTGAACAATGATCATGAAACTGTGGTGGATAATGACCCCGTCCTGTCTGCCGTCGACCCTGCACTGATAAAAGCAAGAATCCCAAAAACTCTTGCCGGAGATGGGAATTCCTCTACCCAGTTGATACCCAAATTCCGATTCCAGTGCACGGAGTGCTCCATGATTTTCTCCAAACGAAGCTGCCTTCACGCCCACACAAAGAAGTCTCACGGATTCGAAGTGCTGTATCCTTGCCCCAGGTGTCCTCACTTGAAGTTCACTCGCAAGAAATTAAGGGAGCATCGGAGAAAGGTCCACGACAAGGAGACCACCTGCGACAAGTGTGGAAAGACGCTGTGCTCCAAGCGATCTCTCCTTCAGCACTTCCGGCTGGTGCACAAAATGAAGGTCACGTTCAACTGTTCCCTGTGCCCCAAAAAGTTTACAAAGAAGAGCCAACTAATTGAGCACAAGAAGGAGCACGTGGTGGACAGAACGGTGTTGCACAAGTTGCCTCAGCGGGAGCCTGAAAATGAGGAGGAGCAAATGTGGGCAGAAAATCCGTGTCAGTATTGTGGAAAGATTTTCCTCTCCGGAACCACATTCCTTAACCACTTGGTTGATATACACGCGCTGAAAATGGACAAAAATGACAGGAGTTTTGATAAGAAAGTCAAGTGCTACTTTTGCCACTTATCGTTTGTGCTGGAGCAGGCCCGTTGGGTTCATTGCAAAAAGGATCATCCAGAAATTCCGCTGGAGTTCCCATGTGAAAAGTGCACAGAAGAGGAGAAGGTCACGTTCCAAACTACTTCTGAACTGGAAAGCCATCTCCTGACTGTACATGAAATGGAAGATGACATGATTCACAAATGCATAAAGTGTGGATGGCCTTTTATCAGCGAGGAAACCTTGAATGATCACCGGGAGGCTCACATCAATCGAAAACCGGATCCCAATGACCCCAACTCGAAGCTGGCCACTTACTCTTATAAATGCTGGTTTTGCTGGGAAAAGTATCCAACAGAAGAGGCGCGCCAAAAGCACTTGGCTACCAACCGCCGCCATCAAAATACAAAAGTGGAGTTCCCCTGTGACCTGGAGTCCTGTGAATACCACACCCAACCTTTCCAAAATGTCGCCGAGCTAAACGTCCACCTGTCCAAGTGTCACGGAGGAGACGGAAAGGGAATTTATCAGTGTCCCGACTGCTCCTGGGGATTCCTTTCCAAGGAGCACCTCACCCTTCACACGCTAAACCACATCCACCGCAAGTCCTCCAATATGCAGTGCCCCGCGTGCGACCACATCTGTCGAAAACTGTCCATCCTCAAGAATCACTACAACAATGCTCACGGGCTCAACCTGGAAATACACAAGTGTCCCTACTGCCCCAGGCGATTTGCCAATACCCAATCCGTGTCCAAACACAAGTCAGCCGTCCACAAGGAAATGTTGTTCCAGGACCGTGCAGCGTCGTCAGGAATCCCTTGCGACCAGTGTGGACATATATTTAAGGACAGGTCAACGCTGCGACAGCATCTGAACCAACAGCACGTTCCCACAAAGTGTCCCGATTGTGACATTGAGTTTCCAAACAAAACCAGATGGCTCAGACATTGGCAAAAGGTTCATAAGGTTGTTGCTCAAGAAGAACAGCACCTGTGTCCAGAGTGTGGGAAGGTGTGTCCGGGAAAAACAGAGTTGTCGAGGCACATGAAAATCCACGGGGAGAAAAAGTTCCAGTGCCACATTTGCGAGTTCAAGTCGTACAACCACGGAGCTCTAAAGTTTCATCTTAAAAAGGTGCACGAGGAAAAGGCCAACAGGCCGCCACCTCCACCTCCCAAGTTCCCGTGTCCTCATTGCGAGAAGGGGTACACGAGGAAGGACTCGTTGGACGATCACATCCGGTGTGAGCACACGACGGACACCAAACGGATTTGGAGCTGTGACAAGTGTGGGAAGCGGTTTAAGAGACTGGGTTATCTGGAGCAGCACCATAGGGGCAAGAATTGTACCGAAAAATGGAGCTAATTATAGTAATTTATGTTTAATTGAGTTCATTGTGAGTTTTTTTAATGTTCGTTCGTTACATTATGTGAAGTCTTAATTTTTAGTTTAATAAAACACAAAGTGGATTTATTCATGTCTCTCAAAAGCTTCGTTATTTTGTCCCGTATTCTCTGCATCTTGGCCATCATCCTCGGTTTTCTCTTCGTTATCATCATTGCGTAACCAAAACTTGTCGGTTGGTTTGTAAATGTATGCCAAGAAAGTAAAGATGAGAACATCTACCATCATAATAGCTGCGAAGAGGAAGAACTCTTTCCACTAAATCAGAAATAGTGATTTAAACTACGAGTTAGCTAGAATCTTAATTAGTACGAATAATTATCATAAATATTATATTTACCTGCTCCCTAAACACCTTAGCCCTCGCTACGATTACAATAATCAAATTTCCCACTGTGACTGTCATCATCCAGGCGGATTGCATAACACTTTTCATACTCGGAGGTGCCTGGAATTATTTTAATTTAGTTAATTTTACCTGATAAATGATATAATTAACTATTGGCAAACTTCTGACCTCCGTATACGAAAAGTCCATGATCGTGATGGAGAACATAACTTCGCCCATGGCCATTATGAGGTACTGTGGTAAAAGCCTGGAACATGCAGAGAAAGTTTCCATAAAATCTTTCATGTAATTTTTTGATTCTGTGGAAAGTAGGCAATTTTTTACCAAAGCATGTGCATTGAGTTTGGCGATGTAATTTCATGGAATCCCACTGCATAATCCTCCTCGCCATCATTTTTAGTACGAACAACGGTGACAATGTAGCTTCCGCCCAGTTTCATTTCCAAATCAACGTCGAACGCCACTCCTTTGGGAGCTCCACTGTGAAACACGGACATGTGGTACTTGTCGGGTTGTAGCTCTTTAATTGCAGCGTTATCACTGCCATTCCCTCCTGGTATAAATTTGTAGGTACCCTTTTCACCATCCAGACTAAACGTTATATTCGTTACGTCCTGGAAGCCTATGTACATCACTCTGGAATGAAATAAATGCAAAGTATCTTGCTATCAGACTCCGGGATGAATTAAAAAGTTTTTTCCTAAATATAATATTAGTGAGGTAGAGGTACCTGAATTTGCCATCCCCGTTTTCAGATTTTGCCAAGTCATCAGGCACCTCACTTCTGGCAACATATGCCTCATTGGTTCCAAACTTTTTGAAAATTACAAAAGTTGTTGCCTAAATTGGAATACGGAAATGTCTAATTAATTAACAACTTACAAAAATTGAAATACTATTATTTGAAATCGTCATACAAGTATAATGGTAAATTATTGCATACATTTTCCGAGATCAAATTAAAAGTGTGTGAGTTGATCTTGTCAAAAGATACATTCCGACATCCTTCTCCTCTTGCCCTAATATCGAATTCGTAGTCTTTTGTTGCAATCGATTTGTAAAGAATCATCTCATTTGGCAAAATGTCATTGGAATCCAGCCCGTTTCCATTTACTCCTGTCACCGTCACGGTGCAGGGTAACGTGTTTACAATGTGAAGGCTTGACTCTCCTTTAGCTAATTCAACGGCATAGGTGGACTGTGCAATATGTAATTAGCTTAATACATAATCCAATAGGATAGCTCATATAATCATTCCAAACAGCAACATGAAAGCATTTCTTACGAGCAGGAAGAATTCAACGATTCCAGACACAACAAAGGAAAGTCCAGCAAACAGCAGTCCAAACGATAATCGCTGTAGGGGCTTTTTGAGAAGCCCACATTTTCCTAGCAGGGGATATATGACCCGGTCAAACACGGGGATTAGCAATAGAATCAAGATTGGATTTAAAACCTGCATCTGATCAGGTTTGATTCCAAAACCACCAAAAATGTTCCCATTCATCCTGTTTGCTTGGAATGTCCATCGGCTTCCCTAGATATTACAGCCAATATGCTGAATGGTTAATTGGTATATTTCTCATATAAAGCAAACTTAAATATCATTTAGTAAGCATGTTAGAGCATCTACCTGTTGTCCAAATAAAGCCCAGAACAATGGCAAAGGAATGTAAAGAAACAGGATTTTAAACACAACTTTAGCTTCGTCGAGAAATCTCTGTTCAAACTTGTCATCAGCGTAGTCCAGCCAATGCTCTCTTTTGCATCCAGCCTTGCTTTCCCTTCCTCTTCTGGAAAATGAGTGCTGCATAAAAACACATTTTTTATTTTCTAATAATTCTCGATTAACTACTAAGAACATGACATTTTCATTAGTTTCTTATAGTTGCTCATATACTTTAACAGCTTTCAAAACTTTGAGAACTACGTTCCCCTGAGGTTCCACTATTTTGTACGTGGGTCGTCCCAACAAGAACGCAACTGTCATCATTAAAAATATATTTTGCTTAATGGAAGGTCCATGTGGAAGACTGTGCAACTAAACTAAATATCTTAACTCCTTACCCAAAGCTATGACCATAAGAGCGGCAGGAACGCTGAATGCCAAGGGGTAACAGCTTTTGTCACCGAAACAGGCCACATCCTCTCTCAAAATGGGTGTGAATGTTTGTGCAATTAAGGAACCTGAAAGTCATTGAAGCATTAATGACAATAATTTCTTCATACTTGTGCATGTTTTCATGAAGACATTACTGACCGCTATTAATGGTGAAGTAGAAGACAGCAAAAAAGGAAGCAAGTTGAGCTTCCTGTCCAGGAATCTTAAATTGGTCTCCGCCGAACGCAGACCTGTAAGTAACACGAAGTTAAGGATCTTTTAATTGCCGTATAATATGCGTACCTATTTAGTATAACTGGCAATTAATTTTGTTCTTACACGCAAGGTTTTATTCCACCAGCTCCTATGAAAACCAACACAAGCCCAATCACACTAAATGTTCTGTTTGGGGTAAAGTGAGATTCATGATATTTTATTCTACCGAATTCCCTTTGTTGCCAATGGAGACGGAGACAGTATCCACGACGGTATAAATACATAGGTACATAACGTAACTTACTCTTTAGGTATATTAAGAAATGGTGTTGCGGCTAACGAAAGGACAACACTTCCACAACAGTATATAACCGAAAGGTAGAAAATTGTCCTAATTTTTGACAATATAAACATGAAATTCATGTCATGAATTATTAATAAGTATTATTAATAAGTAAATAGTCATATTCTCATCAACTCGTCATTTTAAAGTGAAATACCTGAATTTTCCTAAAACTGAATCCGCAAGAATCGCTCCGAAAAGTGGCATAAAGTAGCAAAACATGACCCACACGTGATAAATTACCTATACAGTGAGCATGAGAGTGAAAAATAATTACAACGAGCACGTGTGTTAATTTGCGCGATTATTCATACAAAGTTGTACTTATTTCATGTCATACAGGTCATAAAAAACTTACTGTTGAGAAATCCTCGTCCCATTTCAATGCATTTCTAAAGTACAACGTCATGACAACTGGAACATGTTACATAAAGAAACACTAATGTAGTATCATGTTATCATGTTAGTATCAAATAAACTCCCATAGCAATTAAATAACTGAGAAAATTAATGTGTATAGCCGACATACCCTTGATTCCATCAAAACAAAATCTTTCGCAAAACTCAAAGATTATGACGAAGAACACGGCTTTGGGATACGGAATTTTCTCCATCATGGTTTCAGTGTTTACTTTGAAGGTACTTTGTGCTAGAATTGGGCTTTTCCACACCAGTTTTGACTCAAGTATAACTTTACAAGAAGCAGTTTACGTTAATATGTCATTGTTGCTTAAGAGTGGGTATGAAGAAGCTTTTTTCCAGGTTCCAAAGGTTTGAACTTCTGACCTACCTGTTGAACTGGAGAAGACATAATGTGGTCCTCGGCTCCCATTATTATCCGAAATGGGGTATACGCGTCAGCAATGTCAAAATATAGCGGTATTTCCCAAGTCCGATTGTAAGCGGTAATAAGCATTTGTTATAATGACTTGGATCCTGTTGTTTCGGTTCTGCTTTGCATTTTCGTAGTTTGACGAGAAAGTAATATAAAACAATGATAAATGAAGGACCAATTTTTTGTCCAGCTGTTTCTTCAATTCAACATGCTCCAATAATATGTAGTAGTAGAGAATATCTAGAAAGATATTATTAGGAATATGAAGTATGAAATGCATCAATATTTTCAGCGTAAACTGTCATTCAGCTTACATCGTATAAGATTGTTGTAAGCCGAAAAGCTTTGTGTTGTCTCTTGCAGCAAAAACTTGTTTCTTGATATAATTTCTCAGTTGCTTACGCGTTTTATGACATTGACGTCCCATGATGCTCCTTTTGTCCATGACTTGGCATGCATGAGGAAGTAATGGGCTTAGGAACAAATTATATGCAAAAAGCGGATCACAAAGGTTTAACAGGCGAGCAAAATAAAGCTATGCACCTGAAATATGAACTGTTTATGGCAAGTATTGACCGACCAACATAAATAATTGAAATTTAAAAATTTAAAGGATATAATATATTAAACTGTAAATTGCAGTAAATAAATATGCACAATTTTACGGAACCTTAATGCACATATCTCTGGACAAGGAAAGAATACATCGGTTTAATGCTCATATTTTGGATAAATACTGTTAAGTGTTTTCCTGAAAAGTATTAATTGCCAGGAAAAATCGGCACTATTCTGAGAATTATTTGTAGCGATTTCATTAATGGCTGGGGCCGACCGAAGAACATTTTCCCATATTTAAATGGGGCGACTTGATACTTTCAAACAACAATGTAATTTCCACTATTTATCATAAGGTAAATAATGGTCATTCAAGTCGATTACAGAAACAGAATAACTTTGCCAGGAAAGTTACATAATAATGGTCTTAAACCCACTTTTGCAACAATTTTAATTGAATCTTACGAGTTATCGTGGAAAGAATTTCGCAAGACATTAACATACACGTCAGATACGCTGGAACATACTAACTTTTCAAGTTTCTTACCCTGAACGCCTCGAATAGCACAAAAACAGATGCAAAAACAACAACCAGTTATTTCGCCACCGCTCGGCTTTCCAACAACACCAATTCACACGCGATAACGTAGGCAAAGCAAAATCCCACATTCTTTCCCGCAAGCGTTCCTTGTCAAACAGTGGTTTCGCATAATATTTATGGTAATAAGGTACAACCGCAGTTTTTAATTACTCTCAGATACTTAAAACCAATAAAAAACTAGTTTCTTCACAAAGTAGCATGATCCGACTGCAAGGCTGTTATCCACACAAGAAATCATAAATGAATGGATAAATGGTAAATTGAATCATCTAATTCACATGCGCTTCCAACTAATTTTGCTAAAACTTTAAACTGCATACATGCGTGCCAATAGAGATTCACATAAAATTAAACCACTTAATTAAAATTAAACGATACCTGCTTTAATCGCGCGCACTACGCCAAACTGTACGCCAGTGTGCAATCGCTCGCGAATCAAACTGGTAAACGGAATATAAGCGTTATAATTTGTGTAAAAATTATTAAATTACCCGCCCCCATTTTTCCACAATGTCCCCCCTCCACGAACTAGTCTACGCGCTACTCGTCCAGCTCATCCGAGCGTACAAATTTGCAGAGTTCCAGGTCCTAAGGCTCCTGACCCCGCTCCTCATCCGAAAGTCAAAGCAAATAGCGGAGCGAATTGGGGTGGCGGTCCACTGCCCGGGCGACAAGCCATGGACGGAAGCAGACACAAAACGAGTCCTCTCGCGCTCCAAGTACGACACCATCTTCCACTTCACCGTCCACGATAACAACTTCTTTCCAAGAATAGCGAACAGTGGAAGTCTGGGTTTTGGGGAGACGTACATGGAGGGGCTGTGGGAGTTCAAGGACAAGGATGACACAGCTATAGCGCACGTCGTCAAAAGAGTGATGGAGAATGATTTGACGGATATTTACTGGAATTGGTGGAATAGGGGCCTTGAGTGGATTGAGTTGTGCGCTTTCAACCTGCAGCAAGGGACGCGTAGGGTTTTTCAGGTCGGGAAGGAGCACTACGACTTGGGTGAGCGATATAATCTTTCAGATGTTTTGAAGCAGCTTTAAATTTCAAGTAATTAATCTTGTGTGCATGTAATTCAAGGCAATGACATGTATGAGGCGATGCTGGACCCGTGGATGCAGTACACCTGCGGCTACTGGAAGAACGCAAAGAACCTGAACGAAGCACAGGTGAACAAAATGAGGCTAATCGCGGATAAGCTGAACCTGTCACCTGGAATGAAGGTGCTCGATATTGGATGTGGGTGGGGAATGCTGTGCAAGTTTCTCGCAGAGAACTACGGAGTCGAGTGTGTCGGGATCACAATATCAGAAGAGGGCGTCAAGTACGGAACGGAAGTGAATAAAGGCCTCCCTGTGCAGATACGACTATGCGACTACAGAGACGTGAAGGAGAAGGTATGGAGTAGAATTAATTTACTGCAGAGTTAATTTAAACTGAAAATGACTTTTCCCTGTGCAGTTTGACCGGATCGTGAGCGTTGGAATGTTCGAGCACGTAGGCTTCCAGAACTATCGCGAGTTCTTCGAGGTGGCGCACAGGTGCTTACACGACGACGGCATATTTCTGCTCCACACGATCGGGAGGAATCATTCGAATGTTCCCCGAAGCGAAAGATTCTACCACACTTACATCTTTCCCAACGGTAAGGGAAATTGCTTTAAAAATGGGTTCATATTTGCTCTTTGCTAAAATATGTGTTACATATACGTGGCAGGCAATGTCCCAAACCCAAGTGACCTGACCGCCGCAACGCAGGGCCTGTTCATCCTGGAAGACTGGCACAACTTTGGCCTGGACTACTCGAAAACGCTCGCCTCTTGGCACTCCAACTTTGTCAACATGTGGGGGAAACTGCAGCACGTTTACGGAGAAAAATTTAAACGCATGTGGACCTACTACCTCAACCACGCTACCGGCATGTTTATGGCGAGACGCCTTCACGTTTACCAGATGGTGCTCAGCAAAGACGGGCTCAAACAGGGATACAACGCTGCGAGATAGACGATGCTTTTGCGATATATTGCCAATAATTGATGGGATCATTATTGAATAAAATGCTCTTTATTGCAATTTTTAAATCATTATATATTTTAATTGGCTATTAGTGAATTTCAACACGAATAACCCCATTCCCAGTATTATCCCTTATGCTCTGCATTCCCCGATTCTGTGCATCCTGCGTGTCCTGACAGTGACCATTGTCCAGATTGTATTGCCAGCTCCACGCCCCACTGTATCCCTGATTATAAGCCCAGTTCCACAACTGCTCCACACTTTCACCCGCTGCGCAAGACTGAGAAAACTCTCCAATTACCACCGGCTTACTTAACGCATAGTCCCGAGCAGCAACTTTGAAAGGGCTGTGCTCATTCCACCTTCCCTCCCACGAGTACGTATGAATTTGGTAAAAGTCTATGGTTCCCTGAGACTCCCCTCCGGCACCCACGAGACACTGGTCCTTGTAAAAGTCGAAGGTGTCGTAAAAGGCGTCAGACTGGGGATGCTCCGACCAACTGCCGATAGTCACCAGGGCCTTGGGATCGTACCGCTTTACGGCGGCTGCTTGCCTGTTGATGAAGCTGAGCATGCGTTCCATGGGAATGTACGTGTTTGTCCAGCCAGCACCGTACTGACCCAGTTGACTTGTGTCGTAGCAGGGATTTTGGCTGGCTTCTATCAGAATGGAGCCTTCTGGCTCGTTCATGATTTCCCAGGCGGCTAGGGCTGGTTTAGACTTTAACGACTCGACCATTGGCTAAAATATTTAAATTAAAGGTCGACTAATTAGTATTAACTGAAAAGTGAATAGAGGTATTGCATGGAATGGAAAGTTACCCGAAGTGCGTTGTCAATGTAGGACTGTAGCTTGTTATCATCCCAGATCAAATTCTTGTAGCGGTCATTCCTGATCAGAGCACCGTTCCACAGGACTGGAATGACAAACACGTTGTTTTCCGCTGCCACGTCTAGAAATCTGGCAAGGTCAGGAATTAAAGTGGACTGGGCGTCTGGAGCGGTCACGTAACCGTCGTTGTTAAATTGTGGAGTGCTGTCTCCTTCAACATGAACCCAAATGCCTGAAAACAAGTGGAAATGAGAACAAGATAAGTCATACGACTTTTTTTTCGTTTTGGAGATTGTGAGGCTTTATTATCTGGGATATTCTTACGCAAAGTGTTTCCGCCAGCTTGTGCAATGTTCCTTATCCACTGCTCCAAGGTAGGCCCAGATCCAGCGTAGTTTCCATTCCCGAAATCAAAGCCATAGTTATTCCAAGCAATGTTGACGCCAGAAAGAAATACCTTGTCTGAGCCGTACAGTAAATCCTGTCCAGAAACTCGCAAATATTCCCCGTTTCCACGATTAGCTAGTAGCAATACCAGAAAAGATATCGCAACTGGAAAAAGGTGGATACTAGCAGTCTTACCCAGCTTCATGGTATAAAAATTTGGGTTACAATTTACTGCGAGGATTTTCGACGTGAGAAACTGTGAGCGACTGTAAAACTGACTATTGTATTTATATGAAAGCAGTTTGGTTGTTTCGATATTATCTGGAATATGATATGTCAATAAAAATGTCAGGTTAAAATTGATTGGTAGACATCCTATGCACAAGACAGTAAAAAAGTGCAATATAATTAAATATTCCGTATTCCGTAAGGTGTGAAAAACAAACCATCAATCGATCATCATCACATCACCCAGAAATGATCAAAACAAACTGTTGAATAACTTGACATTATAATCCAATTGAGAATTGACATCTGTCTGTCATGTCAAGCACGACGCAAAAGTTGTTTTTTTAAACAGTAAACGTACCCAATCGCATTATCTATTGTTTTAATGACCATAATGACAGTATTTTATCAAAACATGGAACTGCGAAGGTTCATGTGTTAAAGTCTAGAAAAATCGTGATTTCAATTTATTCGAATGGATGAATGGATAATGACATTAGCTTTTATTAATTAGCTACGTCCTTATAGGTAGTTATTTTATTTAAACTATCAGTCAGTAATACAATTTACAAAAGTGACAGTAGAGGGGCACCTCGAGACATTTGTAAAATCTTACAATGAGCTTCGTTATGAAATTGTTTTCCTCCACCCCACTCTTGTAGGACGCTGAATTTTTGGTCTGGAACAGCAACTGTGGTATCCCTCCCACTCTATGTCCTGCACCTCTTTGGAGGACAGTTTTCCGCTTGATGCCGCTTCAAGCTAAATTTACTAAGCTCTGTTCCACACTTGTCACATTTCACTCGAGTCGGCTTAATGTTCAGATGCTTACTTCGGTGGTGTGTCAAGACATGGCACTGGTGGGCGAACCTCTTCCCGCAAATCTCGCACTGGTGCTTTTTCGTGCCATCTGGATGAGCAGTTCGGCGATGATGGTACATGGCGACTCTGAAGGCAAATTTATCTGCACATATGGGACACTGGAATGACATCTCCTCCCTCTTCTTCTTAGCGTACTCCTCCACCTCCTCCGAGCTCATGGCGAGTGCCTCCTTGTGCATCGTACGCATATGTCTATCGAGAGCAATCGCGTTCCTTTGTGGAATTCCGCACACGCGACACTCCTCGGGTTCTTCAACATGGGCAAATTTTGTATGAAGCTCTAACTGATCTAGACTCTTCAAATCTGAAAAAAATAGAATTGTGTCGTCGGTTTAACAAGAATGTGTGTGATCAAACTTTAATTACGAAACTATACAATTTTTCCTGGTTTTACCTTTTCCACATTGCTCGCAAACGAAACTCTGAGAGCATCCTCCAGGATGATACATTTCCATGTGACGTTTTAAAGAGCAATTGTTGAGCACTGTTTTGCTGCACACCGAGCAAACCGGAAATGCTTTCGAGGGCTGCTCATTGTGACTTAGCAGCTTATGAAGCTGCAGCCATCTGGTCGACTTGAAAGTTTTGCTGCAAAATTCACAAACCGTATCCACCAATCCCTTTCCTACCGCCAGATCGATCTTAAATCCATGCTGGGTAAAAAAAGTAGAAAAAATTAAAATGAAGTTAGAAGTTATATATGGGCGATTAAAATCGTAATTTTACAAATTCGTTACCTCGTTGGCCATATGGCTGGCATAGGCCGTAAAATCCTGGAAAGACTCCTGACACTCGGAACAGGTTGGTGTACGAGCCCTTCTCTGATGTTTGATAATATGAGTGTCGAAAGTCCGTTGGCATTGAGTCGAGAATTTGCAAATTTTGCAAATCTTGAGTGCTCCCCCGTGATGGGACTTCAAGTGATTTCGGAGTAACTGTGCCTTGGAGTATGCGCACTTGCACTGATCACACCGCCAGGGTCTCTCAATCTCGAGATGGGCACGGTGGATGTGGGCAATTGCGTAAAACTTGGTTGGCCGGAAGCCAATGTTGCAGGAGGGGGAGGGACACGGAAATGCGGTGCTAAGAGCACTGCTGTTTTCTTCCGTGCTATCCACGCCCTTTGCAAATTTCGACATTATCGCTCTTTCCTGTGCACTGTATTCTGGATACTCTACGAGGCTCATGTCCAGGTACACAGGACATTTTGCATTAAATGATTTCATTGCTTCCTTAAATGCGGACTGACCAGCCTTCTTCTTTTTAGTATTACCACCAGCTTTACTACTTTTCTCATAATCTGAATCGTCTTCCTCGTCGTTAGAAACATCTGGATCCGATTCCTCGTCGCCGTTCTTAAAGTCTTCATCCCCATCATCCTCGTCACCCGATACATCCGAATCATCGTCATCATCACTGGATAACGAAGAGTCTGAGAAGCCTTCCTCGTCACCAGATAAGGTTGGATGGCCTCCCTCGTTGGGGACCACCGAAAAGTATTGTTCTTCTTCATCTTCCTCATCATCAAAGTCGTCATCCTCACCGGAAGCCAATTGATCCTCCAAATCTGATGAAAGCGAATCCGGTGTAGGTTTAGGATTCGTGTCACCTGCGTCAGTAAAAATTTAAAGATGAGCTCTATATCTTTAAAAAAATAAGTTTATATTTCACTTTACTATACAAACTACACAAGCAGCGTACTTACAGTTTAATGTGGTATCAATTTCTCCTCGCACTCTGCGCCTAAAGTCCAACCGAATCCGGGAATCCCTTGTCAGTTCATTCCTCGGAAGAATTCCGTCCTCTTTTGTCTTCCCCACAGATCCAGGTTTTGAGGACGCCACTATCCTCTCCAGTTTGCTCACAACCTTCTCAAACCTTTTCTCGTACATCTGCACCTTCCTCTTCCTGAACACCAGAATCCCAATGTCAACAAGGTCACTGCACTTGCCGCAAATTTGAAACCATTCCGAAGGATTCCCCAACGTCCTCATAACTTGTAACGTGCTCTCATCTTGTAGCGGATGCTTGAAAATTTGCTGCAGCAAGAAAACCACTCGTAATTGCGGGAGTAGATCAGCTTCCTCATTTTCACTGTTCAACTTTAACTTTCGACCTGAGTGAGGGTCACGACTTTTCGAACTGCCAAATCCTGCATCCGGTGACGGTGCCGGGGAGTTGCACAGGATGCACAAATCCGCTTCCTCCACTTCCGTTGTCATTTTAAAAATAGATTCCAACAAATTCAATTGTCGAGATAACTTGGAACACTTTCCTCCATGCTCAGCAGTAGAACATTAAGTTAGACTGCATTTATCTCACCAACATTTCACGACAAACAACAACAATCTCTGAGGCATGAATGCCGCTCAGCTGGCCATACATACAAACAAGCTATAGGACTTTGCTTGCACTGACTGCACACACACACGTTTATGTAAAACATGCTTCCATGAAACATCATGCATTTCTTCTCATATAAAGCTCTTTCAGAATGAAATTTCCTATGAAATTGCAAATTGACATTTACAGTTAAAGATTGTTGTTAAAAATTTCAAGTTCAAAAAAGCTGACAAGGTTCTTGGGTATTTCCAATGCAATGCAAGAGATGACTCATATAAAAGCGTCGTTAATCGTTAATATGTATCTCCATAAATAAAATGTGGAACCGCTGTTAAATTTTAGTATAATGCATTTATTTATATTATTTAGTACAACAGTTTATTTTTATTCGAGTGAAAAGGAACGTATTTACAGCGTAACGGTTATTATAATATGCGTAAAATTAATTAGCAAAGTCATTATAAAAATATCGGTAAAAAACGTCACAAATATTATTTGAAAGGGGCAACATGAGAAATGTCCAAAACGGGAGTTCCAGCTGCGTCATTGCCTTGAAAAGATACGGTAGAGACAACTGGAGGTTGAAACCACTCTTTGTACTCCATTTCCAGCGAAGGGCCTGGCTCTTGTCGATTCTCCATGCCCTTCTCCACTTGTGCATTGTTGATCTTCATTTTTGGAATAGGTGGCGACCCCGCTTGATCCTTCTGCTTCCTTACCGGACAGTGCAGATTTCGATGCTGCCACAAGTTATCTTTTGGAAACGTTTTCCCACAGTCCTCGCAAGATGCTTTCAATTTCATGTGATCATTTTCGTAATGTCGCTTCACACTGCTCTGCCGAGAGAAGCCCTTTCCACACACGTCGCATTTGAACTTGTTCGTGACTTCGTCGTGACTACTTCGGTAGTGATGATAGAGCTGGACTCTGAACGCAAATTTCTCCGTACAAAGGCTGCAGTGGAATGGCATCTCCTCCCTCTTCTTCTTGGCGTATTCCTGTAGTTCCTCCGGAGACATTCCAAGAGCTTCCTTGTGATTTCTAGACATGTGTTTACTCAGAATGAGTGCATTTCTTTGCGCCATTCCGCACAGGGGACAAGGTTGAGGATCCTCAACATGTACGAATGCTGTATGGCTATTTAACAAATCCAAATTCTTGAAATCTGAAAATAAAAGGCATTGTATCGACCATTTAATGTTTAATTTTGAGAAACAATTATTAATTACAGCAGTAATGTTTTTTGACATAATAAATATTTCTTATACCTTTTCCACAATGCTCGCAAAAGAACGCCGACGAGCCTTGTGCATTATGATGATAATTCATATGATTCCTTAAAGTGCATTCACTGAGAAATAGTTTGTTGCACTCAGAACACTCTGGAAATTTTTTGGAGGCCGATTCATTGTGCCGCAGCACCTTATGAAACTCCAATTTGCGTGGGCTCCTGCATATTTTGCTGCAAAATTCGCAAACTATTTGCCTCGGAGGTTTCTGGACGGACCGGTACTCGAATCCATGCTGCGTACAAATGACAAGAAAGAAAAATTCAACCAAGGCTTTACTAATGTCAAATTAAATTATTTAAAAAAAATTCATAATACCATTTCACCACACACACCTCTTTGACCATATGACTCTTAAATTTTTGAAAAGAGTCCAGAGAAAGGTTGCATTCGGGGCACGTAGGATTGTCGACCTTCCGTTGATGGCTTATGACATGATTGTCCATACACTGTTTGCTCCGACACGAGTAGTCACAAATTTTGCATACTTTCAGCGTTCCTTCTTCATGACAAACAAGGTGTCGTTGGAGAACTCGTGTGGTGGCAGCCGTAAATTTGCAATGATTGCACTTCCAAGGTCTCGCTATCCCGAAATGAAAACGATGAACGTGGGCAATCGCTTGGAATCTGTGGCTGAATGATCTTTTGCAGGATGGACAGGGAAACCCACCCTTTTTGATTTGTCCATCCTCCAGTTTTACTGCGACCTTTGCCTCCTTCAGTAATTTCGGTATTTTCGCTGTGTCTTCTTGACTTTGTGCGGGATACTTGATGAGACTCATGTCCAGGTACTGGTCGCACTTGTCCAGGAATAATTTAAATTCTGCCTTCATCTTTGAAGACGGGTCCGAGTTATCCCTCTTCGTTTTAGATGAAACGGAAGAAGGTTGGACTTCCTTATCTTCAATGTCTTCTTCGTCATCGTCAGAAGGTACAAAGTTTGGATCGTCTTCGTCTGGATCCGCAGAGGTTTCCTCCACATCATCTTTTTCCATTTTGGATACTGTCGATGGAGACTCTTTTACACGTTTCAGTAGCTTTTTGCCCTTTTTTGTGGCGCCCCGTTTCCTCCTCGATCGATTGGCAGTGTGTTCTTCGTCTTCTTCACCGGATGAGTCCTCTTTATACAGGCGACCAACACGCTTCTTCCGCGTTCTTGTCCGAATCCATTTTTTAGATTCCTTCTTTTTTGTCTGTTGTCGCAAACGTGGACGATTGGACAGTGCTAACTTAGACTTTTTCCCTTTGCCAGTTTTGCCACGAAGCGGCTTCTTCACCTTTTGCTGATAAGTAGACTGAATGGGGGACCTACTTTCGTTATCCAAGGGATGAGTATAAGCGGAATTCGGTGACGGAATGTCATCATCAAAGCCGTCGTCGCAAGGTCCCCAATGATCCTCCACGTATGGCACTGGGTCCGGATTCGGCTCGGATTTAATCTCGCCTGCAATTCAAACAAATAATAATAACTGTTTACTTTACGAAGGGCACTAAATTGAATGCGTTTTGTATTATTCAGGAATGATAGTTTTGATAGTCATCAACTTGCAGTTAAATATTCCCTTGATTCCTCCTCGTAATTTACTCCTCAAGTCAAAACGAATCCTGGAAGTTTCTGTAAGCTCATCCGTCGTCATCACAGTTCCTTCAGATTTTGATGACGCAACCTTCCACTTAATTTTCGTCTGAATCTCCGAATACTGTGCCTCCACCATCTTCAGCTTCCTGAACACGTCCAGTCCATGGTCAACGAGATCACTGCATCCGTTACAAATTTGAAGCCAACCCGAAGGATCGCCCAACGCCCTCATAACTTTAAACATGCTTTCATCGTGCAAGTGATGCTTAAAAATTTGCTGGAGCAAGAAAACCACGCGTAATTGTGGGAGTAGGTCAGCCCCACCACTTTCACTAAAAGGTTCCGACACATTAGCACTGTTAATATTAAGCGATTTTAAATTCTTATTTGACTGAGGGTCACGTTTTCTCGAGCAGTTAAATCCTGTAGCTGGTGATGATGGCGGCAAGTTGCACAGGATGCACAGATCTATTTCCTCAAATTCAGTCATTTTCAATATTTATTGGCATGAGCTGTACTTGGACTAGTTGTCCCTCTTAAACTAAATCACTGGAATGGAATAGTTAACAGTTAATTAACGAAGAACTAACAACCAACAAAAAATGATATATTCGCTCATGTTGACAATTTGACAACGTGCTTTTACGAGACTCTCTGACTTCTGCTCAGCTGATGAGATCCATAGAGAAAGAAAGAAGTTTGCTGGTTGCATCTTGCATATAACAAGTTACGTTACTCGTGCTCGACGTGAACAACTGAACGGAATTTTTACATAATCTCAAGTAGGTATGTATGCATGTATGCGGTTGTATCAAAATTTGTAATTAAAACTCGTTCTTTTAATATACATTTTAAGACGCTTCTTGTTCTCATTTTGCTTTATTTGGATTGAACAGTTTATTCGAATTCGAATGAAAAGAGGTATTTACAGCGTAATGGTTATTAGTCCTTCTAAATTTAATTAGCTGCGTCATTACACATTACAAAAACGTAAGTAAGAAATGTAAAAAATATTATTCCTATGAGGCAACGTGAGAAACATCCAAAACGTGGGTTCCTGCAGTGCCACTAACTTCATATGATTCGCTTGAGACAACTGGAGGTTGGAACCAATCCTTGTACTCCATTTCCAGCGAAGGACCTGGCTCCTGTCCGTCTTCCGGCCGCTTCTCCACCTGCTCATCGCACTTTGATTCTGGAACTGGCTCAAGTCCTTGTTCCTTTTGTTTCTTCGCAGGGCAAAAATTACGCCGATGCTGCCATAAACTGTCTTTTGGAAACTCTTTCCCACAGTCCTCGCAAGGTACTTTCATCTTCATGTGATGAGCTTCGTGGTGCCGCTTGACGCTGCTCTGTCGTGAAAATCCCTTTCCACACACGTCGCACTTAAACTTGTTGGTAATCTCATCGTGATTCTTTCGGTAATGGTAATATAGAAGGACGCTGAACGCAAATTTCTCTGGACAAAGAGGACACTGGAATGCCATCTCCTCCTTTTTCTTCTTCCCATACTCCTCCAGTTCCTCCTGAGACATTCCAACAGCTTCCTTGTGGTTTCTTGACATGTGTTTACGCAGATCGATCCCGTTTCTTTGTTCCATTCCGCAAAGGCGACAAGGGCGAGGTTCCTCAACATGCCAAAATGCTTTGTGGTTATTTTGTAGTTCCAGATTCCTGAAACCTTGAAATAAAACAATTGACCAAAGCTTAAATATTTGCATACGTACTGAAGGCATTAATATTTTTTAGAAAACTAATTAGTGTCTTACCTTTTCCACAATGCTCACAAAAGAATGCAGGAGAGCTATCTCCAAGATGACGTTTATTCATGTGATCTCTTAAATGGGTCTCGTTCAGAAACAGTTTGTTGCATTCCGAGCACGGTGGAAATTTAATGGAAGTGGGCTCATTGTGACGCTGCAGCTTATGAAACTCCAGTTCTCGTGGCGTGTAGACCATCTTGCTACAAAATTCGCACACATATTTTTTGTTGTTCTGATTCGCCAGAGTGTACTCAAATTCATGCTGTAAATAAAACAAATGAAACAATATAATATGATTAGGAATTAGTTTCTTCTAAGTAGAGAAAAAATTCAAAACCATTACACCGCACCTCATTGATCATATGCCTTGCATATTTCGTGAAATGCTCGAAAGACACTTTGCATTCGGAACATGCAGGATAGGGGACCCTCTTTTGATGATTGATGACATGAGTATCAAAACGCCATTTGGATCGACACGAGTAGTTGCAAGTTGTGCATACTTTCAGAGTTCCTTTCTGATGACAAAGAAGATGACGTCGGAGAACTCGCGTGGTGGCCCCCGTAAATGTGCACTGATTACACCGCCAAGGTCTCTCTATCCCAAAATGAAAACGATGAATGTGAGCAATCGCATGGAATCTGCTGTTGAATGTCTTTTTACAGGATGGACAGGGATGCGCACCGAATTGGAATTTTCCTTCTTCGTAGAATTTCACTTTTGAACTCGCCTCCTTCAGCAATTTCGGTATTTTCGCCTTGTCTTCCTCAGTTTGTGGGGGATACTGAACGAGACTCATGTCAAGGCACTCGGAAATGATCTCCATGAACAAGTTTATTTCAAGCTGATTTGAACTCTCCGTCCTCTTCCTTCCGGTGGAAGGGCGGTAGCCCTTGTCTTCATCGTCGTAAGACAACGGGAAGGTTGGATCGTTTCTATCCTCTTCCCCCTTCTGTTCAAGTGAAGTAGTAGGTGTGATCTCTTTCTCATCTGTCGCTGACTTCTTAGTTTTTCTATCTTTTCTGACGCGTCCGGAGGGCCTTTTTCTAGGTCGATTGGTCACACCTTCATCCTTAGTGCGAGTGACGTTAATGCAATAATTGTCGTCGTCACTGTCGCTTTTTTGTGGGAAATCTAGCTGGGGTTGTTTGATCCCCTCCTGGTCAGCGTGTTTGGTCCTTTTTTTAGAAGAAAAGGAAGTGGGGCGGTAGTCTTTGTCGGCGTCGTCATCAAGAAACGGAAAATCTATATCGTCATCATCCTCTTCTTCCTCAAACGATGAAGGTGCAATCTCTTTCACATCACGTGGCTTCCTAACTCGGAAACTTCGACGAGTCTGGTTAATGTTCTCTTTCACCTCCTTTTTTGGCCGACCTCGTGTCACTTCTGTTTCCTGAGCATTGGATATATTTGGCACCAACTTTGCCTTTATTCCTCCAAATAGTTCCGCATGAAAGGAGGAACTTGATTCATCTCCAGAAAAGTGATCCTCACAAGGACCCCAATGATCCTCCAGGTCTGAAACGGGGACCTGTGGAACCGGTTCGGATTTAATTTCACCTGCCATTCAAGACAAAAAAGATAGATAATGAAGGAATATTTAGTTGATACATGAAAGCTTTTGCTGCTAATCATTTAGGCTTACAATTCATTTCAGCTTCGATTCTGCATCGTAATTTGCTCCTAAAATCTAACCGGATCCTTGAGTTCCCTGCCAGCTCATTCATCCCCAGCATTCCTTCATTATCCACAGATCCAGCCTTCGAAAGAGAAACCTTCCTCTCCAGTTTCCTCCTAATTGCCAGATACTTCGCCTCGGCCATCTTCAACTTCCTGAACACGTCCATCCCATGGTCAACGAGATCACTGCATCCGGTGCAAATTTGAAACCATCCCGAAGGATCTCCCAACTTCCTCATAACTTTAAACATACTTTCATCGTGCAAGGGATGCTTGAAAATTTGCTGGAGCAAGAAAACCACTCGTAATTGAGGTAATAGGTCAGCTCCATCATTTCCATTAAATGATGATGATTCACTAGCACCACTAAACAACTTCCGGTTCGAATAGTGGTCCCGTCTTTTCGAACTATCAACTCTGGTACCGGGTAATTGTGGTGGTGAATTGCACAAGATGCACAGATCTGTTTCCTCAATTTCCGTCATTTTTCAATACATTTATTTACTGGGATGAGTTAGAGCATAGTTCCATTGTGAAACTAAATCACTTGAACAGTTAATAACGAAATTAACAAAACTAACAAAAACCACACCAAAATGACTTTGTTTTGTTCCTTCATGGACAGATCTGCGAGAATATCTGGAATCTGCTCAGCTGATGAGCAATATAAGCCATGATCCATGAAGGTGAAGAAGTGTTTGCTGAACGAGTTTACGCTACTCACGCTCGCAGGTATTTCTCCCCTCTCACATTCTTCATGAAAAAACATTTTATATTCGAATGAGTGAAAAGAAAAGGATCAAATACATTTTATGTAGAACGTAAAACGGTTTTTATTAAAATTAATAATCATTATCATTACAAAAACGTCAATAAGAAACGTAAAAAATATTATTCCAAAGGGGTAACATGAGACAAATCCAACTCCACTTCCGGCGAATGAGAATCCTCCCGTTCCTTGTCCGCTACTTGAAACTTTGTTTCTGGAACTGGAGGTACCCCGTCTAACTCCTGCTCATGCTGCTTCTTCACGGAACACCACCAACGTCGATGCTGTAACAAGCTCTCTTTTGTAAGCGCCTTTCCACAGTCCTCGCAAGTAAACCTCACCTCCATGTGATTTGTCTCGTGGTGTCGTTTGAGACTAGGCTTCCGAGAGAATCCCTTTCCGCACAAGCCGCATTTGAACTTTTCTGTGACCTCCTCGTGATCATTTCGGCGGTGGTGGTACAGGAGCACATTGAAAGCAAATTTCTCTGGGCAAAGGGTACAATGGAATGCCATCTCCTCATGTTTCTTCTTCGCGTACTCCTCCATTTCCTCTAAAGACATTTGGAGGGTCTCCTTGTGATTTTTAACCATGTGTTTACGTAGGAGAAGCGGATTTCTTAGCTCCATTCTGCACAGGCGACAAGATTCAGGTTCCTCAACGTGCCAGAATGCTCTGTGGTCGTTTAGCAGAGTTAGATTCTTGAAATCTGGAATAAAATAAATTGTTCCGTGTTTTATCTTATTTTAAAAAACAAACGGAGCAGCAGTTTTTTAAATACTAGAAATTAGCGTACTTCTCTACCTTTTCCACAATGTTCACAAAAGAATGCCGCCGAGCCTTGGGCATTATGATGATAATTCATGTGACTTCTTAGTTTGCAGTCACTGAGAAATACTTGGTTGCATTCCGGACACTCTGGAAATTTGGTAGTGGTCAACTCATCATGGCGTTGCATCTTATGAAACTCCAGTTCACGTGGGCTGGTAAACATTTTGCTGCAAAATTCGCACACAAATCTCTTGTGAGGCTCCAGCTTGTACTTAAATCCATGCTGAAAAAAATACAAACGCAAAAATAATGCTTAGGGACAGGTTTTTGTAATTTGGTTAGATAATTGACAAAAAAAATCACAATATTCCACCCCACCTGATCGACCATGTGTTCTGTATATTCTTTAAAGGATTCGAAAGACATGTTACATTCGGAACACGCAGGATTCACGGCATTCCTTTGATGATTGATGACATGGGCGTGGAAACGGGATTTGGTTTGACACGAGAAGTTGCAAATTGTGCAAATTCTCATTGCTCCCTTTCGATGACTAACAAGATGGCGTCGGAGAACTCGCGTGGTGGCGCATGAAAATTTGCACTTATTACACCGCCAGGGTTTCACTATCCCAAAGTGGAAACGATGAATGTGGGCAATCGTGTGAAACTTGCTGGTAAACGATTTGTTACAGGACGGACAGGGATGTTCACCCGATTTGGTATTTCCCTCCTCACGGAATTTCTCGTTTGAGCTTGTATCCTTTAGCAATTTTGGTATTTTCGCCTTGTCTTCTTCATTTTGTGGAGGATATTGAACCAGGTTCATGTCAAGGCACTCGGAAATTATCTCCAAGAAGTCTAGTTGTGAACCCTCCTGATCTTCATTTTTCTTCCTCTTTTTGGAAGGGCGGTGGCCCTTATCTTCGTCGTCTTCAGAAAACGAAAGGTTTGGATCGTAGTCGCCATCTTCCTTTTCATGCTCGGCTTGTTCACTTTTTGATGAATTCCCGTCTTCAAATGAAGAAGGTTCAATCTCTTTTTTCACATCTGTCGCAGGTTTGTCGTCGTTCCTGTCGCTTTCCTTTGGTAGATCTTCCTTATGCAGATTGCCACGCGGCTTTCGCGTACGGGTACTTTTGCTAGCCTGGTTATGTTTCCCACTGTCCTCCTTTTTGGGTCGTCCTCGCCGTAAACGTGGGCGATGGGTCACTTCCGTTTCCTGAGCAGAGGTAACCTTTGATGCTGCTGGTGGACCCAACTTTGACCTTCTTCCACGACGACGTGGCTTCGCATGTGAGAGAGCATTAACTTGAAAGGAGGAACTGCTTTCACTCTCCAAAGGTTGCGTAAAAATAAAATTCGATGAACTGTCATCATCGAAGCCGTCGTCACAAGGTGCCCAATGATCTTCCACGTCAGGCACCGGGTCCAAACCCGGTTCGGTTTTAATACTGCCTGCCATTCAAACAAATAACGATAGTTCTTAACTTACTAAACGCAGTAAATTGAATACGTATTGTATTATTTATAAAGGTTAGTTTTAATTTCGATAATGATCAACTTACAATTTAATAGTCCCTCGATTCCTCCTCGTAATTTGCTCCTCAAGCCCAACCGGATCCTTGAAATATCTGTACTTGCGCCAGACATCATCCCAGTTTCCTCAACAGCCCCATATTTTGATGATGCCACCTTCCCCTGAAGTTTCCTTTGAATCTCCGAATACTGCGCCTCGATCATCTTCAACTTCCTGAACACATCCATCCCATGGTCAACGAGATCACTGCATCCAGTGCAAATTTGAAACCATCTCGAAGGATCGCCCAGAGTTCTCATAACTTTAAACATACTTTCATCGTGCATTGGACACTTGAAAATTTGCTGGAGCAAGAAAACCACTCGTAATTGTGGGAGTAGGTCAGCCTCATCATTTTCACCGGAATTTGATGACCCGCTAGTACGGTTACTGTGAAGCGATTTTTTTCCATTTGACTGAGGGTCACGTTTTCTCGAGCTCGAGCAGTTAAGTCCTGTAGCCGGCGACGAAGACGGCGCATTGCACAGGATGCACAGATCTATTTCTCCAAATTCTGACATTTTTCAATACTTTAATTTACTGGGATGAGTTTTATCAGTTGTCTCGCCAAGCTAAATCATTGGCATAGTTAACAGTTAAGGCAAAACTGGCCTAACTAACTGATTACAGCAACACGAGTGTACAATATCAACATGATTTACTCGCTCATGTTGACAAAAGGACGACTCTCTGGTATCTCCTCAGCTGATGAGATAAACAAGTTACGTTGCTCACGCTCGTAACTCGCCAGCCAACACTTCTCATCTCTCATTCTTACATTTTTGAGAGCACACTTGTGTGAGCACAGTGAACAAAGTAAATTGTGGGTTTTTAATTGATGAACTACACAGCTTGCTTTCACAATCAAGTATGTATGTATGTCGCATGTCTTATTACAAATATCGTCATTAAAATCAAAATGAAATTAACAGCGTTGTCATTTAAATCAAAAGCTTTAGTTTCATTCAATATTTTATTCGAGTTCCAGTAAAAAGGAAAGTACAGTAATAATACAGCGTAACGGCACTTATAATATGCGTAAAATTAATTAGCAACGTCATTATAAAAACGTCAGTAAGAAACGTCAAAAAATATTATGGGAAAGGGGCAACGCGAGACATTTCGATAACTTGAACTCCAGCGGTGGCATTGTCTTGATTAGCGGTCGAGGCTACTGGGTGTTGAAACCATTCTTTGAACTCCATTTCCAGCGAAGGACCTGGCTGTTGACGTCGATCTTGCGGTCCCTCCTGTTTTAGCTCCGCAATGAACTGTGTTTCTGGAACTGGTGGTGGAGGCCCTTCTCCTTCCCTCTGCTTCTTCACAGAGCACCAGTAACGCCGATGCTGCCACAAACTTTCTTTTGGAAGCACTTTCCCACAGTCCTCGCAAGTTACTTTCAATTTCATATGCTCAGCTTCGTAGTGCCGTTTGACGCTGCTCTGCCGAGAGAATCCCTTTCCACACACGTCGCATTTGAACTTGTTCGTGACGTCTTCGTGACTACTTCGGTAGTGATGATAGAGCTGCACTCTGAAAGCAAATTTCTCTGAACAGAGAGTGCACTGGAATGCCATCTCCTTTCTTTTCTTTCTCGCGTACTCGTCCCGTTCCTCCAAAGACATTTCCAGAGTTTCTCTGTGATTCTTAACCATATGCCTTCGTAGGATAAGCGCATTTCTTTGCTCTATTTCACACAGGGGGCACGTTTCAGGTTCTTCAACGTGCCAGGATGCTCTATGGCTGTTTAGCAGATCTAGATTCTTGAAATCTGTAAGAAAAGGAAGTTATGTATATCCAATTCAACTTAATTTTGAAAACCAATATAACTATTAGCTATATTTTTTAATGAATTCGGATCCTACCTTTTCCACAATGCTCACAAAAGAATGCCGGAGAGCCTTCAGCAGGATGATGATAGTCCATATGACACTTTAGACTGGAGTCACTGAGAAACAATTTGTTGCATTCCGAGCACTGTGGAAATTTTGTGGAGGTGCACTCATTGTGACGCTGCAACTTATGAAACTCCAATTCACGCGGGCTGGGAAACATCTCGCTGCAAAATTCGCACACATATCTCTTCGGATTGTCGTGATTATACTCAAATCCATGCTGTAATAAATATAAACAAAAAACAGAAAAAGTTAAAAAGTGAATGTGAACATGGGCCACGGCGTATAGTACTGTTTAACTAGTTAGTAGACACATATTATTCGAAACAAATTGACCGCACCTCATTTTTCATATGCCGTGCATATGCCCTAAAAGACTCGAAGGACATGTTGCATTCGGAGCATGCAGGATTGGCGATATCCTTTTGATGATTGATAAAATGGGTGTCAAAAACCCGTTTGGCTCGACACGAGTAGTTGCAAATTGTACAAGTTTTCAGAGTTCCCCGTTTATGACGTAAAAGATGGCGTCGGATGACTCGCGTAGTGGCGCCTGCGAATTTGCACTGATTACACCGCCACGGTTTTTCAATCCCGAAGTGAAAACGATGAATGTGAGCGATCGCATGAAATCTGCTGACAAATGCTTTATTACAGGATGGACAGGGAAATTTACCGAATTTGCCTCTGCCTTCTTCACCAAATTTCAATTTTGAGCTCGCCTCCTTCAGCAATTTTGGTATTTTCGCTTTGTCGTCCTCAGTTTGTGGGGGATACTTGATAAGACTCATGTCAAGGTACTCGGAAATTGACTCCATGAATAAGCCTTTGTCCAGCTGGGGCTGTTTGGTACTCTCCTGGACACCATTTTCGGTTTTCTTTTTAGAAGAAAAGGACGTGGGGCGGTAGTCTTTGTCTTCATTGTCATCAAGTAACGGAAAATTCGGCTCGTCATCATCCTCTTCTTCCTCAAATGATGAAGGTGCAATCTCTTTCACATCTGTCACTGTTTTCTTACTTTTCCTCTCTTTCTTGACACCTGTGGAGGTCCGTTTTTTAGGCGGATTTGGCACATTTCCATCCTTGACGCTATTGACGCTAATGGAATATTTATCGTCGTCGTCACTTTCCTCTGGTAAAGCATCTTTGTACAGGTTATCACGCAGCTTCCGAGTCCGGGTGCTTCTCCGAGTCTGATTAGGTTTCTCCTTATCATTTTTCGGTCGTTCACGCAATCGCTGGCGAAAAGTCACTTCCGTTTCTTGATCACGTAATACCGTCGGTGGCGGTGGCACTAAGTTCGACTTTTTTCCCCCAAGTGGTTTCGCATGAAATGGGAAGCTTCTTTCATTCTCTGAAGAGTCGTCATCAAAGTCGTCGTCACAAGGAGCCCAATGATCCTCGACTTCTGAAACGATTACTTCTGGAACTGGTTCGGATTTAATCTCGCCTGTCATTTAAATTATATGATAATTATCCTTAGAGACATTTGGAATTTGTACGAGCTTTTGCTAGTATTGTACCTATACTTACAATGAATTTCCGCCTCGATTCCACCTCGTAATTTGCTCCTTAAGTCTAACCGGATCCTTGATTTCCCTGTCAGATCTTGCGTCCGCATCATTCCCTCATCTTCAACAGTCTTTGATACAGCAACCTTCCTCTCCAGTTTCTTCCGAATTTCCAGATACTGCGCCTCGACCATCTTCAACTTCCTGAACACATCTATCCCATGGTCAACGAGATCATTGCATCCGGTGCAAATTTGAAACCAGTCCGAAGGATCGCCTAATGTCCTCATAACTTTGAATATACCTTCATCGTGCAAGGGATGCTTGAAAATTTGCTGGAGCAAGAAAACCACTCTCAATTGAGGTAATAGGTCAGTCCCATCATTTTCATTAAACGATGATGATGGCCAGCTAGCACGGTAACTGTTAAACGATTTTTTTCCATTTGAATAATGGCCACGTTTTCTCGACCTCGAGTTGCTAAATCCTGTGGCCGGTGACGATGACCGCGAGTTGCACAGGATGCACGGATCTATTTCTCCAAATTCCGACATTTTTAATACTTTAATTTACTGGGATAAGTTTTAGCAGTTGTCTCGCTAAACTAAATCCCTGGCATAGTTAACAGTTAACACAGAACTGGCAGAACTAACTGATTTCATTCACAAAAGTGTAAAATCTCAACATGATTTACTCGCTCATGTTGACAAAATGAACGAGGATCCCTGGCATCTCCTCAGCTGATGGGATAAAGAAGTTACGTTGCTCACGCTCGTAACTCGCCAGCCAACACTTCTCCGCTCTCATTCTTACATTTTTGAGAGCACACTTGTGTGAGCACAGTGAACAAAGTAAATTGTGGGTTTTTAATTGATGAACTACACAGCTTGGTTTCACAATCAAGTATGTATGTATGCCGCATGTCTTATTACAAATGTCGTCATTAAAAGCAAAATTAAATTAACACTTAACAGCGTTGTCATTTAAATCAAAAAGGCTTTAGTTTCATTCAACATTTTATTCGAATTCCAGTAATAATACAACGTACAGTAATAATACAGCGTAACGGTAATTATAATACGCGTAGATTTAATTAGCAAAGTCATTATAAAAACGTCAGTAAGAAACGTCAAAAAATATTATGGGAAAGGGGCAACGTGAGACATTTCGATAACTTGAGCTCCAGCGGTGGCATTGTCCGGATAAGATACGGTTGAGGCCACTGGGGGTTGAAACCATTCTTTGAACTCCATTTCCAGCGAAGGACCTGGCTCTTGTCGATCCGCCCTCCCCTTTTCCACATGCACATCAAACTTTGTTTCTGGAACTGGTGGAAGCCCGTCTCGTTCCTTCTGCTTCTTCATAGGGCACCAATTACGCCGATGCTGCCACAAGTTATCTTTTGGAAACGTTTTCCCACAGTCCTCGCAAGGTACTTTCAATTTCATATGCTCAGTTTCGTAGTGCCGCTTGACGCTGCTCTGCCGAGAGAATCCCTTTCCACACACGTCGCATTTGAACTTGTTTGTGACCTCTTCGTGACTGCTTCGGTAGTGGTGATAGAGCTGGACTCTGAACGCAAATTTCTCTGGACAAAGAGGACACTGGAATGCCATCTCCTCCCTCTTCTTGTTTGCGTATTCCTCCTGTTGCTCCAAAGACATTTCCAGAGTTTCTCTGTGAATTTTAGCCATATGCCTTCGCAGGAGAAGGGCATTTCTTTGCTCCATTCCACACAGACGACAAGGCACAGGTTCCTCAACATGCCAGGACTCTCTATGCCTGTTAAGCAGATCCAGATTCTTGAAATCTAAGAAAAGGAAAAAGGGACACTTGATTTTGAAAACCAATTTAATTATTAGCTATTTATTAAATTAATTAACATCTTACCTTTTCCACAATGTTCACAAAAGAATGCCGGAGAGCCTTCAGCAAGATGATGATAATCCATATGACACTTTAGATGAGAGTCAATGAGAAACAATTTGTTGCATTCCGAGCACTGTGGAAATTTAGTGGAGGTCGACTCATTGTGACGCTGCATCTTATGAAACTCCAATTCACGTGGGCCGGTAAACATGTCGCTGCAAAATTCGCACACAAATCTCTTCGTATTGTCTTTATAATATTCAAATCCATGCTGTAATAAATATCAACGAAAAAAAACAGGAAAAGTTAAAAAGTAAATGTATACATGAATCATGGCGCTTAGTATTGTTTTACTTGTAGACACTTATTATTCTAAACTAATTCACCTCACCTCATTTTTCATATGCCGTGCATATTTTTTAAAAGACTCGAAGGACACGTTGCATTCGGAGCATGCAGGATTGGCGATCCCCTTTTGATGATTGATAAAATGGGTGTCAAACATCCGTTTGGATCGACAGGCGAAGTTGCAAATTGAACATACTTTCAGAGCTCCTTTCTGATGACGTAAAAGATGGCGTCGGAGGACTCGCGAGGTGGTCCCCGTAAAAGTGCACTGATTACACCGCCACGGTTTTTCAATCCCGAAGTGAAAACGATGAATGTGAGCGATCGCATGACACTTGCTGATAAATGCTTTACTGCAGGATGGACAGGGAAATTTGCCGAATTTGTTTTTCCCATCTTCACCATACTTCAATTTGGAGCTCGCGTCTTTCAGCAATTTCGGTATTTTCGCTTTGTCCTCGTCAGTTTGTGGGGGATACTCGATGAGACTCATGTCAAGGCACTCTGAAATTATCTCCATAAATAAGTTTTTGTCTAGGTGTTTTGAAGAACCCTCCTGGACACCATTTTCGGTTTTCTTTTTAGAAGAAAAGGACGTGGGGCGGTAGTCTTTGTCTTCATTGTCATCAAGAAACGGAAAATCTGGATCGTCATCATTTTCTTCTTCTGCCTCCTTCTCAAATGATGAAGGTGCCATCTCTTTCTCATCTGTCGCCGGTGGTGCTTTACATTTTCTCACTTTCTTGACACTTGTGGAAGGTCGTTTTCTGGGTTCATTGCTCATGTTTTTATTGTAATATATATTGTCGCCGTCACTGTCACTTTCCGGAGGTAAATCATCCTTGTACAGGTTATCGCCTGACTTCCGCGTCCGGGTACTTCTCCGAGTCTGATTAGGTTTCTCCTTATCCTTTTTCGGTCGATCTCGCAATCGTGGGCGAATGATCATTTCCGTTTCGTGAGCATGTGGCACTGACTTTGCCTTTCTCCTTCGAAGGGGTTTCGTATGAGGACGAGGAGGTTTTGTGTCCCACGATGAGCTACTATCATTATCCAAAGGTTGAGTAAAAGCAAAATTTGATGAGGAAGTGTCATCATCAAAGTCGTCGTCACAAGGAGCCCAATGATCCTCCAGGTCTGGAACGTGAAGGTCTGGAACCGGTTCGGATTTAATCTCGCCTGTCAATTAAATCATATGATAGTTATCCTTATTACAGACATTTGTAATTTGTACGATACAAGGAAGCTTTTGCTAGTATTGTAAATACCTATACTTACAATTTATTTCCGCCTCGATTCCACCACGTAATTTGCTCCGCAAGTCCAACCGGACCCTGGATTTGTCTGTCAGCTCATTTCTCCCAATCATTTCTTCGTCTTCAACAGTCTTTGATTGAGAAACCTTCCTCTTCAGTTTCTTCTGGATCTCCGAATACTGCTCCTCGACCATCTTCACCTTTCTGAACACATCCATCCCATGGTCAACGAGATCACCGCATTTGTCACAAATTTGAAACCAATCCGAAGGATCGCCCAACTTCCGCATAACTTTGAACATACCTTCGTCGTGCAAGGGATGCTTGAAAATTTGCTGGAGCAGGAAAACCACTCGTAATTGAGGTAGGAGGTCAGCCTGCTCACTTTCACTGAACGATGTTGCTTCAAACAACTGGTGACTTGAATGCAAGGGCGTAGCCAGGGTGGGGCAGAGGGGGCGCATGCCCCCCCCTGGAGTCCGACTTTTAACATTACGTAGATTAGAGGGAAGGGTCAACCTTATACATTACGTGTATTACCCTGCCCCTACCTGTGCCCCCTCCTGGCTACGCCCTTGCTTGAATGAGGGTCACGTCTTTTCGAGCCGTCAAATCCTGTACCCGGTGATGATTGCGGCGAGTTGCACAAGATGCACAGATCTGTTCCGTCCTCAACTTCCGTCATGTTTACAACAGATTTTAATCAACCTCTGGAGTTCTTCTTACAATTAGCCATATTAAGAATCTAAATGGCTCTACGAAATCAAGTTCTTTTCGCAACTCGCAAATTTTCGCGAGGCAAAATAATAATATTTTGTTTATGTTGACAAATGAGAGCAATGGGCTATTGGTGCTTTCGCATCTGGCATGATCTGCTCAGCTGATGGTGAAACGCGACCAGGAAGTGCTTTGCTGACTCCTGGCACGTTACAAACTCGTGGTTTTCGCAGACAAACCTGTCTGCGTACGCATTAAAACTACGCAGATTTACTACATCACGCATTTAAGTCTGTAATTATTTTAAAATCATCTTTACTGTAAAATAAATTAAAGAGCAATGTTTAGTAATCTGGAGTGAGGTTTGAAATTTGAAATATGTAAGGATCTCTAAGGATGGACGTGGATGACGAACGAGCTGAGGTGGAGGCGGAGGAATCTGAAGATGAAGTAGGTCACCAGTTCCTTGAGGGTCCTGATGGAAGTGCGTTGCTGCAAATTTTCCCTGTGGAGGTAAAAGTTAAATGCTAAAAAATAATCATTTGGACATCTCATTCTCATGGTAAAGGTTTTTGCTGATTGCTCGGTAGTGTTTCTAATGTTGTAGATGTGGGAGCAAATTTTTGAGCAGTTTGACGATTCGAAAGATTTACAGACTTTTTCCACGACGTTTCCGTTCTGGGAGGACATTCTTCATCGAACCAAACAGGCTTGGTTATTTGACAAGGTATTTACGTCGTTTTTAAGGTTAAAAATTCTAGAGATTTGTTCTGTTTATTGCTGGAATATTAAATTATGCTCTTTCCATTTGCTTAGGTCTTCCCACATGTCTGGACGTACTTGTCAAAAAAGGAAATATTATGCTGCCGAGTAGTCTGCAGGCGCTGGAACACTTCCGTCGACCGATTTCTCGAAAATAACGAATTCCATCGCCCTGCACAAGAATCCTCAGCAAGTCACCTCCGTCTCCGCCCCTTAGTTTGCGGACTCTGGGACCTCGGATTGCACTACAACGCTTACAATCCGACGAGAATGAAAAGATTGTGTCAAGTCGCCCCGGCCCATCCTCGCAATCCGATTGTCGGAAGATCTGTGAGCCTTGACTGGGAACAAGATCCAGCGTCGACCCTCAAGTTCCTCACTGCCTTTGGAAAGCATATTAGATACTTGAGGGTTCTTTGCCCACGTGAGGAAGTTCAACCCATTCCATTCCTCGTTCGAATTCTGGACTATCTTCCACACCTCCCCAATTTGCACAAACTGGAACTGTTTTTATGGGAGGGTCAGGGTCATACTGGAGGAAATCCTACTGCCTCCTCCGCACATGAACTGATTTCCTACCTTACCCACCATCCTATTCTCCACTTTCCCCAATTTGAAACATTAGAACTGGACATCACTGGTCATCTTCACGGAAAAGTGAAGGAAGTCCTCATAAACAACTTTACTCCTCAGATTCGTCGTCTTCGGGTCAACAGATTTGCATTGTCCTCCCATCTACCAAATCTCACCGAGTTGCTGATAACCGTCGACTCTAATCATCAGTTGGAATGTCTCCTTCGTCTGGAGTCCCCATTGACTCGACTAGCCCTCAGTATCGCCGACCACGCAAATTATCCACTCGCATTCAAGGCCATTCAGCATTTCGCCTGGACCGTACGCATTCTCACCGTGGAATTTCCTACAGCGACCTCATTCTCCCCGATGGACTGGAAGCAGTTGAAATCCCCCGTTTTTAACCTGCCACGTTTGAAAACGTTAACGCTAAAAGGCTGCATTCCGCCATCCCTCAACTTCATCTGCGGACTGGAATCCCTTGAGTACTTGCACATTTACGACCATCGCTCCAGCGAGCTTGTCGCAGTTCTCGACAATCAGACGATTTTTGAGGAGGAGACAGTGCAAATTCTGAGGTACCTGAATCAGCCATCCCAGTTCCAAAAGAGTGGGTGCATGTATCAGTCGGACTTGTGGGTGGTGTTTGGAAGATTGAGGGAGTTTACGTTTACCAGTTTTATGAGGAGGACGCCGGATGTGGAGCGGTGCTACCGGAGGGATCATTATGAAAGGATAAAGCGGAGGGAGGAAGAGGCGAATCAATTTTCTGGGACGCAACCAGAACAGTAGAGGCGCAAGTAGCAAAAGTCGCGAATAGCTTTAATTACAGCTTTAAATATAGGAAATGTAAATGCAACAGCTTTTATTGTGATTTTTTAGTGATATAAAATGTGACTTAAATTATTAGTGTTTTTATAGCAATTTCAACCAACTTTGAAGCAATAAATCTATTTATGCTAATTGCAAATTCCTAGTTGTTGTTGTGATCATTTCACATGGTGGCACTGACGGCTCGTCTGCCCCGTTTTGTATGAACTGGAGACACCGGCATGGCGTACAGTTTCTTGTCCATAATTTTTTCGGATATGCCCCACACGTACGTGCAAACGATGCAAAAGAAGACGGCCATCTTGATGAGAAATCCGATCATGAGGAGAAACCATTTTATGTCCTGACACAAGTCGCTCACGCAAATGAAAATCACTGCGCCAATGAAACTGATCATGTTGAACAGGCACCAGGACACGGCTATCCACTTTCTACCGTTTAATCCGATAGTCTGTAAAAGGAGGAAAGGGTATTAGGTCAAAATTTTAACATTTTTGAAATTATTGCTATATTTTCTGAGTGCAATTTGTTACCGAGAATGTAGAGACGATGAGAATAAGTGCCATTAAAATCCCAACGAAAAGGTAGGCTCCAAAAAATGGCAGAATGAGACACTTCAAACTCTGCCAACATTCCAGCAGTTGCAGTTTATCCCAATAGAAGTAGATCACTTGCCATGTGTAAACTCCAGAAAATCCTGATGTCAGCAATAGTTCGATGATTCCAACAATGCGACAACCTATTCTACCGGAAATCTTTTCAGGGGCCATATTTTTTAGGAGAATATAATGACGTGGCACACAACAACATATCTTATTGTTAGAACTAAACACTTATTCATGACATTTAGCAAGAAAAAAATCTTTCCACAAAATACAAGCACTTTTGGTCACGCTACTCTTTAGAAATGTACAAAAAAATAATTGATATGTATGCACACTTATCGTTAGCAAGCACAAAAAATATAGTGAGTAGACGAGAGAAAAATGTTATTAGCAGTTCAAGGATATTATTATCGATGGATCAATAATATGTAGGCATAGACAAAGTGTCTTGCCTTTTAATTGGAAATGTGGACAAGTGGAATCTTGTTGGTTGTTGGGTTTTTGCTATTCTCAATCCCTCTCGCCGTTTTGATAAGTACTTATGCCTTTCCCTTATCAGCTATGTAAAAGAAGAAAACGGAATATATGTAGCTTTGGCTCTGGAAAGAATATGTTCAGGATTCAGGAATATCACGGCATGTCAATTTCCTTTTGCACTACGATTTAATTTAGCTTTTATGCAACTTTTATTACAAAACTTTCCAACAGAATTATTTACAAACAAGAACTTTAAAGTGTGTGAAAGCTTTGAGTCTCTCATTATTCGGAGTGAAAAACACGGCCCTGCTAAACCTCCCCTCAGCCCCCCACACATTTCCCACGACGTCCACTACCCTTTCCATTTCCACGTTGTCCTCATCAGAATCCCCAACATACCCAGTGTATTGTTTCCACGATAGCGTGGAAAACGCAACGTAACTCGTCACAAAGTCGTATCCACTAGCCAGTCCCATTCCAGCGGGAACTGCCCTTTCCAGAATATCTCCAGGAGGCTCCAGTGCAATATTTGCCAGTTGGTACGTCGCCCCACTATTGCATCCTGTCAAGCCACCCGGTATCGTCAGCACCTCAAAGTCCAATCTCTCCACCACGTTTCTCTTATCAAAACGACTTAAAAATTTGCACACCTTATCTTCATCGGTGTACATTCCCACCTGGACGTGACCTCCGTAGGAAACCCTGCAGGGATACAGTTCCCTCCCAATCTCATCCACGTGCGCAAAACTGTACATGTTTTTCCTGTGCCGGTCCTCACTCTCATTCAGCACCTGAATGGGAATCCACCGGTGACGGTGACATCCCTGGCAGTTGTAGAGGGCGTTCAGGGTGTCAGCGTCCATGACGCTGAGACCGTCGTGAATCTGCTCCCCACACGCGGTCCAACCACTTTGCTTGGGATAACCTTCATTACAAGTGCTATTGCTGCACTTGTAGTGCATCTGACTTGTGTAGTCGTAGATCCCGTAATGACGCCAAGCGCCATTCTGCTTCACTGGAGGCTCCATCGGACAGTATTTGTGATAGCTGGCGTATGAGAGATAATTGTCCCTGTCGCGTCGCTGATTCTCGTGTCCCAAGCAGAGAGCGTGACCCAACTCGTGAACAAACGAGGCCTTATTTCCACAATAGTTGCCAATCCGGACGTACTGCTGCCTCTGTTCCAGACGCATGCAAACTTGCGCTAATCCACAAACGCTATCGTCACGTTCGATGCTGACGTAGTGTTTATCATCCAGTGACATGGGTTGGAAGCGGATGCAGGTTTTGCTGTGATATTCCTCGAGGGCTCGATGCAGTTCGGATATATCTGTAGTGGTCAGCGTTTCGTTTAGCTTGTACTTGACCACTCCACCAGGCCATTTGCTACGCCTTGTCGTGTTCCATAGATGGGGAAATTTTGATTCCGAGCTGTCGCCCTCCCACAACAAAGAGGTTAGTCCGAGGGCGACAGGGACAGAGAAGTGGGAGTTGTCACTGCCATCTTCCAGCCAGTCGTCTGATGTTTGGCAGGTGTATCCCTGGGTCACCGGAAGGCTAGACGGTACCACCACGAGAGCACTTATGAAAAGTATTGCAAAGGAACGGTATTTACTTAAATTCATCTTAATAACATATTTACAGTGGCAATATTTACAATATGCGGTTTTTGAGACAAATTGGAAAATGTCCGTGATCACAAAACGCTTCTTTGATAAGTCGCAAAAATCCTTTTCGTGGAACTATAGTCAAAGCAGCTAACAAGCTGCATGTGTTAAAGAAATGTCCTTATTGACGGCTTATCTTACGAGCCGATTTCCTGGAAAATGAGATCATATCTTATATTTGTAATGTTTTATCAATTACTTAGTACGAAAATAAAAATCAATTGCAATATTTAAGGTAAGCTACATAAAATCAGCATTAAAGAAGACGAGTATATTCTCCTCGTGCAATATCTAATCACATTTACATATCAACATGTTATGCGTCTTACTAGGTAAGCCATAATGTGACTGATTTTGTTAGGTCAAAGGTCTTTCAGATTTATATTACGATACAAACTTTAGCTTTAGCTTAGCAAGTATCAAGACACAAACAGCATTGAAATACATGTACAAATGCAAGCATCAATATTACATTCTATAATTTCGCATCATTCCATCAGTCCTGAGATATCTTGAATATTTCAAGATGACGAACAGGCTCCTTGTACTCATCCTCGCGTTCCTCCCTTCACTAATTTTAATTGCGCCTGTAAATGGCTGCTGTTCAAAATCCCCCAAGTGGAACGCAAATAAAAGGATTAGCTACAGCGACAGCCCCTTCCCAAAATGGAGTATTGATGCAAATAAATTTGACTCCCATAAACCCGGAAGGAAGTGGCCTGGCGGGATCGTAAAGTATAAGCTGGACAGTTCCTTGACTGCTGCGGATATAGCGACAGTGACCTCAGCGATTAACGAGTACCACACAAAAACATGTATCCGCTTCGAGCAGTGGTCAAATGAAGACGTCAACTTTGTCAGCATTGAAGTGGACAGCTCAGCGGATAAATCCTCCGCTGATTTTTGTATGCAAAGGGGTCCCCAAAAGGTCGAGTTCGGCAAAAATAACCGGAACAGTAAGGCCACTGCAATTATGTTGCTAGGTCACACGCTTTGTTTGGACAGCCAAAATGTGACAACCGGAGACTCCACCAACGATTATTACAGAGGTCTATCTGTATACGATGCTGACCGTGTCAATGAACTATATAACTGTCAGGGTTGTTTTCGACATCGTTGGATTCCCGTGGAAAATGTGAATGAAAGTGACCTGAAGAATATGTACAGCTTTGGTCATATGGAAGTGGGGCTCAAAAGATATTCCAAAGATGAACCCTCTAAAATCGCCTTGTACCCATGCAGGGGTTTTGACATTGATAAAAATGGAACTCGGAAAGTTTCGTTGGGGTTTTTCATTTGGGAGTCGAAAGCTTGTGTGGTTAGACTCGGGTTTAATGAACAAAAGGCATTGAAGACAAATGCGGAGGTGCTCACCATTCCAGGCGGACTTAGTGTTTGCTCCGGTTCGGAAAATGAGGGATATGATGGAGCATCTTTTCAATACGAGCTTGTGAGTAGTCGAATAGTTAAATCGGGTGCAGAGTTGAGAAAAATCGGAGTCCCAGTTTTGAATACTTCCAAACGGGACGGGTACAGAGTTGGATATCTTGCGTTTGCCACATTGACCATTGGCATGTTTCAAGACGAAAGTCGTCGTGGAGATGAAACGGCGGATGTGGTGGGACATGCTTGGCTCAAGGGCGGCACCACTCTCACAGCCCAACTGGCAGAGAGTTGTGGGACGCAAGCGGAGTTTACATCTGAGGAGAATTTCAAAGTACTCGTTTGCAGGGAAAGTTTGGAAACTGATTATTCTTAACTAAGAGCTATTGTTACAACGACGACGACCACCACCAGCACCACTTAGAAAACTACAAACATACGACCTCCCGCAAAAACTCCAGGAAGTGTGGTGCAAAGGTCAATTTGACGTTGACATTTTTAACATTAGAACATATTATAGTTATAGAACAATATAGAACATATACTAGTTTTATTTATTTTCTTGGAATAAAACTGAATTTTCTAAGTTTGGGGTAAAACAAGATTGTGTATAACAAATTATTATGTTTTAGTAATAAAGGCAGAACACGTGCTATAAATCAGAATAAGAATGTGATGGTCCACAATAACAAATTATTTCGTTGGAATAAAAGCAGTTCTGATCCTCTTTTCATCCCTCCGAAGCTGTGGGGTTGGAGAAGGGGCTTCTCGGAAATGGAAGAATTCAGTGGGCTGCTGGGTTGTGGATTGTGGAAGCTCAATGAAAATTGGTCGCTCTGTCGATCCGCCACCCGATTGTCCATACTTTCCACAACAGGAGTGTTCCCTGAATTTTGAAATTTACAGTTCCGTAAAAAATACCACATACAAATTTATAGAATTAAAAATTATAGCTTGGTATACTTGTTTCGGAAGGACTGTTGACATAATTCCTGCTCCGATGGCCGTTTTTGGAAAACGCAGGCCAGGAAGCGACAATTCATGCTGCAGGTATCTTGAGTGTTGAAATACCAGCCGTCATCACTCCGGAATATGTTGAACTTTTCGCGAAATAGCGAGTTGATGTCCAGACTAAATTTTGAGGACGGTTGGAACAAGCTGTTTATCGGGTTACTGTTGAGTATAAAGTATTTTCAGTGATTTTAATTTAATTCAAAGGTCAATCATAATTTTCTCTACTCACCTGTTCCCGAATAATTGTCGCTCAAATGATTTCCATGATGTCACTTCCAGCGGAAGGGACAAACAAAACAGTGCACTCAAAAACAGGATACTTAGAATCTTAATCATGTTGTCAGAAAATTTCTGCAATTTGACTGAATAAATTGGAAAGCTTCCTTAGAATTTCTTGTGATGTATCTTGAATCAAACAATGAGTGTTAATGATTCAAGTAATGATCTAAATCAGCTAATTAATATAATCTTAGCCTCTACAAATTATTATGTACTTGAACTTTCTTGTTACGTGTTAAATTAGCAAGGCCACCACCGCCGTTACCCGACTCAATAATATTAATTACAAGCTAACTGCAACTAATTCGCTCACCGCATGCAGGCGCATGATGATGTGATATTGTGACCTCTCATAAGTCACACAATCGTTACAGGGGATCCACTTAAACTTAATTAAATCATCAACCCAACTTTCCATTTTTTCATTAGCGAAAGTTATTCAAGCTTTCTTTAACAGCAGTAAAAAAATAAATGTGTTCTCAATGTGCTCCAGAGGTTTAATTTCCATTTGAAGATGCAATTATTCATTACTATTCATAATAATTACTACATAGATCAGTAAATTCGTAGGTTGTAGGTAGGTATTTATTATTCTCATGTCACACTTAATTGTTATGGGTTTGGTTTATAGTTGGAAATTCTCGTCTGCTACAGCAATAAAATTTGAACAGTTCATATTTTTAAGCGATAATGGTACCTGCTGTACTTTTTAAAGCAAATACAAGTCAATAGAATTACCTAAAAATGTTAGCCATGTTCCTGCTACCACAAAAATATTATATTTCTATTCCATTTTTCAGACGATGACTGATTTGACACAACAATGGCATAATTAAAAATTCATTGGAATATAATGAGGTCGCACTTGCAGACTTGCATATTATTTATAAATTCAATAGTAATGAGGCCAGACAATTAATTATACAATAGAAAATATTTTTAAAGTGCGATCGTAAAAAAATAATTCATTAACAATAGATTTGTAACATAAAAAATACATGATGATGTAACGGAAGCGATTTTTTGTACGTGACGAGATCAAGATTTCAGTCATCCGGAAGCGTTTACATTCAGTTCAATCATTCATCATTCTGATTATCTTCCGCAACCTCCATGACACATTCCAGTTCTTCTGGCAGCCCATCTATCTCCGGCCTGCGTTCCATAATTCGTCGTGGTCGACGCAATTGGTAGCGTCTGTACTGGTCCTGTCCGGAAACCCGAAGTACAGGTGCTTGAGCTTCGACCTGCGCTCTCTCTTGGACCTCAGGTTTTTCTAGCTCCATTTCCTCCTCCATGTCCGTAAGGCCCCACTGGCGAAGCATGCCAAACCTGCGACTCATTTCAGTCTCCATTTTGTCAATTTCCGGATAATGTCCACCGGCAATGATTGGAATTTCTATGCTCAGCGTTAGGATTTCCAGAATGCTGAACGCGTAGCGGTTGGATAGGTTCAAGGCGCAAGCGTACAGGTCCTTGTTGCTCTGAAAATAATGAAAGGTCAAAAGTCAATTGCTGATATTTGAAGGAAACATGAGAAAAATGTTAGTCGCTTATCGCTTAGTTCATGGCTTATCGCGTACCTTTTTTGCATGATAAGCGCATCCGGTCTCCTCAAAATTCATGTAGTTCTCCACCTCTTTAACGGCAGCTTCCACGCTTTCCTCACATGAAAATTTTCCATAGCGAGTCTCGGGACACTTGTCTGAATACTTGAAAACTCCAGTGAGGGACTCTCCGAATTTGCGATGGGACGAGATGGCCCTTCCAAAAGCAAACTCACTGCGTCTTGGAAGGAAGGTTCTGTCTGGAAACATGCCAAGGCCACGGGTGACTTGAGATCTTGAAGAATACTTGGAAGCCAAGAAGGAGTACTGGCCAAGACTTAGCACCTTCACTGGAAGCTGATGCCCTATTCAAAAATATATAGACAAAAACGAAAATTGTTGAGCCACCGAATTAATTATAAGATACCATTGCAATGCAACTTTATAGAGACTCTCGTAACTCACACGACTTTTCAGCCAACCACTCCAAGCAACGGCGAACCGTTAAAAAATCCGAGTCCAACGTGAACACATAAAATGTGTCTCCGTCTCCTTTAAGCCTCTCCGTATTGTACTGAAAAGGAAGATAATAGACATTTAGTTAAGTGCATATTACTTTAAAACATTTTGCTTTTGACCAATTGGAGTTTATGTAAAGGCTAACCTTTCGTAGGAAGCTTGTCATAATCTTAGCAAGCTGCTTGTAGTTGGCCAACTCCCAAACTGTTCCCACGTTAGGAAGCCCCAAGGCTTTAACCGTCTGCTTGACCTCATCTTCACAGTCCTTTGGAATTCTGCCTGCAATTAAAAACATAGCCACATAATTTTAGTCAAGTAACTACAATAATAATTTTCATGTAAAATGCTGGTAGTATAATATACACGCAAGTCCAAACCTGGATCAATGATACGAGCAAAGTTGTCAATGACGCCATTCTTCAGTGTCATCGCCGTAAGCCCAACTTCCGCCGGGAAGTACACGGGATTATAGTCCATCTCTGGGTCAACTTGAGCATACAAATTAAACGAGCAAATGACAATTGGCTGGCTTATCCAATCCCCATTGTTGTGAAAAATCCCGGAAACGATCTGACGACTGGCTACAGCGGCGAGAACGTCTTCGTCCTTGATCGTAAAATAACTGCGACCGTCGCCACTGATTCTTCTGAGGCACTCATTGAACAACTCGGCGTCTTCGGCATACTTTTGCTTCTCCTCCTCCAACACTGTCTAAACAAAAGTTGTTGGGAAGGGAAAGTGATTTAGACGAGTAGTTAAAATTAACCTGGAAATATAAATTTAATAGAATAATTAACCTACCTGCCAGTCTTCTACACAGAGCCGAATAAAATCGGGAGGTGCACCGGAAGAAGCCAACCCAAGCGACTTCCGACGTGACATTAGGTACATCGCGAAAGGGGTTTTCATTTTGATCCTGGCTCTCTCACTTTGCCCCAGAGCTGTGACCGATCGGGTTTTCTTGACCAGTTTGATAGTACTTAATTTAATTGAAACACTGGATAAAAGTGAGAAGTGGGCGTTGGGATACCAGTTTCTCGGTAATTGAAGACTCCAGCTAGTCTCTAGAATTCAGCTCTGAAGCTCACGACTCGGAAGATTACTCTGAGGAATTTTTTTCTTCTCTCAGTCGGATTTTATACCTTCGGATGGTCATTTGAAATTATTCGAATATTGAATAAGTTGAGCCGTAATTTTAAGTAGGGTCTTGGTCTACTTCCCTGTAAACTTTGAGCATGGGGAGTGGAAGAAACTATGCTAATTAATAAACGCTATGAAAATTCCAATAGACAACTCTGAACAAAATGATTAAAGGTAGTATTCTTAGTGCAATCATATTCTGGAACCTCAAAATGGGTGTGATGATGGAGGTAAATGGAATTTACGACATAATAAAATCTATTGCAAAAAATGAAACGAAAAACTGGAAGTGACAATGGGATGAAGGCAGAAGAAATGCAAACGAGTGTCTTGATTTCTTACATAATTAATTATGCCTTACTTGAACGAATGACAATTACATAAATGTAAATACATGCCTACTACATAATTATCTTTTTTCTACGCATCGATATTCATCAAGAAACCAAATATTTTGGAAAATGTTTCGAAACGTTCACAGGGAAAGAAATAAAGGAAATCGTTGGGAGTTGGGAGACACTACTGTTCATTCAATATGGATTTTTGATCACAATGATTTAATTATGTAACATTATGCAAATTATTAATGCGCCAATCTAGGTGAATTAAAAGTGGAGATTTAATTGATTAATACGTAGTGGCAAATTTGTAGATGTTAAATTAAAGATTCTATCAACATGAATTGCAAAGATTAAAGCTTTTTATTACTTGATAAAACATAAAAAATGGGTACAAATTTAGAAAACATCAGTCATAAATCAGTCAATCATTACAAAATAAATCATTCCCAAAGAAAACTGCATTTCACAGCGTAGCCGACGTCATGAATACGATACGGGACCGTGAGCGTCACATGATAATCTTGATGATTGTCTTTAGACGTGTTACTCAACTCTGTCTCCAAACTAGTTTTGATTAAATCTTCCACAGATTTCTCTACGTCTTCATGCCCATTCTTGCTGCCGGAATCCACCACACACATCAAGTTCCATTTCATGACTTCGATAAATTCCTTGACTTCCGGACTTCTGAACACTTCCTCGTCACGAACCTTCATATCTGGGTTTAGTAAGGGGCATGGATATGAGTATCCAATTAAAAAATCGTCAGGCTTGGCCAAAGGAAACGTTTTAACCAGACTTTTGGGCTGGGATTTGAACAATTTCCCCAAGTCCACCTCACCAAATTCTATCTTCAAGGCTCCAAGTCTCTGTCTGGTGCTGTTGGCGAAAATTTTCAGCTTCCGGATTCTTTCATCATCATTTCTGTACATCTGGTCAAAATAGGGATTGGCTGGCTCGATAATGAAGTACTCGCGTTTCAAAATGTCTCGGGTTCCGATTACGCTGGGAACGAAGGAAGACCCTCGCATCTTTAACTCTCTAGGTGGAACTCGTCGCCACTGCTCTCCATCAGGTCCCACTCGTTGAAAAGCTAATTTGAGAGAGTCAATCTTGCAGACCATTTCAATGACCCTGGTGAAAGCTTGGAGCATGGATCTCGAACGTCCACTCGCTCCCGCACTCTGCATTTCCTCCTCCGCCGCAGCACAGCCGATAAGCTCCATGATGGTGCTTCCCCCAAAAAAGTTTTTCCCTCCAAAGTTGAGAGACTTCAGCCAATACTTGGATATCCGGATCAACGTGTGAGTGAAGCTGTCCTGTGACCTCATAAACGCCAGCTGGTCAGCAACAAAGCAATTGTTAAAGCGGTAGTAATTATTCTCAGGATCTTTGGCAATCTCTGCAAGCACTTCGGCGCGTTCCATCTTTGCAGCGGGGAGGAGATCCACCTCCATCCTGTTCCGAAATGAGAACATCATGGCGACCCGTGGAATACTTGGCGAGAGTCTCACTGTGCCCCGTTCAATCTCCAACTCGTCTTGATGCGCCTTAACAATTCCTTCCATCATCTCCAGGAGCTCGTCGAATGGAGGTCGGCAATTGTTCAGAACAATGTACAAGTCCAGGTCAGACGTCATCACTCCAGTCCTCTTTCCAAAACTGCCAGCGAAACGGGGCTCTGCTATGGAGTAGCCTTTGGAGGGGAGTAGTTCCTGGAGCTTCAGAAACACCTACAAATATTTCCATAAAAATCACAATAGTAAAGTTAACAGAAGCCTCACATTATCATGTAGTAAGCAGTAACACTGTTAACAGATTCGATTAATTATTAATTAAGAAAACAATCTGAGTTCTTACATTGTGAGCTAGCCGTTTCCCCTCCACATTAAATTCATCTGAAGGCTTGAGACTTTCCCCGAACCTAACGAGTTGAGCATCAACTGTGCTGCTGCCGCCGGAAGCCATATTAGCAATCAATTCGAAAATTTTCGCCGTTAAATGTCGTTATTTTATAGTCTTTACAAAGACATTAGAAAACTATTTGTAGTTTGTATACTTTCCACTCAAAAAGAAAACTTGTTAGTTGGAACATTGGAAGTTCTAAAAAATTTTTGACTGGACTAGTGACTTCACTAATTAATTAAACTTTTTAGGCTAGAATCCCGGTCAGACAAACATTTTATGGAATGCCAATTTGGCATGAACAAATATGTGGCATTCCTGCACACAAATCATTAAACTTTTATATTTGTTAATGGTATAAATATAAATAATGAAGTAGTTAAGATTTTAATGACAGTAATTAATTAATTTTCGAGGTGACAATCACATCTACTAACTAGTACTGACTCGACAGTATTTTAACTTGTTAAATAAATTATTATGCAATTGTAAGTGGCTCTTCATGTTTGGGGTGACTTGAGACAACGGTAATGTAGCTACTGATAAAACTTATAATATTGTCATTTAATTGTGTAGTTCATGCACTACAACTACATCAACATTTCATGATAAAAAATAGCTACTACATCGTCTATTAAATTAGTTTAGTTAGTTAAATTAAAAAATGTTGCTTCGCATGAAAAATGAGTAAAAATGTTTGGACTGGACGTCGGCAGAGACTTTTGAGCTGTGTCGGTTGTCTGGTGAGCTGCACGTCAACGTGCACATCCGCCGGCGAGCTGCTTGTGTGAAATGCAACGCAAGTTGAGTGAGAGCCAGAGAGTGTGCTTTTTTGTCCAACACCAAACCTGCCACTTCTTCAGAAAAAAGTTAAATAATTAGTTAATTAATTTTTTTATAGTTTTCCTCTCCAATTGCTTGTAACGCAGCGAAATGTCTCCCGCAAAGTCAAGTAAGTGTTCATCATTTTCTGAATTTTTAATATTTTAATTGATCATTTTTTATAAAGTAGGAGAGGAGTTGGAGTAGTAATTAATTGGTATAATTAAAAGTGCTGATTTAATAACTCTTTTATGACTTTTATTGTTTGCAGGTAAAGGGAAATCGGGAAAGGGTGGTGATAAGAGCGCTCCTGCTCCTTCGGCAACAGCAGCAGCTGAGGTGACGCCACCTCCAACACCCAAGCGCTCTTCCAAGACTCCAGCAACGCCACCCAAGCTGGATAAGAGGCCTGGGGATGCGGGGGGTAAGAAGGGGAAGAATGGGGCGCCGCCAGGAGCAAGAGCTCCAGTTGCCCAAGCAAAGAAGGTGAAGGTGGCAAGGGTTCGGAAGCCGAAACTTGGGGCAACGCCGCGGGAAACTAGGGAGAAGGTTCGACAAGTGAGACGCAAGCTGGCCATTGCAAAGGCTCTCAAGGCACAGAAAAAGGTAGGGAGGAGATTACTTAATTGTTGAGTACTTAAATTAATAAATAATTTGGTAAAATGAATGATTAAACTGGGAATCTTTATGATGGCTTATGTACATATATGATCTTGTCACGATATTCTGACATTTTTACCTACTACCTAGCTAATAACGATAATAATTTCAATGAGTAATGGTTCAAGGCTATTAAATGACGTCTTCTTCGTTTCTCCAATAGGTTATCAAGAGCCCTAACGATGGGAAGACCCGCGTTCGGAACATACGGACTAGTATTCGCTTCCATCGCCCACGGACCTTCCGCCCTCCACGAAATCCCAAGTTTCCTAGGAAGTCGGTTCCCAAGCGTAATAGGTAAGTCGAGCTCTCACATTGCATTTTCAAAAGGTAAACCTTATCTCAGGTTTCAATAAGCTATTGTTTTTATGTGATTTAAATTGCAGGTTGGACATCTTCACCATCATCCAGTATCCACTGGCGACTGAGGCGGCGATGAAAAAGATCGAGGATCAGAACACGATGGTGTTCATCTGTCATCCGATGGCAAACAAGATCCAGATTCGGGCTGCCACCAAGAAGCTTCTCGACGTGGAAGTTTTAAAGGTCAACACCCTCGTTACTCCCAACGGGAAGAAGAAGGCGTACGTCAAGCTCTCCAGAAGCTGTGACGCTTTGGACCAAGCCAATAAAATGGGGATTATTTAAGTTTCTTTGTAACACTTTGTTGTACTTTTTTTACGTACGAGAAAATTGTGACGGGTTACTTTTATAAGAAATGGTATCTGGAAATAAATAAAAACTGTAACAAAATGTATGACATTAGTTATTATGTAGTTATAAATAGTTTGAACGTAATTAGATTTCACATTTATCCTGTTATCGCGTGAGCATACTATGTATCAACCATACAAATACGTTAATTTGTTACTTGGTAAAGTGGCTTTGTAGCTTTGTTCACGCACAAGCCAAGCGCTGCTGTACCATGTACGTGGAAAGATTGCTTACGCTGCGCTGAAGAAAAAAGAAAATGCATAAACGAAGGTCTCTTTTCCTGTCTTCATGAGTCATGATGCTGAGATGTGATACCCCTATATGGTGGAATTTGTCGAAGGCTGTAGAATTTTCAAGGTAATAAATAGGGGAACTCAGAGGAATTTTTTAGGAAGTAGCATCAGTTGTTTTTGTTTTCTTGAGTAGAGCAGACCCTATCCTGTGTGAATATCACCCATGCTAATAGTTTGTAAAGATAAGTGGGCATTAAATTACGACAATTCGGTTTTCCTCGTCCCGGCGTAATTCTGTGAAGTGCAACGGACCTCTTCCTCCTCCTGTATTCTCAGATTCTGGAATCATTTTTGCGTACACCTTGGACTAGAGATTTGCACCATATTTCCCAAAGGACTGTTCCAAAGATGGGCGTGCCGTTAAAATTCAGATTTTGCATTGCCATGCAAGCCTTCTGCTTGATATTCTTGTTGGTGCTCACTGCAGCTCCTACGTCTTCCTATATGATTCAGTATCCGTACAGGAACCTAAGTAAGTACAAAGTAAACCATATTCCCCAAAATGCAGCTATCGAGTTTTTTTTACACCAGAACCTAATTTCCGGTTTCGTTGCTTGATTGGTACAGAAGTTGGACCACCCACCATCAGAACGAGTACAACATCATCTACTACAACGACACCGTTGCCACCTCCGTCGTCATCACCAGCGGAACGAGGCGTCACCGCGAATGATTGCTATGATTTGCTGCAAGGATTCATGAGGGTTTTGCTTTGCCGTGATTAAGGCCTACTGCGTGTGTTCGTATTCAGAAATTAAAAGTATCCCCATGCCAACTGTTGCCATTGTATCAAGCAACAAAAACCCGTGAAAATGCAATAGGTATAATGCATAATCAAAAACATTTGTACAAAAGTTGATGAAGCTAATTATTACATGCCTCATAATTGTAGAGGTACTTTTTTAACATTTACTTTAAGAGTATTTCTTACTATTTTGAAATTAAGATTGAATTCATATTTTGTAATTTAAAATTACAAACTCTCATTTATTCAAATCTAGTGTTTAGGCAAAAATAAATATTTTATACAGCAATGAACAAATGATATAATTAGGTTGTTTCGTTCCAATCAGCCTTTTTCATACCACATAGTTTCCAAAGCTAATCATCCGGTCCAAATCCAAACCCTTCCCGAATGAGAAAAAAGTAGGTGGATATAATCCCGATGAACTGCATACAAAATCAAATACAAAAATGTACGTTACAAAAATCATGTTCCAATTTTATGCATTCCATGAGAACTTACACTGGCCATAAACCGAACGTCCACATAAAAAGGTCCCTGTCCAATACCAATGGGCAGCCCACTCAGCTCCAAAACCTTCACCTGGAGCTCATTCACGCTCAAATCCAGCTCCTCCTGCGTTTCCGGCGCAAAGAACCAAAACTTAAAGTCCTCAATCTTATCCGTAATTTTCAACGCCAAAAAGTATGCAATACATGGCTTGCTCAGCTTGACCGCAACGTAAAACGCCATAAACCACCGCTTCTGGAGCACCAAATGAATCAGATAAGTAATCGATATAACCACGGACGTTGTGAGGGGCGGAAGGAAGAGCTTCACAATTTCGTTAATCTCCCGCGAGATAAGCATCACTTGCTTCTGCTGGCGATGCATTTCCCGAAACTTGTGTCGGGGAAGCTGCTCCACCTCCAGTTCCCGAGCCAACATCCAAATCGTCACAGTGCTCAGGAAGAACACGTCCACGGAGCAAAAGTGAAGGAGCTCCGTGACAAAATCGATAAGCGCGCCCAGGCCTCCAATTAAAATGGTGGTCACCACGGCGTTCGATTTGCTTGATAAGATGGATGTAGCAGGCTTGGTGGTATCTGTGGAGGTACCTGGCCCCAACACGGTGATCCACAGGTCGTTCCTGTACCTTTCCAGAACGTACCAGGGCGACCAGGACGCGGCTTCCGTTAGCTGGTTGAAGCCACCGACAATGCAGATAAGCGAAAAGAAGACGGACGTGAGGAGGATAACGGTCGGAAATAAACTGGTCCAGGTTGGGCGAACAGTGACAAGATCTGCTTTCCGGAAGGAGGACAGCAAGTTGGTAAACTTGTAGCGCTTCCACCAAAGCAACTGAAAGTACCGGAACTGCATGTACGTGAGCACGGTTCGGTAGCCGAGGAACACGTAAACGAGCTTAGCGTGACGCTTGAACTGGTCATAGGAAAGGGTCAGGAGGCGGAGTTGACAGAGGTCGTGGACAATGGCGAAAAGGTTCCAGAGGAGAAATAGGAACTTGGCCAGGCGGAAGGAAAGAAATGTGGGGTAGGCTGTGGTGGGGCAGAAGTGAATGCGGAATGGGGATAGGCCCAAGTAAAAACTTCGGTTGATGTAGATTTCGAGGAGGCTGTGATTCCATTGCTGATCCCGGAGATATGTTTGGAGGGATTGATGTGGCTTGGAGGCAACCATCAAGTTATTTAGCGTTTGGATCACAGAGGATCTCCGTCGCTGGGATGGGCCTTGAGGACTTTCGGCATTATTGGCTGTAGGAATGCCGCTATGACGACGCCTTTGATGATCTTGATTAAAATCGTGGTCGTGAAGGGCTTCGGTAGACCGACTTTCCAAAGTGTTCACATCCAATATTACCTCCGATGTGATTTGCGAATTTCCACTCATGTTCAGCTTTTTGCGAGTATTCTTGGAAAATGGATATTACTGATTAGCTTTCTGTTTTTCAGTGCCGGCTTGCAGTCTTGAAAACTTTCCACTGCAAAATTGTTGTGCTAGTTATGCGCAAAATAGTAATGATGCTGAGTTGTGACGTGAGATGTGCGAAATTGAGAAAATCAATTTTGGAATATTCATATTTTTGGTACTGTTTGTGAACAAATAACCATTGTCATTAGTTAACGATACTGACCAGACAATCTAAAAAACAGTGTGTGTAGTAGGCATTTTTTAAAGAGACAAATTAATATTTCTGCTAATTGGGATGCAAAAATATGTGGAAACTATTTAATTAGCATGAAAACAGCTTGTTGTAATTTATCTTTTATTTTCCGCTTGGCTTATTTCTTTACGTCATTTCACATGGGTATAGTAAGAATACATATAAAAATAACGCCATATTTAGGTGACTACGAAATTATGATCTATAACAATTTTGACTACTTTGGAATGTACAGCTTTGCAATTATTTTGCAAATGTAGAGAAATTCTCTACAAAGTTAAGTAATTAGCTCTCCTGCTACTGAATTACACCAACAACCAAAGGAGCAGCTTCCAACGGCTTCTCTGAGATTTTAACAGCATTCCTCAATCGCTGCTGGTGATTCTCAGGATGAGCGACAATTTCCCCCTGGTGGACTTCCATAAGAACCTCTCCCTTTTTCACCGCATCCCCCAACTTTTTCTTCAAAATAACGCCAGGCTCCAGTAGAACGTCATCTCCAGGAGAGTTCCTCCCGCAACCCAAACTATGACAAACTCTCGCCACCTCCAAAGGATCAATGTCCACGACAAATCCATCACTGGTGGCGTGTATCTCTGTGACCTGCTTTGCCTTTGGTAAGTGGTTCCACATGTCACCCACGCAAACCTCCTTGGCAATCCCAGCATCCACACCTTGACCGATAAGCATCCGTTGGAATTTTTGCAGGGCTGAGCCATTTCGGATGGACGCCAGTATTTTTGAACTGCCTTCCTTGACGGTGGGCGCTAATCCTGAAGATACTAGAAGATAAGCTCCAAGTTCACAGGTCAACTGGACAAGGTCTGAGGAGGATTTGTGGTCTTGATTTCGGAGGATTTCAAGAGATTCTACAACTTCCAGGGCATTTCCAACAGCATTTCCAAGTGGAGTGTCCATGTTGGTGACGAGGGCTGTTACGTCCATTCCAAAGGATTTTCCAACGGACACGAGTTTCTTGGCGAGACTTTTGGAGGAGTCCACCGTCTTCATCATGGCACCTCTTCCTGTCTTTACGTCCAGGATCAAGGAATCGAGACCCTCTGCAGCCTTCTTTGAGATGATTGAAGCTGCAAGATAGGTAAATTAAATTAATATTCAAAAGTTAAATATTTTAATTATTATTGATAACTGAAATTGATACTCACCAACAATCAGTTCCTCCCGATCCACAGTCGCCGTAATATCCCGTATGGAATAAATCACCTTATCGGCCGGAACAATGTCGGCAGTCTGCCCCACAATGCAGCAACCAACACTCTCCAGAAGCTCCTTCATCTTCTCCTTACTCTGCAACACGGTAAACCCCGGAATAGCTTCCAACTTATCTAAAGTTCCTCCGGTAAAGTCCAACCCTCTTCCAGAAATCATTGGAACTCGGAGTCCGCAAGCAGCCAGTGCTGGAGCAAGGATCAAACTAACTTTATCGCCTACTCCCCCTGTGCTGTGCTTATCAACCACAGTCCCTTTCCATTCCTTTGGCCAGCTAAACGTAAATCCAGAATAAGTCATGGATTTGGTCAAGGCAGCAGTTTCTGGAGAATCCATGCCGTTTAGGTAGACAGCCATGAGGAACGCTCCGAGTTGAGAGTCGTGAAGACGCACTTTGGATTGGGGCGAAATGAGATGGTTGATGAAGTGCTGGATTTCTGACTCGGTAAGGGATTTCCCATCTCTCTTTTTTCGGATTAACTCCGGAATGGAGATAGCGGGGGTTTGGGTATCGTTATTTTTCATTTTAATTGTAATTGGAAATTAATAAAAAAAAGGCTCTGTTTCAGGATACAATAATTAGGAAGAGGAGTGATGTACTCCGAAATGCTTTCCGTTGTAAAATGATGACCATGAATTTTGTCATGTTCTCACCAGTGAAAACGAAGGGCGTAAAAAATAGTGCAGTTGGACATTATAGTATTTAATTGCCAACTGTTACGCTGTTACACAACACAACACGTGTCAGAAGTAAGAAGAGACGCGAATTAGTAGAAATTTAATAAACTTTTATTTTAAAACATCTGTACCACAAGGGATTATAATATCGAAGTATATATATCCCCCTTGCATTTTGTGAGTGTAGATTGGATGGAGAAGAGTAGAGGTGCGTTATCTGTTACCTTCTCAAGTAAATGCAATGGTCGCTTGTCTTGTAGTAGAGCACTATCTCAAGCAAGTGTGAGTTATCTCACTCATTGACATACTGACATAATATTATTATCTCTCCCATAATTAGTCTAGTCTTATGAAGATAATTCCTCTCCACAATGTCCAAAAATATTATGAACATGACTCATGCTGCATGAGTATATAGCATTAGGTACTACGTCCAAGGTGCCTTTAGCCAAAATGAAAAAAAAAATCGGTTTCCAACGAATTTATCTGGAAAATATTTACGGATGGGAAAACATTTTCGTTGCAGCATCAACGTAACGCGTAGCGAAATGCGTATAAAAAGTTTTTTACTGGTAAAATTATTACTTTTAGCCATTACAGATTTTCGTTTCTAGCTATCATGTTGCCCCAATTTACAAAATTTTCACGTGTATCCGTTTAGTTCTACTTTTACCACTCTGACATAAAATATGGATTTGGAAATGGAAACAGAGCAGCGTATTGTCCAGTTGGACGTCAGGATCTCAGGTTTAAAAGCCGAGTTGGAAGATCTGCACTCTATAAAAGACTTGGATCATGGTCAACGATTGCGCCAAGCTACTCTGGAGAGAGAAATTCGTCAGTTGAAGCTTCTCCTTCGGAACATTCTTCAAGGCCAGCCGAGTCCTTTTTATTATCGCCGACTTCCGCTCGAGGTAGCTATTATAGCGTACAAATTACGACTTCCGGCTCACCAACCGAAAATTGTTGTTTTCATAATTAACAATTTAATGACTTTTGGCTTTGTAGATGGTTGCTGAAATATTCAGTTGGATCACCAGGTCAGAAGACAAAGTGGCTTTGATTGATGCTTTCCCAGAGGTCAGCAGTTTGATGCGTTGGGACAAGGCGTCTTTACACTTCTCACTGGTGAGCAACCGAAATAAATAATTTTTATAGTTATGGTTTAATTGATAAATAAAATAACTACGCAATTTTTTGTCAGGTGTACCCACACGTGTACCCGTACATTTATCGAGACCTTCGAAACTCGTACAGCCTCTGCCAAGTCAGCCCCCATTTCCATGATGTCGTCCTGAACCATCACCGTTACCTCATGTCAGGCGCCATGTCGAAAAGATCAATCTTGAGCCTTTGCATAAATCAGCGTAGTTTCGACTGGAGTCGACAACTCCTGACTCAAATTCTTGACGAGCTTGAAAACGCCGATTATTCGGCTTTCCCCTGGATGGAGAACATGCCCTTCTTGTTTGGCATGTATTTCGGCGCATTGACCAGGCAGTCCGTTTTTGCAAATGAGGATCCTGTGCGACAATTTCTTACAAGGCATGGCGAGAAAATTTGGTCCGCTTCAATTGGAATGAGTCACTTGGAGGAAATCCCTCTTGACGTTCTTCACGGGTTCCTCGCTGCAACCCCAAATCTTTACCATCTCAACCTGTCCTGCTTGCGTCCATTGCAAGAGGAACCTCCTCAAGTAAACGACAACGGACCAGCGGTTAACCAGCCAATGCAGGTGGATCCCCGCCGCTATCCAGACCTCCCTAATCTCAAGTTTCTTTCAGCATTTGGAGAAATGCCGCTCTGCCTCCTCCGGCAATTTTGCCCCAATTTAAAACAACTTTTCACTTATAGACAACGATTTCCAAATACGCCTCTGAGTTGTCCCCACCTGGAAAACTGCAAAATTCACTTGCCTGTCAACCTTGACGCCTGTTTCGCAAGCGTTCTGAGAGACGCCCCGCTGAAATCCCTTGAGCTTGAAATTAACGTGCAGCATGGTCAGCCTGACATTCCCGAGTTGCTTCTAACGCTTAGTCATTTTGGGAGGACGCTGGAGGACCTGTTCATTGGATATTGGCCGCTTGGGAGGGAGGAAGCGGCGTTTCCGGATAATACCTGGATGATTTATGTGGACTTGCCAAAGTTGACCACAGTCACTATTTGGAGATATCTTGGAAACCTGGACTTTTTGTTAGCGCTACCTTCGTTGAGGAAGCTCTACGTGATGTACTGCAGCCAAAGTTTCCTCCAGCCTCCACGCCCACATTTCCTCAACTTTCCGAGGAGCAAGCGTGACAAGTTCAAGACCAACGTGTGGAGTCATCTCACTAAATTGAAGTACCTTTATGTTTGGGGACGAGACTCTATCGAGCCATTTTCAGTGACGCGAAGTGAGCATGAGAAACACGTGAAGGATAAAGAGAATGCGTCTGTGTTCACTAATTTGCTGAGCTATTTGCCGTTTTTTGGGAATTAATGGGAAATTAAGATGAGTGTAAATAAAAGTGCCAGTAGTGGATAAGTAAACATTTCACAGTACCCCAAATGCGTAATGTTGAACTCCTCATAAGTTTTTTCGCATTTACATAATTATGAGAATTTTTGTACAAAAAATATATACTGAAGGTTATAATTGAAAATGAACTCCTGCATTGTATGCTTTTGGTAATGGTTGTTAAAATGCAAAGTTATTGCATAAAACGATACAGAAGTGCTGTTACATTCTCCAATCAAAAAAATATTTTACGCTTATCAGTTTCCAACAAAATTGCACAGGATAAGACACTACAAGAAAATGTCAGTGTCAACAACATGAGTATCACAATGCCCCCACTGGCCCCACTTAACGTTTCCAAGTATCCAAGGAATTGTGAATGACGCCACAAAAGCCTGACCTTGCTCATAATTATATTATTTTTTCACATTCGCCAAGTAAATTATCATTTTATCGCCATAAATAAACTACAATAAACTTTAAAATTAGTTATTTCAAAACTATTAAGCTGATTTGACCCCATCCACAAAATTGACAAGTATTTATATTCCATCACCCATTATTACATAAAAATGGATTTGGAAACGGAGAAACGTATTGTCCAGTTGGACGTCAGGATCTCAGGTTTAAAGGCAGAGTTGGAGGATCTACACTCCGCAAAAGACTTGGATCATGGACAACGACTGCGTCAAGTTAATCTTGAGAGAGAAATCCATCAGTTGAAGCTTCTTCTTCGGAGCATTCTCCAAGGCCAACCGAGTCCTTTTCATTACCATCGTCTTCCACTCGAGGTTTGTACTACAGAGCTGATACTCAATTAGTTTAATATCAACAAGGGTTTTCATGATTAATGGAAAAGAATTTCTTGATTTTTCAGATGCTCGTGAAAATATTCAGTTGGGTTACCAGAGCCGAAGACAAATTGACTCTTATAGCCACTTTTCCTGAGGTCGCCACATTGATGAATTGGGACAAAGGGAGTTTATACTTCTCACTGGTGAGCATATGGAATAAGGCTTAATCCTTAATTATGTATTATCGTCATTGATAAAAATTTGGCTGCATGTATTTATCCAATTTCAGGTGTATCCACATGTGTACCCGTACACTTATCAAGATTTGGCCAATTCGTATAATCTCTGTCAAGTCAGTCCTCTCTTCCATCAGGTCGTCCTGGACCATCATCGCAATCTCATGTCAGTTGCCCATCGCTTCAACCCATCCGTCTGGCCCAAGAGAAATAATGACATGATAAATCGTTATACTATAAACTCAGAAACACCTCCTGAGTACCTGGACCAATTAGACAATGCGGACTATTCGGCGTTCCCTTGGATGGAAAACATGCCTTTCCTGTTTGCTTTGGATTTCTTTGAATTGTCCGCCGCGTCTGTTCTGGGTCCCGGTCCCGGTGGTCCTATCCAACGCTTTTTGGCCAGGTGCGGCAGCAAAATTTTGTCCTCTACGATAACAATTGATGAGGATGAGGAAAGCCCTCTTGACGTTTTACACGGATTCCTGGCCGGAACCCCAAATCTTTATCATCTTTGTTTGTGGACATGGGAAGTGGAATGGCAAGTTAATGCGCTTCCAGCAAATCGCAACGCTCAGGTTAACGAGCCAATGGAGGTGGATCCCCGTCGCTATCCAGACCTGCCCAATCTCAAGTTCCTTTGGGCAGCAGGAGCTCCGACATGCTTAATTCAGCAATTTACCCCCAATTTAAAACAACTTTGGACGGAGGAACAGCAGTTTCCCAACGTGGCGATGAGTTGCTCCCACTTGGAAAATTGTGCAATTAGCTGGTCTGAGAATCTTCATGCCTGTTTCGCAAATGTCCTGAGGGATGCGCCACTAAAAACTCTGTCGCTTGAGATGGATCTACCTCTGCACCAGATTGGCATTTCCGAGTTGCTTCTGATGCTTAGCCATTTTGGAAGGACGCTTGAAACGCTGTCCATAGATTACGCACCGGCTGTGATGGAAGAAGAGGAGATCCAGGATAATACGTGGATGGTTCATGTGAATTTACCAAAGCTGACGACAATCAAGATTCGATATTATTTAGGAAGCTTGGACTTTCTCCTGGCGCTACCTTCGCTGAGAAATCTTTACCTTTTATTCTGCAGGCCAAGAGAACAGCCGACTGACCAGCCAGATCTGCTCAGATTTCCGACGAGTCACCAAAAGTTAGACACGAACGTGTGGAATCACCTCACAAGTTTAAGATATCTTTATTTGCTGGGAATGTATAATTTTGAACAAGTATCGGTTACTCGGGCAGAGCATGAGCAATTTCTAAAGGAGGAAAACGAATCTGCGTTTAGTAATTTGCTGAGATATTTGCCATTTTTTCGGATATTGATGTGAAACTAGGTTCTTGTAAAAACATAAAAAGGGAGCACTTCAGCAAACACCTTTGTTTAAAAGTTAGAGCACAAAAACGAAAAAGTGTCAAAACGTCATTGCCGTTAAACGGTGACCTTTGACCCCAAAACGACCTCAGTTCTATGTGCTACATTCATAGACGAGTCGAATGATATGTCACTTGCTATTTGACCTCGTAACGATTTCTAACCGTTACCGTTAGCATATGGGGTTGGCCGTTTAAGCAGGAGAGCATAAAACGAAAAAAAAATTTGAAATCGCCGTTACCGTTAAACGATAACCTTTGACCTCAAAATGACCTCAGATCTATGCGTTATATTCATAGACGAGTCGAATGATATGGCACTTGCCATATGCTACCATTGAAAAAAATTGACCTCGTAACGGTTTCTAACGGTTGCCGTTGACCTACAACGCTGAAAATCAATGCAGCCCGTCCCTATGGGCTTAGGAATCCATTGCAAAAAACAGAATTCAAAAATTCCATTCCGTTCGGAAGATATCGCGCTCACGGACGGACGGACGGACGGACGGACGGACGGACGGACCGGACACACAGAACGAAATTATAAGGTAGCACAAGTGCTCCCTAATAAAGATGAGCATGAAAAGTTTAAGAAACTGTCATTCCAGTTGGTTTGATTCTGGTCTCGCAATACCCCATCATATGCATTTGAGTAAAAGTAGATACGGGAAGTAGTTGGATAAGTATTTAGATTAGCTTTTCGTAGGAATGCCTATTGTAGGTAAGTTATTAGAAAACACAAGTGTTTAGTATGTTTAGCTTATGAAATTCTCTTCAATATCTGTACTCTGAACAAAAAGGGATTATAACTGCAGATTGCATTTTAAATGGTAAATGTGCGCTTTCTCACGTACATAATAAGACTCACACGACAAGCATTATCTCAAGCAAGTGTGCGTTATGGCACTGACATACTGACATAATATACTGTCATCATAAATAGTCTTAAAAAGATAAGTAGAATTGGACCACTATTAAGATATGACCACATACACGTGTGTTATTAAACGCAACAGTTGTTATACTTGTTGATTTGGCACTTAAACTGATGTTTGAAGTAATCGAATAATGCGGCAGTAGGGCACATTTTTTAATATAAGTGGTACACAACTCGTTTGGAAGGAGATTGAAAAGAATCAATCCAATTTGAAATGAGCTTTTAGACAACATGAGAAAATATCTGACTTTTATTTAATTTTTTATATAAAATCATCCAAAGCATATAACAGTACTACTAGATGTATATACACATGGACTTTAATCTTTAAGAGTCCACAACGAAAAGGCTTTTTTCGTTTCATTGACAGTCTTTAAGATAAATCTGTAGCTGGCATTGGAATAAGTTCTCTGCACAGTGTGCTCTTCACCGAATAATCGCACACCGCTCGGAATACCATGCGATCTCCCTGACAGGGATGTCCTTCTGCCTGGTTCTGTAAAACTACTGAGGGGCTTCCTCACTTTGAGTAGCGGATACACTCTCGGTTGCGGTCCTTCTCTCCAAACCACTAAAATTCTCAACATTTATATATTTTTTTCCATCTTTACATTTTAAATTATTACACACACTTACTCTTTCTTACTTTGTGGCGGATTCTGAGAGATGACTCCCTCGTACATTTTCGTTTTATTCGTCACCTTTTCGCAGGCATAGAAATGCCACTCTGTGCACTTCACCTTTCTCAACTTTCTCTTCTGGCCATTCCCGTCAATAGGATCCGGCTCACTTATCGTGCAATCCGAGTCCTTATCCTTGTTAAAGAGGTCCGTGTCAACGACCCAATAGGTTTCCCTAAGGTCGTACATGAAAGTTGTACCAGACTTGGATTTGGCGAAAAATTCGGCGGAATACCAACCTTCATTCTTGGCACGCAGCATTCTGTATCCCAGTGGGCAGTACAGGATACCAAAAGTTTGCTGGAAAGTTAAAAACTACAATGTGAATTACCTATTGTACATTTTAAATGTAAATTAATTTAACATAATTACTTTGTATGTACTCCGAAGCAACAAATTATTTCCTGCCTGCCCAAAATCCTTCGTCAACGCGGTCGCTTTTAGCCCAGCATCCACATCCTTAAGATAATTGGGATCCCATAAACTCTCCCTCGACTCCTTGTCCTGATGCTGACAAATGGTGGACAAGTAATTGTTGCAGTTTGCGGGCACGTAGTCAATAAAGTTCCAGATGCAGTCCGAGCTGTTCGGATCCTGGCAAGGCAACTGGCCGGTGAGTTCATAGGCGAGAGCCATGGCCACACAAAAGTCGAGGTCAAGCTTATTGGATCTGAGTTGCGGAAGGTCGCCATTTTCATTTTTGTTCCCAACTGATATTGGATTGGTGGCGTTGCTGGTGTCATTTTTATTTTCCCTTGAAATTATAGCGATTTGCGGGTTTCCAGGGGTCAGGAATTCTTTGGGCATGCTCAGGTAGGTGTAGGCGGTCCAAAATTGCGACGTTGTCACTTCTGAAATAGCATGCTTCGTTAGTTATGTAATGTTAACAAAGTCTGGTCTATAAAAATAACAAGTCACCTCGTGCCCACATCTTAAGAAAATCCTTTAGTCCAGGTTCATCCACTTCCGGTTTGAATAGCTCAAGACCTAAACTTTCACAGTACGCCTGACTCTCGTTAATCGTTCGATGCTTCCAGTTGATGAGGTAACGTCTGTTCCCAAAAATCCAGTTGCCTTGCTCAAAGTAATCCGTCTTGTCTGTTCACAACCAGACAAGATTAAAAAATCTTCAAAATAAGTGATGTAACGATAATGATGGGGTGGATGATTACCTTCCGTCAACCGAAATGGATCATTTACATCTGTTTTACAACTGGGATCCACACTCTCACAGATGACATGTCTTCTCTTTAAAACCAGAATTGAAAGTAATTAAAATGAACTGCATAACATGCAATACGCATACTGTGAATTTTCGAATATGCCCACCTGTTGGCTTTCACATGGCCGTTCATCGAAAATTGTATGGTGTCCACTGGAATTTTAAGGTATCACCACAAGAATTATACTTTAAATGTTAAGTTTTAAATGTTTCCAGAAAATTCGTACGGAAATAAATGGCTTACTAAATTACGCCCGCGGCATGTGGATCCCAATTCCCTGGCCAGGGAAGAGAAAGTGTTAGGCACTGATCCATGTCGTGATTCGGATGATATTCGCCCTTGAAATTAACAAAACCTGCGACACCCGTCGGACTACACACGAAATACGCACATTTTAATTCGATTTAATTGTTAAAATTTCGAATTCTCGGAAAAATTAAGATGCGTTTATTTACCGAGGTGCCCGATACAAAAAGTTACTGTACTGAACATTTTCTTCAGTACCACTCTGCCCCCATTCGTAAATGTCCTTGCTTGGGTTAAACTTGGCATCCAGCCAATCTGTAAACATTTTGGAAATAAAAGTTAGTTCCGATAATATTTAAAGAAATTGCAACTTTGTTTACTTAGGCCACCCACACCAAGTGTCTTTGAGCCGATTCCGTTCCACAACTTTCTCCAGTTCTCTGCCGACGAGTGCCATGGTCATCATATTTTTCACTTTTGCCATTCGGAGTCCATGCTGAGTACACTGGGCAAAGGCTTCCTGGAAGCTGACAAAGTTTCCACGCTCATTCCCGTGCAGAATGTAGAATCTCGTGTTTCCTATGCGTCGTAGGAGAGCCGTTTCTGGTGGACAACTGCATTTTCCAACAGGAAGCAAGAGAACTTGACCAAAGCAATCAATGAAAGATAATTTATTATTACTTTCGTTCCTTTTCTACTTTTTAAAAGTATTTTAGCCTAAAATAATTTACTTACGCGTTTTCACCAGAATTAACACGGCACACCCACGCATAAGAAATTTAGTTAAGAAATTCGCAGAAATATTTAACATGCTACTACAATAAATTTCACTTTCCACGAGTCATAGACACAACTTGTATGCATTACTTATGATTTACGACGCTGCTTACTAATGCGTAGATTAATTATAACTGATTGGATATTGTAGTGCTCTCGACAACATAAAAATGCAGAAATTAATGGTCAATCAATGCATACTTCATTTGATTCGTTTCAACCGTAATGTAGTATTGTCTGACCTTGTTTTGACTTTAGCGGAAGCTCTTAAAAGTCAATCACAATAAATGCATTAACATGTCCATTCGGATGGAACTCTCGGGAGGAACCAAAATGACAGACCATTTCTGACTCCACTCACCAGCAATGAAATATTGGCTAATGAAATGTGATTCATATAAAAATGTTGCGCATGTATTCACTTGTCATTGTCAAATACGTAGAATATTTATATGACAACATAAAGTGAAGTGAGCTGTTAAATTCGGGTGACTTCTCTGGATAAATGCAATAATCAGCGTTACAACGTTATTGTAAATAAATAAATGCACTACAGAGATACAAATAAGTTTATTGAATACATTCTGTCACCTTTACTGTGACCATTATGATTGTGCTAACTTAATTGGCAACATGGCAGCATCTATAACTGCGCATAAAAGTATAAATTAAAACAATAATTCGTGTTTCATGTTTCGTAGAACAGTATGAAATACCATACCTATTATAAAAATGTTTGATTTTCAGTAGCAATCTGTTAGCTTAACTAATGTTGGCTCAGTTTTGAAAACACAAAGCAAAAATATTTTCATTGTTTAGAGTTTAATCGAGGATTTTGAAGGACAAGAGCAGATAAAAGATAGAGGAATCGAAAGAAAGTTTTAAGACACTCGAAATATTGCTTTATAAAAGCCGCTTTTTAGAAGGACGCTGTCCTCGGAGAAAATGTGTTTGTTCAGTCTTGAACTTGAAATATTTAGACAGTCAGTCGTCTTTTGGCCGAGTTCCGCTAAAGCTAAAATGTTTTAAAAAGAATGAATCTACTGAACGTTGTCATCGTTTCTTTGCTTTCTCCGGTGAAAGTTCCCGCTGCAGACCCTTTCCCTGTGCCATATGCTGATAACCTTCATCTGCACTTGGAAATATTCTCAAGCTGCTTAATTCAGCTAATTAATTATCCTGGACTGGACATCACGTTAACGACAGAAACTCCTGTGGTCCTTTCTAGATACAAAGTTTTAAAGAATGCAACTAACAACGGAACATTAAGATTTATACGATACGAGATACATCTCACGAATGCCAGTGAACACCAGACTGCGGATATTGACGCAGTGGAGAAAGATTTTGCGGTGAGAAGCAAAAACTGGAATTGCTCCGCCACCTTTTTCATTTATCCACCTTCTACAGCAACAGACAGCAATGAAAGTGACTACATTTACTACAACAGCAGCACCGGAAGTGACCTACTCCCCATTCCAAACAGCTACATAAACTTTGGAATCTACACGCCCCCATTCGACGCCAAAACGGCTTACTACTTTCGAGCAAAACCCCATCCAGTTTACAGCATTCTAATCACAAGGTCACCACCCGTTTCCGCGGAAGTGTACATGTCTCCATGGCTGAACCTCTTTTCCTACTTGCTAAATCAAACCTGGAAGCACGAATTCCAGTTCCATTCAGATCTTCTCGCCATCCAACCAACGAACGTCACAGATTACCCCAACAATTACATTTCTCCAGCAACGTCGTCGTTGTGGTATCTCTGCAGATTTTGCAACTGGTGTCATCTTTTCCAACCCATTCCATTACAATCTCCCATTGATACCAAAGCTGATCTAGACTCCATATTGACCTCATACAAACTATCCATGACATTATGGCGAGTATCTCATCCCCGCTCGGAATTATGGCTGGAGAACAGATCCAAAAGATTCAACCAACTGACAGGCCACCGTCTCTCATTTCCAAAAGAGGGACCTTATCGAGTTCACCCCGATGATGTGGAGTACGCCCTCAGCTATTTAAATCAGGCCCTGTCAAACCTCTTGCTAAACAATCACTCCTTCACTGCAAGGAGGTCTAACGGATCCCTCAGATTGGAAGATTCTCCATGTCTGGCTACAATCACGAAAAATATGGAGGCGTATCCCCTCCTCGTATACACCGAAGCCCCGCTAACCGATTTTGTTTTGGCGGAGGAGCTCCATCCGTTTCGTTTTCTTAGCTGTGGGGGTAAACCTCGCACGAGGGGAGTGCTCTCCTTTGATTCCTTCTACAACGTCTTTGACAAGTGGACTTGGTGGATCATTCTGGTATTTTATTTTGCCATCACCGCAATTTTAATGCCTTATGTGGCATGTAGCGACATTGTGCTGACAGGCTACGCCATTCTCGTGGAACAGTCCCAGAAAAGGTGCTCCAGAATGAAAAATAAACTTTCGCACATGTTTATCTACGGAAGTCTTAGGGATCCTGTTGAGTAATCAGTATAAGGGAGATAACATCACAAGGCTGACACTTCCAAAGGAGGTCGTTCCATACGACAAATTGGAACAGTTGCTCCGCAACAACTTTACCTTTTACACGTATTCGGAACACATCAACAATTTGTTGTGGAGCTTCAACGTGACGTCGCCTCCAATGATATCGCCTTCCAGGGAGCGATATTTCTTGGACAATGTGAAAATCGCGGAGAACAAAACAAAAGTTTTGGAGGAGTTGGCGGTTTGTGAGGAGAAGAAGGTTGTCGCTCTGTTTTTGCCGGAGGGAGGCGTTTTCAAGCATGCTGCAACGCTGAGGAATAATTACTCTCACACAAGTTGGGCGGATGTTGGGGTGGGGAAGGAGCTGTACTCGGGTATTTGGAGGGGATTGAAGGTGATGAATAGTGTGGATCCTCAGATTGGGGATAGGGCGAGGAGGATTTATGAAACGGGGATATTCACAGAATGGATTGACCAGTGGTCACGGCGGATTGTGCTGGAGATGACACCCGGAAGTCAGCACTGGGCCAAGAATGAGCTGGAGAGGATGGCGATTGTGAGGAGGAATATTAAAAAGCGCGAGTGGAAAACGGATATGGTGTTGAATGGGAGTATACTCACGTTGTTTGTGATGCTGGGCGGAAGTCAGGCTTTAGCTATTGGGTGCTTCATTTTGGAGTACTTGAAGGGAAAGTAGTGCTAAAAATTGTATTTACGTTATTAAATGAAGTCATTTTATTAAACCATTACAATAAATTTCATACAAAGTAAATCAATAATAGCATATGTATTTGTCAATATCCACCCATTTTGAAAGGCCGAAACATGGAAGGCATCTCATGCCTCGTGTAAGTTCTCCTGCTGTCAGGATCCTCAGGACTGACGCCGGGATGAGAAAAGGTCACCCTCTCCAAATTAGGCACCAGCGACCAAACGTTGCTTCTGTACAAATGATTTGTGCTGCGACAACCTTCCCCAACTTCCAGCTTATCAAACAACTGATGCATATCGATAACCTTCGTCCTCATGCTGCTTGCAGGCTGCCCCATCATTTCCAGAATTTCGTTGTAGCACTTGTTGGTGAAGTGAATCTTGAGCGTCTTCAGACTCCTGAAGCTGGATAGGAATTCGAATGAGGAGTAGTCACCCAAATGCATTTTCCGTAACTCTAGTTGTTTCAAATGGGGCAAGTTGATATTCTCTGGAAAATTTGCGTATCCACAAAGAGTCCAGTCGATGGATAAGCGTTCCAGGCTGCCCCCGAATACTTCTATCCACTCAAACAGTTTGATCAGATTGAGATCTCGCACTGTGACACAAATTTGTAGCTCTTTCAATTGGCAGTCCTTAAAGATTTCCAAGTCATCCACAAGGTATCGCGACAACTTTCCATTAGAGGTCATGGTTACTTTTAAGGTAGTTAAATTTGCTAACGTGCACCACAAGGACTCCTGACAACCGCTGTGATGAAGCGAGGTCACTTGACAACCATACGCTTTCTCCATAGCGTATCGTATCTTTGGAATGGCAAGCAATGCGACATCCAAACACTTGAGATGGGGCAACGCTGGAGGTGGATTTGATGTCAAAAATGTTTCCAAAGTGCGGTCGTAGGTTGGAACTAGACGAATGTTGTACATGGACAGTTTCAATTTCCTGAGATTCGGAACTCCGCCGAGAAGATGCCAAAGATAAGCAGCCAGGACCGGTGGAGGGGTTTCTATAATTCGCGTATTGTTCAGCGTAAATACGACGTGGAGATACCAAATTTCTGAGCCAAACTTGTCGAAAAAGTCAAGCATGTTTCCGCTCAGCTCCGTAATTGTCAGGTGAACAGAGCGAGATAGAAACGGATTCCCTCTGGGGTGAAGGTCAAACTGTTGTTGGAATAAAGTGATGACTCCTGGAATCTCTAGATTCATTCGCATTGCAGTCCTGTGGAAATCCACTTCCATTGCACGGCTCCTGGATCGACAGTGATCAATTTCTTTTAGAATTGGCTGGCCTTCTTCCAAAAAGGTGTCAATGGCTCGGCACCAAGATTTACATACAAGACGACACTCGCCCATGTCTGTCTTTGAAAGATAGTGGAATAGCGGGGGAAAGACCATTTCGAACATCCAAGACGTTGATTTGGGCTCCAGTAGATTTTTCCACAGACGACAAGTCCTGTAGATACTCAGCTTATCTTGGAAACTTGGGAGCCTGTCCAGAATGTCATTCCACAACTGAAATGACAAAAGTATAGCGTTTCCACAAAATATTAGCGTGAAAAGCTTTAACTTGTGGTTAGCAGAATTACATATACCTCTTCGGGAAGAAGGGACACAGCTTCAACGGCACACGTCTCGTCATTATTCAGTGCCTTGGAACTCATTGTTGATGGGAAAACGTTAAATAGTTTTTAGTGACAGTAAATTACGGTCTGAAATGAATTAATAATTAATTTTCACTTTTTATGTCACAATTTTCAAGATTTTTTCGATAAAATGTGCACAATGTAAAACTGGAGGAGTAGAAGATTGTGAAATAGGTATGACAATTAGGCACGTTTCATTCAATAGTGCAACATATTATAAGAGTATAAAACACATTAGGGAACTACATAGGCACACTTACATGACAAGGTACAGAGCTCAAAACTTCTGTGGGATTGAATTATGAAATTGTCGTAAATAAGATGTAAGCTTTAAGTTAGGTATACATCTACAACCTATTGCTTAGTAGCTGAAAATCCACTTTGCACTTGCTGGTTAGTAGAACAGTTAGACCCACAATGCAGTGTAATGTTTTTAACAAAATAACCTCGGGTTAGAAACATAATAAGGTTCTACGGCAATATGTTCTGGCGTGCTGTGAAGCAAGAATCCACTCTTTCAATAAAACGATTTGGTATTGAAACAGAGAAGGATCTAGTGGTGTATGATCTTTTTGTTTCTCTTAAAGCATAAGTTCTCAACTGGACATTATTGAAGGTGCCTGTCCCTTCTACCGTTCTGTTCATACAAATATTATTTAAAGAAAAGGCAAAAACAGCAGGTGTTCAAGTTAAGAAGTTTTAATAACTTAATGACTTCAACATACATACCTATAGGGTATATAATATGGTATACCTCTGCATTATGCATATCTGAGATGTTGTGATTTTCACAGATTTTGTTTGCGTGAAAAGGGGAAAAGCGTGGAACGAATGTCCTTAACATGAAACGGTGCATGCAATTGGGTGAACGAATGTCGCTATAACTCCATAGTCCATTTGAGCCTCTATAATAATATGACAAATTACAATATGATGCGCTTCTGTTATAATGAAATTGGTTATGGGATTAACTTTTAGTCAATTTTTAATTTCCAGAAATTAAATTCATGCTATAAAAATTACACTGTTTCTTATAAGCATTTACGTTTCGACTGACAACTTTTATGGTACTTTGGCTAGTTATAATAAGTAGACATAGCTTAATTATTAAGCTACTATTAATTTACATTAATTAACCTATACTCATTTTGCTCATCACAGCGCAGTTTTTCATTCAGAAACCAAATAAACATAATGATTGAAATAACGACAGGTAAAAGTGGTGAAAGCACGTCAGGTTTTATTGAGAACCACTACAGATCCATATGCAGCAGTATTAGCAGTAGCAGCATTGGTTAACCTAATTATTGACGAAGTGCCTGGGCCACGGCCCTTCAGGAAATGTCGATCATAAAAAACTGATCCAACAATGACGATGCTAATTACGACCACGAACGTCATCAATGGCATCCAGTCAGCAGATTGAACAAAGTCGTACATCTCCTCCTTCCTTTTTCGCTTCAATTTCTCTTCGCGTTCAACATCTGCGTACTCTCTAAGCGTGATCACCGGATTGGATATTACCGTTCCATTTTCGGCAAGTAGTCTCCATCGAGTGGCATTGTCACTTTCAGAACAGTTTGTTGACGCCACGACTTGAGAAGAGTTGCCTGATAAACTTAGACAGACGTTATTCAACACACGATGAGCCAATTGAAATTCCCCACTTTCCAGCTCAGTTAACTGCCATCCAAACGCCTCACTATTGTTTCCATATGAACACTCCGCAAATGTCAAATTAATCTCTAAAATCTCTTCATTAACTCAAGCATCAAACATTTTTCACCATTTTCTTCCTCTTCTGGAGACGAGTAAGGTGTCACCAAAAATCTTCCAAGTGAGCCCATATCTCTGACAATCAAGAGGTCAAGTGGTGTGGGGAATGTGAGACAACGGAACATTTTTGGCATGTCGTCAAGTACAGCATTATTTCCACTCGTTAGACACTGTCCAGTGGCCACGTTTGCCAGTTGGAAACCGATAAGGAGACATGTTCCACGAAAGCAACGACGCAGCTCACCACAACGAGTTCCCTCCAGTGGGTACAAATAGAGACTCTTTTGTCTTGACAGGGGCCCCCAGGGCACGCATTGTTTCCGGGAGCTGCATGATTGTTTGTCCTTATACAGTAGCAGAAAAGAAATTTCGTATGCCGAAAACATTTCTTGACTTTTTGTTTAATTGGACATCTTAATTAACCTTACACTCGCGACATAGCCTTCCCGAAGGACTCGACATTGCTCATCAATTGATACTTTTCCAGTAAATCCCGACAAAGTTGAAGTATCAATTATTGGGATAATGCTTCCGTCGTGTTGACGCAAACATTGTCCCTTTGCGCTGGTGATAACCTTCGCAATGGCCTGGTCGGTACAAGAGGAAAAGAAGTATGCTTGATGTCCCTTGCGATAAGTTAGCCTTTCCATGATAAAACGTAATGGTGTACAGGGCGTTTCATCGTCATGATTTGCACCGAGTCTTGGGAAATTCATTCATTATTAAACATAAGAACTGTCTCCTGGAAAGGGCAAAGTTCATTTTGCAACTTACAAGTGAGCAATTTCGTGTGCCACTACTGAAGCCGGATTCCAATTAGTCCGGATGGTAACCACCGTACTGCTTCCAATTTGTTGTCGCCTACGGCCAAGGTCAAGGTCACAAATTCTGTTTATTCTAGCAAGACCCAGTATATCGTGATTGCGTGACGAAAGTATAAGCATGGCAAGGTCAAATTTTGGCAAGCTCCCAATCTTGGTATACATCCAATTGCTAAATGCATAGAGCGCCTTGTGCAGGTCTACATTTCCATCCTCGTCACGCGAGGTTTCGATAAAACCCTGTTCCCCTGTGCTCTGGTGTAAAAAGTGAAACTTAAATAGGAACTAAATCATACAATCAGCTTTATATTATGTACATTTTCAAAGAAAAGAAAGTACCTGAATAGTGGTGAGTGATGTAACACGAAATGAAATGTTACTTTTTGCTAACGTTTTAAAACGCAGATTCACATCCCAGAACAATGCTTTCAAATACTCAATTATGTTCTTCCGGTCGTAGTTAAATATGTCGCCGAATTCTTTATCGCAAACAAGTGCAATTTCCACTATATGTAAGTCTGTCTCGTTGGGTTGACCTTGGATGCTGGCGTCTCCATTTACATTAGCTGTTTGGGAACAAGTAACCGGGAGGACCCATAACGCTGGTAGGATTATAAAAAGTGACAATTGTGATGGCCTAAAGAGCAAGATTTCCTTTCTGAAATTCATTTTACTCAGAACGCAGATCTGTGATTTGCTTAATAAATAGGTGGCACAATAGACTAATTAAATGTTGTAAAGTAAAACTCACTGGACGACAAATAATGACAACTGCCGGCGTCTTGTTGTTCGGAGAAAGTCCGTCTACTCACGATATAAGTTGCATACAAATTCATTGTGACTTTCTCCATACTTCTCGGCGATAATGTGATGACGTAGTGACGAGACGAGTTGTCCATGTTCTTTTTTTTGAGTCACATCAACTTGACCGAAGTTCGAAAATGACAATGACAGATAATAAATCTGTAAAATGCATTCCCCAACTTGTTATGTCCATCTTGGCCGGAAAAAGTTTCGCATCACCATTAATAAGCGAGCAATATGGAGTACGTCCTTTTCTACTCTTTATTCCACCCAGCCAGCTACCTCCATTATAAAGTGACAGTAGATGAACTTTGGGATCAAAAGTTTGGATCAATAAGAGCAATGCATTTTTATTAGACGCTTTTCTACAAGAATCACGACTTTTAGTTTTGATATGAAAATAAAGTAGACTATGACTGACGCCTAGCGAAAATACTTGATTTATGCTATAACATACATATATGCTATTGATCTGATTTAAATGTAGACCGTCGTGACGCAAGCTGATGACGCATTACCGGCTGTCTAATACCGAAATTTCAATCATTTAAATGTCTTTTGTTTTTCTATTTCAGATGATTTTTCTTACTTTTTTCCATAATGCATTTACGATCATCAACTTATAAAGTATTGTCGCTGTCTTAGCCCATGTCATGTCGAATTTCTGAATTATTCATGTTTCCTGGGTTTGGAGAGAAAACTTTATAAAACTTCCAGTCCTAATATTGTGTCACTGGTCGGTTTGCATTTTGCAAGGATCTGGCATTGTGTACGGGTTACTGGGAAAATAAATTATATGCAATCTATGATGGAAAGGCCAAAAATAATGTGGGTTCACAGTCCACAACCATAATATATCGGGAAAATAATGATCAATGAATGATGACATTGCGTGTGCCTCGGAGAAAGAAAAACATTTAAATTTTAACTTGATTTCATAGTTTATTATTTTACAAAATTAGCAATGCCTTAAAGTTTTATAACGACAGAATTTAAAACGTTAAAAAATATCTGGAGCTTCAAAAACCGCCACCAAAACCTCTGTTTCCCGGACCTCGACGATTGTTATTTCTATTATTGTTGCCATAGTTGTTGACATTGTGTCGCCCATCTTTGTTGTAACAATCAGTGCACTCATTAACCGTTACTTCATGATTGCCCCCAACGTTTCCACAGTCTGTACACCGTTTCTCGCGAAACACCCTGACGATGTGTTGTCCTCCCACATTGTTCAGTCCCACCACCCGCGGATCTTGTGCCAGCACCAACGGCACAGGGGCGTCAGCAATGACGGCAGCGTTTCTTGCAATTGCTTGGTGGACTTGATTTTCGATGAGAATGTCTAGAGGATCGGTTTCCGGAATGTATGGAGCGGGAATGTTGTTGAAGTACACACCTCCAACTCTGTTGCAATCTGTGCAGCGTTTAACGGTCCCAGCGTTGGACAGGGCCAGGAGGGAGGAGATAATTAGAAATTTAATGGCCATCGTGGTTAAATGTGAGTGAAAAATGAAAGTTATTTCAGCGTAGTGGCTTGGGTGTGAGGAGAGGAATAATAATTTTAATCGAGGGAGCATGACAAGCTTTTATATGAAAAATAGGCGCTTTAATTTAATATGTTGTGAATGAGATTTTCCCAAACTCCAAGTTGGATTTTTGACGTGGAAAGATAATTGATGAATTTCCAATTAAAGCGCCAATTTGACTAGCTTATGTAGTTTAGCAGAAAATCATTTATATTTTACTATCAAGTGTAGCTCATTAATAATTTCAACTACCACTATTCATTAGACGTTGAAATGAAATAGTTACTCACTCATTTTCGGGTAAACGATCGTTCTAGATAGGATTGTTAGAACTAAAATAATTAGCGAAAATGCTCACAGACTAATTGTAAGTTGTTGTGTGCTGTACAAACTGTTCCACTCATATTTCTCGTTAAAGATAAATATAAACTGCTTTACAACGAACTCATTAATTACTTAAATTACATTCGCCCAATTTGACGAGTCTCGTATTTACGGTCATATATAAATGACTGAGATGTTTTCTAGTCCCATCATCATCCTCACACAATTTCTTCCTTTTAAGGACGAACTATTATTAAAAAAATCAAATTCTGAAAATCTCTCAACCCTCAACTTCCACACGATGAATTGTAAACTTGCCGTCTGTGCAATCCTGCTGGTCGCTGCGGTGGTCGTCTCTGGAGCTCCACATAAGCACCATCCCGAAGAGAAGACGGATGTAGAAGGTCAGCAAGAGGTCAAGGCAGACAATATAAATGGGAAATCTAGCGATTTCGTTCTAGGCAAGGGGAAACGCTGTACGGACTGTGGCAACCACGGAGGCGTCCACAACACTAATTTCGGAGGTCCTGGAAGTGGAGGTGGCTACTATTGGTAGGAGAAGAAATATATGACGATATTTTTATGGCGCAATGTTCAAAAAACCAAATCTGTATTTTCTGTAATCAAAGTCGAACTGCAATAAAATATTAGTTCAAATTAAATGAAAATGTATTCAATTTAAGACAAATTTAAGAAAGTATGCCAATGCAAATGGCTCCATAAAAAAAGTTATCATAGATAAACACTTTTCTTGAATGCATACAAATTGAATAGTAGAAAGTTTATATACACCTGACCCTACATCAAGGAAAAATGGAACGCACGCAGATTAGAATGGCCAAAGATTGACCCTTGCCCCCAAACCGGCGATAAGTGGGTTTCCCCTCTCAACCAAAAAGTTCCATTTCATATGGCTCTCGACAGCCGATTCTTTAATTTTGCATGCAAACTTAAAGCGAAACGTGCAAAATATATTTTCATGTATATATTTTCAGCATAATGCGCCCTATGGTAAGCCGTTACAGTGAGTCTTAATACCAGGAAATAATGGAATTAATGATACGAGTGCATTTCTTATCATCCTTGGCCTGGTCCATAAAATATGTATTTAAAGTAAAAACATTTTGGGTTGAAAGCAAACTACTGTTAGCTCTTAGAAAATTATTTACACGTCACGTACCAATGTGCCATTGTTGGTGATAAGATAAACGTTGCTTGTTCCTGGAGCTAGACAGAGGCAAAGGGATCAATCACAATAAAATACCAAGCCCACGGAGTCTCATATACTATGGATTAGGATTATGAACCAAAACTCTTAATTGCATTAAATGATACTAGTTTTCAAGAAACGTTATCAAAATACTAAATAGGAAATTGAGTATGCTATGCTATGAGATATTTTATTTGCTTCTCTGAATATTCCTGATTGATTATTTCTTTGAAAACTGATAATTAGGAAATGGACGGCATGCTGTAGTGTGACATGTTCCACTGTCTTATGATCATTTGATATAAATATCTAATTATTTTACACTTACACAACAGCCAATCACAAACTTTACCCACCTTCTACTCTTGACTTGCTAAAAATATTACTTTAAACATGTTTTCGAAACTTGTCATTTTCGTCGTCGGATTTATCGCGTTTTCCACGCTATGTGCCGCTGTAATTCCTGCTGAATTTACTGAAGGTGGTCAAATGGGGAAAATGATTTCTAAGCGCTGCACAGACTGTTTCAATTTAGGAGGCGTGCACAACGTGAACAATGACAATGGTCACGGAGGAGGAAGATTCGGAGGACCTGGATTTGGATTCGGCTTTGAGCCACGTGGATTTGGATTCGGCGGTGGTGGATTCGGATTTGGAAGAGATGGATTTGAGTTTGGCAGAGGTGGGTTCGGGCATGGTAGATTTAGAGGAAGATTTGGATTTTATTAAATAGCCAGTTGAGAATGGAATTTTAAACGTTAAAAAGTCATATAGTACGTTATAATTTTAAACACCGATAAATTCCTTACATTTATAAGTCATTCCTTTTATGTAAAAAAGTAAAGAAAGTTGAAAATCACAAATAGGGTCATTGAAAGTTTTTATTTGTTTTCAAATAATACTTCACTATCATATACTCATGCATTTAACTTGAGGAGCCGTTACTGCTGTAACGGCTTCTAAATAAATAGATTCAATTTAAATCACAAATCGCGGCTTCCAATCTGCATGCACATTACATACAGAGGTCAATGCTTAAAATGTGCACCTTGATGTTTTATGTTCAGATCTGTTTTTGAATTTGTTTCAATATAGCAGAATGTACAAATGTGATCAGCATTTTATTTAATAGAAAGTAAATTTCATATTCAGCACACAATATTTACTTAAAATTTAGCCGTTTAAATGAAATATAAAAAGAATTCTAAAACACATACATAAATGCAATGGTTAAAACTTGCTCTTAAAATATTGAGAGTTTATTATATCTTATATGAAAGTAATCGTACAAATTAACAGAAACATTGTGATAGCTTAACTACAACTTTGATGCAAGGTAGAACACATAAAAGTCAAACAGAACTTTCAAAAGTTCCTGTTTCCATGCCGTTCGAAATGCCCGGACCCATTATTAAAATCGTTATGACTATTCCCATTCCCATTATTGCTGTTGTTGGTATTGTGTCGCCCACCTTGATTCTGGCAGTCAGTGCACTGATTGACGGTTACTTCATGATTTCCTCCAAAGTTGCCACAGTCTGTACAGCGTTCTTGACGAACCACCCTGACCTCATGATGACCTCCAACGTTATTTCGTCCTACAACAGCATCTCCAGAGTTTTTCAGTGACCTCTCAGCACCCACCTTTGCCACTGCAGCTGCTATATCACTGTTAATTTGACTTTCAAATCTGACCTCTTCAGAATCCTTTGCAGGTTCCTCGGCAATAACGTTGTTCACGTACACGCCACCAACCCTGCCACAGTCCGTGCAGCGCTTTACGGTCCCGGCAAAACCGAGGGCGAAAAACGAAAATAGACAAAATGAACGCTTGTACAAATGCATGTTAAAATGTAACAAATTCTGTTGCAATAAAATTGTAAGAGGATCTGTTCGTTCTTGTGTAGTAATAGCTTTTTATTTAATGCACAGAAGAAATTTTGTATTTTATACTTTCATGTGTGTATGCAATTCTGTGAACAACTAAAGCCATATTTTAAAAAGATTTTTAGTAAGTTTTCATGAATGCGTAATATTAACATGCATAGCATGCTGACAAGCTTCGTAAATGGACCACGATCTGAGTAAGTATGAATCATTAGTCAATTAACTTGTAAGTATTACTGCATATATGCTTGCGCATTGCTTTCATAGAAATAATCATAGCATTGTATATTAAAGGCCCATTAGTTTAAATTAGCTATAACGTTCTGGCGTGATGTCGTACATGTAAATAGTTCACACAAAAGGTTAGTTCTACATTTGTCAACAAATTCTCCCGAAATAAATCATTAAGAAACGATAAGATATGTGTTGTTAACTGGTTTCTTATAAAATTCCAAATAAATTGTTGACTGAAATTAATTACTGTTCTTCCATGTAAAATCAAACGACATAATATTGAAAGACACAAGTAATTATTTTCATGTGTGAGCCCTCTGTCTGTGTGACTGAACGGTATATATAAATCGTCTTCCATAATATCCACATCATCTTCCTTTGCATTCAACCAACTACAAGTGACAAGCTTTCACTTGTCTAATTTTCCAACATGCTTTCTTTGAAGCTTGCCGTTCTTGGTGTCCTCTTCATAATCTCCTCCTGCTGTGGTGCTCAGGCCTCCATCGAAGAAGATGACAATAGTACAACTCATGCAACTGCGGAAACAAACAAAGAACTCGTCAAGGGTTGGTTTGAGTCGTTCCCGTTGACAGGCTCCCTGAAAAACGACACAAGAAAAGCTTACTCGGCCGCGTTGAAATTTCTCAAAGAGAAGAACGACAAACTGAAGAAAACTTCTAAACGCTGCGTTGATTGCAACCATAGAGGTGGGAAACATAAGGCGTCGGTCACCGTCGATGCAGGTGGACTCTAATCCCTGATAACTTTGATTCAGCACTTTCGAACTTAACATTTTTATAATCATGGCATGTCGTACATAGTCTTATGAAATTCAACAAATAAATCCAAACTTTAAAATCTGAATCAATAACGTCATTAATTTAATTTTAATTTTGTTGAACACGATCTATTAATTGCATAAATATGGGTAAATCCTTGATTCCTTGAAATCATTTGAATGTTTAACTTCTTAGAAGTCAATATGTAGAACAATTCAGTCTAGAGATTAATTGGCCAAATAGACAACGTCGTTAGCAAGCAGGTAGTCGCTTGTGCCTAATTACATCTCTTTTAGCGACACAGAAGTGCGTACGCTGCTGAATAATTAGTGTGTTACATGTTCCTGTGCGTAATTATTTTGTAAAATAGTACGTGATTTCTGCTAATGGCTATAATAAGTATCTTATTTTTCATTCATATACATACCTATCAACCTAAGATATTGGCTATCTGCCATAATGTCGAATGTATAGTTTGCAGGTATAAAAAATATGCACTGCATTGACCTCATGATATATATGATTGAGACCTCGTGACATGCTGCAAATTTCATTAATGCTGACGTACGATGATTGTAGATAAAGTAAAAATAGTCAATCGGAAAACTTGTTAAGTAATTAGCATGACGTATTTTCGTGACTCAGAAAGAACGTCAGAAGCATTCTGTAAATTACAAGTTAGCCAGTATAAAAAGGGTTTTCTGACTCGATTGTAAGTCATCAGCTCCACAAGTTTCCTGCACTTTCAATTCAATATATAACAATTGTCAATTTCAAGTCAATTGTAACAGCTACTTCTTAGTTTCCACACAAAAAAATCATTCCAAAACTCCAAAATGTTCTTCAAACTCACAATTTTGGTATCTGTCTTCGCCATTGCATATGGTGGAGTTGTGAAGCGCTGCACCGACTGTGGAAACTCAGGTGGCACTCACGCAAACGAGGTTGGAACTGGAACCGCTGGAGCATTTGTTGACGTCGGGGATGTTGATTCTCACAACGATGGAGGCGAACATCGCAACCACGTTGCAGGGAGGGCCAGGAGACAAGTCGACTTTCACAATGCTGGTGGTGTGCACGAGAACCTTGTGGACGGATTTCATGGGAGCTTGGTTGACGCCCACAATGACGGAGGTTATCACGCCAATCATGTCATTGGTCGTTTGTAGATGTTTGAAGAAGTCGGATGAAATCAACTCGGATGAAAAGGAATCAGGAATGAAAATAAATGCAAAAATTAACTGTATATACTCATTATAAAAATTTTATGTGGTTCCTGTAATAAATGGACATAATATGAAAAAGATTCAGGTGATAAGCAAAGTTAAATCTTCTGTCATAGCAGTTAATAGCAGTTAAATGGGGCATTGCGACACTTTTAAGAACAACTACTTTTTAAAATCATCGTTCATCATCGTAGAAAACAAACTGGTGACTTTATGGAAAAATTAGCAACTAGCCAAACGTTTCCATATCCCAATTCCAATTCCAGCTGAGTCAAATTACATTCAAATAATTTTAAAATTCCAAAGAAACCAAATTCCAGAGTATGCTATCTACCCATCCGTGTTAATATTTTATGATTTTAAAAACATTTATTCCATTATTATTCCATTTCTAGAAATTATTGAACCACCACCTACGGTCAAAATAACACGTCACTGAACACCACTGTTACATATTTCAAAGCTTCAACCCAGCTTCACAAGAACGAAAAAATTATGGACCCACCCGAACCGGAAGTAGACGCGTCGCCGAAAGTTCTCCAGCTCCTGGCTGAGGTAAAGGAACTGAGCAGTATTCAGGCTGGACCTGGAGGTAAGGACGACGACTCTGAGGCGACAGCATCTCAAGTTCTGCTACAAGGGGAAATATTTCGCAAGAGCACCTTGATCGAGTGCATTCTTCAAAAGATGGAAAGCGATCGCGATAATTTAACAGCGGAAGCACTGGCAGCTCTGGAAAGAACTAGGTCACTTGTCCGACAAGGTTTGGTGGAGGCAAAGGCGACAGAGGAGGACCTGAAAGTGCTGAAAATTCCTGAGGAGGGAGGTGGAGCACCTTCTGTTGCGGAGGAAGTACAACCGTTCCATAAAACGTTTCATCACTATCTTGATTTACCCCCACTGGTCAGCCAACACTCAACAGATTAGTAGAAATTAAAGTTCTCTAAATTGTAATTTAGCGTTTTCTTTTCCTGTCTTTAGGTAGTACGAGATCACATTTTGGACTATCTGACCAACGTCCAGGATAGGCTTAATCTTCTTACCGCAATTCCGTCCGAGGAGCCTTTGATGCGCTGCACGAAAACCGGGCTTAAATTTGAAAAGGTGAGAAGTCTACAAAAAGTAAATACTCAACGACCTGAATAATTACCTATATAACTGATTTGTGATATTTATGCAAAGGCCTTTCCCATTCTGATGGAGAATATGTATCTGAGTTGGAGCAGTATCCAGAGCATCAGCAAACTCAATCAAGGCTTCCAAGACGTCGTGTCAGAGTTCCTGGAAAAGTTTCTGTTTGGCAACATGTTCCGTCTGAATTATGATTTTGATTATCATTTTGATTATGATCCTGTCATGCTACTGAATTTGAAGGATGTTCCTGAATGTGCTGATGGCAAGTGGTGTCATCAATTAAATCCCGCGACCACAGTTCACTTTCCCATTCACGGAGAGGAAGAGACCAGGACTAACAATGAAAAAATGAACTTGCTGAAACTGCTGGGGCCTAGAATCTGGAGCTGTGCGATAAAGCTGGACGCACAGACGTCGCCACTGGTCTTACTCAAGACGCTCAGTTTCTGTCTTGGACACCTGCCGAATCTTCGAAAGCTGGCCATTTCCGGTGGGGACGTGAAGGATCCAGCTAACGACGATAGAGACGATATGACAAAGCGGAGAGAGTGGGAGGAGATTCAGGGGATCCATCTGCCAAAGATGGCATTCCTCAAGGCTGTCAAACTGAGCATTGAATCTCCCCGATTGACCGTGATTGCTAGAAAGATTTTTGAGAGATATGCGTCATCCATCACTCACTTGCTCGTGAATCCAAAGTGCCCGCTACCAAATGATGGAGTTTGCAGCTCAACAATCACCTATTTATACGTGTTCCGATATCCTGGAGTTACTATTGACCAGTTGAAACAGAGTGTGAATGCGCTTGCCAAGTTGCCCCTTAAAAGGATTCGCTTGGAAAACATTAAGGATGACGACACATCTCTTCGTCATCCTTCCCTATTGACCCTTCTTAGCCAGCACTTTGGAGGTACTCTGGAACGTCTTGAGATTATTGTGGATGACGACATGGATCTTGGGCAGTGGGTTGATGATGATCCACCGCGAGCCGCTTGGATGCTCAATTTGAGTTTTCCAAAAGTGAAGCGCTTGCGATTAAACGGATTTTTTGGAAATTACAATGATTTTGCCTTTGTACTCATGTTCCCCGCTCTTGAGGAGCTGTTCTATGAGTTTGTCCACACGTCTCCGCTATGGAGAGATCTTGACCTGAATCTCCAGTTGTCCTCAAAATATGATACGATGCTCAAGAGCAAAATTTGGAAGCTACTGCCGAATCTAAGGCACATTGCACTTAATAGTGGTTTAGAGGCGGAACAAAATGAGACGTGCATTACGCGAAAGGAGTGCTTGTACTACCACCGGAAGGGTGTCAAAATGCCTAGTCGCGGGCAGTACACTTACTCCTTCCTGTATGACACGTGGATTGCTGCGCCCGAGTCAGAATCTGAAGCACGGGCACGGTATGCGTCTGCTCATGAGGAGGTGGAATCTGATGAGGAATCAGATGTGGAGGAAGAATCTGATGTGGAGGTGGAGGAGGAAGCTATGGAAGAGTATGATTGATAGAGACACGGATATATCGGTGGAGAGGTAGACTCTGAAGCAGAGATTGAATCTGATGGGGAGGAGAAATGTGGTTTAGTATCGTTTGCAAGCTAATTCTTATTATCATACAGGATTTAAAAATGTGGAATAAAAAATACGATGTCTTGCTTTCTTGAAACGTGCTAAATGCAACTTTTATGATTTGACGCTATATTTACAATTAAGTATGTAATTTAATGCTTGCATACTGACATATCAAATCACAATTGAGAGATGACACGCATGAGAAGATAGAACTAAGAAATCACTCTCAGAGCAACTTTACTACAATGAGCTTTAATGAAACCGTTCAGGTAGGCATATATGAGTCACCAAAATCCATCACCAGAAAGGATTATCAGCAGCATTCTAAAAATGCTTCAGTATATATTAAATAAACTCCTCTTTCCAAAATTGTTCACTGAAAATAAACACTGCATAAAATCAACATAAAAGTTCAAGCTCAATGTTTTAGCGTAAGCATAATAATGTCTTGATAAATAAACATTTTTTGTTTATGAATAACTGTCGTAGAAGGTGTAATGTCATGTTTACACAGTATAATAATAATTACAATTGCTTGCAACAAGTCGTTAGCATGCCGCCTCGATTCCCAGGGGGAAAGTAGATGGGCGTGACTGATGACCTATGAGTGATCATGATGTTTTGTCGTTCTCCTGCATCCAATTCCAACTTGACATGTGAATGTTCTCTGTATCTTCAGTTTATCTCCAGCAGCATCTCCATCCAGATAGTACCCGAAAATATTTTGCGTTCTGTTTCTGCGTTCAATTCGCAAAAATATTTCAACTGACAACTAGGATGAAGATCATGGAGCTAAAAATACTAGCAACTGTCATCTGCGTTGTAGTAACAACTCTTGTGCCTAATGCTATGGGTGAGTAGTTAAATTTTATCTTTAATTATTTAAAGTCGCGTTTTATATTGTTTTCTCTTGTGTTGGAAAGCTCTGAAATGCTACTCTTGCATGTGGAGTTTTGGACAAGGGAACAAGAACTGTCTGCAGGAACCACCTCCTTCCAAATTCCTGACGGAATGTAGCTGTAAGTTTTGCATAAATTTTTTGGGGCATCATGAAACAAGGTGGATTAAAATCTGATTTAATGATTTCGAGTAGATCCCCAATGCTGGAAGCTGATTACAGGCTATGAGAACGGGACAGTGACTTCTGTGCAGCGTTTTTGCATTGCAGTCGCCAGACATGACACGAGCACATTTTGTCGGGGAGCGGAAACTGTGGACGAGGTCACGGGAGATGCGATAAGGAAGGTGGAATGCGTTTGCAACACGGCTGGATGCAATGGAGAAAGGACAACTTCTGCTACAAACAATGCATTTACAAATCAATCTGTACGGATTATGTTAATCATTTGGGTGATGATTGGGTTTAAATTAAATTAAAACGTGTAAAATTTATCTGTAACAAGTTTTAATGGTCGACTCCAAGATTGATTATCTTGGCACGTGTGTATTTACCATGTCCAAGGAAGGACAGATTGATTTATGAATAAAAGTGATGATAAGTAACTTTGATAACCTTGCGCATAAATCATGATAATCATAAAGTTGTATTATGGATTTTAAATAAAAACACTTTATTAATTTTCATATTTTCACTTTAATGACACGGTCTGTTGTCAGCATCATAAAAAGTTAGAAACATGTCCAAGCTTAGCTGCTTATTAGTGGCCACGTTGCCATTTTTCACAGTTCTAATAATCCTCCCACCTTCCACCTCTGCCCATTCGAACCCCCAATCAAAGTTTCAAAATGACCCAGTCTGTAACGTCTCATTAGAACTAGTCCAGGAAATCCAGAGCTACCAAACTGTCGCAAATCTGATTCTGGAGACAGTGCTCAATGGAGCGTGGAAGGGAAGAACGTACGACGAAATGGCTCACTTTGTGGATCTCCATCCGGTCCGGTTGACAGGTGGAGACGGACTAGAGAATGCTATCGATTACATGGTGGACAAGATGGGAAGGGATGGTCTGGAGAATATTTACACTGAAACCGTTCCAGTGACTCATTGGATTAGGTACATCACCACATTTCACTCAAAGATGAAAGGTAAAGAATAATTAACGTTACGTTCGAATAATTTAAAGTGCTATTACAATTTTCGTTCTAGAGGTGAAGAAAAGGCAGAAATTACAAGTCCCACAAAAAAGAAGATGAACATTCTTGGACTGGGACCTTCGGTGGGAACACCTCCAGAAGGCATAACCGCCGAGGTGGTCGTCGTCCACAACTACACCGAACTGGATGACAAAAGGGACCTTGTTCCTGGAAAAATTGTCATCTACAATACGGGTTGGCGTGGCAGCTACGGAGAAAGCAACTCGTATCGCGGGAATGGAGCCGTAAAAGCCGCTGAATACGGCGCAATCGCAGCTCTGGTAGAATCCGTGACGCCATACTCTCTGGACACACCGCACACGGGTGGAACGCTGTACTCACCAAACGTCACAAAAATCCCGATAGCGTCGATAACCCGAGAGGACGCCAACCTCTTGTCCAGACTTGATTCCAGAGGATACAACATAACTGTACATTTGACTCTGCTTGACGAGCAACTACCGCCAACCACCTCGAGAAACACGTTTGGTCAAATCACCGGAAGAGAGTTTCCTAACGAAATTGTGGGCGTTTCCGGTCACATTGACGCATGGGATGTTGGTCAAGGTGCTCAAGACGACGCGGGGGGTTGCATGATATCAGTGGAGGCACTAGCGGTTATCCGTCATCTTGGACTGGTACCTCGACGAACACTCCAAGCCATTTTGTGGACGGCGGAGGAGCAATTTTTGGAGGGCGCGCAGGCATTCATTGACGAGCATCGTTCGGAAATGGGGGACTACAAGGCCGTGTTTGAGTCGGACACGGGTACCTACAAACCGACAGGACTGGACTTTGCTGGCACTCCAGAGGCAGGATGCATTGTTCAGGAGGTGCTGAAACTGGTGGAGAGTATCAATGCGACCGCGTATGGAAGATATCCGATTGTGGGCACGGATATTATGTACATGATTCAGGAAGGTGTGCCTGGACTGAGTTTGGGGAATGAGAACGAGAAATACTTTTACTTTCACCACTCGCCAGCGGATACGATGATGCAAGAGGATCCAACTGATTTGGACCTGGGGACGGCGTTGTGGGCGGTGACCAGCTACGTTTTGGCTGATTTGAGTGAAGCGCTGCCTAGAGAAAATTAGAACCGCACGCGAAAAGATTTTTTTTCATTTAACATTTTAATCTGTCATTATACAATTAATTATAATATACATTCTGTAATAAAAAATTAAGCAAAATAGTTTATTATTATACAGAACTGTATGCAATTAATTTAATTCAATACGATTTAATCAAACAATTCGGTGGGGACGAATTCTTCTCAATCGTGGGAAATCATCATCGCCCTCGTCACTGGAATCCGACGAGGAATCGGACGAAGAGGATGATGACGATGAGATTTCAATTACGTCGACGGGGCGCTGTTGTCTCTGACCCTGTGCTTGCAGTTGTCTGAGACGCCTTTCCCGAGCCGCCTCCATCGCATTCTCGCGACGCCGGTGTAGCTCCTCGTCACTTTGCACCGTTTCAAAAAACTTTTTGTGGAAACAGCAGACGCCGGCGCGGGATTTCTCCTTGTCAGTCTCACAGTGTGGCTTTTTGCCGTAATTACGGATTAGTCGGACAAATGGGATTTGTCTCTTCAGGAGTTCCTCCGTTGCTGCCGTAAACTTTAAAAAAGGAGGAAAATAATCAAGAAATTAGAAATCATTTTATTATTATTAAATTAGATGAGCATTTATTATGCTTTCTCTAATTAAGTATATGGGTCGGGTTTTCGTACCTTGGGCGAAACGCAAACGTGAATAGCATCCAGTCGTTTCAACTGCATAAGCCCATAAATAGCAGTCTTATCAGTGATTTTGCTCTTGCTGCACAGCGTGTCCAGTTGGAACTTCCTGAGATCTGCAAAAATTTCCATAAAACACATATATAAGTTATCGCACTTTAACAACAAAAATAATTATCACAAATACTTTTGCTCTTGCTCACCTTCAAATCCGTAAGAGAGGCAACCGGAAGTTGTTCTTTGGGCTGATCCCCATCAAACGACCACCCAGTCAGCGCCTCATCATCCAGCTCGCTCTGAAACATGGCCCTCAAATTCCTCAGATTCGGCCACAAGTCGCAAACGGCAGAAAGTGAGCTTTTTGTGAGCACAGTTCGTAGCGTGATCAAGTTGGGCATCCACTCCTTCAATGTCCTTAAGCTCGCCTCACTAAACTCAAAGTCAACGCGAAGGGCTTCCAGAGATCTAACCTCCACCAGCCTCATGTCGCATTCTCGAACAGCCCTATCAACCATGTCATCCGTGAACGGGAGGATGTAGGTGCGCTGATTGGGATGAAGCCACCCAAACTGACTGATTTCCTTCTGATGACTAATAACCTCCTCCCACTTTTCCACACAGTACCGATTGATAAGCAGGCGCTTCAGGTTAGGAGTAAATTTGAGAAACTTGAAGCTTCGCACCGCGTTCCCCCACAACTGGAGCTCCTCCAGATTCTGCAAGCTCACGTCGAACGGGAATGTGTCGTGGAAAATGGTGTTGGAGAGCGGCGGGCAGAATACCTTTAGGGTTTTCAGGGTGGCCGCGTGATGTTCCAGAAGCGGCTTCAGCGCTTGATGATTTAAGGACTGGTCAGGTTTTATTTCAATGCCGAGAGTCTCTAGGGGAAAGTGTACTTGGTTTAGAACTCGCGTGATGGAGAACCACGAGTAAAACACTTTGGTGTGCATCAGGTCCAGAATCTTTAAGTTGTACATGGTGTGGTTGGACTGCAACCGCTGCTTGCGCAGGAATATCAACACGTCCATTACAGAGTCCTCGTAAGAAGCGGAACTGTGGACGCTGCTTCGAATCTGCAAATCCTGGAACATAAAAAGAATTTAATAATTAGTGAATTGACTGGTAATTAAATTAAATGAATTGGGCTTGAAAATCTACCCACCTCCAAATTAGGGAATTTAGCAACAAGTTTCCTCAACTTGACCGGTATCCCTCCACAAATCTTGAGCCTTTTAAGATTCAAATGATCCTCCAGCAGCCGCGCCTTCATTTCATGCATCCTCTCCACAGCCTTCTGAACCTGCGCGAACGAAGACTCGGAAGGTGGTGACGGCAAAGTGACCTTTCCTGTATCGGTAATCGACAGCGCCTCCAAGTTTGGGACCTTCTCCAGCAGCAACTGCTCAAATGCCATGTATTGTCCCGTGGGAAAGAAGCAACGATTAAAGTGAAGATATTCCATCAGTGGTCCGACCCCGTCCCAAAAGCGCTTGCTTTCCGAGCCCTCTTTATCGCAAATGTGCATGTCGATCGTGAGCTCTGTGAACGTGTACTTTGAGTACGGCTGACTGGCAAGCTGGAATGGATCATCGGGATCCTCGAAGCGCTTCAGAAACTCGCCGACGGAAATACCACCATTCTTCCTCTCCCGAAACACCTCCTTCTCTTCGGTAAGTCGCAGGACAAATTTTGAGCGCCACAGGTCAAAGGTCACGTCGTGCCACAGTTTGCAGACTTGGCGCAAGATCTTGAAGTCATAAATGTTCGGGTTGTAGTAGCCAATCACCTTCATGAGCAACTATAAAATCAAAAACAAGCACAACCAAAATTAGATAATAATATTTATACTTATTACATAACTAATGAGTACAAATGTTATGTTACGTAAAAATTAACTAAATTACTCACCATCGGATTAAGCATTGGATGCTCGTGATTAAAAAGTCGACTTCCAGCGGTCGCTTGAGGAGAACCATCCTCATCCCCTCCACCTCCATCTTCCACAGAACTTGGGGCAGCTTGCTCCTCAGCAAATGCAGATGAGGTGGATGGTGGAGGAGCATCTTCCTCCGCTGCTTTTGGTGTCACCTCCTGCCCCTCCTCGTAAGCCGTTTTCAACCTCTTTACATTCTTCTTAGCACCAGCAGCACCAGCCGAGCTGCCTCTTCTTGTCTTCTTCCGTCCCATTTCTTATTGTCTCGCAATAATCGACAATAAAACTAGCCACTTTCAAAATATAACGAACTGCCGTTAAATCATTCGTTGTAAAATATTTTAACTTGCAAACTGCACGTTTCTGTTTTTGGTTTTACAGAATTCCAAGTGCGGAAACGTGCAACGAAGCGAGCATGAAAAAAAGCTCTCAAAAAATGCAAAAGCCAGCTGTCTGCCACCACCGCACCGCCGCCACTCAAGCAAGACGAGATGAGTGAGATGAGTTGTGTGTGAGAATCCGTTCATTGCCAAATCTCACGGAAAATATACACACGAAAGACAACAAAACGATGAGAAATGCAAGTTTCCCAACAAAACCAACTGCAACTTTAACTGCAATCGTTAAATTAAGTTTTAATTTTTAATTATGATATTCATTAATGAAATAGATGCAAAAAAATAATCAATGAAATGTAACTCAGTTTTCAGCAAAAATGATGATTCTTATTAAAATACAATCTTTCAGCATATTTTTATTGTATTGTATTTTTCAATCCGTCTTGAGGCTAATTAACAATAGGTTTAAATGAAATATATAATAGAATTTAATTATATATATATGCGGTTCACTCACATACTCTCGTTCTAATAAATTCTAAGGAATAGTACTAATAATAACAATAATTATTATTAATAATTAAGTGTCGTGTAATCGTCAATTATAGAAATATTATGATTTAAGCTGCTATATAAAGTCAATCAGTTAGCAGAAAAAAATCACTACTAACTAGATTTTGTCAAAAATGTTACGCGAGAGAACAAAAAAATATTTACAAAAAAATGATCAACAAGAAATTACACAAAGGCAGCGCCATCCCCACCGACAATTTGCTGGAACGCAAACAATACTGGTAAGAATGCAGGAAGGGGAGGCATGGGATGATGATTATCGCCGGCGTCAGGTCCCTCGTCGTCACTGTCGCTGATAAACTCGTTCACGTCCTCGTCGTCGTCCTCATTGTCGCTGTCCTCCTCGCTAAGCATCACCTCCGCCTCAATGGTCTCCTCCTCCTCGCCGCTGGCGTTGGATCGGGCGATGAAGCGCTTCCGAAGGCAGCACTCGTAGTCGGCGTGAGGTCCCGTCCCGTGATTTCGAATCAGTCGGACGCACGGGATTTTCGACTTCATTCGCGCTTCCGCGTCGCCTGTCATTTGCTGCGAGACGCAAATTTTGAGGGTGACTAAGCTGGGCATTTTGAGGAAGCCGCTGTAGGCCGAGGAGTCGGCTAGTCTTGCCTCGTCGCAGTACGCGTCCAGTGTAAACACATTTAAATCTGCAATTTTATAAAAAAACAGCAATTAGGATTTTAAATAATGATTAGCTGGAAAATAATTAACAATAATTTTATTTCATTTTGGAGTTTTCGTTTTACTTTTCAAATTTGTCAGCCCGCCAGCATTTGGATTGGGCTTCTTCCGCTTGGGCACCTTCAACGTAAGTGGCTTAATCCCGGTAATGGTCTCGTCGGTAATGTGACTCCCAAAAAGGAGCCTCAGCTCCTTGAGATTCGGCCATCCCTGGCAAACAAGCGGAAGCGTCGTCCCGTTCAAGATGGTTTTGAGCACTTTCAGATTGGGCATCCATTCAGTCAGTTTCTTGACGCAGATGCTGCTCAGCTCGTGGTCCACGTGAAGATGCTCCATAAAGTTGAGGGTGAACGGGACGCCGAGACGCGTGTTCTTGACGAGGTCCTTTGTGCAAGGCTGGTGGTGCTTCCCTCTCCCCGCCCACTTTTCGAAGCAGAGCGGGTTGCAGTATAAGCGTTTGAGGTTTGGCAGAAATTTGAGAAACTTGAAGTTCTGGATGACGTTTCCCCAGAGGCGCAGGTCAGTCAGGGATTCCATCGTGGCCCGGAACTGGAACCGGTCCGAGCCGTGGTACAGGGAAGAGGGATAGCGGGGAACGATGCATAGTTCCAAAGTCTCGACATTCTTATTCGCCTGGAGAAGCGGCTGGAAAATGCTGTCTGCTCGCTCCAGGGGCGTTAGTTCCAGGCATAGGGTCTTCAGGTTGCAGCGGAGCTGGTTCCACCGTTCCGACACGGGACCCATGAACGGGTTAATTATCGAGTTGTTGATTATGTAGGTGCCCTTGATGTCCAGCTTTTCCAGCTTGTACTTTTTGAAGCGGGAGTCGCGGCGCAAGTTGTTCAGGAGCGTGATGACGCTGCTGGAGTACTTGGCTTGCAACCCGTTGCGAAGAGTCAGCTCCTACAGACCAAAAATTAAATAATAATTATTGTCACAAATTGTGCGCAATTAAAATAGCATTTTTTGTACTTAAAAAATATATTTTTTACGAACCTTCATGTTCGGAAACATTTTCAGCAAGTCAGCCAGCTTGAGTGGAATCCCTCCACGAATCGTCACCTTCTCCACGTTCAGATTTTGCTTCTTTTTCAAGTCCGTGCTTGTCGAGTCCGGACCGTAGGGCTGCTCAACGGTTCCCGTGTCCGTGATGACAACTTCTTGCAACTTTGGAGTTTTCTCCAGCACCATACATTCGAATGGCTTGGGTGCGACCTCGATAAACTCGCACTTGTTCAAATGAAGATAGGTGAGATTGGGTCCGACCAGCTTCCAAAACTGTCTGGACAATCCCTTGTTCCTGATGCTCATGTCCAGCTTCAGCCCGTTAAATTTGAACCTGGAGAATGGCTTCTGGGTCAACTGGTAAGGATCCTCGGGATCCTCAAGACGACGTAGCAGCTCGGTCGGTTTCAAGCCACCGTTGTCAGTATTGCGGAAGACTGTGTTCTCTGGGACGAGCTTCAAAACGGCGACGGACCTCCATCTGTCCAGACTGGCGTCGTGCCAGACCTTGCAAACTTGGCGGATGGCTAGCAGATCCAGGTAGTTGGGTGGGTACAACTGGAAAAGCTTCTCCAGAATCTAAAAAAGCACACAACACAAAGCATAATTAGTAATTACGCAAATTATCATTGACGTGCAATTAGTTTGTACTACGTAATTAAAAATTACATTACCTCAGAATTTAATAAAGGATTCTCGTCCACCACCACAACAGCCGCCCTCACGATTTTAGTCTTCTCCTCCTCCATCACCGGTGTACCACCTTGTAAAGCTATCCCAGCTTCTACCTTCACCTCCACCGGAGCATCCACCTCCTCCCCATCGCACCCACCACCCTTATCCTTCTTTCTCCTCTTAACATTCCTCTCACTTTTCTGCGTCACCACTTTACTCTCCTCCTTTCTACCTCTCTTCCCCTTTTTTACAACTTTCGCCGCCACCTCCACCACCTCCTCCCCCTTTTTACTTTTAACAGTCTTATTTGCATTCCCGTCTACCTCCCCCCTACCCAACAGCGACTTGCTGCGTAGTACTCGTTTATTAGATCCCTCCATTTTCCAGTACTTTACCCTATAATTATTCTTTTTCCCTTACTCAACCACACTACTCCTCTTTAACAACTTTCTCTACAAAGTATATAAACAATTTATTGTTAAAAATGATTATTTTAACACGCTCATCTAACTAGCCCTAACCATTATCTCTGCCCACTACTGTCACCAGCGTAAAAACAAGTGACAAGGGGTCAAAGTTTAATGTTTTAATTATCCTTGTCTTTAAAACACAACTGAAGGAATGCACGCACACACACATGAACGATCCTTCTGACAACTTGTATTTTTCTACACACACACCACACACATCTGAGCAAACAGGACAGAATTTACTTTAAGAAGCAGGTTGGTCGTTGCTTCAATTTAATATTACAACACGGCATTAGGCCGAGGCAGAAGAAATGCATGCGAAGGAACGGAGCACAAAAAACTCGTTCTTCTCGTCAGAAAAACACGCGAGCGAGCAATACAATAAAGTATTGTTATCTGCGCGGATCATCCTTTCACAAATTTACGTTCCATTTACAATCAATGCGCTTCGTTTTAATGCTGCACAAATTTGACGAAGCAGGATAATAACTGACGTTGGTGTTCGTTACTGTATTTTTTAGGTAGTTCTTCTTGGTTAATGAGTCATTAGTAATATTAATATTATTTATGTCTTAGTTTTACCTTTTTAGTCGATCCATGTACGTCTTCACTTCCATTTCAGTGATGAATGTACAAGTTATGATGATACGAACAAATTTAATTTAATTACGTACGTATTTTCCTTTATTACCTATTTGCACAGAAATCATTTACCTATAAGTATTTATAAATTGGAAATAAGGAAAAAAGAAGATGTTTGAAAACTGAAAAATATTATACTCGTTTCCAACCGAATACAAATTGTACTTTGTATAACTGAACTGAAATAATGCGTAGAGCAATTAGGAATACTACATCTCACAAAACTAACAGGTCTCTAGTTACAATACAAGCAAACTAGCAATCAATCAGCAAAAACGAGTTGAAATGGAAATTATGTAAAGATTTGTTTTTTTACAATTAAAGTTTAGATATTAATTATATAATAATTTACAGTTGTATAGTATTAAAAACACGAAGACAAGAGATTCTATACATTATGCTATCTAAATTCACAAAATATGTAATACTCATTGTTACAAACACCTAGCACCAAAAATTTCTAAAATACCTATTTTTCAGCATCTTTTAGCATAAATAATTTTGGAGTTTTCAGTTTTGGCCTAATTGTTACATGTAAATTGTTATATAATTGGACCATCATCCGAGTCCAGCTCATCAGTGTGGTCGCCCTCATCATCATTGTCGTCGTCGGTGAAGTTGAAGTCTGAGTCATCGCTTCCCAGATAAATCTCGTCTCGAACCATCCACTCGTCGTCCTCCTCCCCTTCGCTCATGTTATCGGACGAGCTGCCATCATCATCGTCGTCGTCATCCAGGCCGTTGTCGTCGTCATCATCCTCATCATCGTCGCTCATGCTGATGACATCAATATCCAAATCACTTTCCAGAGAGTCCCATGCAGAGCCGTCGACGTCCTCGATGACGCGGATTTGTTGAAGTCGACCAATTTGACCCAGGAACTTGTTGAACTCGCAGCAGTCGTAGTTGGGATGTGGGGCGGGACCGTAGTTCCGAATGATTTGAACGTTGGGAATGTGCAGACCAAGGGACTCCTCCGCTGCTGTCGTGAACTGCAAATTAATTAAGTTAGATAATTTATTTAAATCATTCAAAATATAAGTAGTACATAGTTTAAAAATGAGTGGTTTAGTTAGGGTACCTTTGAGGAAACGCAAATCTTGAGAGATTCCAAACGCTTCATTCTCAGGAATCCATGTTCAGCGGACCAGTCTTGGAGCAGCCCCTTATCACAGAGAACCTGAAGTTCAAAGACCTTTAAATCTGCAAAAAAAAACAATTAAATCAAAACCAATTAATTTCTACTCCATTTATGTTGACACTCTTTAGAAAAATAAAATATTTAGGTACGTATCTCTTCTTACATTCTAAATCGGTAATAGCAGCTCTGACATGTTCATCCCTAACCGCTGCCCCATTCCCACTTTTCTTCATCCCGGTCAGCCTATCATCGTCCACGACACTCCCAAAGAGACACACCAACTCCTCCAGTTTCGGCCACTTGTCGCAAACAACGGGAAACGTCGAGTTGTTCAGTATGGTCTTGAGAACCTTTAAGTTGGGCATCCACTCAGCCAACTTGGAGATGCTATCACAGAAAAACTCGTAGTCAATGCGAAGATGCACCAAATCTGGCATCATCACCAGACTCATGTCGCAGTGGACCGTGGCATTTTGGACCATGTTCTCGTTAAAAGGCTGGATGGAGACCCGATTCCTCCGACCACCACCCCGATACATGACGTTGCTGTTCCACCGCGAAATGGCAATCTTAATCTCCTCCCACTTGTCGGCGCAGTTCCGGTAGATGCACACCTTCTTCAGACTTGGCATAAACTTGAGGAAACGGAATGTCTTGGTGACGTTGCCCCAGAGGTGGACCTCCTCCAAAACTTCCTGGTTGAACTCAAATGGAAATGTGTCCGGGGTGGAGATGGCTGGATTGGAGAGCGGCGCGCAGAAGACTTTGAGAAGACGCAGAGTGGCGGTGTGATACTGGAGGAACTGCTGGAGTGGCTGTTCGAATCGAGATTGGTCCGGGCGGATCTCAACGCCCAGGACTTCCAGCGGGAGCTTCCACTCTGAGAGAATGCGGGGGAGGGAAAACCACCTCGCAAACCCGTTTGTGTGCATCACGTCCAACTCCTTTATCATGAGCTTCCTATCGGTCTCCCGCATCTTCAGTTTTGACATGGCGTCCAGCAAACTTATCGTGTCCCCGTAGTTCCTTTTCAGTCCATTTCTAATCTTCAGACTCTGTCAAATAAAAAAAACAAATAAATTATTGTGATGATTGATAACGCAGTTAGTTAGTTATCAACTACAAGCAAAACTAATTAATTAAAACCTCACCTCCAAATTGGGAAGACGAGCAATGATTTTGTACGGATGAACCGCAGGAATATCCCCGTGAATCTCAAACCGCTCCAGATTCTGATGACGCTGTTCCCTCCACCGCCTCCTATCCTTCTTCATTTGCATCACTGTCGCTTCCGGAGGCATCAACGACGTCTTCAACTGCGTCAGTCCCGTCTCAGTGACAACCAAATGCTTCAGATTGGGAAGCTTTCCAAACAGCATCCTATCAAACTGAAGCCTTGGAATCTTTGGAAATGAACATTGCTCCAAGTGCAAATACTCCATGAGGGGGCCAACCCCATCCCAAAACCGCTTGCAAGGACTATCCTCCTCCGACAAGCTCATGTCTATCGTCAACTCCACAATCTTGTACCGACTAAAGGGCCGACTCGCAAGCATAAACGGATCGTCGGGATCCTCAAATCTGGTAAAGAACTGGGAGAGAGCCAAGCCCCCTGACATTTTCCTCCGGAAGACACCTTCATCCTCAACTAGCTTCAGGGTCGCCGTGTCACGCCACCGGTCAAATGTTAGGCCCTGCCACGTTTTGCAAACTAAGCGGATGTTCTTCAAGGTGGTCACGTCTGGCTTTCCCAGATCTAGTATCTTTGTAATTATCTGTAAAAAATGGAGACGACAAAATCACAAACATAATTAGCCTTCGTTTCAGATACACCTCCATAACCACCACTCCACCTTTAACTAATTAAAAATATAACTTGACTTTTGTCACTTACCAGAGGATTCAGGAGTGGATGCTCCTCGTTATATAACCGACCTTCATGGACACCCTTGACCCCCTCATCTTCCTCCATGTTCTCCATAACTTTCAGAGGATCTTATAGCCAGTAATTACGATAATTTTAAATTGACGGCAAAACTAATCTTAATTAATTTCAAGGTTTTTGCAAAAAAAAAGTATAAAATGAAATGGACGAGCAGGAAAAATGTAACATCACGTCTGTTCGTCTGTTTTTTGCAAGTTGCAACAGCAGAGCAGTTGGTTTTTTTATTGAGGATTTTCCGATGAGAGCTCTGCCGCTTCACAACAAAGTCATTCGGCTGCTCTATGCAACGCATAGAAACGTGCAGGATGCAGCGTCCATGCAATTTCAATTTATAAAGATATTCAATTGGCTAAATATTCACATAAATTAAGACTAGAAAATATTTAACTAAAATTTCTCAGAAAGAAGCATAATTCCAGGGAAAATATAATAATAGCACCGCCATCCAAAATTCCCAACAGTTTCCAAACCACCAAAAATTCGTTGAAACTTGCGGCATGTTTTCCATCCCCGTCCCCAATTTCAATTTTGCTCGTGTGCCTTTGCAGGTGCTCTGCCAAATCAACCACGCTCCAATTCATTCCATTCCTGTCGTCGTTGCCACTTATCTTCCTGACCTTTATTGTCATGGTGACATTTTTAATTAGGCCGATTATGTTAAGCTTTTTCCATTGATTCCTCAGCAGTTCAAATAGTCCAGCCTCCACAAACCGGGACAAGAAACGCCGAAATAGATTGAACACGTAGCCATACTGCGGTCCTTCCCAGTAATCAAAACTTTGAAGAAACCAATCGTACTTCGTTCCGTTCACATTATTTTCAACTACCTTTTTATTCCCAAATGCGCCAATTAAGGTGCTGAATTCACCGTATTGACCGTCCTCATTGGAAAACAGGACGAGTCTCTTCAGGTTTGTTTTCTTTGGCTGCTTTACTAGATCCGAATGGACGCCAATTCTTTTAAATAGTTGAACAGGCTTATCGGCCGCTATATCAAATACCGTTTCCGTCAAATCGGAGTGGTCCAATGTTCCAAATAAATTGAGTAAAGGCAGCAGTTTCCGGAGAATGTCGTCACCGGAGCCATTCTGCCCGCTCCCATTCTTTAGCCATTTCTCTGTCAAAACCTCCAGACGCTTGTGCAATCTTCCAGACCCCACCAGAGGAAGTGAAAAGTTGACCACTCCCCCTAAAGTCTCAGGAAATCCAGACGGCGCTCTGGGAGCAGTCATAGATGAGTACAGTGAAAATGTGTAAAGAGAACGAAACTGGAGGGCAGTCAGCATCCAAATTATGGCCAAAAATGATAAATTACTTTTGAGCCTGCGAATAATTCCATTGTCTTCCTGTTCCAGGGCTACGGCGTAGATCCACCAACCGGGATTTCGAAACGAGGAGCATCTCAATGTTAGCCACAATGCAACGAAAGTGACGAGTAGAGAGATCCAAGTTATTATGTCAAATGGTCTGAGCAGAGACACCAACTTGCCACTTTTTGCCTTGTAGTAATCTCTCTCGATGTAAATTTTATACCGATAGCCAGTTTCAATGACACCATAAGGTATGCCGGTAAGATTAATGGCGTTCCTTGTCACGGTTGAAGTGTCGGTGAATATAACGGCATGTCGAATCAAATACGGTATATCCATCACAATGTTACCTTTGGCTGGAGAATGAATGGCTTGGATATATGCGTTCATGACGCAACCGAAAAACCGCAGGATGCATTCCTTATCGCGTCTTGACCAAATGTCGGCATTCGAGGTGGAATGGTTTTTGCGAAATATTCCAAAATGCAGAATTTCCCATTGTAATTCAACATGGAGGAGTGAGGTGATTGGATTTTGGGACAGTCTGAGACAACTCACCCAATAGGTCTGGCCTCTGACCTTTGCCTGATCGACGCACGGAATGCAGTAGGTGTGAAAATCAATTATAAGTCTTTTATTAACATTGTCAGCCATTTCGCTTAGAAAAATGAAGGGAGATGTGCTTAAAAATTCCGGGATTGGCAACGGTAGAGTCGGAAAACTTTTCATATCCAAACGAGCAAAAATGAAACTTGGAACCTGTGTACTGGGTAAAATTTGCTTTAGCTTGAGGAAAAAATAGCGATACTTTGATGCAAATGGGAAATCCATAAAGAGCACATATTTTGCAGAAGGTGCGAATCTAATTGATGCGTTTGAATGAAAATCCTGCCAGCCATGTCTGTGGAAATCTTGTTTAAAAATGTTAATAATCACGTTGTTTTGATATGCACTTTTGATCAGTTCCCGAAAGCACAGTTCAATCAGTTCTGACTGCCGCGAGGGGGGTGGCTTTCTTTCCCAGATGAATTTCAAATTTGTGGAAGTGATTGAAGAAAGCAGAGTTGTTAACTTGTCAAGATCTCTCCTTAATTTGTTTGCTGGTTTGAGTTCACTCAACCGAATGTGTTGCATGGTCAGCGCTAAAATTATCGAGAATCCAAAAGAATGCATGGCAGATGGCACGAGTGGATTCAAATTCAATTCGGCATCCATTTATGCAGGATGAACTTGAAATATGGCAGCATATTTTTGTCTTAAAACTTGTGTGCTTAAAATGAGACTAAAAAGTAAAAGCAGATATGAAATTAAATAAATGAACAGTAACCATAACATTCAATAAACGTTTAAAAATTTCCAAGGGCTAACGGATATAAAGTGTTCATGTTGCTATGCGGTTAAATCAATAATTATTTATTCTTTTGTCAGGTCAATATGTTTGGAGTTTGGAAAGTTACTCTACTAATGCTTAAAAGGTTTACACGAACAACAATATACATGAATCTGAAACTCAAGTAGGATTTGTGTTCTCATGGATAATGAATAGACGATTTATGAAAAACTGAAGCATGTTAGGGGGCCCTTTGATATATTTTAGTTTTGTTTGTAGAAGGTAGGCTTTGAATGGAATTTTCTACCAGATCTCTTTGTTAAAAGCAACAGACCGGACTAGGTATTTATTGTACACACTGCAGTCTTTTAAAATGGTCGAAGGAAAATAAAACTACAAAATTAAATGAACTTTACGTCACTTGGTGGTCGTACCATCCATTTGAACAAGTTTCTGAAGTACTTAAAGGCATTTCAAATATGATTTTCAATTCTAACTCCACAAAATCCATAAAGAGATGCCTATGTATTTTATCTTGGTCTTATCTTTTTCTATCGTGATCATCCGTAACCTGTGACAATTTTATAGTCTCTGTAGACAAATTATGATGAAGTACGTGACCACAGTTGTAATGACCTAAAGCAATAAGTACTATTGATTTATAATTCATTCACCTTTTAAAAATTACTGTTATATTAAATATTTAAGCTACAGACTAAAACTAACTAAAATACTCAGAACCATAATTCCAGGACTAATATGATTACCGAAACACAAGTCAAAATAGCATGTAGTTTGAAAACTACAAAAAACTCATAAAAACTTCCCGCGTGTATTTCATCTTCATCAGTGGCGCTCCACTTTTGGAGCCGCTCTGCCAAACCAACTACGCTCCAATTCACGCGGTTACTACCACCTGCCTTTCTCATCTTGTTAGTCATGGTGACATTTTTAATCAAGCTAATTATATTAAGCATTCTCCACTGCTTCCTCAAATGCTCAAACATCCCAGCCTCCACAAACCCCCTCAAGAAACTCTGAAATATGTAGAAAACGTAGCCAAACTCGGGTCCTTCCCAAATGTCAAAACTTTGAAAGAAAGCTCTGACCTCTGGTCCCTCAAAATCATCCTTAATTGCTCTTTTATTCCCAAAGGCACTAATTAGCGTGCTAAATTCACTGTAGCTCCCATCAACATTGGAAAACAACGCAAGTCTCTTCAAATTTATTTTCTTTGCCTGCTTCTGTAAACGCGAATGCTGACCAGTCCTTTTAAATAGTTGCACTGGTTTGTCGGCCGCTATATCAAAAACGGTTTCAGCTAAATCAGATTTGTCCAATGTTCCAACTAAATTAAGCGACGGTAACATTTTCCGGAGAATGTCATCATTGCTACTCCGCGTGCTTGAATTCTTGAGCCACTTCTCGACCAATCGATTCCCACGCTTATGAAATCTTCCAGAACCCACAAGAGGAAGTGAAAAGTTGACCACTTCTCCCAACGTCTTGGGAAATCCAGTTGGCGCTCTGGGAGCCGCCATAAACGAGTACAGAGACTCTGTGTAAAGCGAACGAAATTGACACGCAGACAGCATCCAAATTATTACCAAAAACGACAAATTTCTTTTAAGCCCGTGACTAAATCCATCATCTTCTTGTTCCAGAGCTACGGTGTAGATCCACCAACCGGGATTTCGAAACGAGCAGATACGCAGTGTCAGCCACATTACCACGGAAACGACGAATAGAGAAATCCAAGTTAATGTATCGAGAGGTCTGAGCAGAGACGTCAACTTTCCATTTCCTGCCCTGTAGTAATCTTTCTCAATGTAAATTTTATACCGATATCCAGTTTCAATGACACCATAAGGTATACCAGTAAGATTAATGGCGTCCCTCGTTACGGTTGAAGTGTCTGTGAAATAGATTGCGTGTCGTTTCAAATACGGTATATCCATCACTATATTTCCGTTGGATGTGGAATGGATGACTTGGATAAATGCGTTCATGACGCAACCGAAAAACCGCAGGATGCACTCCTGATCGCCAGCTGACCAAATGTCGTCATTCAACGTGGAATGATTCCTATGAAATACTCCTAAATGCTTCATTTTCCATTGGAATTCTATGTGGAACAGAGAAGTTATTCGATTACTGGGCAGTTTGAGAAAACTTGCCCAATAGGTCTGTCCCCTGACCGTTGTTTGATTCACACATGGAATGCAATATGTGTAGTAATCTATCCTAACATTGTCATTGTTTTCTTGTATTTCGGTTAGAAATATGAAAGGAGATGTGCTTAAAAATTCTGGAATCGGGAATGGTTGCTTTGTAAAATATTTTGATAGCAAGGGAGCAAATATGAAGCGTGGAACGTGGGTGCTGAACAAAACTGGCTTTAGTTTGAGGAAGAAATGGAGGTGCTTCGATCCAAATGGGAAGTCAATAAACAGGATATATTTTGGAGAAGGTGCTAGTCTGGCGGATGCGTTAGGGTAGTAGTCTTGCCAGCCTTTTTTGTGAATATCCATTTGAAAAATATTAATCATTGCATTACTTTGGCGACGGCTTTTGACGAGTTCTCGAAAGCACAGTTCAATCAGTTCTGAGTTTCCCAAAGACGAATTTCTTTCCCAAATGAATTTCAAATTTGAGGAAGTCATTGACGAAAGTAAATTCCTTAATTTATCAAGATTGGCGTTTCCCAGACGGTCCATGAAACTAAGTCGACTTGTTGGTTTGATTACGGTCGAAAAAATATGCCGATAGCATAGCACAAAGATGATTGAAAATCCAAAATAATACATGACTACTATAGCTACAGTTGGGAAATGTGGCAACGAAAATATATATCACTACAAGAATTAATTACTAAAGATTGAAGCCAAAGATGATATGGATAATGGATTACACGAATGATGAAATATGTCAGAATAGATGTTAACATTACATGAAACGTTTTAAAAGTATTATTAATAATAACCATTCGATCTGGCCTTTAAGATTTTATACGACTGAAGCACATAAAGTATTGATTTTCAGTTTGAATAAATAAACTTTTCCGTCAAGAGATGACAAGCGCTAAACGCTATTATTATTAACAACAAAAGATTGGAAAGGAACCCAAACCCAAACTCAAGTAGGGTCTGTGTTCTCGTGGTTAATGAATGGATATTTTTTACAATGATGAAGTGTATTCGGGAGCACTTTGGAAATATTTCTTTGTGCGCATCTGACTGGGGCCGAAGTGAAGTTTTGAACTCGTATTTTGTAAAATCAACAATACAATTGATGATGAAGATTGTTATATATTTCATAATGGTTGCTGCACGTAAGAGTGAAAGTCACTTTTATATAAAAATGTGGTAGTTGCTATAGTCATTTTTATTTGCATTTTATTTTTTACTACTCTACTCCTAACAATCATGATCATTCTTAACCTGGGACCATTTTTTGCTGCTGCTCTTGTTGTCTTGACTGGAGACAAATGATGAAGTATGTGACCACTGTTGTCATGATCTAATCAAAATTAATGTTCGTCTGATTGGTTATTAATTTTCAGCACGGTAATTTATGTTTCTCATTTATCTTCTATGAACTTACGTTCCATAAAAGCGGATAGGTAATAGTGAAAATGTTGCTGCCTCTGATTCCTACTTCACGAGTCCTAAGTTCTCCCATTACCAAATTCAATTGGTCCAAAGGCACGTTTCGTCTGTTCTCATCATTCTCCAGCCATAATTTCAGAGTTTCCAACTATCATAATAAATACCATGTAAGATAAGATTTTAAATGCAAATCTATAGGTGTGCGTGAATAATGTATCTTAATGTTGTATTATGTACCTTATGAGACGCGTCCGCAGAGAGAAGAAACGTGCAAATCATGTTCCCAATGAAGAACAGCAGCTTAATCTTTTGACTAATGCTATTTGTCATTAATATGTAGTCCATGCCGGTAGCCTGGTACAGGAGACAAGTACCCAAGTAAACTGTGACCATTGACCCAAACGCTTGATTGACAAGCTGGCACAGATTTCGAATACTCTGATATGTTTGGTATATTTCTGCCCATGTGGGTTTCCTCCTTGCTTCTTGTCCTTTTAAATTGCTCGTAGTTATTGCCGACAAAGGTGTCACAGGTACATCAGATGCATCGACAGAATCTGCAATGCCAACCTGGGCAATATTATGCATCCACCTATGCTTACTAGTGAAATGCTTCATGTCACGTCGTAGATTTTGAGAAAACTGTCGAGCGACCGTCCAAACCGTCAACACGCCAAAAAGAAGCGATAGATCCGGATAGTAACCAAGAATTGCCTTTTGAATGTTAGCGAGAGCTCCCAGAAACGCCAGGAAATAGTCAGAGGTTGAGAGTTGGGAAGGTTCCAAAATCTCGCGACTCAAGGTGGCGTTGTTAGCGAGGAAAAAGGCGTATCGGGATTGCGACACCAAACGTGTATTCCAGATTATCTTGTCCCAGGACGTGTAAGGCGCCAGGAGAACCTTCCAAATGCATTCGCCAAGTGCCATTGAAGCGAAAATGGAGCATAGCAACCAGATGACCACTTTATTTTGAATCTGTACAGAAAATGTTTTGGTAAAATACCTTGACATAAATAGCGTAATTATTACAAGTCCTGTGAAAACTTACACGAATATTTCCATGGGGCAACATGAGACCCTCATTTTGAATGAAATTCACAATCCGCAGAAATTGACCTCCATGAAACAAGAATCGCTTCAAGGTCAAAATGTGAAATCCATTTATGAAGAAGAATTCAAGGACCTCAAAGTACTTTAATGGGCTGATATTGCTGCGGGAAGTTATGCCGAGATAAGTTAACCTCAAATTCGCAATAACGTAGATAATCGCCAGAGAGTTAAGTAAAGTGAATATGAAAAGTTGGACTGTTGATTTTCTAAATGTAAACCACCCGCTGTTTGGATCACGGACTAATCGATAAGGACTGCAGAACAGGAAAAACGCAAAATCGAAATAGACTACAAGGAAATTTGTTAAACTGTTTTTCGGCTTTGGCTTCATCTCTTCAATGAAGTTGTGCATCAGTTTCTTGATTTGAAATTCCATAATTTTTTGTGTCGCTGATTGCTGTGTACAGGCATCGTTGTTGGATTCGAAATGCCAAGGTGCAAAGTAAAAGCGGAAAATTTTCAGCAAACAACAACGGCAGCAATAACCTAGGTCAATAATTTGCTATTTCCAGGAATGAAAGCAAATTAAGTATTATATGACATTTGGTGACATGGTGGACATGCTATCATTATCATAATTATTCTGAAGAAAGCATGAAGAAAATAAGTTTCGTAAGAGTAATCAACAGGCATGTTCCTGGGTTGGTGTGGCTGAGAAAAATAATTTGTTTTTATCGTTCTCCATACATTTTAAAAAAAACGATTCGTATTAGTTTGCTTTGTGCCACGTTCTGTCTGTGTTTTTGCTGGAAGAACATTAAATAAATAATATTTATTTAGTTTATATTTATTATTCTGACAATAAATATTTCCTTTTTAACACTCCGCGTCAAATATATATACTCGAGTTTAAGGATGTATAGTGAAGTGACTATCGGAGTGGGTTTAATTTTGTCATTCCTCCTCATCTAACAAAAGTACGTTTAGGGCAAATGTCAAATGTACAAAGTACTTCATATTTCACAGTCTTCTTGTGTGTATTTATATACATACAGTTGAGTACAAAAACAACTTGATTATGAGTTTGGCTTCTAGAAGTTGACAGACACGGTTTATGATTTAATTTTCTGTAAGGTATACTGAACGCCAATAAGCACATTTATTAATACCTACCTATAAAACCTTATGCGAAATGTTATTCTTGTCTTTTATTTGCCACCATTGTGAAACTTGTAACTTGTAAATGTATGTTCGCAATATGTAATTGTAATCACTAATCAGTATCACTATTGTTACGCTTGCTTTTATCCGAACTCAAGGCGAGAACTTAACAGTCGGTTTGCCAACTAGTGCTTGAATAACTGAATGTTGTAAGTGTTCCAAAGATGTTTTGTAGAGTACGAAGACACAATATCCTTGAATTTGAGATTGCATGTCAATTTTGTCAATAATATATAACTTACCTGCTTGGGATGTCAACGGTCCATAACAGCAACTCTACAGAGTATGTAACAGATTGCATTGGTTTTGCTAAAAATGATAAACATTCATTTTGCCCACTGCAAATTTTTGAATGAATGATATGTATATTATGGTACTTACCCATTTTTAATTTGTGGCACAATATTATGCACTTTTGAATACTGTCACACTTGGTCATTTGGGAAATTCAAATAGTTTATAAGGAGTTAAGTATGTTGTTTTGATAGTAGTAGTTTATTGCATAACCTCGTCATTTAATTTATTTTATTTATGAATTTGATTGCGTTGATATTTGGTCACCAGAGATGCATCTCAAATTGTTTTTGAAAGTGATACTCCAAGACTTGTTCAAGTATCAGGATTTGTGGAATCAGGCCAGATTTTTTAAAAAATATTCGTGGCACAGATACGATCAGCTTTTTTTTCCGGATTATCCGATTTAAAAATTATTTTAACCAACGATTAAGCATGCCTTTGTCGAAATTTTCAATAATTGTAGCGCTGTATCTTCATAATCACTTTCTCATTAGCGAAAGTAAACGAACAAACAAATTGAAACGTCCAAGTATCATGGAACGTCTCGGGAATGAAAATGTAGAAAAGTTAGAAGCTTTACTATCGTCAATCTCTTCCACAGACCTAAAGTTCATCTGGGAAAATAATCCCTCGACTGCGCGTTCAGAACTAATTGAGCTGTGCTTTCGAGGACTCGTCAAAAGTACCCACCAAAACAATGCGATGATTAATATTTTCCAAACAGACATTCCCAAAGAAGGCTGGCACGACTACAGTATCAACTCAACCACCAGATTTACACCTTCTTCAAAGTACCTGCTCTTTATTGACTTCCCATTTGGATCAAAGTATCTCTACTTTTTTCTCAAGCTAAAACAGATTGTACCAAGAACGCAGGTCCCAAGTTTCATCATTGTCCCTTTGGATATGAAATATTTTCCCAAACAACCATTCCCAATTCCTGAATTTTTAAGTACTTCACCATTCATTTTTCTGAGCGAAGTGGCTGAAAATAAAGACAGGACTAGGATTGACTTTCGCACCTATTGTATTCCATGCGTTAATCAGGCAAAGGTAAGGGGTCAGACTTATTGGGCGAGTTGTCTCAACCTACCCCAATATCAGGTCACATCGCTTTTCCAAGTTGAATTTCAATGGAAAGCTCAGCATTTTGGTATATTCCACAAGAATCATTCCGCGTCGAATGCTGACATTTGGTCGGGTCAGGACATAGAATGCATCCAGCGGTTTTACGGATGTGTCATGAACGCTTTTAAACAAGCCATCCATTCCACGGCAAACGGAAATATTGCGATGGACCTACCGTACGTCAAGCGACATGCGGTTACTTTCAGTGACACGTCATCGTTACGGAGAGAAGCCCTTAATCTTTCTGGGATACCCTATGGCGTCATTGAGACTGGATATCGGTATAAGATTTACATTGAGAAAGATTACTACAAAGCAGGAAATGGAAAGTTGATGTCTCTCCTCAGACCCTTTGACACAGAACTTTGGATCTCTCTACTCGTCACTTTCGTTGCAATTTGGCTGGCACTGCGATTCTCATCATTTCGAAATCCGGGCTGGTGGATTTACGCGGTAGCTTTGGAACAAGAGGATGACGGAATTAGTCACGGGCTTAAGCAAAACCTGCTAATTTTGGTAATCATTTGGATACTGGCCACGTTCGAGTTTCGTTGTTTTTACACGTTTTCACTGTACTCATTTATGGCGGCTCCCAGAGCACCAACTGGATATCCCAAGACGGTTGCGGAAGTGGTAAACTCTTCTCTCCCTCTTGTTGGTTCAGGAAGAATGCATAAACGTGTTGAGCGATTGAAAGAAAAGTGGCTAGAAAGTAGGAGTATGAAGACTGCCCACTATGACATTCTCGAAAAGATTTTACCTGCGCTCAATTTAGTCGAGTCATGGGATCTTCCGGATTTGACGAAAACTGTTTTTGATATAGCGGCCGATAAACCTGTTCAATTATTTGGGAGGAGAAGGAACGATTTTGATGCAAAGAAGAAGGATGAGAAGTCCAATTTAAAGAGACTCGTCCTGTTTTTCAATGTTGATGGGAGCAACGGTGAGTTTAAAACGTTGATTTCTGCGTTTGGGAATAAACGGGAAGTTGACAATAAGTTGGACATGAAAGAGGCGGATAGGTTTCTGCAAAGCTTTGATTATTGGGAAGGACCCCAGTTTGGCTACGTGTTCAATCTGTTTCAGGGTTTCTTGAGGAGATTTGTGGAAGCTGGGTTATTTGAGCTTTTGAGGAAGCAGTGGAGAATACTTAATACAATAAGCTTAGTTAAAAGGGTCACCAAGAGTATGGAGATGAGAAATGCTATTCCCAGGAAGCAAATGAATTGGAGTGTGGTTGGTTTAGCACAGCAATTGCAAGAGTCAAGCAGCAAAATGGAAACTACCTTGATGTATGAGGAGGAGGAACTACAAGCCGGAAGTTTTAACGAGTTTTTGGTAGTTTGGAAACTGTTGGGAATTTTATATGGCGGTGGAGCAATGGTCTTTTCCCTTGAGCATCTTTCAAAAATGCATCTTTCAAAAAGGCATCTTTCATCAGCTTTAGTCTAAAGTAATCAAGACAACTTTCTCTAATAACGATTTAATCTGATAAAAATTGGATGATTTACTCATAATTTTTGCCCTTGTGCAGATTCATACTTTAGACAACCAATCTGTCCAATTCTAATTGAATCATGACGTTTATGAAGTAATATAAAGTGCATATATGTACCTATGCGATATATTATTCACATAAGTACTTCAGAAACTACTCTTGGCATTGAAAAAGTAAAGTATGAATTCAAAAAATGGAGCATTTGTCAAGTGAATGAAAAGATGCATATCAAATTATGTCAATTAAGTAAACGGCATGGGATGTTGATTTTTATGAGATTTTGTAATGTGATAAATGCAGCCTTGGGGAAGAACGCGTCAACAAAAACCCATTTCTAATACTATGTTATTATATACCTAACTCAAATACACGTGCTAACTCAAGAATTGCATGTCCAAAGTGCATCATCGGTTTACAAATAAATAGTAGTACACATTGGATGTCATAAATTAGCGTCCTGAAAAACCTGAAAACAATGATTGTTGTGACGTGACAGCAGTCTGTTGTCTGTATATGCATATGTTTGATTGACAATGACAATGTCTACGTTTCCAATAAGGGCTTGTTAAAAAAGAATGTTCCTAAATTAGCGGCGTAATTATTGTTGGTACGTCTGGGTAATATATTGCTTAATGACTGAGTTTTCAATTTAATAGCTGAGTGAATGGCACAATTAACATTACCATCACCGCTATTAATAGAGGAAGATTACATGCACTGTACTACTGTACGTCACTCGTCCACAAGCCTGTCATTTTAGTTGCTCAAATATTCGCACGTCTATAGAGCAAGTTTTAAAAGTGTAATATTACAGCAGGTAATTAAATTTGTTATTGTCTAATTTTTGAAAGGCGGAATAGCATTAACTAGAAATATCAACACGGCATGCTCTCCACTTCTAATTGGACCCACCGCAAGGACAATTCCCACTGTATGTGGCATCCACTGAAATCCAAAAGTCCAGTTGTCTTTGGACATCATATTTTGGAAAAAACAAAATCTTATTGTCACTTTCTCTCATACTACCGTGTGGCCTAAAGTGATAAACACGAAACATGAGATTTACCAGCACCTTTATTCCTCAGAAAAACTTTCTCCGCATCGATAGAATGTACATTTTGATTATCTTGTTTCTTCAGCCTACATTTCTTCCGCCAACACTAGCTAGAACTGCAATGTATGCTGCAATTTCTCAAATTATGCCACACTTTTTGGGATGTGAGCTAGTCTTCCTGGAAGCTGCTAGCATGCATTTTATTTTGGAGGATTTTCATCTAGACAATGTCATCAGGAACACTTCTGGTTCGTACCAATTAGCAAATCACGCCAACATTTCCTTTCAAAGACACAGTGACATCCATCGATACACGGGGTCTCACTGCAGCCTGGCCATTTTATTATTTTGGAAATATTCTCAGAATCTTGAGACATGGCTTCTTAGGACACTGTTTCCCAGCTACGCCCCTGTTATAAGAAAGGATCAAGATCATTTCATTTTCGTAACCCCATCCGAAAAACTATCAGATCAGATTTTACTTTCACCCAACTTTGGTGCAAAAATCAGGTTCAAAATATCTCTGTTCAGCACACCCAATCATTTGACTTGCAAAACTGTAGATTTGTATGGTGGCCATAATGGTGAAGCTCTACTCAAAACTTTGGAAGTACCCTCCGGACAAATTGCTTCCTTAGACGACTTATTTCCTGACACAACCACACAGTTCAACGGAAAAGTGTTCCGCTTTGCAGTTCCACACATCGACTGTCGGATTGAGATTAGGTTGGGCCCTGATGGGAAGTACCATCCAGTTCGTGGCATATACAAGTGGTATTTTGATCAAGCCACGGGAAAGTTTAACTTCACCTACGACATGTTCCGTGCTACTGGAGGAGGAACTGGAAAGCAATTGGAAAATGGAACTTGGTTTGGGGCATTAGGAGACGTATTGTATGGAAGGGCTGATTTCTCCATCATGATTGGATTGGTGTACAGCAGACACAAGTACATTGGCTGGTCTTCTGCACTTTCCTACGAATGGATGATTTTTGTGACACCTTCACCCAGAAAGTCGTACTCTCCGAAGGCAATCTATTGGCCTTTTACACCTGTCATGTGGCTTCTATTTTCAGTGACGTTGGTAATGGTGACGCTAGCCCTACAACTTATTGCAGGAAGTACCTGTTATGGTGAAGTTAGAACCAAACGGACCCTTCTTTCGTGGTTTGACTATGTTTTCGCTACATTTCTGGAACAGGATCGAAACTTACCCGTGAAGGAATCGCCGGTGAGGATATTATCAGCATTTTGGCTGCTATTCGCTTTGGTTACTGCAACGGCTTATCGGGGAAAGTTGGTTAGTTTGATAGCTTTTCCGGTGAATACCTGGATACCTGTTACCTTTGAAGAGTTGGCCAATTCACATTTTAAAGTGGCCTTGAATGTTTTAGGGAAAGGTGAGATTTTAAAATTTCATTCATTTTCCTAATAATATAAAATTTATCAATCAGTAAACACTGCTATTAATTAGGTTCGGCAGCTTACGACTGGGTTGCGTCGTCACCAAATCCCATCATTACAAAGTTAGCTTCCCGTGTAGAATATGTTGGCGAGGGAGAGAAATGTTTGGAACGTGCTATGAATGAGGAATTGGGCTGCATGATTTGGAAAGGAATTTCGGACCACCTCAAGGTGAAGCATTTGACCGATATAAACGGACATGTTCCGCTTGTGGAATCGGAGGAGACGGCATTGTTTATTAAAGATGGATGGGTACTCATATTTGTATATTAAATTCATCTGTAAGTTTTTCTCATATTTAAGCACATAATCACCTTATCATTGTTTGCAGAATTTTGAAAAGAGGGCAGTTTTTGGTCATACGTTTGATCGCACCATCCAAAACGCAGTACAAATGGGGCTTTCACTCAAATGGTTACAACTTGATCAAGATTTCGTTAAAAATGAAAGAAATGAATGGAACCGGAAAAACGTCACGGAACTCACCTATGAACGAAATCAGGGGCCTAAAAAGTTGGTGATGTCTCAGTTTGTTGGATTGTTTCTGATAAGCGCGGTGGGTATACTTTTCGCAAGTGTGCAGTTTATCATGGAAATGTCTTGCCGTTCTACTAAAGGATATCACGGTTAGTAATAGATTTTAAATGTTGACAAGATTCGTTTCATTTCCACAAAAGAACGGTCACGGTAGCATCGATTAACGAGTCCACCCATTCAATCCCATTGTCCTTCCTCACAAACTTCAATGATCCGTACTTCAGCTTTAAGGGCGAACATGACAGATAAAACCGCTTCACAAATTGACCTTCCTTTCTGGTTTTGTGGCAGTCCTGTGAGCGCCACGACTGAATGCTAATCTTGGAGCTCTCATAAGGCATCGCAAAGAAATCGTGAACTGAGCAAATGTTGAAGGCCCCAACCACAGTCAAGTACGGACACGCGACCCAAGTAACAATAGATAGCTCATTGTACAGCTTTATCGTCCCGTAATTAACGGATACTTGATTGATGAACGCAAGAATGAAGAGAACTTGCACTTGGGAAGCGAAACACCCATTGAATTGCGATATGAGGCATTGGAGTTGTCTGTACGCTTTCGAAATTTCCACAAAATTACTGGCCAGTTTGTAGTTTTTAGGGAGGCAAAGCTCCTTGCACCAGAACGTGAACATGAGACAGAGATTTGGGATGAGCAAAATTATCGAGCTGTTTGTCGTCCAAGAGTACGCAGTGATATAGGCTTCCAGAATGGAGAGCAAAATCCGAATCCACAGATGGCTGGCTAGATAGCGCTGAACAGGTGCTGGTGTCCAGTTTGCGAAAAAGGGGTGGGCAGTTGGCTGGTCCAAGCTGAGGAGAAAGACGCAGAAGGTGAAAACGAGGATGATGCATGTCGCCCCTTTCATCATTCCTGCCAGGCCGTCATCCTCCAGTGGGTAACGGTTCGATCGAGGTAAATATTTTACTGCGGGGAAACGTGTTTACTTAATTATTACTTAATTTTGATAAAATGTGTTACAATTAAGTCAAGTTGACATACCGCAAGCGGAGTTGCTGAACGTCACACCACGCCAGTAAAGTAGGGGCACACCGTTGCCCGTTCTCCAGTATATGACGTTGTGCAGAAAGGCTATGACGAATGAGAAGAGGAACAAGTTTTCAAAGATGAGCTTTGACGTTTCCTTTTGTATCTTCAAGATGTACACTTGAGTACCCAGGAAAATGAGTTTCAAGAAAAGAATGACATTGTTCACTAGGAACAAGGAAACCTGCCAATCAGTATTTCGGATTTTCAGATGGAAATGTCGTCGCCTTTTGTCCCACTTGAAACAAACAAAGCCAAGATGGTATGCCGTGGTGAAATACAAGTGGAATATTTGGAAGGTTTTGTTGCAAAGCATGTCGGAATATTGCTACTTAATTGATTGCACTGTGTGGTTGACTATTTGGATGCTACGATGAAAGTGAAGATCATGTATTATTATGACTAATAGCTTTGGTGACCGTGGCATGTGGCTAGTAGGGACACATCCTTTTTGTTGGTTAAGATATGTAAACGATAATCTAGTATGACTTATTCATGAAAATTATGAATTAACGCTGAACGCATTGAGCACAGGAGTGTAAAGTGTGCCAACGTTGTATTTCATGGATTATAAAAAAATCAATAATGGTGAAAGCAAACTATAATAAGCAGAGGTACATTATTTTGTTTACTGCATATTCACGTACGCTGAGAAGTGGCGCATTTTTATAGTTAACTGGTCACTGATGTATATTTGTTCAACTGTATGCCTGTCTGCCCGTCTCATGGCTATATTATTTATCTAAGTTAAAGGTAGATCATCGCATCGTCAGCTACATACGTCTTCTACTCCTGGTTTATTTGTTTAGTAAAAATATTCGTAAATTTTTCTGTTAAGATTACTTACAGAAGCATATAATTTTTCAAATGGAAATATTTTCAATGAAAAATATGCAGAGTACATTCTTTAGCTTGTGTTCCACCATATGGTTTGCTTTAGTGAAATGACATTATGCAATCAAAGAATCCAAGAAAAAAATGCTCGCAAATATTTCGCTTAGATCTTTTATTTACGATATTCATAATCAAATTATTAAAGTATCTGCAATTTTTCTCTTGTTCATCAACGACGAAGGTACCTTTTTGTCTGTCGGTGTAGGTGAACTTAATCGTGAATAAACCAACCAAATATACACTTCAAATCATATAATTTACTTGTAAAGAAGAAACGGAGAAAAATGTTTCAAATTTTGAGTTTAGTTTCAAAAGTCACTAGTACTAAAGTAAATTAATGACTTGTTCCTTCAACCGCCCTTTCTAATCTTCACCGCCTGGCTACTCCTTCGAACCCACTCGTCATGAAGGTGGTGGCGGTTCCACATATCATGGTGGTGGTGGAGAGAACATTTTTTGTGAGGAAAACATTTGAAAGCATTAATATTTGTCGGTAAAGCCTCGACTTTTTATTCAGATCGGCGGTGAAAGTTAAGAGCTGTTTTCTTCTTGAGCCACTACACGTGGGCGTATTTCTGTAAAAATTAATGAATGGATAGTTGTTCGAGTTGAGTTAGAGATTGATAACCGACCATCATCGGTAGTCAGCTTTAATAATTATTAATATTTCAATAGGTTAATTAATGCATTGTGCTTTTACCTCGGTTTCAGAATTCTCGACAGCGCTTTGATGAGATACTCATCTTTTATATATTGCAGGTATATTAGTACCGCTATTTCCACTCCGCCAAGGATAATGATAAATATTGTAAAGAGGAGAAACGACTCGACGAAGTACATCACTTAGCACTTTCTCAGTTTGGGTGAAAGCAGTTAAAAATACAAGACGGTCATCAGTTGGGAAGCGTAAATACAGCAATAAACAATAGATGGAGAAACACGGTCCAGAAATTCGAGTATGAGTTTTCAAATTTCGGCAATAAATGATTTAATATGTTTACGAACTGTAGAGAATGGGAATACGCCGGTGTGATTTCAAGTAATATCTTTGTTTTGTACAAGTGGTCGGACTTAAAACTTAAAGTCACTTATTCAGCCAATAGTAGTGTGCTTGAATTTGATTAATTTATAAAATATTTCGAGACCCCCACTTCACAGCAGAACACGCCCACTGTTATCCCATGCAAATATCCCAAAATGAGCAAAACAACCATAAAATCTTCCAGCGTCACACTCACATTCCCCTTTTCCCCAATCTCCATCCGCCCCTCCCGTTTCGAACTCACATCCGACCTCAATTTACTAATGTGAGCATATCCAAAGCTGAAAAAGTTCCACTCCTTTTTCTCCCCGTCAAACCCACTATACTTTTTTAGTATCCCAGCCTGAACAGCAACTTCCCGTCTATCCCTCAGCATCCACACAATCCCACTCTCGTAAATCCTCCCCAAAAAATCCTGGAAATTATCGTAGACAAAAAACTTTCGGTTCATGTACCAGAATAAGGATAGCGGTCTGAACAACTGCTGATTCGAAGCAAATCGGTAAGTCCTCCGCCCAAACAAACTAATCGCAGGTTTCAGAAACCGTAACTGCTCCTCAGACCCGTCTCCGCTGTTGCTATACATAAATCCAAATCTACCTGACGTATCGCAAAGATCGGTGTCGTATTTAGTAAACGGGTGGTTAGTACACAGAACCTTCCCGTAGGTCGAAATGTTTCGCAAAATGTCCGAACCGATGAACGGAGTAAAACCCCCAATTTTTCTAGCCATCTTCAGCAAAGCTTTCACAAAGTCGTCGTATTTCTCAACACTTTTTTGAGCGTCTCCTCCATCCGCGTACTTTTTGGTTATCGCCTCCACGTAGCGCACAAGCAAATCGGCAAAGCTGGGCTCAACAAACACGACATTAACTCCGTGACTTTCACTCAAGTTGAACAGGTCCGTCATTTGTTCGGGAATATTTTCAGGTTCCACCGGTTCCGTCATGTGTGAATACATGTTGGAAGTATAGAAATTTTTCAAAAGTATCGACATGTACATCCAACCAAAGAGCAACAGCCAATTCTTCCAAGTGACCAGTTGTCTCATGTTGCCCCCTTTCTCGATAAACACGGCAAATAGCCAAAAGGAAACCTGGACAATTTTGAATCCCCACGCTTTTAGCAAACCGGTTATCAGAAAAAATGCTGCGATAACGCAGGTCCATATCTGAAATGGCAGTGGAAATAGAACTGATGACACGTTTGTATTGATCCCCGTCTGCATTTCTGATTTCCCCAAAAACACCACAAACCGGGTCCCTTGAAACCCCGTTGCGTAAGCGAAAAGATAAGCAGTCTCTCCAATACTTTCCGTTTTACCGACCTTTAGAGCTCTGTCTATCAAGGCGAATGGTATGGAAGTACTGTTTCGATAACTAAAGTAGAGTCCTTTCATGCAAGTTGAAAGTGACTGCCATAACGCTGAGATCCCAACAGTTGTAATTGATTTAACACAGTCCTCCATGAATTTAGCTAGCCTGGAATCAATGATCAAACCGAAATTCAAATTCCTGTGCATCATATACCAAGTACGGTCGAGAAATTTTTGAGACTTTGGAGTTTTATCTAATCGAATCACAGAAACCATTCTTGCCAATGGTGTGTTCTCAAGACCCGATTCCAATGAAGGAATGTAAAGCATATTTGGGTTAATTAGCCAGGATTTGTCACAGGTCAAACAGCCAACGTACAAGTCATTTTCTAATTCTCCCACAATAATCAGTTTTGTAGATTGCAATTCGAACGGTAGTACGGCATATTTCATGTATCTTCTCAAGAAAAATTGGAAAAAAACTGCGATGGCGTAATGCGGTGACATTTGCCTGTATTTAGCTAAATTATACTTTCGATATGGAAACTCCCTGAAAATGCACCCTGTCAACTCAATCACTTGTCCAAAAGAAACAAAACTACCGTAGTCGCAGTTTTCTGCATAAAGCATTCGTAGCACGCAAACCAATTTGTGTTTTTGCGTTGAAAATATTTTCCAGTAAATGCGTGATATGTCGTTGTTAAAGTTTAATGAAGAGGGGGAGTTCATGCTGCTGTGTATACTAACAATTGGATGGTTACCACATCCGCGAAAATATGGCGATAAATGAAAAGTATTCTGTGGGAAATGAATAGTGCATGTACAAAATATTTTAAAGATGTTCAATGAATTTAAGGTAGGTAGCTTAGCAACACTAATGCAAGAGTGAAGATAAAATTGTAAAATTAGGGTAAGTAGAAAAATTAAGATTTCGTATAGTTGGCCAGGCTTAATACAACGTAAAGCATACATTGTAAGAACTTTTTGGCTGAAAAAATGCGAGATTCATGATGAAAATGTCGTTTGAAATGGAAAATTTTATCATCAAGCAGAGCCTGCACACCACTTGACTCCACTTGTCAATCGCAAGGCTTAAGTTATTGCCAATAACTTATTGGTATTCAGAGTTTACTAAAGCTGTTGATATTATTGTGTTTGTTTTATCCCAACTTTGTAGCGTCATCGTATAAACTCATAAAATATTAAAGTTATACGAATTGTATGGGTTAATGGAATATACAATTCATATTCGTAATACATATTGAAACATTGGATTGAACATTTTTGAAGTAATAGCAGGAGGTGGAGGGAATCAGAATGGCTGACACTGGACATCACTTCAGTATCAAGGTATGAAATGGTCATAGTCAATTTTAGGCAAGGTCAAGGTTAAATTATAAAATGTATTGTAATAAAAATAATATTTTTCGAAAATATCTTGTCTTGCCCCATTTAACTTTTCTTGTCTTTAGAATAATTATGCATAATGTTCTTCCGGTTTAGAAAACATTATTTTTGCGCTCAGAGTTTTTCCGTCCTTCACAACAGAATTTTGCTGTTCATAAAACTTGTCCAAGTTCTATACAGAAGTTTCAGAACGATTTGATACAATTTTCTGTTTACAACTGATGCTACAATGGTTTCCTTGATATTTTTTTGTACATGTTAATAATATAATCAGTTGGCTGTTGACATATATGATAGAGTGGAAAGATGGTCGGCCATGCCATCAGCTTTAGCTTGTTCGATTGACAGAAGTTTGATTTTATAATAATCAATCAATATTTTTAATTTTATTTATCATGTAAAGAAGTTTTTTTACTCTTTGAGCATTCATATTACAGAAAATTAAAAATAGTTCAAGTGCTACAGTAATAATTGATTTTATTGAGAGCGCGTGTTATCCAACATAGAATTTGTATAACAAAAATATTTTTTACAGCGAATATGCATTTAAATAATTCAGAGTTGAGAATAATACATCGAAAGAGGATGAAAAAGGTTTTCTGTACACTTTCAATAATTTTTCGCGTGCTTGATTTGAAAGCTTGCGAAAGATCCTACCAGTTTAGTAACGGAGCGAATATAGAAAAACTGCTAAAAATATCGTCAATATATATGTATATACATATATTACATGAAAATATGTAAATCGACGGAAGCTGAAAATAAAGTATTTTACAAGCTTACTAGCTTACATAACCAGTCCATTTGAACCGACTAATAAATGAATACCTAGGTAACTTTCCATCAAAGACCACAAGACAACAGTCGTTGTGGTCTCTAACTTTCTATTAAAATTATTTCGTTGCAGTGAAATGAAATTGACAGCTATGTCGAATGCACATTTAGGGTAGGTTGTTAAAAAATATTAACAATTTGTTTCTCATATTACTTTTAACTGTCGATAACATGGATAATGCACACTACAATATTAAGTCTCTCGTTGTAACGGTTATGGTTTTCAATTTACTTTCAATATCTTATGAGTAAAAGTCATTTCAAGAAACTTAATTAGTGTAGTCGCCAGAAGCTAACCGATCGATGATGTAACAACAGTTTCAAAACATATTCAACTAAATAGTATGCATCCACAATTTGAAATCTAATATTTCACATAAAACCACATAAACATGCCAACTCGCCTAATTTTGTTGGCAAATCATCTCAACCAGTTGATTACAGAGACAATATTCCCTTCGTACTGGATCTCCTGGAACTCCAATCAATGCATCTGGCAGATGGAGTTAAGTTTTCCTAGAAAAGTACTTCTCTACAAGTACAATAGAACTTGTCTGCTGATCGTTTGTTTCTCCGCATTTGTATCCGTAATTGTTGCTGCAATTTTGCATTTGGTTCCGATGGCGCAAGCAATTTTCTACTGTATTCTCGTACCAACAGTTGTTCTGTCATTTATGATGGACTACATCACTGTTCACCATGGACACATGTGGATAGCCATACACAATTGGCTCTGTGATACTTTGCCGGAACAAAATATGTTGGAAATGGAGTTTCATGAATTTCGACGATTAAAACCAAGAAAAGTTATGGCTAAAACGTGGATACAGATTATTCTTGGAGGTAACGACATTCAAAAATATATTACCACCATTAATTATTTTGTTGAGAAAAGCCAAATTCTAGAACTTTTGCCAATATTTTCAGAAATTCGGAAATTACGCACAAATAGCCCTGTAGACTGGATGGGTTTAATTTTGCACTGCATTCCGGCGTCATATGCCTCGTTTTCTTTTGTATTTCCTGCCATAATGATTGTAATTAGCTGGGATCCATTTTTCACAATAATTTTACTATTTTGCAATGTCGCTGGAGACTTTTGCCACATGTTTACATTCACTGGAAGTGGAATACTTTCAATATTCCTGAGATACCTGCCGTTCACACTGCTTCTGGATGGCTTCATGACAAATTTTAGGACGTCCGTCATATTTTTCCTGCAGGCCACAGTAGAATTTTTGATTCGACTGACAAACCTCAGAGTAATTAACTGTCCCATTGTTACCATTAAGCAGTACCGCACACTGCACATATGCTACCGTCATCTATGCCCGTTGGCTGATGACATTGTTGGGTTTGGACTATTCACTTCATTTTTCATGGCGATCGCAGGCACCAATGTTTTGGTACTTGGAACATATCCCAAAGACGGGTGGACATCTACGGCGGTTATCGGCTTTATCACGGCCATTTTTGTGGGTGGAAACATTTGGGTGCTCTATTACGGATGTTGGTTGTTGGGAAGTTGTGAAAAGATATTTAAGCAGTTGAACAATTATATGGCTAGCAATTATCGACCGAGTGGGAATAGTTTTGGGAATGAAAGAACGTGGATAAAATTGCTGATGAAGAGCTTGCTTCCTATGCGGATGAATGTGGGTTCAATTGGCTACGTTCACAAACGCTTTGTCACAGAGTACTTTAATGCGCTGCTGTTGAATGGGATGAATCTGCTCATTCTTAGTAAGGGCATCATAAATATAAATCTTTAAAATAATTCACACTGTGTGGCCGTCATAAAATTCAAACCGCTTATCAGACTGCGGAAGAATGATGATTGTTGCATTCGTTGTCATGTGCAAATGTTATGGATATAATTATTCATATTTGATTAATCAGAGAAAAAATATTTAACTCTGTATTTGAATTCCTTATATGAAATGAGTAATTTGACTGAATCCTATCCCGCTAATTTTTCAGTGAAATGAGTAGTCCTCTTAAAGCTGCCCCCTCAGTATCCGCTGAGCAACAATGGCTGCAAACAGTAGTGAGGCCACCGTTAGTTCCCATTTCTCCGGCACCTCCTTCGTTACCTGAAACCACAGGAGGACCACCACCATTAACATCGGGTCGTGCCAATCTTGTCGCCAATCTTGACGAGTTTAACAACGACACCAGCAATCCTACTTTCCAACCGACCCCAAGTCAGTTAGCAGCGCAAAAACGGATGGAGTTGATGCAAAATGAGGTTGACGCTGTGATCGGCATGATGCGTTTAAACTTTGAGGAAAGCTGCGTCTTATCACCGGATCGGCGCTTATCAGAATTCTACGGCATCAACTGTCCAGAGTACCACACCAAACTGAGATGTGGAAAGGGGGAAGACAATGAAGACTTGGAGGCGAAGACGAAACGGAGGAGATTCTGGATTCAGATGTGCGTTCTGCTGGCAATTGTGCTACTGCATGTCATCTTTTTGGGAGGAGATTTCATTCTTTCCAAGTGGGTGATCAGAGCCGAGGCAGAGCAGGAGTTGGTGGAAGCTGTCATCAAGAAGAATCAAACGGAGAACATCGTCGTGTCAACCTTACCTCCTGCGACTCCATCAGTGATCACTACTGAAGTGGAGAGCCAGGAACAGGAAACAACAACCATTACGATTATTACAGAGATTGAAGAGGAAGACGTGAAGGCAGCAGTGGAAAAGCTTGATGATGAGAGTGGGAATGGGAGTGGGGGTGAAACGGACACGGATAAACTATGGGGACTGCTAGAGGACAATTTGCCCAGGGAGCCTGACGTTCTGGGTCCTGCTCAGTATGAAAATGGTGGAGGTGGACAAGATGAAGGTCCAGATCTTGTGGCATCCAATATTGATTAGCTGACTTGTGAAATGTTGTATTTCTGTAAGACGTACCTAATTTTAAGGAGTATCTATTAAACGGTTCTTTGTGAATAATAAAGCAAAAGTTTATAATGTAGTGATTTCATAAGAATGGTTTAGTAAGCTACCTAATGAATAGTAACGGAGTTTTATCATTTTTATGTTTTTCTAATCAAACAGAGGCCGGCCTACTTGGCTCATAGAATAGACACGCATCACGCATAAAGATATTTTGTAGGTATTTACGATTCGTGATTTTTGCAAAAAATGAACATGAAATATGTATTTGTGGAATTGGAACGATTACTGCAGCGAGTGTCTTGGCGAGTGCGTTGATGATGATGATGACTTGATGATGACTCCAGGATATGGTTGCATACTATTCATTCAATTGTGACAGTGTTAACTGATTGCAGGTAAATGAACTCTTATTGTACTGCAATGTTGTATTGGTGTAATATCTAATGTCTTACTCATAGCGGAGGTAATCATGTTTTTCCCAGGAAAGGCAGAAACTTCAGTAAGAACCGTCACTTCCAACCACCGATCTAAACAAACAGGTTGCTTAAAATTGCATAAAATGGAGTCACGTTTTGTTACATAACGCAGTGTGTATTATGATCCTTGATGGATTTCTCTCATTCATGCTATGTTTATTCATTTCATCTCAATTATGTGCATTTCGCAACAATATAATTGCATAATTGTGCCGCGTTTGGATATATTTGTGTTTTTGTGAATAAAATAGTAGCTCATGTTCTACCTCAACCACTGCGACAGTGACAATCAGTCCTCTCCTCACTTCAAAAATGGACATCAGAATACATATTTGGTTCATTATTTTGACAGCATTCAGTTCAGGTGACAGAGCAAAAGCATATGCTCAGGATGAAGCGATAACGATAGATCCCCACTGGGAAGAACACGAAAATGGGAACAATGGACCTGTAAACACGGTTGTCCTGCAAAGCCCCATTGTCACGGATTGGGGCAGATGGGGCCGGTTTGTACACTGCTCCATGAAGCACTCCTATGTGACCGGGTTCCAACTGAGAGTGGAGACGAAGCAGTCTGGAAGTGACAACACGGCAGTAAACGGGATTAGTTTGAGTTGTGGAATTCCGGAGCAAAAGGAAATTGAGAGGATCCGCAGCGCTAGAGGTCCTTGGGGAACGGGCAGAACAAGAATGTTTTGTGCGAAAGGACCTGCAGTCGGATTCCAGTTGAAAGTTCAGAAGCCACAAGGGAGGGAAATTGACGATGTCGCTACGATTAACGTCAAGATGATTTGTGGGAATGGGCAAATATTGGAGGGATTCGATGAGCAGGGAGATTACTATGTGGATACGGTGTGGTCAGAGCCAATGATTTGTCCCAATGACATGGCCGTTTGCGGGATGCAGACACAAGTGGAGCCAAGAAGATGGCTAGGTAATGTACGGGAGCGGGGATTTATTCTTAATTTTCAATAATTGGTCAAAAAGTGCAAGTTTTAATTATGTTTTATTTTTAGGTGATGATACGGCATTAAATAACATTCGCATAAGATGTTGTCCGCTGCCCACCGAAGGTCAGCAAGAAGAGAATTATCCCTCCACAGAATCTACAACCACTACCCAGACAGTAGATGTGACTGACCAACCAATAACGACAAAACTAACCGTTTATAAAAGTCAAGACGGCTCTGGGGAAAGTGAGACGCTTCAGACAATTGACGGAAGATGCAACAATTTGCCGTTGCAGTGGCAGAAACAAGTGGGCTCATTCACCAAAGACACGAGTTGTGTTCGACTATGGGAGGCACTTGACTGCTCAGGGCACAACAGGTGCTACTGCGACGATAACTTTTTATCACTTAACGGAAGTTATACAATGTCTAAAGAGTCATCATGGTATCGACAGTTGACTGCCGTTGGACCTTGCCAGTTTGACGAAAATTCGGAAGATAAATATACAGAGGCATTGCTATTCTCTAGGATACGTTTTGAGGGAGAGCGAACTAGAATTGTTTTGGCTCCTGGAGAGTGCGTGACATTTTACGAAGGAGATCACTGGCACAAGAGGACAACGAGCGTGTTTGTAAATAGAGGCTGCATCCAATTGTTTGATGGAGAGGAGTGCACTGGGGAGAATACCAAAGTCGAATCAACTTTCCGATATGTGGGTCATGATTGGGCAAACAGAACTGTAGCGATTAGAAATTGCGTTAATGATAATAGGTTTGGATAATGACATAGGTTTGGTTTGGTTTAATTACTCTTGTTTTTATTTCGATGATTATAATTAATCATATTGTATGTTCACGTCAATAAATGTTGATATTACTGCTGGATGGAATTTTTGATAAATTATATTGAAATGTGATAGATATTATGGAACATAATTAAGGTTCGACAACTTCGAAATCGGCTTCACCACAAACTTCGACATTGCCATCTTCCACGCGATAGAGAATGTATTGGAATGTGTAGCTCCTTCCAACCATTTCTTTGGGCGGGCCACCAGACCCCCGGGCAACGTACGTTTGTCCCGCTTGAACTGCGCTGTTGGAAAGTGGTCGTTCATATACTTTATGGGCGCCATTTTCAGTGATTACATTGAATCGAACGCCAAGAGCGCCAATATCTTCACTGGGAATGAACTCAAACTCGGAACGTCTTGGTTGACCGTCTCCGGGGATTTTGCAGGTGCCTTCACCAGAGCATGGCTGATATCTCCACTGGGACACCCGACCGGGTCCACCTGTTATGGATATTCACACCAAATTTTATCTTGGCCTGTCTATAGTTTTAATTTCACATATTAATACATGTTGATACACTGTTTTAATAAAAATTGCTTACCACAAGATCTTACTCCGTTGACTACACCAAGATCGCTTGGCTGGGAACCGTCTATCGGACTAATGTCAAGTCTTGAGGAAACTTTGTAGGAAATTCCGAGTACAGTCGGAAGAATGACAATTGCGTAGGAAACAAAGGTAAAAACTGCAAATGACTTCATCTTGAGCAGCTCAGTTTGGTTGCTTTGTTTTCAGAAATTAGTTGAGATTGGTTACTTGATGAAATGAATGTTACGTTGTTGAAGAGTTGAGATTGATACTTTGATTTAAAATTACATTCCGCTTTTATACTAATTTCGGTTGATCTTATGACCTGGAAAAATGAGGAAGGGAAAACAAAATGTAAATATCCTGACGCAATGGGAGCAAAATAGAGTAGACAATGAGACTGTTCACAATATTTTCCACATTGTCAGTTTCTATCATTGCACTTTGCGAACTTATGAACCAGGGTTTTAAAATAATGATGCCCAAGATCCTTCGAAACGAAAAACAGTTGTCATGATATTTGAACGAACGACATAAGGTCAGGACATAACTGCCTTCTCGCTGGGGACGTGGGGATGGGGATAGAGAATATCTACAGCAACATGGCGCCGTGGCTTCAGCATACAACACCAAATTCACTCCAGCCTAATAAAACACGCACTTGTTTCCAGCATCTGTAGAATTTGTTCATTTTTACGTAGTTATGCATTTAGTTTAATTGTCTGGCATTGCACGGTATTGACTTTGAGATCAATCGATCCACGGGAGGCGGCGTGACGGTCATGGGAAGGTCACATGCTTTTTAAATGGCAAAACTTTTTATGTTTGATTCTGGAAGAGAATCGAAAGGTGATCATATTCTCTGGTGGGACTACAAGTCAAATCGGGCTACTTTGACCTGTAGAAATCAAAAAGGGGTCACATGCTTTTTAAATGGCAAAACTTTTTATGTTTGATTCTGGAAGAGAATCGAAAGGTGATCATATTCTCTGGTGGGATACGGGTAAAATCGGGTTACTTCCTGCTTTTTAAATATATAGTATATGTTCTGGTAAAAACATAAAAAGGTAGCACTTCTTTTGTTAAAAAGTTAGAGCACAAAAGCGAAAAAAGTTTCAAAACTCATTACCGTGAAACGGTAACCTGTGACCTCAGATCCATGCATCATGTTCATAGTTCATAGACAAGTCGATTGATATACCTCTTGACTGTCTTGACATGTGTTCCCATTGAAAAAATAGACCTCGCAACGGTTTCTAAACGTTGCCGTTGACCTGTAAGGCTAGTGTGCATGTCAAGTAAAAACCCCTGGGATGAGAATCCGTTTGCCGAAAACAGAAGTCCAAGTGCTACCTAATATACCTAATAATGAAAAAATTCTACGTTGCAGGAGACAAGCTACGTGTTTTATTAGGCTGGAGTGAATTTGGTGTAGTATGCTGAAGTCATGGTTTCATGTTACTGTAGATGTGCTGCCCTCCCCATCCCCACGTCCCCAGCGAGGAGGCAGTTATGTCCTGACCTTATGTCGTTCGTTCAAATATCATGACAACTGTTTTTCGTTTCGAAGGACATTGATGATGCCAACACAACCAGTAAATACCTACGATAATACAACGATAAGGACGCAGTTGAAGGTCTGACTAATGCAATGCTTTGTCATTGTGCATCATGCAAGATTAATTGCCGTAAGGCAGCCTTACTAAGGACATTTACAAGTTTAATTGGCGCAACAAGGTGAAATATAGTAGCTGAATGATTAATGTGCTACAAATTAACGCTTGTGTAATATAGTTCATAGGTGATATGAATCTTGTTCGTACCATGATGGGTTAATTTAATTAAAACAGAATAGATTCAATATGGAATGGATGGACAGACAAGCATGTCATTACCTAAATGCAATATAATTTCATTTCGTCTCAAATAGCATCACTGAAAAAACTGAGGCATGAGACGGCATATTATTAGTATCAAGATATCTCCCCAAAGCGTGTGCTTGTTTTCATTTTTATGATTTCGTGACATAACAATATGCAAGAAATATGTATTTGTGTTTTTGTTACAAATCTGCTAGTTCACAAAATCGCAGTGCATTGACATTCGACATTTTCCCTACATTTATAACCTGTTGGAAATAATTTCCTAGTGAATGTATGCACTTACGTTTAATTATAAGTTTTGCTACGTACGTACGTATGGACTTATGGGATAAAATGCATATTTGTAATTGTAAACTAACATGGCTAAGTATTTTTGGTTAAGAAATATATAATCTAACCAGTTTGTCGATAACATTGATTAGAAATTAAATAGGTAACTCCACTTACGAGTTACCTTACGGTACGAGTTACTCGTTAGAGTTTTTATTTCCGGATTGCTGTTATTCCAGACAGTATTCAGTTCGGAATGGTGCATACCCTTTGCAATTGAAATAATAATTATAACTAGGTTCTGTAAGAAAACATAAAGAGGTAGCACTTTAGCAACACTTTTGTTTAAAAGCTAGAAAAACGAAAAAGTTTCAAAACGTCTTTACCGTTAAACGGTGACCTTTGACCCCAAAATGACCTCAGGACTATGTGCTACATTCATAGACGAATCGAATGATATGTCACTTGCTATTTGACCTCGTAACGGTTTTTAACCGTTGCCGTTGCCATATGGGGTCAGCAAGAATGAAGGAGTCCGAAATTCTTGGCCGTTTAAGCATGACAGCATAAAACGAAAAATATTTAAAATCGCCGTTACCGTTAAACGATAACCTTTGACCTCATAATGACCTAAGATTTATGTCCTATATTCATAGAAGAGTCGAATGATATGTCACTTGCTATTTGACCTCGTAACGGTTTCTAACCGTTACCGTTGGCATATGGGGTTGGCAAGCATGAAGGAGTCCGAAATTCTTGGCCGTTTAAGCAGGAGAGCATAAAACAAAAAAAAATATTTGAAATCGCCGTTACCGTTAAACGATAACCTTTGACCTCAAAATGACCTCAGGTCTATGCGTTATGTTCATAGACGAGTCGAATGATATGCCACTTGCCATATCTTCCCATTGAAAAAAATGACCTCGTAACGGTTTCTAACGGTTGCCGTTGACCTATAGGGTTGAAAATCAATGGGGCCCGTCGCTATGGGCTTAGGAACCCATTGCAAAAAACAGAATTCAAAAATTCGTCTCCGTTCGAAAGATATCGCGTGGACGGACGGACGGCCGGACGGACGGACGGACGGACGGACGGACGGAACAGACACACAGAACGAAATTATAAGTTAGCACTAAAGTGCTACCTAATAATTGTCTGTTCACCAATGAATTTCCATATTTCTGCTGGATAGATGTCTCACGATGCCCCTTGCGGTTCATTTTTTACATTAAATTGCATTAAAACGTCTAACTGACATAATACCGTAACGCTGAAAATTGCGTTTGTTGCTTATTATTCATTCGAGAGAATAAAATTATGTTAAATAAACTTTGTGTCATCTTAATTCTCAATTTGTGAATTTATTTTTATGATTAGATGCAAAAAGTGTAGAGTAAAGATCACAGAGACCGGTATTTGCTCACGAGTAGGTGCACATTCCATTTAGACTGGAGTGCTTGCATGCAATAAAATCTACACAAGGATATACATACCTATGCACTTCTGGAATGAGTGCTGGAGCGAGCGTGGAGAATGATGACCGCCCGTTTGTTTTGCTCCCTGTTTCCAGGATACGGTTGCATACCACTTATCCCAGCAGGCAACTGCGTATGGACAACTGGAAGGCAAGTGAAAGAAGTTCCCCTCTGACAGCTTTAGCAAAGCAGTGGCTTCCACACAGCAAAATAGTAAGATATTTTGCTTTCTATTATATTTGCACTAACACACAAGTGCTGTTAATATTGATTTCAATTTCTGTTGTTTCATTTGTTGGCAATTCTAAAATGTGTGCATTATTCTAACATTAAAGTTACATAGGAATTGATTCTCAGGGTTTCTTTAATTGCGCACTTTTCCAGTATCCATTAAAAGTAGTTGACTATCTACAGGCCATATAAAATGGGAGACGGTGATGTGGGAGCTTCCGTAAAACGGACACAAGATCAGTTGGGAAAGTTTGTTAAGAAGCCTCCGCTCACAGATAAAAATTTAACCAGACCCCCATTCAGGTTTCTCCATGACATTGTTCACAATGTTATCGACTCGACCGGGTTCATGGAAGGAGTTTTCACTCCAGAAGAGCTGGACGCAGCAAACGTGTCAAGCCGAGAGGCAAAGTCTGCTTTTATGCAGAAAGTAATCCAAGCGATAAGTAAGCCCTAATTTTAATTAACTGTATCGATATTAAATTACTTAATTACTGAAATTAATATATTCAATTTGTTCGCATTACTACAGAGGACAAGACAGGGGAAGAGGTCCCAGTGAAAGTTTCCAAAGTTTTGGCTGGTCTGGAGGCAGACAAAACGAATGGACTCCTCCAGTCCTTGGCAAGGGCAATCGAAGCACATCAACAGGATAGTGGGGGTCCACCCAAGAAGGGTGGCGCTGCTGCTGCAGGATCCAAAAAGCCTGCAGCAGGAGCATCAAAATCCAAAGCCGGTGCAGCCACAAAACCAGATTCCAAGAAACCTGGAGCGGCTGGCAAAGGCACTACAGACAAGAAAGATGGTGGTTCCGGTGGTACGAAAAGGACAATCAGGGATCCTTCTCCGGGGGGAAGTGGCGGGACTAGCGGTAGAACTGGAGCAAAGCAGGGGAAAACAAACGAAGGTGGTGGTGGTTCTGGATCTGGGTCAAAATCAAAGAGTAGAGCTCTGAAGCCTACGGCAACGGTGGAGCCAACTCCACCAGCGTCCTTGGAACCCAGTGTACCTGAAAGTCTTGTAAATGATGAGACAAATGAAATCGAGTTGCCTGCTGCTAATCCAGTTCCATCAACGTCAACCAAGTCACTTGCGAGAAAAGAGTCCTCAGCAGACATGTTGGGATCGAAGAATAAAGCGAATGACAATGATGAAAACGGTAAGGAAAAAGTCCTCCCGTTTTTTTGCGCTAATTAGTTTAGCTAGAGAAACTTATCATGATTCATGAATGCATGCTTTTAATTAAACCATTAAACATTATGTTGAATGGCTTTGCAAGATTTCTTTATATTTTAAATAGTAATAGATAGTTAGGTAAACTTTTAAAATACTGATCATGTAGAATGTTTAAAATGTGATAATTTAACTGCTTTCTTTTTCTCTTGCTCGTGTCGTGCAATTTATCTTTATCTATCTGTGCATTCGAATCCGTCGTATGCCTTTCTGCTCAATCTCTCTCTCTCTCGCCTACTAACAAACTACTAGTGGACTTGGACAACAACGACTTTGTTGGACGAGCCACGTCGTCCGTTCCTAGTGGTGCTAACAATAGCAGTAGTAACAATGATGATGATGATGCTAACAATGGTAATGTTAATCTTGGCTTGTATGATAATTATACCGCTGCTGCCTCTCCCTCCCTGGGTAAATCAAACATGCAAACCCTGCCTCCCCCAACTACTCCCATTTTAACGGATGCTGATGCTGTGAATGCGACAATGACACCACCGCCTGGTGAAATGCCATTGACGCCTACACATAAATCTTCTTCGCTGACGCCCACGCCGGGTCCCTCTTTGACACCGTCCCCTATTGGAGGAATAGGTGGGAGTAGGAGACCACCGTCAGGAGCTCAGGGGAGTGGGAGGAGTCTCAGCCGAGAAGCTTCTGCAGAACAACAGGGTAAAGGGTCGCCGTACGGGTCAGCTTCAATGTGAGATGATTAAAAATGAAAAGTTTAATATACAAAATGAATAATTTGTAATAAACAAGTATTATCTTTTTATTTAGTGGAGAAATTAGACCACCCACCGGCCAACAGCAAGTACGGTCCCGTCCAGACACTGGAACGAGTGGAAGATTATCCAGTGCTCGCCCACCTAGCGCTCGAAGGGCCCCTCCAAGACCAAAGAGCTCGGTGGTCCGAGAAGAGGTGGAACCGTATCGCCCCACAACAGGAAAGGTTGCTCACGTGATCATGGATGACACGGAGGAGCCTGATGACGACGACAATTATGTGGTACGCGAAGTCACTGTGACCGCTGCTTCAAAACCGCCAGGACTATCGGATCTGGATGAGACGCCAGAGTTGGGGATAATGGGTGGAGGTGGACTAGGCGGCATGGGTGGGGAACTTGATTCAATCTTGCCTCCAGACCAACGGGGTCTTCTGGTCAATCAGATTTTGGAAACGCAGAAGGAACTGGAGGAAAAGGGAAAGGGTGGTGGAGAGGAGACGCCAATGATTGAAAAAAAGCTGAAGGAGCTGAGCGTACAGGAAATAGACAAGTTGAAGAATCTGATTCAAATGTGTGCACGGAGCGCTAATCCTCTCGCAAAGCTGCTGGACTACATGGCGGAAGACGTAGATAGCATGCAGAAGGAGTACAATGCTTATCGGGAAGAGTCGAAAAGGTTGAGCCTAGAACTGGAGAACGCGAGAGGAGACACTGACAAGTTTTTGCAGAATTTGAAGAACGAGGTGAATGACATTGAGAGGAAGATCAAGGACAAGGAGGATGCCATTTTGGCATCGCAAATGAAAATTATTCAGCAGGAGGAAAGGATCGAGGAAATTGTTGCAGGATTTGAGAGAGTTCGTTCGGGGAAGAGTTCCCAAGGGGCAAAGGAACATATGCCATCGGCAGAGGAAATACTGGCTCATATCCAAGGTCAGTCGACGTTGGCAGGAGGGGTTGGAGGGGGAGGAGAATATGGAGGTGGGGGAGTAGGTGGGCCTACCTCAGCATTTACATTTTCTTCAGTTGGGCCGTCTATTGGAAGCACTCCGAGCTCTGCGGCAAGTGGACCGATCGCTGCTGCAGAACCGTTTAAAATCCCGGACAGTTTTATGGTCAGCCCTAATAGTGCAGGTGGTGGTGTTGGAGGGAGGATTGGAGAGACGACGTCTCCATTCAGTCGGGGAAGAATGTGGTCGTCTATGGCAAATAATAATAATGGAGGTGGGGGCAACGCGACTTTTGACATCATGAATTCCATGGACGAAGATGACGATCAGATTGGAAGCATTGGGATGGGGGTGGGAGCAAGAATGGGGAGAAATACTGGGAGAAGTGGCGGAATTGGTGTAGGGGGTGGTGTGGGGGGTGTCGGTGGGGGTGGAGGATTCAGAAGGAGTGCGTCCACTATGGACTATCCCATGGAAGCTTCTGCCGGACTTGGTGGTGGTGGGAATAGAATGGACACAGAGTTTAATCCATGGTAAAAGAATGAGAATGAATGACGTAATATAAGTTTGGAATTTTTAAGTCGTTTCTCATATACCTAATCACGTCTAAACTTGCAAACACGAAAACGTATAAATAAATGACTCAATAAATTCACGCAACATATTTACCGGCGTACTTCTTAATAGCAATTTTATACATTTATGGCTTCATTAACAAAAGCATTTAAAACAATGAATTTTACGCTTGACTTTCATTCACCTAGAGACAGAGACATTAATATTATGTTTCATATATTACCCGACAATTTCCTTATGTCCATCAGTGCTGATTTTGTATTCATGTGCCTGGGAAAACGTCAAGAAGCGTGCTTCTGCAGACAGAAGGTGGGTGAGAACCAAACCTATTAAGAGTCTTAAAGTAAGCTATCATGCCATTTGAATGTGAAATGTTCTGCTCGTCGGTTGTCTTTAAAGAAAAATTCACATGTATCTTATAACCGTAATTGTTTTTAACCAACTGCAACTCGTGCAGACTTTGACAATTCATTAGACGACTAAATGAAGACGATATTTTAAGCATGATTTTTCCTCGTTTCAGGTTGACCTCTACTCTCTATTGAAATAATCACCTTTCTTTAATAAGCAATCTACATTAATTCCCTTTCATATATACATACAATAAGCAATCTACTTTTTAAAACAAAGAACAATTTTTGGACTCATTCATTATTGTGCCATCGCGATTTGACGTAAAAGGTACTGTGAATTTTGGGACAGATTTCATCTTCCACTGCAATGCATTGTCAGTTTAGTTCTCTGTGAGTCATCATTAATCGGCCGAATAAATTGCCAATTGCATTATCTAAAATGTCATATCCTTTTGACATCGACCGACAAAAAACAGTTTTTATTCATTTACTGCGTTTTAGTTTCCTCACAACTCAAAGTCTGTATTAAAGTATAGAATTTATAAAACAAGTGCATCAGAATAAAAAAGTTCAGACTATTAAAAGCATCTCACATAAAAATCTACAAATACCTATAAATGTTTCAAAATAAGTGTGTGGTTTGTCCCTTCCTTCATTCGACATTAAATCCAAAAGTAATATTTTATTTATTGCGTAATGCATGGTCGGAGGATGATTACTTATTGTGAATTAAATTTACATATATAATTTATTGTGTGTACATATCATCAGTTAGCGATCTGTTGTCATATTTTGAGTACTAATGGGAAATTAAGGAAATTCCCAATTTATAAAAAAATGACATTTGATTAGGGTAGCTTCTCTTACTTCTCCTATTATCACAAAACAAAGACAAAAAACTAACTCTTAATCAGTGAGACATGTGTACATATATTATTTGTTTAATAATGTGGGAAAATTGTAACAGCAGCGGTTAGTAGTACTGATAAGAATAATTGCAAATGTCCGTACATAATGACTATGGTTACTATATCTCATCATTAAGAATCATTTAAGTTTTTGTACGCTTTTGGAGTTGGAATTCGTATATGACTTTTAGTTTGTTTGACTCAAGTGTCCATTGACAACGCCCGTGGAAAGTCAAGAAACGAAGACAAGAGTTTAATAACAGTTTGAAAATAGTTAATAAACATGCTTGAAATTTGGATAATACTTCTCATCATTCTAGTGTTTTGCTATGTGCATTCCATTCAGTTTTCAAACAGAAACTTGCCTCCAGGTAATCATGAAATATGATAAATCTACAAGTTTGTTTTGTGACTGGTTGAGCTGTTAATGAGACTTCGTAATCTCTTTATTCTAGGGCCATTTGTGTGTCCCTTGGGCCTGGGCATTGTGCCTTCCGCTTTTTTCCGCATGAAAACCCTACCCACAATTTCCAACGTAAAAAATGTGCGGCCTTGGGAGTACTTCCACCTTTTGTACAAGGATTTTGGAGAACTGTACAGTCTCCAAGTGGGAAACTTTTACGCAAGTAAGCTGCCTACATTAATGTTTGATGCTTCTGTAACAATGTAATTACTTTCATTACAATTTAACTTTAATTACAATTATACTCAAGTTGCTGTTGCGTCCCACGATATCATGACGGAGCTCGCCAACACGGAAGAGTACAGCGCAAAGCTGTCCCATAAACTATTTACCCAAACCCGCACATTCGGCAAGGAACTAGGTCTCATTTTCTGCAGCAGTCCCGAAATTTGGGTGGAAATGCGCAAGTTTACCCAGCGAACCCTGAGGGAATTTGGCTTTGGAAAGCGACACACCATGCAAAGTGCCGTGGAAGAGGAAATACAGGAGCTGTTGAAAAACTTTGGGGAGATTGCAGGCGAAAACGGGGGCATTACGAGCATTCGAACTGTTTTCGTCATGCCCGTTCTAAACGTACTTTGGTGCATGGTTGCCGGCAAACGGTACGCCCACAATGATCCCAAACTTGTGGGGCTGATGGAACAGAATTTTGAGCTGACAAAGAGCACCACATTTATGGAGCCTGTGCAGGGACTGGCGCCTTGGCTCAAGAATTGGCTACCTTGGCTGGTGAAGGAGGACGTGAGGAGGAAGGGCTATGATCAGTGTCATGAATTTACGCGGAAGTTGGTAGATGAAAGGAAGGTGGACGAGGAGTACAGGAAAGAGCCCCAAAGTTACATTGACGTGTTTTTGAAAAAGATTGAGGAGAATAAAGATGACCCTAGCACAGTTTACACAGGTAATTACAGAAATTAGAATACCTGTGGATGGAATTGGCATGTTACTCAAAAAATATATTTCAATTTACAGAAGAGCAATTGCAGGCCATGCTAGCAGATCTCCTCCAAACAGGCTCTGCGACAACCAACGGCACCTTGAACTATGCCCTCCTCTACTTAACCCTTTACCCCGACGTGCAACGTCACTGTAGACAGGAAATTGACAGCATCGTGCCAAAGCACTTGCTTCCGACTCCAGAAGACATTGAGAAAATGCCATATTTTCAAGCTTTTGTGTTGGAAACGCATAGACTGGCCAACGTGGTCCCCAATCCGATTCCCAGAGTGGTCCCAAAAGACTGGAACTACCGGGGCTACAAAATCCCCAAAGGAACTTTCATCGTGTCCAATCACTACTCTGTGCACATGGACAAGGAGTACTGGGTGGATCCCGAAGAGTTTCGACCAGATAGGTTCATCAATAACAAGGGAGAGTTTGTTCAGGATAAGCGAGTCGTGCATTTTGGATATGGGAAAAGAAATTGTATTGGGATTACGTTATCTAATCATGTCATTCCAGTGGTTTTGGCGAGTCTGGTGCAGAATTTTGAGTTTGCGGTGGTGCCTGGGGAAGAAGCTCCTAGTACAGAACCGGAAATTGGGGTGAGTTTATCGCCAAGAGAGTACTCAGTTTTGGTGACCAAGCGCAAGGTTTAATCTCAGTTTATTTAATGTTAGCTCTCTTGATACTTTAAAAATAATAATAAATCTTATGACTTTTAAAATTAAATTCTATAGTCATTTTAAATAATGTGGTATACGTAACTGCTAGTCCCAAGTCCAAACTAGATGCAAATAAAAATTAACAAAAAAAAACGGTGACAATTTAGGTATTTTTTTACAAAATATTATTGGAGATGGCGAGCATCGATCTCGCTACCTCTCACATGCTAAGCGAGCGCTCTACCATCTGAGCTACATCCCCATTCTTGTTACAGAGCCGACAAAATTTAGTACTTAAAGGACTGGGTGTGACAAGGGCCTTAAGGTGCCTGTAGCAAGCCCCTTCACTAAAAAGCGCATCAAATAATATGCATGGTGGCATAATATATTCGATATCGTCTGCCCTTGCTTGACAATGATTTTGATTTTACAGGCCACCTTTCGTTTACGTGCACGTAATGCGGCTCGGCAAACAATAGCTTTGAGAACCTGACTTGCCTAAATGGGTTGCATATATCAACTATAGCACGATAATCAGTGCGCATTGTGCAATCATTTTTTTAATTCAACAAAGTATGGCAGAAGAATTTCATGTAAATGTAAATGGTAAAATGTGAGCAAATGCTTTTGTCAGAGTAAATCAGACAGAACTTACTTATTAAATCCAGCAATTAAGAATCAGGTTATTGGTTGAAATATTTTTCAACACGCACTCATTATTGTTGATCAAAGGTTACTCAACGTTCATTTTTATCGTCTGCGTTTTTAAAGGTTTTTTCTAAAGCTACCCGTTTTCAAAAAGACAAAAAATAATAAGATGTCAAAATAATTGTTTTATGAATTAGCACATAAGTAAAAAAGTATTGTTGGAGATGGCGAGCATCGATCTCGCTACCTCTCACATGCTAAGCGAGCGCTCTACCATCTGAGCTACATCCCCATTGTTGAGAAATTCACTAATAAATTAGTGCATTTAAATTAATGGAAGGGCCCTTTTAAGGTCCTTACACCAATATTGCCCTACCAATTCTGTAAGTATTTTGCTTATGAACCTTGGCTCGTACAGGCCCATATCGTAGAAAGGAGCCATCTCTGCCCCGTAGTGTTACTGTTTGAATTGGGCTATACGCATTGTAAATACAATAACAGCGGGGTAAAGTATGAAAAAAATCAAGCATGATATTTACAGCTTATGTAACGACCAAGCACGAGACTTGAGATGTTTGCTGTTACTCGTTGCATTATTTTGGCATTGTGGCGTAGCGCAGCCAGTACAAAAATAATTTCTTTATTAATACATTGGATCTTATTGAAAAGTCAAAATAGTAGATTGTATCGCTTGTGAATTAATATGTAATCCATTTTTGGATTACAATTATATACCATTTTAAAATATATAAACTTAATGTGGTACGTTAAAAATTAAATTGAGCTTTTACACTATCGCACTTAAGGAGCAATACATGTCGGTGGAGGGTTGTATATTGCACTTCCCCTGGGATATCGAACACTCCTCAACCCCGGGATTGTTGCCGTTCTAACCGATCTCGTTGTAGTTTTCAAATTATCGACAATAATCCCTGTAGGAATCAACCCTTTCGACACGTCCTCAAGATACTGTAATGAATGGGCCAACTGCAGAACATCTTGCATGGGAGGACATGTGCTCTCCTGATCTCCGTACAGTTGCTCCCATTCCAGTTCCCTAACCTTCTGCGGAGTCCAAGGTCCAACACTTCGGTCAATCATAGTTGGCAGAGGAAGTCCCACAAACTTGGGATTATTGGCTGCATTTACCACTCTCTCTTGGTCTTGACCTTCTAGAGACCAGGTCATGTTGGTGACTCCGTACTTGGCCATTGTACGTTCTATTGGGTACTCGCTCGAGCAAAATGTATATGGCAGGCGTTTGTTCAGAACAAGAAACTGAAATTGGAACAAGTTTTATTATCCAATCAGAATCAATAAAAACTTTTTGAAAGCAATTTTAAATAATATATTTTAATTTACCGCGGTACACATTTCTTGAGCAGTTGAAAATCCGGAGAGAGTAGTGGCATTCCTCTCACTCGTGTCCATCTCACACTCGACCATAAGGTGATCCCCCGGAAGGATGGTGGCCGGTGGCGAGAGTAGTCTCATTTCCTGATAGTTGAAGTCGTAATTCCCCTCACTTTGAATCCAGGGCAGTTCTCTATCTCCCCGAAACTGTCTTAAAGTAATTTTGCGACCCGTCAGATGTGAATGCAGAATCGCTGCCTCTATTTGCATTCCAGGATAGGGAACCATTAGCCGTGTGCATTCGGAACTACAGTGTCCGGCCACCGTAAATCTCGATTGGCGAGGAGGGATTTGAAATAGACCCAGGATTCCATGGCTGACAAATACGATGCTGCCGTCGTCAGGTCTCAAATCGGGCGTGTACAGGAAGTCAATGCCGTTCTCTACCACCACGTCAGAGCGACTTTCGGGATTGTTGTAGTGCGTTTCGAACATGAAGTACTCATTCCTCGACTCGCCCAAGGCGAGACCAATGTCGTCAGGAAAGTAGAACGGCTTTCCGCCAACCGCCCAAGACATCATAACTTCTTTGCAGAATACTGTTGGAAGCTGAGGATCCTCCTCGAGGTAGCACTCTTCTCCTGGATGACCTACGAACCTGTCAAAAAAGGCTGCAGGGTCAACGTCGGTGGGGGCGAGACAACGGTAGACGCTCTCGTGATGGACGAATTGCTCGGACGTCGCGTCTCTGAAGTATGGGGCAAACTGCGAACGGATTTTTTTTGCAAAACTCGTGAGCATTTTTCTTATGGATATCGTGTATGTATCGTTAATTAAATTTAAATACTTACGCCGACAATGTGGTGTTTTCTGGTAAGCGGAAGTCCACGATGGAAAGTGCACCAGTAGGAAGTTCGTCGCGCTGGGATTTGGAATGTTCTTTCTACTCTCCAGGTCTGGACAGATGAGCTGGATTCTGCCGGAGATGGTATCACGGGGTCAAGAAGATACGCACGGATACTTCCTTCCGGAGTGAAGGTTAGAGATCCGTTTCCAGTTGTGGACGGCTCGCTGTATCCCCACATGATTCGAAGAAGATCACTCTAGAATTAAAATGTCTATTAATTTAGGAAGCCGTTGACACAAATATATTTTTCAAATTATTATGATTTAAATTACATCGATGACGACGTCCTGCTCATCACAAGTGTTCAGAATTCTGGATATGGTGAAAGATACATGGGAAGCATTACGCTGGCTCGAAACGAGATTCCAGTTTTGTTGAGCATCTGGAAGAATAGTGGCGTTGTTTACACCGTGCATATCCAGCAGTTGTGATTCTTGGTCGCTATTCACCGTCACCGCTGCCACATCCGATCGATCAACTTGGCCCGTTCTTGAAAGGCCCAGTAAAATGATGGTAGTAGGTCCATTACCGTTGACATTTTCTAGTCTAGCTGAAAATGTGAAGGTGATGATAGAGTTTGGTCTTCGCTGTGGATCCACTTCCCATTCTAAAACGGTGCCAGTCACTGCATTTAAAATCTCCCTTTGTCGAAACAATAATCCCCGAGACGGAGTTCCAGAGCCCTTTGTATTTTTAATTCCACTGAATAAACTAGGGTTTATTGCGTCCACATGAAAATATGATTTGGAAGTTATGTAAATCGCTAATAAAAATATTATTCTTGAGTAGAACATTATGTCAATAGTGAAGCACGGCCGTTGATTAATATTGTTTCAGTGGTTTTAGCAAGAAAAGTAATCATGCTGAATGCTGGACAGTAAGTACATAACTGAGCAAAAAATAATGTTTTATTAGGCCCCACTGATATTGCATTACAGCACAGCCACTGTTGTGCATGTTATATAATGAATGAAACAAACGGTATTTTTGGGTGGGGAGCTATTAAGAATATCGATAAGTGATAAGGACTCTATAAACCTTTATTGTTGACCTTAGAGCAGTCGTCTGTTTTAGTGAAGACGATGAGTACGAGGTATTCATTACCGACATTTGCAAGATATCGTAAGTCTGTGTATTCGCGTACGTAATTGCTTCTGTAGACAAACCTAGAACTTGAATTTTTATACCACAATGGTCAATTTCTTTTGTATGACTTTGTATATAATTTTTATTTATGTTTGCTTTTGTGATTTAGTGAGAACTCCATTCAGGTGTGAAGTATGTAGCTTTAATAATTTTAGCAAGAGAATAAGGATCCAAGATTTTATCATTTTCATTCATTGTGTCAGTTTAATTGCATTTGTTCTATTAATAATTATTCTTACTGGCCATTAATTTTTGAAGACTATGTTCCAGCCACCGTCTTCTTCCTCCGTATATGTTATTGAAAGGAATAGACGTATATACCTAACTTTTCTTCAGGATATCGGAATAGAATAGATGTGCTGTTCGGATAAGGATTGTATTTAATTTAATTTTAATTGTGGACCACCCAGAGAACTGTGGGTATAGGATTTCGCTCGCGCTTGACTAATAGTTTTACCAAATAAATACAAACGAAGGAAACGGAAGGAAGTGCGAAAAAGTTGCGATGCTATGCTTATGCTTGTTCGTCGAGCCTTACATAATAAAGATTTTTGCACAATGCTTCATCCGCTACGCTAGCCCGTTTTTACTTCTACATGCTACATAACCATTAATTAAATTATAGAACTAAGCTACGAGATTAACTAATTACGCACAATACTAACAATAAATCAATATTGTAAAACTTGCATAAGTTACTCGCATAGGAGCAGGAAATATGCGATTGCATCGTACTCTGTCGCCTCCTCGCCTCCATTTCCTCTGAAACCTTACACAGTCCTTTTTTCTATTAAAATATTTGTAATGAAATATGCATGAAAGATGAACAATGAAATCTGCTACTATGTATCTTTAAAATGTACAAGGATTAACGCTAGTTTGTATTTTGGCGTTTTGTAAAGTGGGAAGGGAAATACATTAAATTCACTAACTAACGGAACAGCGATTTTTTAGCATTTGTAACACATTTTATTTATGCCGCTAATATCATAATTATGATATTGACTTAAAATAATGTAAACATATGTAGGTATATAAATTAAACCCTCGTTTTCACTTGTAGTCAAATATGATAAGCACATCAAAAGTCCTAGCCACCAGCACCTTGACAAACTCTCCAATAAACCCGTTCCCCAAAAACCCAAAGAATCCATACTGTAGTCTGATAGGACGCACGGCCTTTGCCCTCAACCAAATGATTTTGTTGTTTAAAGTGCATTGTTTGGAAAAGAGTAATCTTGCCCGCACCCTATTTATGTGAACCCCTTGGAAAGCCATCTCCATGATGTCACAAAGAAGTTCCGTGAAAATTTTGATGCTCAATCCTGTCAGAGTTAGGCAGCAGACAAACCACAAGTACAACAATGTCCCAATTTTGGCTGGGGAGCATTTCACACTTATCCAAGTCAATGTGAGGATACTCCAAAAGCCTGTTGTGAGTAAAAAGTACGTTATCATTTCGAATGTATAGCGCATCTTTCGCCACATTATCAACAGCTGTATATAGTTTTCATGAAATTCCGAAGCGACGCGATAGTTGAGTAGGATGTTGCACAAAATTGACTTCAAGCGAGTCAAAAAGATGATAATTATCAAGTAGGATTGGGCCGTGCTTCGAAACACTTCAATGGACGGAAGGACGAATACAATGGAGCGTACGACAAATGTGGCGAGGATTGTGACTGTGCTGCGGTACTCTGGGTCGCCAAGGAACATCTCAGCCATGTAGAAGGTTGGATCTGTCTCCGTGACCACGAATGTCAGTGGGGCAACCAGAGTACCACTCGCCAGGATCGGAACGAATGACATTTGGAGAATGGTGCCCCGCTTGGCACGATCTGCTGAGGCTTTATTAAACTTGCCTTTTCTAACTTTTGACGCCATTTCCATGGTCCCGTTCACAGCAGATATTACTTGGTCAGCGTTAGAGAATACGACCAGTACTATGGACACTATTAGCCACAAGGCGCAGCAGATGAGTAGCAGGACTAGAACTTGAATTCTCTCAAAGTGTCTCTTGTGTAAGTGGAAACCTAGGAGGACTGACATCAATACACTCAAAAATCCAAGTCCCCACGCGGAAAGGATGAACAAGGCAAAAGGCATCCCTCGTGGCAGAAAGGGCTTCAGTCTGGAAAGTTGTGTGTAGTCTTCGTTCCATTTCACCGGAAATGCGTAGAAATAGCGGTAGAAGATGGAGAGAAATTCAGCAGCTTGGATTTCTATCTTTGTTAGAGCCATGATTTTGTGAACTGCTCCAAGAAGAATTCATCTATCGCTGCTAAGAAATATAATATTTCGGATATACTTGCAGAAAAATCGTTTGTGTCTAGAATCGAAAATAGAGATTGCACAAAATGGGATTACGAGGCTACAAAACGAAAATCGATGCATAGTTTTCAAAAGAGCAAGTAGATTATGGTTGATTGTATTGCTTGCGTAACGTACGTTTTAAAAACCGCCCTTGTTATCTTGTTCAATTTCTGATGATACCAACTGAAAGTATTATAGTAAAATATAATGTATATAACGATTCTCGCAATGCCAAAGTAATTATTTTGAACAAAATTTTTGCTAATTTAATTATTTTTATTGGATAGGAAAATGGAGCTGAGCTGATTTTCAAGGTCTCAAGGTTTACCGAATCTCTTTTCAAGGCTTCTTAAATGCTTTTTTACAAATCATGTCTAGTAAGGGTGACCGAAACTTGGGTTGACGGATAATCCATATACAATTTTCATGTTATAGAAGTAATTGATTGATATTGTTGAAGAACAATAATTAAATATTGGCAATGAGGCAGAGAATAAATAAAAAGATTACGAATAAAAATTATTGTGCTAAAAGCCCGCACATTTTTATTATTACATGATGTTTGAGTCAAAATTTGTGTATCAGTTAGGATTGAAAGGTCAACAAATTGAAAAAAGTACAAAATTGATAATTCTCAGAATCTCATGACTTAATACGGACCATTATCGTCGGACCAGATACTCCAAAGCTCTGCGAGCAACAAGAGCCAAAAGAGAGCCATAAAAAGCGGATGGGATGGGAGCAGGTCAATCATCTCTCGCCGTTGAGTTTCCTTGTCCCGTCGTGCCATATCCCCCTCACAAGGGGGAAGTTCTGGAAGTAGCTCACATTGAGGTGGAGACGGGCATACTTCTGGATTATCTTGACTCTGATCTGGTGGTTCTTCTGGCTCCTCTGTAGCATCATTTGCATTATCAAAATCACGAGGTGGCAAATCCACAGGAACGAGATTCTCTTCGGATATATTTTCCTGGCAAATGGGACACGGGCCGGTGGACAGGATGGTGAGTAAGCAGGGTGAGCTGAGTAGGGTAAATAGTCAAAGATTTTGGAAGGATGTCGATAAGTATGAAAATCTCATTTTGTTATCATTAAGTCGAGGTGATCGGCATAAAATTTATTCTCACGCTTGGAGCCATTCTTTAATGCAATAGGAATGGAAAATATGTCCACAAGGAGCTATGGTACACTGATGTTTGTCGCAAGGGCCACTTCCACCGCCTCCCCCTCCCACCTTTTCGTACACGCTGTGGTGGCAAATTGGACACAGCCATCCGTCATCACTCATCACGAATATTATACAAAACGAAAGCAGAGGTAATTACAAAAAAAATCAAGCATGTGTACCTATTTACAAAAGACAATCATCTATAAATTGTACGAAAAGTACAAAAAATCGTAAGTATTCAATTTTTAAGGGATAATTTTTACGAGCGAGGAAAAAAAACATTTAAACATGAATAATATTTGACGCCCGTTGTTTATGACGACATCGATGGTCATTGATACAGAGTGAAATATGATTGATTGCACACGTGTGACTAATACGAAAGCATGAAATATGGCACGTGAAGTTTCGTTCGAAAGCAAATGACAAGTAAACCTTAAAGTGGCTATTTGTCACTTAAATCCAGTTTCCCACAGTCGCAGTCGTAAGTACCAACATTAAATTGAAGATGGATCATGTGACGCAAATAATGAGCTTATTATCATATTTCACCAAAAACGTTGTGCTCACATAATAAAATGTGATATGAGATTGGTTCAGTTCAACAAACGTCATTAATTTGAGTATATGATTGATGAATATAAATGGATACACACGCTCACCAAACTTTGTGTGGTTGGTAAGTTCACGGTGTCTATTGCATGCATGCATATAAATGTCAATGTGACTTTCGTTCAACTCTGTCCGACTCGACCTTGAGTCCATTAACAAGTGTTTTATTGACTGCATCAGAAAATGAAGTTTTTATTGCCAAGAGCTCATTTTCACTGTTCCACACACAACAGCAAACAACACGCCTCACACACACCTTACACTTGCTAATATTCAATTGGACGCTGTCGTTGTCAGCTTTATTGGAACCGAGCCGGCATACTAGCCGATAGAAATGTTACAGCTCATTCTATCACACACATTGTCAAAGCATATGCACTAATACTTTATACTTACGAGCATCATAAAATCAAGTCTCTCAAAATGAAGAGAAAGACAAACAAAAAAAACGAAAAAAATGAATATCTTTATGAGAAAATAAAGCCCCATCGTCACCACATGTAAATATGAAAATGCTTATTTCGTAGTATCCAGACCATGTATAAAAAGTATGACCTTGATTTTTAATTTGACACTCTTCGCTGCTTAGTAAATACTCAGCAAACAACAAGATATTTTCAATGTATTGCTATACGTCATATATTATGCAAGTTGATAACAAAACGTTCAGTATTTGATAGCGACAGTGCTAAATAAGTAATTGCAGCATATTAATATTCATTTTCATTTTTTTCTGGATCCTTCTTTCTCGAGGAGGAGTAAATAAATTCACTGACATCCTCTAATTTTGTACGATAGCGATATCTCTGCAAAGTGTTACAAGTTGCAACAAACAAGATTATTTTTTGTGGATACGCTATAATATACGGTGGTATTGGGTACACACGCACCAGAAGAGCAAGCTTTCTGCTTAAATAGGTGCTTTGCAATTTTTTTTGCGGCACATTCATTCTTCAGCTGTTCCGAGTACGTTGTGGTCGCTCCAGAAGAAACAGTTTTCCAGCTTAAATTCAGAATTTGAAGAGAACAGTCATGGCTAATAAACCTGTGTTCGCTTATTGGGATGTCAGAGGCGTAAGTTATATATTTCTGAAACGCTTCCACATTTATATTTTGTCAAATTTTCGCGTTTTTAGTTTACAAACTGATCTGTGGCAACGTTCATAAAATGTTTAATTTTATTTAAATCACACAGTTGGGCAATCCCATCCGCTACCTTCTCGCGTACTTGGAGGTGGATTATGAAGAGAAGATTTACCGTACGGAAACGGACAGAGATGCCTGGTTTGCGGATAAAGGATCGCTAGATCTGGAGTTTCCCAATGTAAGTCTATGGAATCTATTGTAAAACTGCCCATGTTAATAACTTACAATATTTGTGTTCCATTGAATGAATAGAATATTTATTTTTTTTCGCTTATTTCAGCTTCCCTACTTGCTGGATGGTGAGAACAACGTAACCGAATCCCGGGCCATCATGAAGTATCTGTGCCGCACTCGCAAGCCGGAAATGCTCGGAAAGACGACAAAGGTTCAAACTCAGATTGACGAGGTGGACAACTTCATGTACGACCTTTTCTACTGCGGACTGGTGCCCGTTGTCTATCAGTACACTGTAAGCACATAAAAAATAAATACCTAATAAAATTATTGCATTGGGCCATAAAAGTGTAAAAATATTGATTTGCAAGACGATCTAATCCGGGAATGAATCATTTAAATTTGCACAGGATGAACTGCACAAACAGTTCAAGGAGTCGGAGCCTCAAAAGCTGGGTTATCTCGAAAAGTTCTTGAAGGGCAAGCAGTGGGTCGCTGGAAATGACATCTCATACGTCGACTTCTTTGCCTACGAAGTTTTGCGAGATCTCCGCGTGTACGATGCCAAGTGCTTGGACAAGTTCCCTAACCTGCAGGCGTATCTGACCAGAGTGGAAAGTCTCCCTGCGATTAAGAAGTACATGGATTCACCAAAATTCATCAAAACCCCAATTTTCAGCCCAGCTGCAAAAGTTAAAATCTAATTTAAAAAAGTAATTTAGTTTCTCAATTGGAGTTTTTCATGTCACAAGAATGTGAGCTAATTATTTAATTAATTACAACCAATTTATTGAATTCAAAATTGAACAAAAGATTAAAAAACAGATTCTTTCTCATTTTGCCCCAAAAAGTGCTACGTGTTGGATCATCAGTAATTATATTATTATCCACTTACACTTTCTACAAGTAAATAATTTACAATATGTTGAATGTTATCGCATTGCAAATTTTGAGCGTTCCAATTCATTTAATAAGCTTTCATTTAAAAGCAATGTTGAGAAAACTGTTGAACTTTTTTCATAGATTTTAAAACCTGAGAATCCTTTCAAATCATAAAAAATTTTCTTCGGAACATGATAAATCTTGCATACCTGCGTCATCGTAGTACTGTGGCAACGAAACCCACTAATAGCAGCAGTTCTTGAAGAGACTTATTCAATTCAGTACTGCCGTACATAAACTACATATTATGATATGTATGCAATGATAAGTTAGTAAATTTTAAAATTTATCTATCGTTTTCGTGTAGGTATTCATTGTTAAATAAGGGGCTACCCTAATGATGGTAATGTTTCAGAATACATTTCAATGTACATACATATTACCTATTAGGTAGTCGGTATAGCATCGTACTACATACACATAAATATTGTATATTTCAAAAAAAACAACTCTCAAAAGTCTCAACTAGATCATTGTTACCAAAACCAACAACCGCAGGTTGCAAAAATTTTTACAAAACTAACCGCAAACACATCAGCATTCACATCAGCACAGAATACATAGTGGTTGGGTAGTGGGTATGCCTGGGTCAAGTAGGACCAATAACGCTTGTTACTAAAAACAACTGTATTTTATACAGAATTCATCACTGTAAAAAAATTATAACAAGGATGTTCGCATTATATTCTTGCGAATTAAAAAGTAATAGTTCCTCGCAAATATGAATACCTACTCAACAAAACAGCTGAAAAAGTAACCTTGAATTCGCAAATGAATTCAAATAGAAATCACATCTCGTGCGACGTATTTAGGTGCATAAAAGTCTGGTAACCTTATAGAATTAAAAGCACGTGCAATCAATTTTTTTAAAGAAGATAATTTTTCACTAGATAGGAAAAAATCAACTAATTAATTGTCAGTTTTTGGCTTATAAGTTCATAGATAAGTAACATGTCTGGACCAACCAAGAGAGGTCGAAAGAAAGCCTCATTCCCCAAACTCACTCCTCACGAATGTCTCTTCTGTTCGAAAATTTACCACAGCTACTACGCTCTCGAGCTGCACACGAACGTTCACACTCACGAAAATCCGTACGACTGTGACCAGTGTGACGCCTCGTTCCATGACCATCGCTATCTATGGAATCACAAGAATGTCGTTCATAGTAAAAGGTTCAGGTGTGGTGGCTGTGGGAAGACTGACTTTGCTGACTCTCCCAGTTTCTACAAGCACAGGAAGATCTGTGTAGTGGGGACTGTTCTTGCGGGAGAAAAGAGAAAGGAAGTTAAATTTAAAGAATGGGATACCGATGGTGCGGGAAAAGCTGTGATCACCCTGCCAACAAAAAGATGGGACATGTCTTTCTTCCTTCATCTCAACAGATATGTTCCCGACGATTGAATTGTTACCTATGTCACATTTGGTTAATCCAAACGTTGGAATTGGCTACAAAAAGTACAAATATGCTATGCAATGAAAACAGTTTCAATATTGAACATGAAAATTACGTATTTTTGTAAACAAGCAGTGATACATGCAATAATACTTTTTATATAAATAAAGTTTCAATCCCAACTTGTGATGTTTTGAAAGTAATTGATTTGATTCCCCCTCATATCATTTTGATTAATTTTGTGCACATGCTTGCTGCAAATGATAATGACGATGAGAACTAGTGAGATATTGCAATTCGTGGTATTTTGTACTGCGTTTTATGGAGCTTCAGATTAGAAACATCATCGTTTTAATACCAAGAAACTATTTTGCTTATGAAACACTACATTCTATTTCTTTCTTTTACAAAACGTTATAATAATGTCCTTCATTGTAACGTTTATCACGATTCGCAAAACATTCCATAATCATGTGGCTTTCAAGGTCAGCCACCACCAGTTTATCGCAAACACAAAGCTGGGTATATCTGTAATGGCATGCTCAGTACAAAACTGTGTTTGTCACAAAAGTACAAAAGCCCACACAGTCGTCTCCTCATAAACATCATTAAGTTCACTTGAATTCACACGTGCATAATTCTCTGCTGTCTCTTGTGCCGGTGAAAGTTATATCGAAAACATTTTGGCCGTTAAAAATTCGTTAAAATAGAACAAAAAGCATGACATCTTTGGAGACTTTCGACCACAGCAGCGACCCTGCTGCATTGACAGAAATGTACAGGAAGCTCCTCGTGGCCAATGGAATCCTGGACCCAGTTGCCAAGGTAACCTCAGAAGATCCAGGTCTCAGAGGAGAGGGTGCTGGAAGTGATAGGCGGTATGTAACGGTGGAATTCGAAAACCCAAAGTTAAAACCGTTACAACTGTTTGCAAAATTGCCAGTGAAGAATAATCCGGATCATATGGAGCTAACGGATGGAATGAAATCTTTTGAGAAGGAGGCTCTCTTTCTCACGAAATATGTGGACGCAGCGAAAGAGCTCTGCAAAAAGAAGGGGTAAAAAGGTATACCTTTGCAGGTCCCGTCATAATTAGCAATTTTTCAACCTGACTATTGAAAACCTTGTAATTCTTTGGCAGGTATGACGAAACTTTAGTGACAGGTATTTATCCCAAGTGCTACTACTGTAACGAGACCGCAATTATTATGGAGAATCTGAAAGTTGACAAGAACTACGTTATCTTGGGCAAAGATGAGCCACATGACTGGGACACTACCACGTAAATCAATGAAGTATTTTTATGATTCATTTTAATCAATAATTATTACATGTAATTTATTTCTTAAAATTAATATTGCAGTTTCGCACTGAAAACGCTGGCCCAGCAACATGCCATATCACACGCATTGATACAAGAAACAGGCGGTCATAAAAATTTTTTGCAACGTTTTCCTGTGCTCAAACACGATGGAGTGAACACACCAGTGTGGGCCGAAAAATTGGAGCCGTGGTTCCAAAGCAACATGAACACCAATATCAAAATTCTCGAGCTCAATAGCCACTTGGAGGGATCCGCCGAAGCACTTTCGTGTTTAAAACAGCTCAAGCAGAAAAAGTCGTCGTTGGCCGCATTGTGTTGGACGTCTCTTCATACTGAGGAAGATGATTTTTGTCTCCTAAATCATGGGTTTGTATGGATTATGAATATATTCATACTTCTTCAAAACAAATAATTACTCACTTTTAATGCTGACATACGTTGTATAAAAAATTAACAGGGATTACTGGTACGGAAACATGTTGTTTCTGAAGGACCCCACCACTGGAAAACTTATCGGAGAGAAGGCAGTTGACTTCCAGGCTGTTCGTTACAACTCACCCGCCGTTGACCTGTCCTACTACCTCTTTACCAGCACCAACACGAAACTTCGTCAAAATCGCCTCCAAGAATTGCTCCAGTTTTACTTGACCACTTTACAAAAACTCGCTGCTGACTTGGGACATCCGATTCATTTGAGTGTGGAGTCTCTTTATGAACAATACCGCAAGAAACTGCATCTTGGGCTCATCATGTCCTTTATGGGGCGATATGGACCAGGCAGTGTTATCATGGCCAGCACTGACATAACCAAAGTGACAGGCGACTGGGGAGAATTCATGGACAAGTTGGCAAGAGAGTGGGTCGCTAAGAATGCGAAACAAGGGGAGAAAATGGCACAAGAAATTATTTCGGTTACGAAGGAGTATACGGAGCTTGTTCTGTGGTGAACTTTGAAATAATCAGTGTACCAACCCACCATCTTGAAATAATAAATGCATTAAAAATCATTCCAGTAAATAATGCCATTCACATTCTTTTATTCTTTGCACAATTTAGAAGAAAGTCCTCCTTTGATGGAAATATATCACACGCCAATGAACAGAGAAACAGAATGCGACGTACCCACAAACCCCCAGTTCCAGAAAACACGCAAGCCCCAACGGCGACTGCAATTGTAGCGCCGTTGGCATTTGAACGGTAGCCCCAAACTCTGACCAGCTAACAGGATCCATTAACCCATGCACAAAAGTAATAAGTCTATGATTCCGAGCAATTATTCCCATCTCGTCCAAACTTGAAAATCGCTTGTTCAGCCCTACTGAAAGAGGTCCCCATGTCACGTATTCAACACGCATGGTAGGGTAAACGTCCTCCGGCACGAGCACAGATCCGCAAAGATACTCGTCTTTAATTACAGCTTTGGCTACATTGGACAAAATGTTCGAGAGGGGAACGTTAGTGGTATAGCCCATTGAGGATCGGTCCCCAAGACCCAGAATCTTTTCATTCGCCATTTTATCCAGCATTGGTCCAACGCTACTGCTGTCATTGAAACCAAAATCCTTTGAAATCACATCCAGGAACGTTTTCACTCCAAATGCCTTGCTAAGAGATCTGTCGAGAAACTTTGGGGTCAGCGCGACAAATGTTTGCAGCGTAGTTTTATCAAAGAGCTGGAACTTGAAACCCCGCTTGGTAAAGTCATTTAGAGACGTGGGCAAATCGGCGAATAGAAACTCTGTCGAGAATCCTGCCGTGTAAATGGAAGCTAGCAGGGATATTGGCAGAATACTGGCACAGAGCAATAATTTTGAATGTTTTAAAGCTAACGGCTTTCCGACCAGCAGCCAAAATAAATCGATAGGCTTCCATATATTTTTGTAGAGAAATGCATATATCAGTATAACAGTTAGGAAGAGTATCCATATATCGAGTTTGAAAACGGACAAAAATCTACTCACGTCATAACTGGTCAGGGATGTTTCACCCAATTTATTGCAGTACATCACGTAAACTTCCGACTGCGCTATCAATTTTAATTTGCCAGCAGACACTAATTCACCTTCGGGAATTGTCGCGTGGAGCATAGTTGGCCAGTGGAGAGTTAGCAATTGGCTTTCGTCAACATCGTCGTCGTTCCCTTGACTTAAATATAACTCGGCAGCCATTAGCGTGACATTTAGCTTTTCAGCCGCTATTCGCATTCCAAGTATATATCCGGACATACAGCGATTTAAATTAGAGTAAAAATTGTTCCGATTATTTGACATGCAGGAAGTTTCTTTTAAACCGTCTTGAAGACGCGTGCGATCTGCGATCGTTGGATACCAAACGGCCAGTCGACCATGTCCATTTTGGAGCTTTATGTAATCTTGCAAAAAGATTGGCGATACTGAAGATGATGTCAAGTTGACTTTTTTAAGTCGACAGTGTTGACAATGTACAGTGTATAGAGCATTAGTCAGTGAATATATCACCAACATTGTGACCACGCTCGTAATATCTACCAGGAGGTCAGATTGCAATTCAGAATTTTCAAGCGTCACAAAAATTGCATTTTCCGATTTCGCGTGCCCAGAAGTCATAATGCCAGTTTGCGTTCCATTTAATGTTATTGTTTCAAGTAGGATTAGTAGACACGAGTCAGTATTTAAACGAGGTGTAAATTTAAAATTTTGTTTTCGATTTTGACTGCTTGAATAGCTACCTTCCTCTTCAGAAGTAGAAGAATAAGAGGATGTTAAATTAAGAATGCGTACTGTCCACACGTTTAGAGAATCGCTTGGTAACATTGCTACCGTTTCTAAAAGTGACAACTTATTACGCACCTGACTCGAGTCCTCGTACATGTGATGAACTAAGCAGTAATTTATTGGTGTAGTTAATACTGAAACTGGAATCCTTAGCATGGTACATGCCACACAGAAAGCTACTTGGTTTAAAATCGCCATTTCATTTGCTACTGAGATATCAGGTCGAAGTTGGAATGTGCGAGCAGAAGTTTATTGAAGTTTCTAAAAATAATTTCCATTGCGTGCATTACATTTGGCATGAAATGAGAAAATATTTATTTGAATTCCATTTGGGAAACATTTTTCCCCTCTAAACAAACCTCCGTTTCGCAAAACATTATGTAGGGTAGGTATATATGTAGCTTAACCTGCAATCTATAATCACAGACGATGCAAACAGAGATACAATAGCGATAATCATTACAGGAAAAATAACAGTTCCGATAATAAGCACGTCCGTTGTTGTACACTGATACAATTCCGGGTGGGATTGCTTAATCTGATTTTAAATCAATACAGCTTTTATAATATGCGCATAAACAAACTTACTCGTCCACCTTTATCGGCTATAAGAGATAACTTGATAATGTTAATATTTGGCGCCTGCTTTGTTCCATGTAATAGTAATTCTAAAAGAACGATTACTAGGTTTTAGTTCCACTTAACACCACTTACAATTAGTTCCACAAAAGTAGGTATATTATTTTTACCCGTTTATATAAGTTCAAGACCATTTTTCCCAAGTTCAAGTTATTGTGAACACGAACAGGATTGAAAGGACGTTTATACGAAGAACTTTACAAGATCAATCAAAGTAGATTTATCCATAGCTCGACCCACGTGGCATTGAGACCACATTCCATTTGTACATGCAATTTTATTACGGAGTATACATACATTCGCAATGCAGGTTTCAGTGCTAAAACAAAACATAAAGCGGGGTTAACAGTTCCGACTAGAAAATGGAAATACTATGTGAACTAATGAATTGATGATAACGAAACAATCAGTTGTAGATTGGGGTCGATATGAGATCATAAATATTAAAATCATCAGTTTATTACTTTTGATTGTGACACCGAAATTTCCTTCGTCTGTATATACTTCCCATTTCCATATATCCATTTGTTTGGCAAACAGAAACAACAACGGTTCTTGCAAAAAAATACCTGAATAAAATTGAAATTGGTACTTTCCCATACAAAATTACAGCGTGGAATTAGTGTGATTGTGATTACTCCTAGTGACACGATTATTCATAACAATAACATTAGAGCAGGTTAATCGTACAGGCAAATGTAGAATAAAATAGTTATGCTTGAACATGGAAACTGTGGGCACACACCACTCATCAGTAAAAGGTGGAAGGAGCTTGAACTTTTGGAAAAGCTTCTCTTCTCACAGCCTAAGTCTGACTCAATTCAATTTATTACGTCACTCGTTTCAACAAGCACTCTCACAGAAACCAGCTCTATTCGGCGTACCATATCCGAACGAGCAAGAGATCCAAAGAGTTCCACCATCTACCCATCGTCATCGTCCGCTTTTTACACCAAGCAAAATAATATATTTTTTTAAAATATGATTTCTGATAATCGCTGCATTATATTGCATTATGATGATGATGATAAGCATTTAATATGCGTGATATATATGTAAGAAAAAAAGCATTCATGTATAACATATTATTATGGTCGTTGTCGCCATTATGTCTCTCGGAGGTTCCCCTTGGTGGACTGGTGAACCTGAGAGACATGAGTGGTTGGGGATCTGGATGTTGTTTGCCCGTGTGTGTTGAGTTCCTCACGGCAGTCAATCCGCACCCTTCAGTTGAAAGGCCGACTCCGACTACCCTGAGTAGTTCTTCACACGGGGGCACCTCGGCTGCCGCTTCCAGTCCGCATCCGGTTGGACCGACTTCGGAAACCGCCACAGAGAGGTCACCCCGACGAGCGGATCCCCGGAGATTGTACCTATGCTTGTGTGGTATCATAGGTTTCGCGCTTTGTCTAGGTTTTGGCTTTACCGTAGACATCGTAGAGGGATGTTCTCACTAATGGCGACAACGACCACTCAACTCATCATTCAATCAGTCGCCACTTGAGAACATCCCTCTACGATGTCTACGGTAAAGCCAAAACCTAGACAAAGCGCGAAACCTATGATACCACACAAGCATAGGTACAATCTCCGGGGATCCGCTCGTCGGGGTGACCTCTCTGTGGCGGTTTCCGAAGTCGGTCCAACCGGATGCGGACTGGAAGCGGCAGCCGAGGTGCCCCCGTGTGAAGAACTACTCAGGGTAGTCGGAGTCGGCCTTTCAACTGAAGGGTGCGGATTGACTGCCGTGAGGAACTCAACACACACGGGCAAACAACATCCAGATCCCCAACCACTCATGTCTCTCAGGTTCACCAGTCCACCAAGGGGAACCTCCGAGAGACATAATGGCGACAACGACCACTCAACTCATCATTCAATCAGTCGCCAGCGCAACTTTCCTCGCACTCATAACATATTATTATGTTGGATAACTGAAATTTAATTCTGCTTGATAACCTGCCCAATCAAACCCTTGTACCTCCCCACATTCACAAATGCACTGGGCATGCTCATATCACACAACCTGAATGTCTGTATTCCACACAAAACTTGTTCATCAGGGGGACCTTCCCCTATTCTCATACAAATCAGTCCACCTCCGAGCTCCCTATCGCAAATCCCACCTCCACTGTATTCCTCCACTCCACAAAATATGTTCTTTGTATCAAATCTCGCCTCCACGCCCATCGCTTTAAACCTGTCCAGTCTCCGTTGACACTCTTTCGATTCCAAAATCCGAAACTTCCTTTGGCTCAGCTTTTTTCCTCCCCTTCCACTGCTTCCTAGCGGAGTGCTCAACTCCACGGCTTGCACGTTCTTATGACGAGGCGCCTCACTATCCTTCGGTAACTTTGGCAACTTTTCCTCGGCTATTGGAACACTCCCCTCCAATTTTATCACAGCAATGTCGTCAACATATGGGGGACTCAGGTAACTTTTCACTCCACTTTTCCGATTATTCAACTTTTCCAGTAGATTGTAGCGTGCAAAGTTGGGTGATCCAGCAATTCCCCACGTTCTGGGCTCATACGTACTTCCATTCCGTGTCGTTACCATGATATCACTCCTCGGCGTCTTATCATCGGCAAATACACAATGTCCTGCAGTGACCACCGTATCCTTGGAGACCAACGTTCCTCCACAAGATGGTCCTCTGCTTGAGGTAACTTGAACTTGATGTTCGTATTGCCCCGCTGGCACTGGATCCCCGTACAACTTAACTTTGAGAAGACCTTCCTTGTCCTGACGCCCTGCTTGCTTAATTATCCAGTTCCGGAAGTAACTCACATCCGCGTAAGCACTCGGCCTACAGCTTATCTCGTCTACAAATTCACTGCAAGAATCACCGTCACCTCCAAACGAAGTCACTCCACAGTGAACTGCGTAACCATCCGCACCTCTGCAAATGGCTGGTCCACCCGAATCTCCCCTTCCCGCCACCGGGCTAAACTTGCCATTTAGGATACCACCCACGCACAACAACTGATTTGAAAATTCCTTCATGTTGGAGTAGGGCCTACCTCCAACCAAACTTTTGAAGCATTGGTCATCTTGTCGGATAAGCAAATTCGCTTTTTGGAGGTGATGGGTGGTCAGTCCGTTGTCCGTGGTGCCCCATCCAACAATCACCACTTGGTCAGCGTGCTCCCAAGGTTTGAAGTTTGGAGGAGCCAGAGGTAACGCTCGGATATTTGGTTGGGTGGAGAAATTGATTCTCTTTGCCAACTGGAGCACGGCGACATCGTTAAAAATCCGTTTTGGTGGGAAGGGCATCCGCATAAACTCGTGATTTCCCCACTTCAAACTGAAGTCTTCGTGGACAATGATTTTCTTTATGGGAAATACGTTGGTAGTCGAGTGAAGGGATCCAATGTTGCTTCCAAGGACAACGTGCGTTTTCGTGGTATCCTTGACAAGTCCATTATGGTCAGTAACACAATGCGCGGCAGTGATGACGTAGTCCTTGTTGTATACCGTGCCCCCACAAATTTCATTTCCGCTCTGGAGCCTTGCCTGATGTGGAAATTCGTTCATCTCGGCCCCATAAGCTGAGACGAGAAGACTGGCCAGGGAATTTGGAGGACAGCAAACGGCAGCTACTCCAGATTTTTTAGTGGTTTCCTCCACGCACTCATCCCGCAGACTTTCCTCGAATACAATGTACTGCCCGTCAACAATGAACTTGGCGAGTGTGCTGCAGGGGTAACTGGACGCGTTGTGAGGTTCTGAGGGGAGGACGCAGCGGGTGGTTTGGCAGGACTTTGCAGCGGCTTTATTGAACTCGAGAAGGCTGCGCTCACGACAACAGATTTTCATATAAATGGTGCTACCTGAAGGCGTCATCTTTTCCAACGTAAACGCTTCCCGGGCGAAAACGGGACAGGAGTGGTTTTGTTTGGATTGCCATTTTGTCTTGTCGCAGGTGGACTGGCCACGGGCAATGGGGATGAGTAGAAATGATAAGATAATTGCTGCTGTTGTGATAACAAGACAAGGTCGCAGGAGCACACACATTTTCTATGGGGCAACTTCGAAAATGTCGACTCCATATTCCATGCAGATCCAGTGGAGTTGCAGAAAAGAAATGGTTGTTGGGCATAAGATCCTATAAAATATTAAAATCCTCTGGTTTTGTTACGTAAGATTCGATGGGAGCATTGCAAATGGCGATACGGAATTATGAAAAATAAATACACAAAAGATTTTTTGGACATTGTTTGTTTAATTTATTTATTTAACAGATGAAAAGCCGAGAAACCTGAGCTGTGTTATCTTGTTGTGATAAATATTCCAGGAAATACAAGTAGAAGTCGATCTATAAGAGGAATAATAATACATCATTTTTTCAAAACGATTCAATGCTTCAACGCACTTTGTGCTTAATTCAGCAGGATTCTCCATACTGTGTTCGTAACGTATCTTGCATTACTTTTTATACGTGGTTATCCTTAGCGTGGGTGGATCTGTAATTATGCATACATGCTAATGCAATATAACATCACATTTTTCTTAGCTACTGGCGGTGTGATGAACAGGTTTTCCTGAGCTATAACTATTCGCCAAATACAAAATAGACACTACGTAGTACACCTGAATTATTCATATTTCTACTAGGTTGCTATAATTGTAGGTTATCATTTCCATTGTTTTCATTCGGTCTGTAGAGCTAAACATACAGATAATTTATGTAATGTGTAAAAATACGAATTCGCTTAATTTATACATGCAGCGTTCTATTTCTTGATTCATTCTAAGTTTTATTGCACAATGTATCATATTTACCTGCAGATGTTTTCTTTTCATTCAGCGTTAATGCTGTTGACAGTGGTAATTTATTCATTTCAAATACGGAAAAGCTGGTTATATTTTGAAAAAAAGGATGCTAGAAACAAATTAAGTTATGAGAATATCCAGCGTGTATGAAACTAGTCGTGTTAAACCACGAGGGAAAATACGTAGCTGAAGGATTGCTAAACTTTGTGAATTATAGTAAAATATAGATGTAAAAGACACACGCTAGCAGTAACGTAAGTAGTAAACTGCATTGTCAAGCGTACTACTTACTCTTGCTACTTACTATGACCCCTTACTCTGACTACTTACTATGACTCCTTACTCTGACTACTCACTCTGACGATTCACCTTTCGATTCTGTATCAGAATCAACCATAAAACAATTTGCCATTTAAAATGCATGTGACCTTTCGGTGACCCCCACCCCGCCCCCTGTGGACCGATTGACCTCAAAGTCAATACCATACTTCCCTATCCCCTGAGGAACCTCCATACCAAGTTTCAAGAAAATCGGTCAACGTGTGTCAAAGTTAGAGCACGAACAGACGGACAGACGGACAGACGGACAGACGGACAGACGGACAGACGGACAGACGGACAGACGGACAGACGGACAGACAAACAAACTAAAAGCATAACTACGCAAAAGCTTCGCTTCAGCTTCGTAATAATATACAGTCCGTCAAATATGGTTTTACTGATACTGACAGAATACTCCATAGTAATTACGTGTAATAATTTAATTACTCAATCGAGAGTAGCGGTGGTATTCATGAAGTATGAATTCAAGAAATCAGGAACCACTCGACAGCAGCTTTTTATTATAATATGTATGCGAACATGCTGCAAAGTAATATACACACATACGGTATGCCTATAGCGCTGAATTTTGGTTTGAATGATGTGATAAAAATGTAGAGATAAAATCGCGGAAGACTAAATACACGACCACTACAGGTCTTCTCCTCCACACTATGCTTCCACTCAAACTACATGTTTGTAACAAGCTGCTTCAATTGTAAAAGGGTTATCATATTACATAATACATATGTTGATACTGTAATTAAATGAACCTGCGTTACTTTTGTTTGAACCTGATACTTTTTCACATGGAACGAGTTGTTCACTAGCTGAAAAATTACTAATTGCCGCCTATTATAATTACTCATGTAATACCAGTTTTGGTTACAGCGATGAATGAATACTGTTCCAATCTATCTGTAAAAACGCTGACCAGTTTTCATAAAATTATTTTCATATTTCAAGCACTATGAACCATTATTTTTCCGGGATAATTATTACGGACACTCATCTGCAACTCCCCCACATACAGTAAAATTTACCCTTAAAATGTGCATACATATTATCCCTGCAATGAAGATAACTCGATCAATTCAAAATGGCGTGTTTCCAGAGCAACAGTCATCCAAAGTTTTACTGCTTTTTGGCCTTATCGGCCATTATCTTGAGAGTTAGCACCGCTCCCGATTGCTCTTACACACGCCAGAACTGTAAAGAGTTAAACTCGGATCGTGGAAACTACACGGAAATTTACAGGGATGACGCCAAAAGGAAAACGACTCACATGTGTTGTCTTGAAGGTTCGAAAGGTGCTGCTCACACCAAGGAATCGGCAACGAGCTGTAAAGCCACCGCTTGCGTCCCGACCTCCCAGAGTGGCCTAGATCTATGTGAATATGGCATTGGAACCCGTACCGTAAACATGACCACTGGAAAGAAGATGCGCTTTGTGGAGGCCATTCGGGATGACTGTGTCTTGCACAATGGAAACAGCGGAGTGGAGGCCTTGTGCTGCGGGGAAGACACCCTGGACCTCAAATTAACCACCTTAATTGGCGTGGAGCCCCACGAATTTCCCCACTTTGCCAGACTGGAAAATTCAGCCGGAGATAAGGTTGATATTTGCGGGGCCACTGTGTACAATGAGCGCTACGTGATCACCGCCAGTCACTGCGTCGTGGATAAGCCCACTTTTGGACCAAGGCCAAAGAGGAAAATGAGCATTTTCTTGGACATTTCCATCGAGGGGAAAAATACGAATAACAAATACGGCATTGATGACGTCATCATTCATCCCAACTCCAGTTTACTTAACAAGAAGCCTGGCTACCACCCACTCAATAACGACGTGGCCATTTTGAAGCTGAACCGAGACATTCAGTTTTCGGACAGAGTGCAAGCCCTCCCTTTGGCTCCAAAGAACTTCAAGCCAATTGATTACAGTGACACCGCTGTGATTCTTGGATTTGGGAAAACTGACACGCTGGCCACTTCAAAGAAGCTTCAAAAGGCTGACGCCTACATTCGCAACGCGACCGTAAATACTGCTAGAGGCAGTCGTTATCATCAACACAAAGGAGACGCAGACCAACTACTGTTCCTTGGAGGCTACCAAGATGGAATCCCAAGTTCGTCCCCGTCAAAAGGAGATAGCGGTGGCCCTGCCGTGTGTCGAGATAAAAGCGGAAAGGCCGTTTTATGTGGGCTCACTTCATTTGGACCGGATAACGCGGCAAACTGTGAAAAATATAAGAATGAAAAGGAGTGCGGCCCCACTGGATACGCAAAGGTGAGCTACTTCCGGGAATGGATAGAGAAAAATGCCGGCGATCAGTCCAAAGCGAGGGTCATGGATCAGCCTTTATACGGGAAGATGGTCGCGAGTGATAAGTATCCTCATCAAGTGGAAATCACTAGCGGAGAAAAGAACGGTAAAAGCTGCGGTGGAACTCTAATTGCGAGAGACGTTGTCTTGACCGCTGCCCATTGTGTTGCCAGTGACAAGGGTGTCATGAAACAGGGACTCATGGTCACCCGAAAAGGAAAGGGAAAGGCGCAACAGAACGAAAATGCGAAGAACATCAAAATTTTGGAAGGGTTTAAAAAGGGAGCACAGGACAAGAAAGGTAGACGCAAACGAATTGCCGTGTTTGCAGCCAAGCCAACCTGGGGTGCCCCATTTTACAACAATGACCTTGCTCTTGTGAAACTCGAGAAACCAATGAATATTCCAGAGAACAAAATACCAAAATTAGCAACGGACGAAGCTGCGGCTGGCCAAGCCACCGAGGTCGCATGGGTCACGGACTACAGACGAAAGGGCAAGTTGGCAGAGAGAAAGTTTAGCTTGCTGACACATGCCGAATGCCAGACAAGAATGGATCGGTTGAAGCATGCCGGCTTTTCTATTAGGGTTGATGGGAATATAGTGTGCGGAGTGGAGGAATACTCGGGAGGAAGTAAATGCGACCGCACTTTGGGAGGAGGAGTTTTATGTGAAGGAAACACGCTTTGTGGAGTGCAAGCTTTCAGACTCTGTGAGTTTTCAGCGCCCAATGCGTTTGTGGATGTGGGGTTAAACAACGCGTGGATTCAGAAAACGATGAAAAGCATGTAGGACAATTGAAATTATGTTATTATCACGTTTATGCAGAGCTGAATATTTGTTAATGTTCGAAAGTAAACATTTAGTATTTTACATTTGTCACCAATTTATTACGCAGTTTATTATTTCATTTATTTCCTCATAATCATTTCTGCAATCAGTAAGCCATTAATAAATACTCGATGCAACGTCTGGTAAAATCACTGTCACGAAAAGGCTCCTTGTTGGTACTCAGTGAGTACTACTCACTCATTATCATCATGATTATCATAGATTTAGTGACGCATGTCTATTAACAATTTACAAGCAAAGCAAATACCACAAATACCCTTAGCGTAAATAATTCGCCGTAGGACAATTTAACTTATTATTAAGATTTGGGTGTATGCTGAATTTTGCAGTGTTGTTAATTAACATTAATTAATATTAATATTCTGAAATAAAATAATGTTAAACAGGGACTGGGACTGTTAAAAAATTATTTATTTATAAGCGAGCACACTCCTGTAAATAATAAGGCAATTAATAATCCAGGTACAACTCCTGGCAAAGTCGTTCCCTTTGACGTTGTGCTTGAAGTAGGTGCTGTTGTTGTGCTATTCGTCCCCGATATAATATCCTCTAATTTCGTTTCCTGTTTGAAACATTCAAATATTTACAATTCAGTTCACAGCCAAAATAAAAATTACATAATTTTTACATACCAAAAGCATTTCAGTCAGGTATCCATAGAGAAGTAGTTTAGGTGGAATGGCATTAACGGGAAACTGCCTAAAACTGTTTAGAAATCGTTTGTACACCTGTGCCAATGCAGTTTTAATGCGATTTTTTAACGCTTCATCATTCACAATACTGGTACTGGTAGGATTGTCTATAGTATTGTAATTTTCGCAAGTCAATTCCAATCCTTCAAACTCAACCTCTGTCCACTCAAGGCTGTACAAATAGTTGCTATAATCCTGACTGGTTTTTGCCAGGTCGATGTATCCTTCCTCATTTACCGAGAAATTTAAGAAGTTTGCATACTCAAAGGTATCGTTTGTCCTCAGTGTCCATTTTCCGCTGCCACGGAAACAGTTTTCAATTTGGCCGTTGTCCCCTTCAACCGTGCCATTTGCCGCGTACTCGCCACCAAAAGAAAAATGCTGGACAGTATTCGCAGCTCTGCTTACACTAAAGCTTTTACCCTCCAAATTTGACACTCCGGTAATTATAGTTTCGAGTACTTTGGAGTGACCGCTCATGTACTCGTATGTAATGTCAAAGTTCGCGTCAATCCCAAAGTCTACCTGTTTATCACTTTTTAATTTGATTTCATAGTTGAGCAGGATAGGATCAGCGGAAGGCAGCCATTTCGAATAATTTCTCATTGTAAGCCACAGAAATGATTCGAATGCCGCATCCTCTTCGCTGCTGGCTTGCCGTTTCCTGGTACTGCCACCTATAAAACCAGAAAATATATACTACATTATAAAGTACAGAGAAATAACTATGATGATGAGTTTTTATTTTTATCATTAAATATCAATCAAATTTTCACCATTGATTTCGGAGCCAGAAACTTGGGCTGCCAGAAAAAACCCACAAAGGGACCAAAATAATTTATTAGCCATTTTTTGCTACAAGGCAGTCGACTAAACACGAGACCTGGTTTAATGACAGTATCCTTAACACTGAATCAGTGTTTACCAAGGAATCAATCGACTGTTAGTTAACTGATTGCATTTACATGATTCACAGTACTATCAATCAATGATATGCTATGATTACATCTCCACCTGCGTACAATTTTTGCTTGTTCTCGAACATGGGAATTCTTACAAGGTGGCGACAGTGCTACGGGTTTTTGTTGATCAGTAGGGGTTTAGGTACATATTATACAGGGATTTTGGCAGTTCTAGTTTTTGCAATGCAGGGAGATTCTGATTTTGTATGCAGAGTGCAGAGATTTTGATTTTTAAACCGCGACTTTTAGTATTTGATTTTGACAAAAACTGGCGCTGCAATGTTTTGTAAGAATTTCCTAGTCCGCTTGTTATCATCAGTGGTGTTTCACGATGACGATCCCGTTATCTAAAATTAGACGATAAGGAGGACTACTGAAGCAGGTTGAAGCAAACTACGGTGTATTGTATTGTAATGGCTAGACGAATTAACAGTTTCAATCCAATTCATTTGGTAAAACAGCACAACGTTCATTTTTGTAGATTCTTCCACCTATCATGTTCATTCCCTCAGGATTGGGGCTAAATTAAATATATATACATTTATAGACATTGGAAAAAATCAGGAAAGTTGTCCATACTGAAAGTCAGGAAAATTATTGACGTTCGGAAAAGTGGCTTGATTACCCCCCCGCGCAATTCTAGGTAGCATAAATTCAGTTTATGCAGCAAGTAGACTTATAAATTGGCAACACAATTTTTAAAATTTGTTTACAATGTGCATAAAAATCGCAAGTAATTATTCATGGTAGAGTCACAACTGGCAATTACTGGCCAAACTCATCAGAAATAAAACATGTTTAACTAAAATTAATATGCTCAAGTACTCCTTACTCTTCTTATTATGAACCCGAAATCTGATGTGATGGTATAATATAACTATCAACTTGAAATCGAGAGAGGAATATATGCATGCAGCATGCTTCAAGAGAACCCGATGAACTGATATGACATGTGCTAGATAATAAATTTCATTTCCTCATAATTCCGGTAAAATAAACCAACGTCAGAAAATGCAGAAAACGTTGAATAATTCTCATGCAAACAAGGCATGGATGTGATCTTTTACTCCAGAAGTCTAAACTGTTTATTTTGAGTGGTCAGGCATAACAAACCGTTATCCGCTCAGGGTTATCCGTTATGCTAGAAAAATAGTGAGTTTTAACGTCTGGAACAGGTTCTTTATTTTCTCGGAACTACGGAAGTGATGAATACTCATGTGCCAGCAATATAATACGTTTTGCGTGTAAGATGTATGTGATGAAAATTTTATGTCCCAAATGGCTTTTACCATAAGAACTTAAAGGAGACACTGTTTCCTATGTATTTATACTTTCATTATGTCTTCATGAAAAACATGATACCCAGAGGTAAATCTAATTGTTCTTACTAGTTTGTATTTACACTCCCGTGCAGAAATTAATTATGCTTTCTCTCAGTTTAAATAGTTTGAGTATCCACGTTAAAGAAACTGTCCGCAGTAATATTAAGTACCAGAAGGATATTTTCATCTTCTCTCTGTTGTTAACGACATCCCACAAACGAAATTGAGTGGAGAGATACATCATGTTAGCGTGTGGCGTTGTAACGGTCATGCATGATCAGACATGTTACCTTATAGCAAACTGACTTTATCCTTATCATACTCGATTAATTTGGTCATCATCATGTCATAATTTTAATTCTCTAAAGATCATTTTGGTATCAGTTTTTAATTGCCGCTATCATCATCTACCCCCACACAAACTCATAAAATAAATAAATTTTAATATGATTAATTTGATTAAGTGCTTGATAAATGAAGTTGCTTCCGGAAGTTCCAGTACCTGAAGTTTGGGTTGACCACACCTCAGCCAATACTCATCATCAATAGTTACATTACAATCAATACCGTTCGTTAAGCTATTTCTTAGGTTACCTTGAAGATTTTTTCAAGAACGATGGTAATTGAGAGACCTGCCATCCTAACATCTTAAAGAGAAACGAATTGTTCCAAGTCGTCTCCTCATTGTTGACTGACTCCTCTTTCCTTCTGGGTTTCTTTGAATTTCATGCATTGTATAACATAGGATGAACGTCATCACTTTACGGGATGCTGAATGCACACGTATACAAATGCGAATAAGAAGTAGCGGAACGCCTACAACGTTGCAAACATTTGGTTTTACATCGGTCCAATTTTGCAGATGGTCTCAATATCTGCATATGGGATATGTTAATCTCATTAAGTTGAGTTCATTTTGTTTACATGAAGTCTAGTTATAGTCCGATATACCATAGTCAACAAGCATGCATATTTTGCGCGAGTTAACGACAAAATATTACTTCTCTATTGACAAGTCACCTTGAACTTTATGTTAGCCAAAGAGATGGCTCAGGAAGTGCTGATTCAGAGCGGAATTCTTTTCTAGACAGTCTCTAGTAGTAAATGTTGAACTCGGGATCTGTATCAGCACAATTGATCAGCGACTTCTCCGGGAAAGCGTTATATGAATGTATGTATTTTATGTATGAAGCATTTTTGCACTCAATGGGAGTCTGCTTACAGTTTTAACGGTTATATGCAAGCTAAAAGTGATGATGTCACGAACTTTTGCCTTTTACCCGAAGAGTGATGCTGTTGGAAAGCCAAGAAAAATGCACATGTCTGGTCCATACTGATTCATGTTAGGTTTGGGTGTATTCCTATGAACGTTTCGGTGGCCGCGCATTCAAAGATAGTAGGAACAGTGATAAAGAAACTATAACATCTGACTCATTAAAAAGTTTCCATGTTGGGGGCTATTATTTAACACACTAATATTAAACTAAATTTTAAACTATATTTTGTTAAAAAGCAGTAATGGCGACGCCAGAATTATTGCTAGAAGCACAGCGTGGAAGATCAGAGAACCATGTTCCAGAGAGTAATGTCGCCCCTCAACCTTCACAGCTTGCAGTCACGTTTGAGGATCCCCCGAAAGAAACAGATCAGTGAGCTTTCACCCTGATACTAAATCCCTACTACTTCAGATATTAATTTAGTTTTATCTATCTTCTTCCAGGTCCGATGGACAGAAGCCTGCCAAATTTGGGCGTGCAATTTTGTTCATAGCATGTGTAGTAATCTTCACAGCATATCGTGCTTATAAAGATAGCACAAAAAGTAAGGATGCACCGCCCTCAAGGATTCATTATACCCCGTCCTACTCATCACCATCTAGGCCATCTTATTCCAACCATCATGCAGCTTTACCTGCCTCTCTTGGCTTGGAAGTTGGATGCACGGGTCGAATTTGCAAAGACACCGGTAAAGAAAATTCACGTGTTTTTAACATTACGTTTAACATTTAAGTGCCATTCCCATTAATTACTTCCATTGTTTAATGCAGCAAAGCAAATTGTCAGCTCCTTGAACGTGTCAGTTGACCCTTGCGACGACTTTTACGATTTTGCTTGCCAAGGTTGGCAAAATCTGAACCCTCGCCCCGAGTACGCGCCTGATTGGAGCGTTTTCAGTATATCAGAAAAGGAAGTAATGGATTGGGTAGTTGGAACGTTAAGCGAAAAAAGAATTCAGTCTATGGTGCACAAAGGTATACATTCCTAACCATAACCGTATAGGTGTTGAATTACATTTATCATACTACGGGACTGAGTAAGATTGAAGGTTATTGAATATTTATGGAAAGAAAATAGGGCATTCAAACAAGCGAAGCATTATTTTCGGAAATGCATGGATGTTGGGACCTACCAAGATGCATTTGGCCAAGACAACACGACACTCCAGTACATGCTGGATACTGTGGAGGAATATGGAGGATGGCCCATGTTACATGCCGAAGGGGCATGGAACAGTTCAAAGTTTGACTTGCTAAAATCTATAGCTGACCTCAAAAGACGATTTGACTCGAATCCCATTTTGGAGATCTATGCTGAGCAGCTCCTTAACGAAGACAACAACGTTAACGTAATAGTGATACGCAAGCCAAAATGGACCATTCGAGGCAGTTCGTCGGTGCTGTACAAGGACTTCATCGTTAACGTGTCCAGAGAGCTGCTTATTTTCAAGGGTGAGGTGAACATTAGTGAAGAGTATTTAACGCGCCAAGCATCCAGCATTCTGTCGATTCAAGCCAAAATTTGGGCTGCGACCCAAAGAAAAAACTATAAGGAAAAGTTTGGCTTTCAAGACAATGTAGTGGGTAATACAACATTGGAAAAAATCCAGGCATTGTTGAATGATCATGCTGCATTAAAATATTCCAAGGTTTGTGACGAACGCACATAATAATTATAATGGCATGTATATCATGTATATTATGAAGAAAGTTAATTTCTCCTGCAACGCCATAGATGGATCTTACAAGACTACTAGATGTATTATTTGCCAAAACAAATATTAAGATAAGCAGACAACAGCAACTTATTGTTTCCAATTTAAATTACTTGCTGGGTGTATCCGAGCTAATGTCAGAGGTTGCAACGGAGGACGTCGCAAATTTTTTGCACCTTAAAATGATATCCAGAATGCTGCGATTGGTGGCTTCGAGGAAATTGCAGGGGCACGTTGACACGCTGCATGCGACAACAACACCTGTTCCAAGAAGCCAGATTTGCGGTTTTATGGTGGAAGATAAATTTGCTTTTGCACTGGGCCATAAATATGCAGAGAAGGACAATGCGGATGTATTAGCGAGATATTATTTACTTATTCAGGTATTCTGTCACTGAAAATCTCTTACAATGCACAGAGCATAAATTCTTTGCGATAATTATAAGTTCAATTGATTTTTAGGCACGGCGCCTTTTTAACAATGTGAAAAGTGCCTTTGATAAACTCGTGGCGTCTTCAAATAAACTTGGCCACGATAATCTGCTGTCGTTGAAGATTTTACTTACGGACCTTTGTCTAGGATATCCAACCTGGATTCATAACGTGGGCCTTGTTGAAAAGGAATACAATGGGGTCAGCCGGAAACGAACAAATACATTAAATTTTATATCTTACACAAGACATTATTTTCTATCTGTAGCACTTATTGTTGCATACACGTTGTTCTTATATTTAGTTATATTTGAAGGGGAATTTCATCGCACAAACAATGAAATTGAATGCATGGTCGGTGGATAAAGAGTTAAAAACGTTACAACAATCGGAAAATAAAGTGAATGAGTGGTAACTGTGTAGTAAATTGTAAAAAAGAATATCATGGCAATCATCATCCTGGATAACCCTATTGTCTTTAATTTTCAGTAAGTGGGCTCATTTTATAGGAACGATTGGAGCCTTCAACCGTATTTTCAAAATTTGTAAGCACAAACAATTTCTAAATAACTGTTTGCTTGAACTTTTAGACAAAAGTTTTATATGGGTACCTTTTGACTGAATTTCTAGATGTACCACTTGGATTACTACAGACACCATTTTTTGATAAGAATTTGCCCAAGTAAGTAGGAACCTATTTACCATGTATATCAGTTATCTCACTTTAACGCTTTGCCACTTGATATAATGTATACAATTTATTAATAAGATCGCTAATATATGGAAAGTTGGGAAGTATTTTGGGCCACGAGATAGCTCACAGTCTGACTGGTGATGGTACGTTATAGAATTGTACTTTATACCCCAACAATGAGAGCAATTTAATGACTGGAAATTAAAACAATTTTTGCTGTGATAAAAGGTTGGACTGAAACCAAGAATGGCAATTTCACGCCACTATCCAAGTGCATGATAAATAATTACAACCGTTACACATTTGAAGAGCTGAAGACCACCAACATCACTTTAAACGGTGAAGTAACACTTGAAGAAAATATTGCTGACAATGCTGGAGTGCTGGCAGCTTACAAGGCGTTTAAAGTTGACTCGGGTCGCAGCCAGCATCAGAGTAAAATGGAAGGACTGGAAAAGTACACCCAAGATCAAATGTTCTTTATTGGGTTTGCACAGGTATAACTGACGACACAATATTGAAGATATTTAATTACGGTTGGCGAAACGTTCTCAAAGAAATCTTTCTGAAATTTACAGAACTGGTGTCAGTCAAGTTCTTTACAAAGTATGAAAAAGTCCTTGACCACCAATAATGACCACAGTCCGGGACGGTTTCGAGTTTTGGGAACGTTGCAAAATTCAAAAGAATTTGCGCAAGCGTGGAAGTGTCCAGTAGGCTCCAACCTGAACCCAAATGACAACAAACGAGCACAAAAAATGCCAAGTCTTCTGAGATATCTATGCTAAAAGAGATGCCAGATTTCCTTTTGGAGTCGTTTCGTGGCCACAATGAAGAAGAAAGCATTTGACAAAGCTTAGTATAAACCGTAACTGTGTCAGGAAACTTCACACGCATTTTAAAACGGGACATAATTTTAATTTATTAAATTTATTATGTTATAATTATTTGCAAATATATCATTGGCATAAATTATGGCAATATGGCAAAAAGTTGGGGTCTTGTATCCGCAACATGGTCTCGTATTACCCCATTCCCCAAAACCAACTACCTTTCCAGACCATCTTTCAGGTAGTTTCTGTTATTTTTTATGAACATAGCACTTCACAAATTGCTCATAATATAGGAATTGATGACATAAAAGATGATTACATGTCACTGAAATGTTGGTTCTTGTTGTTATGCACTCATTTTCATGACTATCACAAAAGTGACTCATGTCTATAAACAATGTCTATAACCAGTGCAAATGCCAATGTCACTGTATGACATTTAACTTATTATTATTAACTTTTCGTTTATGATAATTTTTGCACGGTTGTTAATATTCTGAAAAAATGTAATGTTAAAACTGGGCCGTTAATTTATTATGACGCTGTTTATAAAATAGCTATTTATTTATGCTTGAACACACTCCTGCAAATAATAAGGAAATTAATAACCCAGGTATAACTCCCGGCAAAGCCGTTCCCTTTGACGTTGTGCTTGAAGGAGGCGTTGCTGTTGACGTTGTGCTATTCGTGTCCGATATAATATCTGCCAATTTCGTTTCCTGAGACATTCAGACATTTACAACTTAGTTAAGAAACTCAGTAAAGTAACATACATAATTATTTTTGCATACCAAAAGAATTTCAGTCAGATATCCATAGAGGAGTAGTTTAGGCGGATTGGTGTTAACAGGAAACATCCTAAAACTGTCTAGGAATCTTTTGTACATCTGCGCCAATGCATTCTTGATACGATTTATCAGCACTTCATCTTCTGCAGTTACGCTGGTTGCATTTCTGTACGCAGTATTCCCATTTGGACAATTTAATTCCAGTCCTTCAAACTCAATCTCGGTCCAATCCACCGTGTACAAATATTGGGTATTATCTTGACTGGTTCCTTCCAAGTCGATGTACCCTTCCTCATTCAAAGTGAAATTTATGAAAGTAGCATATTCAAAAGTTTCGCTTGTTTTCAGTGCCCATTTCCCACTTCCACGAAAACAAACGTCTGGTTGACCGTTATCCCCTTCAATTGTGCCGTTTACCTTGTAATCGCCACTAAAGGAAAGAATCTCGGCACTACTCCAACCTCTGCTCATGCTAAAGAATTTCATCTCCAAATCTGACACTGGAGCGTCCAGAGTTAGATGTGGTTTGGAGTGACCGCTCATGTTCTGGTATATTATGTCAAAGTCCGCGTCAACTCCAAAGTCGACTCTTTTGTCACTTTTTAATTTGATTTCATGGTTGAGCAGGAGAGGATCACGAGAGGTCAGCCACGTCGTGTAATTTCTCATTGCAAGCCACACAAATCTTACGAATGCCTCATCGTCTTCACTATTGGATGAAAATACTATTGGCCCTTCTGCTTGAAAATGCTATAAATGCAGACAAAATTATAAATATAGCACAAAATCAATGAATTATGAATTTTAATTCATCCATCACAATCTTATATATATTTACTCTAACACAATCACAATCAATCAAACTCTCACGATTATTTCCAAAGCTGGAAACTTGGGCAATCAAAAGAAACGCGCTCATCGACCAAAATAGCTTATTAGCCATTTTTGCTATAAAATCAAGTCAGACGACGACTAGACGCGAGATCGAGTTATAATGGCTTTGAAATAAGTGACACTGATTCGGTGCTCCCACCAACCAAGTAATCTCTACAAAAACGTTACGTTATTTAACTGATTGTATTGACTTGTTTCACGGTGTTATCAATCAATGATTAGTATTTGTCCCCTGTTCAATTTTTGCTTGTTATCATCATTAAATCATGCACTATCCTTTATCTAAATGAGAAGATAAGGATTGCTGTAGCAAGCAGGATAACTACATTATAAGTCGTGACAAATTCATTAAAGCTGCGCGCAGTGGTTTGTTCCATTCCAGTGTTCCTCCACCCACCGTGCTCATTCCCTCAAGATCGGAACGAAATTATCAAAAAATGAAATCGGAGAATTCCTAATTAGAGCTTATATACAATAAGCCAAGCAAGGTACAAGTCGTATTCCTAACATAAATCATAAGTATGGAAATAAAAATTGTCATGAGTCATGTTTTGGACGCTTTTGTCTTTGTTCCCCGATGCTCATTCCCTCATGCATTATCAATGACCACTTATCATTGGTCAGTCCTGAGGAGAAGCATACATGCTTACAATGTCTGTGATCCACATGAACCATGTGGATTTGTTTTGGCTAAAAAGTTCACTTCTTCTTATGGACCATCATATTATTGTGTGTTTATGGCTTTGCTTTGCATCTCGCTTTCCATTCCAAATTCACTGGGCTCCAATCTCTGATGAAGCTCAAAAGGAAAGAAGTGGTCATTACTTTTTCCGGCACGATAATCACTTTAATCATCACCTCAAAGTCCGATACTGACACCTCTACCCTGTCTCTCGAATGAAATAAAAATGAGGAAAAAGGAGCTGTTTGTGAATACCCTGGGCGCTTGTTTCCTTTGCTTGCAAGACACATCATCATCCCCAGTTTCCTACAAGAATGGAATTCCCGGTGACAATTTTGTGACGGAAGTCAGTCTCCGGAGCATTTGTCGGTACCTGAAAATTAACCCTAGTTCGGTGATACTGAAGAGCTTGAGGGGAAATGAGGATGGAAACGAAGAAGAGACTGCAACGGAAAACTTTCTTTATTCTGCTGCTGGAGGAATTTTGCAGTGCGATTTTTCAGTGATGCTATGTGGGGAATGTAATGCCGTGGTGGCGAAACTGTCGTCACTTATCAGAGAACTGGAGGTCGCCCAAATGTTGGTGAATCATCATCTCCAGTCATTTGATGAGATTCTGAATGGAGGTGGGGAGGAAGGTGGTAAGAGACAAAAAGTTAACACGTGGAGGGATCATGTTCGAGATAAACTGAGTGGTAAAACTGATAATCAGATGGAAGTGCGTATTGTGGAGGTCTTGCGGGAGGAGACAAAAATAAAGTGTAAGTTTTTAAAACTTTTAAATAAAGACTTTTAGATGAACTTGCTATTTATATTGGAATGAATTATAAATTAATTGGAATTATTTATTTATTTTAACAGGTTCAAAAAGTGTAGAAACCATCAGATCAAGTTGCCCAACGGTACATTTATCAAGATTTAGTTTCGATGAGGAGCGGTCCAATAACTCGACAAATCCACCAGAGTCTGATGACAGTGATACTTCCTCTGAAAATAGTAATTTTGAGGACATGGCCCTTGACCTTGAGGACACTCAACCTTGTTCCCAACCAATGGAAGGACAATCGCTTCAGTCTAATGGGTTGCTATTTTCTTTTCCTCCATATCCCCCTCCAGTTCCAATCATCGATGAACCTTGTACAAATTCAGAACCTCCACCCAGTCGAGTCATTCCCCGTCGACAAAAACCTCCTCAACAAAAACACGGCTGTCCATTTTGCAGCAGTTTTTACAACCTGGAAGATTGGAAGAGCATCAAGTGCTGTACCACACGGATCAACTTTTCTCCATGAAAGACAACCGACAATCAAACGTGACCCCGGAGCAGTTTAAAACTTGCTGTGCAAACCTGGTCCTTTCGGAGATTGAAGCATGTACGAGAACTGAGCATCTCAGAAATCATCCCATCACTCATTGTTCCTATTGTTGTGCATCCTTCACGAATGTCCAGAAACTTCAGGTGCACATGTGCACACGTCACCTGGAGGTGCTGGAGGAAAAGCTTATGGTTCTTCAGCGGCAGCAGTTTCCGTCAGTCACCTCACATGTCAAAGTGGAAAGCATTCTTCCAAACTAACTCCGTTTTTGTATACATTTTAAAATGTCATCAATAAGAATAAATAAACCAATGACAATGTCATTACGTGCAAACTATATAATTACGCAACGCATTCGTTGTAACGCATTTAATTATTAGCATAACCGTAATCGTTATAAATCTATTGTTGACTTTTATTGATACGCAGTGATGAGGTAGATAGCTTACTTGATAGCGATGTAAATGCGACAAAATTCCAAGAACTGTCACCATGGCAACGACATTAAGATTTATTTAAAATTATTTCGAGCCTCATAATAAATTCGTCATTCATACAATGTTAAGGAGGAAGTGGATTCCATGTCATCGTTTTGTGGTCTACCAAAATTACAACTTACGATAATATAATTCCCTTTGTTATTTACGACCACACGAATGCGATTTAGTACGAATGTATGTGCTTCCTTTGCACTTTGCTCAAGTCTTTATCTGAAATTGCCAATTTTCATGGAATGGTTTTGTACTTTGTTCCACACAAGCAAGCAAAAGATGCGGCTAACCCAGACATTTGTTGACGGTTGACAATTTTGGTGTGTTTTTTACAAGTAAATGAGCCAATCTACTGCGTTGGATTATATTTGTGTTAGGCTCTGTGATCCATTTCATTAAACGGCATGGTTTACACAGATCCACTCATTTTAAGAGGACGCCATACAATTGATCACTATTCCATCAAGATGGAAGCTCATAATAATAGCCTATTATCATCTTCATCATCGCCTCGAAAACCAGAAGCGTTTATATTCACATTTTGTCATCTCGTCGATTTCCCCGCTAATGGAAATGGAACCGACTGTTCCACTAAGGACCCGGGGAAATGTGTTTGGTGTCCAGTTCAGGGCTCTTATTTCACGGGAGAATCCGTCAACTGCTATCAGTCAGCCGCGCTTGTGTATTATTACTTTATCGGAGTAATTGTTGCTCTCATCTCACTTTTCGGACTGGTCAGTAACGTTCTGATTATCAAAGTGATAGTCAGGTGCAAGGAAACCAACAGATCCTTCGACTTTCTTTTGATCATCCTGGCCGTTTTTGATCTGCTTTGCAGTCTGGTGACAGTTGGAGCGCCTTTCAGTTCACTGTCCTATTTTGGTACTTAATTAAGCTTAAATTTTTAATGTGCTCGCCATTAAATGAATGCATGGATGATAAATTTCATATTTAACTTGTCAGGAAACTGGTTTGGAAGGGGGAAGGGAACGCTGTACTGGGTCTTCTATTCACTCCATTCAGCCCTTTTCGGAAGATCACTCTCCACCTATATCACTATCCTAATCACCATCGAGCGCTACGTCATGATAACCTTTCCGTTAAGAGCCAAAGGCTGGTTTACGCCTCAGAAAACGAAAATCATGTCAATTGTGGCCGTTGTATTTGCCATCATGATGAACTATCAGAGATTTGCGAGCTGGACTGTAGTGAAAAATGACCTACGGGATATACCTACTTTCCAGGAGTTGGAATACATTTTGCGACCTACGGCCCATGGAATACTTTGGTACAGGACCCTTTACAGTCTTCATAATCAAATCGACTTTTGGCTACCGTTGCCAATTTTGCTTGTTTTGAATGGACTGTCATATCGGAAGGTGAGAAAACAAGTTGGTATTAAAATGCATATGCATTTTCATGATTGGGATACAAGTTTAAGAAAATGAACGGCAAAATTTTAGGTACACCAATTATCAAAAAGACGCAAAGACATGAACTTGAAAGAGAAGCGAGATATTCGTGCGGTGAGAATGTTTCTTCCGGTCGTGGTCGCTTATTTCATCACCAACATTGAGCTCATCGTCAATTTGGCTTTTATCATATTCGCAAAAGTGACATACAGGGAGTTTTACATGCTCATGTATTTGTCGGTTGCGGTCAACTCTTCCGTCAACTTGCCAATTTACTACTTCAGAAACATGGCTTTTAAGAGGGAAGCGAAAAAAGAGATGACCGAGTGGATGGCCAAGCTGGGATTCAAAATTGGCGATGATGAGAGTGTTGAGAGCTATGAGCTGAATGACAAGATGCGCGGCCCTGCAACTGTTGGGACCGCGACGACTAATAGTGACAGCGGCATGGCTTCCAAAAATAGTGGCGACGGAGAAGATGAGTAAATTAATGATGCATGATATTTTAAAGAATATGATATGATTATATGCATGCAAGGACTTTTAAAGGAGGACAATAAAATGAAATTGTGTCAAAATCAAGTCCAGCAAAGTGATTTGAATTATTCTACTGATTCGATTTGCATCTAATCGTGTTGAGGACATTAGTTCACTGTGAGAAAAAATCAATTCTGAACCAACGAAATGATAAAAAATGATTGAACGCATATAATTTGTCAGTAGGATGCATCATTCTGAACACGTTCAGTGCACACGATGCAGTCAACGTATTAAAAATTTGCATTCTGAATTAAGATTTTTATCTCCAATAATTTTGGAAAAACACTTTTATGCAATCAGCGTATTCTGAAACTAAAAATGAAACAAATGTTGCAGGTTCCTTGACATGATCTGACATGCTCGATCATACCTAATAACCTATACTTTTTGCGTTTACAAGTGTCTTCTTATATAGTGAACAATCTTATATCTTACATCTTATATAGCACGTTGCTCATATATAGTAAACAATGTTGCAAAAGAAATGCACACACTCTAATGAATGAAAACTGGAAACAAAGTATGAATTACAATAATTATCTTACGATAACCAGAGACAGAGACCTTCACTTTCGATGTTTGTCTGAATGAAAAAAAGTAGGTCACTTGGTTCTTCACGACATCTCCAGTTATCAGAATTACCTAATCTTGTGCCGACACGTAAACAACTTCGCAAAAGAAGTTTATAAAAAGCAGTGAAAATGAAGTCGTCGTGCATACGGAAGGCTACTGGCAACCAGACGCCGATTGAACCCATTGCACTTTGTTTTTCCTTTGTCATCATAAAAAGTTTTTGCTCAATTTTTGCACGTTTGTTGTTTAGTGTTAGGATTTTTTAAAACAGTCTACCTGTCGGCACATTAACCCAAGAAATCTATCTATCAATTTTTTTTAAAGTTTACTTTTTCACCATGTTAAGAGAGTTCATAATTACACTGGCGGCACTGCTCACACTTATTGAGGTAAAGGGCATAAGTGTGAGACTGATCGACTCAATAGTAGAAAATTTTGAAGATGACCAATATTACGATTCGACGGGTGAACTGTACCACACCAATGAAATCTCTGATGTCGCGCAACACAAAAATAATCCAGTTAATGAAGATGCTAAGCTGAACACTGTAAGACAAAAATGCAGAATACTTTAAATAATTCTTTGAAAGTAAAAATGCAATTGTTTATAATGTTTCCTGGTTTATAACAGTTGGAGTTGCTGAGAAAATACGGATTTCCTGCGGAATCCCATGAGGTGATAAGTCAAGACGGGTACATTCTCGCTCTCCACCGGATCCCTCACGGGAGACACAATAAGAATGAAACAAAAAGTAGACCTGTGGTTCTTCTCCATCATGGCCTTCTATGCTCATCAGCAGATTGGCTAATGAACACCGTGGACAAAGCCTTGGGTACGTTAATTGATTACGTTAAATATCCTCAATTACCTATTGCTTAAGCACTTGAGTAAAAAATATTGATTCTGGCAATTGAATTTTTAGGCTACAGGCTTGCTGATGAAGGTTATGATGTTTGGATGACCAATGCGCGTGGGAACAGGTACAGTCGGCGGCATGTGACTTTGTCCCCTGAAGAAGATGCGTTTTGGAATTTTAGGTACACTTCTACATATTATTGAGCACAAGCATCTTATGGGCTTATATATTCAATATTTAACATTGTCATTGTTGTAATTCAGCTTTCATGAAATGGGCGTTTACGACGTAATTGCGGAAATCGACTACATTCTTGCAATTACTGGGGAAAGTCAAATCAATTACATAGGCCACTCTATGGGGACTGGTGTGTTCTGGGTTGCAATGTCGGAGCATCCCGAGTACAATTCCAAAATTAGAATAATGTTCGCACTGGGTCCTGCTACTTACCTGAGGGGAATCGAATCACCAATCAGACATTTTAAGGCTATAGCTACAGAACTACAGGTAATACTGCAGTCTTGTTGCAGACTGCTATAAATGACATCGATATTTTTTATTGGAACTCTCCTGTACGTAACGGTTCAGTAGACCATACACTAATTAAATGTTGTATTGTTTTCGGAAGTTTGCCGAACGAGTGCTTGGCCCGAAGGAACTTATGCCTAATTACGGAATTTTCAAGGAGCTGGAAAAGATTTTATGCAACGGAAAATTCGTGGAAAGGTTGATATGTGAAAATTTGGTGTTTCTCATATGCGGATACGACAGAGAGCAATTGAATGAAGTGAGCACGTCATCCTGCAGAATGTTTGTTAAAATATACCTACAGCTTTTGTTGTGTTTGATTTATTTCCACCTTAACGTGTGTCATTCTCTTCCAGACCATGATTCCAGTGATATCGGCTCACACTCCGGCAGGTACTAGCACACACAACGTAGTTCACGCTTTTCAAGTGCTGAAATATGGAAAATTTCGCCAATTTGACTACGGTAAGCGTGGGAATGTGGAAAACTACGGTAGTGAGTCGCCCCCTACCTATAACATTTCCAAGGTGACAGCTAAAGTAGCCATATTTTACGGACAAAACGATTGGTTAAGTGTCCCTGCAGTAAGTTATTGCACCACATATTACGCGATTAACTTTTAATTTTAATAAAAGATTTTACATTTTCCTTTTGACATTGAAAATTAGGACAATTTGGACTTGGCAGCAAAGCTTCCGAATACCGTTTTAACGTATGAAGTAAAGTGGGAAAAGTTTAGCCATTTCGACTTTGTGTACGCGATTGATAGCAACGAACTATTGTACAACGACCTGCTGCGTTATCTGCGGGAATTATAATTGATGTAAGGAATTCTTAAGTTTTAAGTCCAATTTGGTGTATTAAATTAAGAGAGAGTAAAGAAATTAATTAGGTTAATAAACGCCTCTTCTTACACCTTTTACATCTTGCGTATTTATTTACAGCAGAAGTCTACGAAGAAATTAATTGGCACTTATAATATCTATATCCAGTAAGGCAACACATTGAGCCCTAATAGCAATCCCAACAGTTTAATATATGTCATGTAAAAAGAGTAACACGTGCGTGCAATTAAAAGTAATTAAAAACAGGTAATGGTGCCGGGCAATTACACTATCACATGGGGCTTTCCATCAGTCGGATTTATCGGTTAGATTTCATTAACACAAATGGTTGTCTACCAGACAATGCACACTGTAATATTTTCTTTCACTTTGGCACTGAAAACAAGAAAGTACCATTTAATTTTTAAATCCAAAAGAAAATTACAACTTGAAGCAATCAGAGAGCTTAATATTTCTATCGCTACACATGTCCCTCTGAAGTCATGTAAAAAGAGTAACATTTGCGTGCAACTATTAGCGTGTATATGTAAAACACCACGTAATATTAAATTTCATCTTAACACCGAAAACAAAGACAAGCACCATTCTATTTTAAATGCAAACAAAAGTTACAAATTCTAGCCCTAAGAGCAATCAAGAGTTAATATTTCTGTCACTCGTTCACGTTCCTATGAAACCATGTAAAAATCATGTAAAAAACGTGCGTGCAATTAACAGCTTTTAATCAAATTACATATTATTACCAACCAACCTTGTTGGAATTGGGAAAATGCAGTTGAAGTAACAAAAATGCATTAAATGAATGAATTCGAGCATTTTGGGCTTTTTAATTACATTATCACCAGCGACTGCCCACCAATCGGATGCTTGGGAAAGACTTCATTAATAAAGTGTTATTATAGCAGGCTGTCAAACCGCACTGTTTTGTTGGCTTTCACCTTGTCATTTAAGACAAAGACAAAGATTACTTGCAAGGCGGTATAATAAACTGTGGCGTTATGAATGTCGGCAAAATTGATACGATACGGCGTTCCGTATTTGCCGCATTGTGACTGTGAATCGTTTGGAGCAATTATGAGTGTTCCGGACAAATATAGGTGCGGCTTTCTGTGAGAATTTTATTTTTGGTTACGCTAATCATCACAAGTATACACTGTTTTAATAGACTAAAAGCTAAATATTAAGGATTAAGCAACCAAGTAATTTCCTTCAAGCATTGACATGCCTATTCATTTCATTCCCGATAAAATTTTCCAGCACTTGTCAAAATGGACCATTCAGAGAGATGTGGAACCTTTTCGAATACGAATATTCGAAACCTGATTGAAATTCCGATAAATCTAAGCTGGTTCTTGCTTGTCTCGCCATACCATTCCAACATTCCTTCCAGCACGAAATTACTGTGGCTTCAGAAGCTCCCCTGCATTCTGCTAACGTTTCTCAGTGTCTTCTTCATTCTCCACGAGTTGTACAACGGAGCCACAGGTGCCACAATACTACCGATTGAAGTAGAGGACACTCGAAATCCACTAAAATATTTCGGGGCAATGTTCCTCCTGGCATTCGCTCTACGAAAATTCCTGATAATAAAGTTCCTTTGGCAAGGACATCAGAGGGTAGAAAGCCTTATCAAGTGTTTAGGCGAAATCCCGCTTGCTTTGCCAGTCCCATTACGAGTTTTGTGCCACTGGAATGCAACTCTGTTTCTGTGTGCATCACATTTCCTAACAATGATTCTCCAGTTTATGTGGAGCAAATACGAGCTCCTCCAAAATCTTTCCGCCTCCTTGGCAACAAACACATTTTCAATTTCGCAACTCTGTCTAACTCTTGGCGCATTTCAAGCGCACATGTTGGTTAGCCTGGGAAACATGATCATCTTTAATTTAGTGCTAACATTGTGGATTGCGTCTCGGTCATTTGCACAACTTTTAAAGGAAGATGCGCCTGTGGATGGTACATCAAGCAAAGTTGCAACAAAGATATGTCTGTGGAGGGACATTGAAGTCCAATTGAAGCACCTTCGATCTGTTTCAAGACACTTAAATAAAATGGTCGGTCATATGATAACGCTGTACATGATTGAAGTGGTCCTTTTCTATGCCATTAAGATTGAACAGGTGCTTGCGGGAGACGACAAGTACAATAGCTTGGCCAGTATTTCCGGTCTACTGTTTTTCTTCATGCTGACGATATTAACGTTTGTAATGGCTGCTGACGTTCCAAGTAAAGTGGGACAAGTAAATGAATGGCTCCAGTTGAAGGAGAACCGAGCACTTTTGGAAACTCCCTGGGAATTATGCTTTATAGCGCAGCAAGTGGAGTGTAACGCTTTTGTTGCTGTCAAGGCCAGCAACGCCTTTCCCATCACTTATGGACTTTTTGCCAGCGTAAGTGGGAGCTTTGTAAATAAATTGCTCTGGCGAATGCAATTTTAAAGTAATGAAAGATTTCTGTTGAGACAAAATATTTATTTTTATTTTATTTTCCGTAGATGGTTACAACCATGGTAACGTATTTTATCATTTGTGTACAGACTCGCTCCTGAGAAAACATGAGAAATCGCATTTCTGACTCTGCTTTTGTGTGACGTAATAATAAATTCTGTTCAAATGAATTGCAGTCGTATTTTGTCCAATGGTTATCAGGTGTATGTAAACGACAGAGATAATAGTTTCTCATGTGGTAATGGGGATTTAAAAAAAGCATTATATAATAGAAATGAAAGATGCCAGGTGGTTGACCCAGATCAGTGATACTGTTCATTCAAATTTCATTTTCCTATTAATTATTTTCCAAGAATTTAATGACCCACTTTTTCCTATTGTCTTGCTGCAGCAGACGCGGGTATGATTATTTTAAAGGAATAAAACAGGTGAAGCGTTTGTGTTGTAGATTTTCAACCGTACCCAAGCTTATCCGCAAACAATTATTATCTCGTACTTTGTAGGCAGCCTCAAAGATATCATTTAATTTTTGTAAACGAATAGCCACTCTATTCCTCCTCTCCTCTACTCCTTCTGAGTTGCGAAAAGAATGCTTCATGGAAGAAATAGTAGATATTTCGTCCTGCTTGCCACAACCATTCTTTTGCTCTTCGTATCATTCTTCACGCATCCAAAACCTGGTTTCAATTTTTGGAAGACAAGTGTCGATATCTCTAGATTTAATCAAAACACAACCAAGCAAGACGATCCCGACATGATTAGCTTGATTAAACGCAACTATTTAATCCCTCCTGCGCCCAAAGAAGTGAAACTAAATTTTTCCAAGCCCATTTGGGAAAGCCCGGTAGCGAAGGTTGTGAGACGAGTGTTGAAAAATAAAACCGAGGGATTTTTCGTCGAGTGTGGTGCGTACAACGGAGAGTGGTTATCAAACAGCATCGAGTTTGAGCACTATTCCAAGTGGAGGGGGGTGCTTATCGAAGGAGATCCGAATTATCAAGCTCAGCTTCTAACAAAACGGAGAAAGGCGTGGTTTGTGCCAGCTTGTATGTCGCCACAACCATATCCTATGGCGGTAGGTGTGATCAAATGTGTAATTTTTAATTAGACGGAAAACAATGTTTTCGATGCACTAATGATTTTCAAAATAATATTATTAAATCCAGATAACCATGCAGCGTCACAAGGAATGGCCTGCAATGTCCAACATTCCATCCCTTTTCTTTGGAAAAACGAAACCCGGAGATTTTCCTTTCCATTTCCAAATCCAGTGCTTCCCTCTGTACTCCATTTTACTGGCGTTGGAGCAGACGGTTATCGACTACCTCAGTTTGGATGTGGAGGGTGCCGAGTGGAGTATCCTTCAAACAATTCCCTTTGATAAACTCGATATAAAGGTACATTCATAGGCCCTTGAAATATAAAAACTATTCTGATGATTATGCACGAATAAAATTATTATGCTCAACAAGAAATTCCTTTCACATTTTTAAGTTTATTTTTGTTCTTCAGGTGATCAGTATTGAGAAGTCAAGGAATTTTAAAAATTCAAAAATATACCTTCAATCACTCGGTTACAAGCAGATAGCATTCGTTTCAAAGTCATTCGTCAGAGACGCTGTCTTTGTTCACCGATCAGTTTCGAATTAAATTATTTGGTTTTTTCAATTTACCATTTTCTAGCTATAGGTATGTTATGTCATGTAATATCTTGTCCTATTTTATGTAATATAGTTCAAAATGTTTTTATACTTTATGACAATTTTTTAACTAATGATATATTTTATAATAATGAATAAATGCTAAAGTGTCATTATTTCTAAACTTTTCCGTCCTCCTTTTGAATCATTTTTATTCTGAGAATGTCGACAAGTCTGACTCAGATATTGGCACTGGTCAGAAAATGTGTTAGTCTCTATTGCTTTTGTGTTTATAACGGGCAAATTCGCAAATCTGCATGCATATGTTCATCTCACACCAAAGCTCTAAGCAGAGCTCCCTAGCCGTCGAAACGAAATCCAACGTTTTCCAACGGTACTTCCAACAAGATGACGGAGTACATGGTAAGATAAAACTGGTTTTTATGAAAATGTATAATAATTACATCATTTACCTTGTGTGTCTTGCTGCATCTTCTGTAAAGCTAATTCGTGATTTACCTTGTTTCACAGTTGATACGGTTACACAGTTCCGACAGTGCAAACGAACTTGTGGTGGAACGATGTGAGGATGAAATTCAGGAGCGCCGGAAGGCAGTGCAGGAAAGGTTAAATGACTACGAGGAAGCCAACAATGTCATTGAGATTATTCTCAGCAACTAAGGAAATTTATAAGTATTTTGCTAGTTTTAGTCTAATTACTACAAATAATACCACATGTATTCAAGCATTTCAATCATTTGACTTCGAATTTCAATTTATATGTATTTACATTTTCATTTCTATTAATTAATAAAACACAACTTGTTAGCTTGCTTTACAATGTTTTGTTGTCATGTAAGTAGTTGTGAATATTTCTTGTTGCAATACACATTTAAGTCATTCCATGACAATTTCTTGAAACGATAATCACATTTCAAGTGAAGCATTCATGGCCATATTTAGGTACCTGAATGACACCATGGAAAGTCTTCTGCTTCTACTTGGAATTTAAACTAAATGCTATATACTCTACACAGGAAGACATTCGTCGGGAACTGCACAGCGGATAAAACCGCAAGGAAGGAAGTTTTAAGTTAAAATTATTTTAAGCCACTACAATTTTATGTAGGTTTATTAGCAACTGGCGAGCTGACCAAATGCGTCAAAACCACCGTTAAATTTCCACCTATTCCCATTTTACCTCCTTTGTTTTCCGTAGCAGAGCACCAAAAAATCCCAAAACTGTCCAACTGTCAGAGGTGTTTAGTCTTAGTGGCCAACATCATGAACCGGTGGAAAAAATAATGGCTCTTTTTAAATAATACTTTGAAAGGACAGCAACGTGAGCACATCTGAAAAGTGTCTAATTTTAAGCATTTACAAGTTACTGGCCAGTTCAAATGAGTTTTAGCCAATGGTTTGTCCAATATTTAAAAGCCAGTAAACTGTAACACTCATCTGCACATCATACGATCATACGATAATTCGTTTGCAGGAATATGGAATTATTACAACAACATCAATACTTTTTCTCAAAGTCATTTATCATTCTGCCGTCGAGACAGTTGGTTGCTGTCCGTTGAAAAGTCCAAAGGAAAAAGTGTCTAAAATCTTTCTGAAAATCGTAAAATGAAATCTGTTTCCATACCCATTAGCGTGTGGCGAACAACACAGAAAAAGAAAAACGGTGATTCCCCAATGGCGTTAGAAGAACTTACCCTAACTACCAACTCCGTACAGATAATTCAATTTCCACTTCAAACATCCTCTAAGGATTACCTGATCCTTGAAGATGAACGCCACCAGGAGTCGGCCAAATTGCTAGCAGAGGACTTCAAGCTCTACTTGAGGCTCTTGCAACTTACATCATCACCAATACCCCAAGAAAGTCTCTGTCTTAACTTGAAAGAAATTTCTTCCGACATCATCAACAGGTTGGACCGAAGCCAGGGTGCTGCCCCACTACATTACGCGTGCATGAACGGCAATCTTCCGCTGGTTACGTTTCTTCTGAAAAATGGGGCTGAGGTGGACATTTGGGACGACAACAAAAAAGTAACGCCACTCGCGTGTGCCGCTGCCCATGGACAGTCGGAAATAGTCAAAATCCTTTTGGAACACAACTGCGACGTGAACGCTGGCTTGAATAACACGGGAAGTGGACAATCCTCCGCACTGATCTGGGCTGTAAGATGGGGTCACGCAGAGGTTGTCCGCTATCTCTTGGAACACAATGCATGTCAGAATTCGTCAGTGCCTTTCTCCGAGACACCAATCCACGCTGCGGTGAAGTCCGGCTACCCAGAAATCCTGGAAATGCTGATCCAAGCGCAAAGTTCAAAGGTGAACGCAGATTTGCAGATGGGGACTGAGAAAAATACGCCATTGCACTTGGCTGCATCGTCGCAGCATGAAAATTCTCTGGATCTGTGTAAAATGCTCGTGGAGCAGGCCGGTGTGCAGATAAATCCGACAAATTCGAATGAGATGACCCCACTGCACGCTGCTGCGGCGAGTCACAATGTCGAGATTTCCAAGCTTTTGATCTCGCACTGGGCGGCCACGAATGCTGTGGATAAGGAAGGAAAGACGCCCATATTTTACTCCATAAGCGATTCGGACAAGGCACTGGAATGTTTGGATACGCTTATCAAGAGGGGGAAATGTGATGTTAACCATCAAGACAAGCAGGGAAACACGGCGCTTCATTTGGCCGCAATAGCAGGTGCGGCCGGGGCTGCTGAGGTTTTGCTGATGAACGGAGCGGATTTCTCAATCAAGTAATTGTATCTAATAGTAAGATTTAACCCGATATAAGAAAAAATCGACATTTTTAAAACTTCCTTTGGCATAACTAATCGCAGATCTGACGGTGGCACTTCCGCTCTGTCCATTCTCAGACGAAAAATCCCAGACACACAGGAACTCCTCCACAAAGTTTTCGACCAGGCTGTCACAGTGACCAACTTCCACAATTCCTCATCAGAGACGCGTCAGGATTACAAAGTTAAAGTTAACTTCCGGTACGTTCTCCCTTCCATGCCCACCCAGACGTCTTCTTCGCCCAGTCAAGAAGAGCAGATCAAGAGACTCCGTACCGGAGGTCCTCGAATGGCATTGGAGTTCAAGAACACACAAGATGGTCATCGTAAACCATTGCCACTGCGGAAGGAAACAGCAAAGATAAAATGTCTTATAGATGAAGAGCATTCCTGTTTGTTGCTGCATCCGGTGGTCCACTCCTTCTTGGAGCTGAAGTGGTCCAAGACGCGACCAATCTTTTTACCCACATTGATATTTAAAGCAATTCTTGTCCTCTTGTTCTCTGCATACGTCCAGTTGCCTTATGTGCTGAATGGAATGTTTGCAATGTCGATGCCACCAGCGACTGTTCCTATCAATGGAACTCGCAGTGCAATGCAAAGTCGATACGACGTTTTCTCCCTTAACGGTCCCGTGGTACCCACTTGGTATAAAGGCATGTACGTCGCAATAGTTACCATGGCAGTTTTAAGAGGTATCATGGAACTAATGCAAATTGCACGAGCTCCCAAGTCCCAGTTACGAACGCTGCATCCATGGATATACCTGGCTGTTTTGTCGATTATGATATTTTACATGAAACCCAGAACATGGAAACGGGTTAATGATCCGTTCAGAAGATCAATGACTTCCGTAAGATTTACTTATCTTTCATATGACACGATAGTGGTGGGTGATACATACAATTTTTCAAAATTCGTATTCTTACTTAGTTGGGCATTTTACTTGCTTGGGTTGATATTTGGATTGAAATGGGTCGCTTCCCGAAAATTGGGCTGTCGATTCGAGTATTTCATCGTGTGCTCAAGAATTTCACCTTGTTCATCTTACCCCACTTTTGCCTTTTGGCTGGGTTCATCTTTGCATTTACGCTACTTTTTCACGAGGTATATGTCTAATCATTCTTTTAACATTTTCCATTGCATTGACATTATGTTGGTTCGTCTACAAATATTTTTATTGCAGAACGGCGAATTTTCCAGTATTACAATGACAATAACGAAAATTATTCGCATAATGGCTGGAGATATAACGATAGTATCCCAAGGAGTGAAAACCCTCACCCCGGACAACTCCACAAAAGAGATATTTACTCACATTCTCCTCGTCTACATTTACACGGCATACGTACTCATCGTAGCCATTGTTTTGATGAATCTACTGATTGGCCTGGCGGTGAATGACATTCAAGGAATTTATGCGGAGGCCTCCATAGACAAGCTCGAGAAGCAAACGATTCTGATAAACACTCTCGAGTCAAACTTTAGTGGAAAGTATGTCAAAGCTTGGCTGGGGGAGTTCTTTTCAAAGTTTACCAACTTGTTTCATCCGTCATCCCAAAAGTGAGTCATTCATTTTGTAAAAGTAGCTGTAGTTTGGTTATTGGCGTGACCTTATGATTTGACATTTCTTGTTTTGTATTTTTAGTAAAATTTTGACCTTCAAGCCGTATGACTCGCGGGATTCGAAACTCAGTAAAGAACATAAAATAGCTTTACTCAACATTGGCAATGCCACCAAAGAAACTGAGACAATTAAGAAACATTCCGTGATGGCTCCATCGTCCCCAAAAGTACTGGATCTGTGGAGGAAGGCCGCCCTACAATCAGCAAACCAGACCACTGCAGAAGAAGAGCAGAGGGCGCTAATGGAGAAAATCAATGAACTCGTCGCCACATTTTTGGCAGACAAAAAGCAATAAATATGAGAAATACGAATAATTAGTTTTACCTATATATTAAATTATTATATTACCAAAACATGATATTTTGTTCTCTATCGCTAAGTAAACAAGTTGCATAAAAACTTACTGAATAAAACCGATAATTAGTATACTAAAATGGCAACGTGCTCCATTTGTTCTTGACATGTGCATTCCGATAACGTGCTTTAATGAATTATCGCATAGAAATGACAATGAGCGCAGACCCAGTTATATAGGTCAAGAAACCCAAAAGCTTAGCCGGTCCGCGGCTTGAAATGGGCTGCGGACCATATCCATTTCTTTTCATTGAATATTTCCGAATATTAAAAAGCTAAATGAAGATATGTGTTGGAAATGGGAGTGCTAATTTTATACTATTTTTAATGTTACAAATATATTTTATCATATTTGTATTTAGTTCTATCATCCTTTAAAAATTTTTGTACGTTTAACCACACTTAACCACTTTGGGGCAATATGAAATGTACCCACGTTTTCATTTCGCTCTCTTTATCGTTCTAGCTATCCGCTCAAGTTCATTCCAGAAAATGGAGCTTGCATTTCGTTGTTACCTCATATTATTATGAACAATTATCACAGCAATCGTTTAGTTACACGGAAAGAACTAACAAAACAAAGTATAATAAATTCCCGTTATTTTAGACTCATTTCTTTTCCAAGTAGGATGCCAAGAGTTAATTGATCTTTTCCACCAGCTCTGTCTTCTCTTCGTCGTCATTCGATATCGATCTCTTTATTTCACTTGCTGCATTCCTCCACAAACGAATGTTCTTCGATGACCTGCTCACCGATAACTGCACTTCCCTTTGACCCTTAACCGTGTCATTTGCCCGATTAGCGATTCCAATCTGGAGCAGTGCGTTTTTCTGCTCATTGTCAAGCTTTTTGTCTCGAGAGTCGTAAGGCTTGAATGATATTCTTTTGCTGCAAAATGCAAGGAAAGAAACGAATTCTCAAGCTAAAATCTCAAAAATCCAACCATAAATCCTTTGCTTTGGTAGCTATTACCTACCTGTGTGTAGACAGTGGAAACATATTTAGATACTTTGAAAAGACTCGTTTCGGTAGCAAAGCCCGTATCCACTTTCTACTTAAACTGGACTCCAGAGTGTTAAGTAGAATCGTTTGTTTCACAAGCTTATCAATGGAAGCCTCTGCGTAAATCCCCTGAAGGTCATTTACGGCGAGACCAACGAGCATGTTCATGAGGACAATCGAGACGATGAGCACGTAGGCCGTGTAAATGTAGACGAGCAGAATGTGAGCAAACATTTCTCGCGTGGTATTATCGGGTGTGAAGATTTTGACCCCCTCTGATGCTATCGTGATGTCGCCCGCCATTATCCGAATGATCTTTGTTAATGCCATTACTATACTGTGAAATTCCCCGTTCTGTAATTAAAATGGTAAGGCAATATATTATCATGCTAAATGTGCTTCATGGAAAAAAATGAGTATTTAAACAATCTGGATACTATAAATAGTGTACCTTGGGGAATAGTACTGTGAAGGAAAGAATGAATCCAAACAAAAGGCAGACATGGGGCAAGATGAACAGGGTGAAATTCTTGAGAACTCTATGGAATACACGAATTGACAATCCAATCTTTGGGAAGCGACCCATTTCATTCCAAAGGTCGATCCAGGCCAACAAAATTCCCAACTAATCGGAATTGGAAAATTATAAATTCAAACATTCAGAACAGAGTGAGATTGAATAGAAATAAGTTTCTTACCGCAGCCATAGACCTTCGGAAAGGGTCGTGTGCCTTTCTCCATGTTTTGAGGCTCATATAAAATACCATGATCAGCAAGACAGCCAAAGATATCCAGGGATGCAGTGTTCTCAATTGGGCTTTGGGTGAGCGTAGAATTTGCAGTAGTTCCATGATCCCTCTTAAAGCTGCTATCGCAACAATTACGAAATAGAACACTTTAAACCAAGTTGGTGTGAGTTGCTCAGTTAGAACAACGGTAAATCCACTCCCTGCAGCCGTAGAATTGTCACTGGATACATTATAAGTACTGTACGTCGGATTAAAGGCATGCGTGAGTTGTTTGTGGAAAATGTACGGCATTTGAATGTACACTGAGAATAAAATGACGAGAACTGCTTTGCAAAGCAACGTTGGCAAAAATACTAGTCTCGCCTTGTGCCATTTGAGCTCCAAGAATGAGTGGATCACCGGGTGTAATAGGAGACCAGTTTGCTCCTCGTCAATCAGACATTTTATCTTTGACGTTTCCTTCCTCTGAGACAACTTTTTTGGGTCAATATCATCTTCGTTGTCTTTGAAAATAGAGGAGATTCGTGAAAAGCGACTCATTCTTTCGACCTTTGCCTCTCCTTGAGTTACCAGATGACGAGATGATGACGATTCAGTTGGGGTGGATGGAAGAACAAATTTGAAGTCCGCCTCCACCTCACAATCCTCGCGTTTGGCAGTTGTGGATGAGGAGGTCTCGGGAAAGTTGGCTACCGTAACAGCCTGGTCGAAAACCTTGTGGAGGAGAGTGCTTAAACCGATCATGTTTTTACGGAGAATGGATAGTGCAGTTGTGTCTCCATTGGCCCTGTAAAGTCGGTTAATCATAAAATATTATGTATTTTTTCCGAATAAACAAAAAAACTGGTTCATTACATCAATTTTCATAGGTTTACTTGATGGAGAAATCGGCCCCATTCATCAATAAAAGCTCTGCAGCTCCAGTCGCCCCATAAATTGCTGCGAGGTGCAACGTTGTGTATCCCTGCATGTCTTGACGATTCACATCACACTTTCCTAGTGTTATCATCATTTCCAGGCATTCAAGAGCTTCCTTGGTGTCGCCTATCATGTAAAATATTGGTGTCTTTCCCCACTGGTCAACAGCATTTGCCCGAGCTCCATGAGATAGCAGAAGCTTTATGATATTTACGTCGAGCGACCCCGTGGCAGCATGCAGAGGACTCTGCTCCCTAGAGTTTACAGTATTTAGTCCCACTTTAGCTTGTTCCACGAGGATTTTACACAGCTCGAAAGAGTTTTCGTAATCTCCGGACGCAGCCAAGTGTAATGCGGTATCCTTCTCTGGACCCATTTGAAAGTCTGTCCTGGCGCTTGCGCCCTGTGCGCTTATCAACATTTCCAGAATTTCCGGAGAGCCTGAAATTACGGCAGCGTGAACTGGAGTTTGGGAAAATGGGATGGAGGAATTCTGACATGCGTTGTGTTCCAACAGATATCGAACCACATGGGTGTGTTTCTTCCTCACAGCCCACAACAAAGGGGAAGAAGATTGGCCACAACTTGTGCTATTTAACCCAGCGTTCATGTCACAGTCGTGTTCCAACAGGATTTTAACAATTTCCAGGTGGCCATGGGCAGCGGCACATACGAGCGGCGTTACTCTTTGATTGTCATCCCAAATGTTCACCTCTGCTCCGTTTTCCAGGAGGAATGCCACTAGCGGAAGATTGCCATTCATTGATGCGTAATGCAATGGGGCTGCGCCCTGGCTTCTGTCCAATTTGTTAATGACATTGGCAGAAATGGTGTTTCGATCAAGGTTTACATCTTTCGTTGACGTTATTGATGAAGAAAGGTTTAACAGTCTCAAATACAACTTTTCGTCTTCAGTCAGGAATTTTGCGTATTCAAGATCACGGTCTTGAATGTGGTCCTTTGATTGGGAGGTTAGAGGAAATTTAGTTTTGGAACGGTTGAAGACTGCGGACTCGTCAGTATGTTCGGTGAACTCAGATTTTTCTCTGGAACGAAACTCTCGTAAGACAATTGGTATTCCAACAGATTTCATGGTTATTATGTGCCTTCAAGGATTACCATTTGATATAATTAATTGTGCATTTCAGATTTAAAATCCAAATTGACTATTGATATCAATATTTTGTGTCCCTTTTCTGCTAAATGCATTCAAAAAGCTGTTACAAATTTTAACACCTATGAAGTCACGCTGCCGATCTATTAACGACTAATAATGTTATCCAAAGCAGACTGTAGACATCCAAGTAACTCGACCAGTTTTAATCGGTTCATCTTCTAACATGGGATTAAACAAGTCATAATGAAGTAGGAAACTTAAGATGTACTATTTTTATTAGAAATACATACGGATTTACATGCACAATTTTCCCAAGATGATATAAATAGCTGGTGTGATTTTTTACGCCAGACCGTCTGAAGTTGTAGTGAGAAATCCCATAAATGTATTTTACTAGTTAAATGTTAACTGAGCTCCGTATCGTATTTCCGCATGCTCTAAACCGGTTTCCATGCTCTTTAATAAAGAGTCTTTATGGTCTTGTATTATTTTGTGTTGATAATTGTGTTGGCATATGATAATCCAAACAAAAATGGATATAGCAAACCTATGTAAAGTAATTTTTATCTTGTTCCAATGCCTTTCAGCCTTTCAATAAGGCACCCAGCCCAGAGACAGGGGGAGGAAACGGTAGGGTACCCCAGGTCGACTACCAGGTTACCTCTTGACAACCGGCAGTGTATATTACTTCAAAGTGTTTTTTCTACATTGACATGACGCTGGCCGGTATGACAAGGAGAAAGCATCGCATTGGACTTTTCGCCTAGCCTTTTCCGGATTGTTTCCCAAGTGCAGTCGTTTCGAGCTGGGTTTTAGCGGCACATTAAACCAAAATATAATTACATTCAGGATTCTCTTCATGAAGCATGATAAAATATGTGAGGTTGTTGTTCTGCATCATATGTACCTATTTACTTGACTTTTAAAAATAATGTTTCTTTGCAAGTACGATTTTCTCGACATCGCCTTTCTGCGGCATCTGCGGGACCTATAATTGATGTCTGGAATTATTCAGGCTAATTTTGTATGTTAAATTGGTTAATAAAACCGTTTTTGCACACTTTATACATTATTTGATATTTATGTAACTGACTCTTGGAAGAAGAAATCCATTGCCGCTTCTTGTAATACCTATCCAGAAAGGTACCCAAAAACAATTTGTGACTCTAAAAGCAATCCAGACAGTTTAATTCTGTCTGACATGCATGCCCTATGGTGTCATGTGCATAGACTAGAGTAACATGGGCCATTAATTAATAGTAATTATCAACGGTCAGTGCTTTATGTTACCATTAAACGTAAATACGAATACCATAGGGATAATACAAGTAATTATAATATATGCAACCTGGTTGGACTGGAAAAGGGCAGTTTTAAGAATAATTATTTAATAAATGATGCTGAGCCAGAAATGATAATAATTGTTGTTTGGTGATATTGTGCTTCTATCTCCTGTTGTTTATTAATGCCACAATTAAATTACCAACAGTGGTTCTCCACCAGGCGGATTTATGTATAGATAATCCTTCATTAACACAAACGTTATGGCTGTCTGTAAAACACCAAGTAATATTAAATTTCATCTTAACACTGAAAACAAAGACAACTACCATTCAATTTTAAAAGCAAAAAAGCTACAAATTGCAGAAAAATCTGGAGTTAATATTTCTATCTGTCCGCATGTCCCTATGAAGTCATGTCAAAAACGCGCGTGCAATTAATAACAGCTTAATCAAATTACTGTGTATGATATACACCAAACAATCTTTAGAACTGAGAAAATACAGTTGAAGGAAAATTTATTAAATGAATGAATTCGAGCATTTTGGGCTTTTTAATTACATTATCACCAGCGACTGTCCACCAGTCGGATGCGTGGGACAGATTTCATTAATAAAGTGTTATTATAGCAGTCTGTCAAACGCCATTGTTTGCTTTCACCTTGTCATTGAAGACAAAGACAAAAACACCATTTGATTTTAAAATGCATACCAATCCCTATTCACTTTCTTGCCAAGTCACAATCCTGATGAAAGTGCTTAGGTAGGTAAGGCCATTGGGTTGTGCGACCAGTTTTCCCATTTTTCCTCCCTGTAAAATGCGTATGAGGAACTACTTCCACTATTCGGTTAGAACACATTTAGTAGCTATTATATTTCTTCAGCACTATATTAATACAATCCTTGCTAATGATGAAAATTATCCAACCATTTATCAAATCATGACACACTTTTTGGACTGTGAGCTCGTCATCTTTGAATCTACTCACGAAGAGCTTATTTCTAACGATTTTCAATTGGACTACTTAACCAGGAACACTTCTGGCACATACCAAATATCAAACCACGCTAACATCTCCTTCCAAAGACACAGCGACATCCATCGATATACGAGGTTTCATTGTGGTTTGGCCATTTTATCATTTGGAGAATATTCTCAGAATATTGAGTCATGGCTTGTGAAGAGGCTAATACCTCGCTATGCACCACTTCTGCGAAAGGATCAAGATCATTTCATCATCGTAACCCCCTCGAAAGCAATCGCAGAGAAGATTTTACTTTCATCCAACTTTGGTGCAAAAATAAGATTTAAAATATCTCTGTCCAGTGCACCTAATCGTATAATTTATAAAACTGTAGATTTATACGGTGGCCACAATGGAGAGCCTCAGCTAAAAACTATGACAGAACCATCAGTACAAATTGACGCTTTGGACAAGTTATTTCCTGACACGACCAAACAGTTCAACGGAAAAGTATTTCGCTATGCACTTCCAAACGCTCCCTTTCGTCTGGAGATTAGGTTGGGTCCTGACGGAAAGTATCATACAGTTCGTGGAATATACAAGTCGTACTTTGACCAAGCCATGATAAAGTTTAACTTCACCTTCAAAATGCTCCATGCTTCTGGAGGAGGAACTGGGAAGCAGTTGGCGAATGGAACGTGGGTTGGGGCAGTGGGAGACATTCTTTACGGAAGGGCCGATTTCGCTATGGCTGCACTGGTGTACAGCCGACATAAGTTTACTAGCTGGTCTTCTGCCTTCATTTATGAATGGCTAGTTTTCATGGCACCTTCGCCCAGAAAGTCGTATTCTCCCAAGGCAATATATTGGCCCTTCACACCTGACATGTGGTTCCTATTTTCCGTTTCCTTGGTATTGGTGACGATATCCTTACAAATTATTGGAAGACATTCATGTTACTGTATAAGCAGAGCCAAACAGAGCTTCCTGTCGTGGTTTGGCTATGTTTTCGCCACGTTTCTCGAACAAGATCGAAACGGACCTGTAAAGGCGTCGCCGGTGAGGATGTTGTCGGCATTCTGGTTGTTATTCGCGATGGTGACTGCAACAGCTTATCGCGGAAAGTTGGTCAGTCTGATAGGCTTTCCGGTGAATACCTGGATTCCTGTGACCTTTGAGGAGTTGGCCAATTCGCATTTCAAGGTCGCCTTAAACGTTCTAGGGAAAGGTGAGAATTTTACAAGTTGCATGTTACCTTTATATTTAAAACATTTTTATCAGCATACATCGTTGAATAGGTGGAGCGGCTTACACATGGGTGGTGTCATCGCCAAATCCTGTCATCAGGAAATTAGCTGTTCGTATGGAGTATATTCCTGACGGAGAGAAATGCCTTGAACGGGCGATGCATGAGCAGTTGTGCTGCGTTATGTGGAAAGGAGTTGCCGAATATGAAATGGTGAAGAGTTTGGCTGATAAAAATGGGCATGTTCCGTTGGAGAAATCGGAAGGAACGGCTATGTTTATTAAGTTCTTGTGCTGCGTTATAGTTCCCCTATATAAAATATTATAGGTGACGCAGAAGCCATTGACTATGGCGCCATGCCACAACAGCACTACCGCAAGGGGAAAAAAGAAATTGCTGTTTAAAATGTTTAATTGTAATTAAATTTAAATTCGGGTTTCAAGAGTCGATTGTCCGGTTAACTGTGAATCGATTAACACCAAATTCTACAAGTTTTCTCCACTTTTTGTAGGAAAATATACGTATTGATTTAATGCAAAAATGGTGAACAAAAGTACGACTATTTTCCTACAAAAAGTGGAGAAAACTTGTAGAATTTGGTGTTAATCGATTCACAGTTAACCGGACAATCGACTCTTGAAACCCGAATTTAAATTTAATTACAATTAAACATTTTAAACAGCAATTTCTTTTTTCACCCTTGCGGTAGTGCTGCTGTGGCTTGGCGCTGTCCTTTATGGCTTCTGCGTCACCTATAATATTATAAATGGGGGCACATTTATTCAAGACAAGTCCTTAAGGAGGGATTGGTAATAAATATAAATAAATATAAAATATTTTATTTTGTACTATAAATTGATTTATAATTCATCATCACATAGCTTTATCCTTGGAATAGATGAGTTATGACATGAATCCATTTCAGATTTTTGAAAAGAGAGCAGTTTTCAGCCAGACTTTTGATCGTACCATCCAAAACGCTATGCAAATGGGACTTTCACTCAAGTGGCAACAACTTGATAGGGATTTCATTAAGAAGGAGAGAAATGAGCGGAATCGGAGAAACAATAACTTTACTGAAATAATTTATGAACGAAATGAGGGGCCAAAAAAGTTGGTATTGTCACAGTTTGTAGGGGTGTTTTTAATAACTGTGTTGGGCATTTTAATTGCAAGTCTAGCGTTTATAGTTGAAATTTCAAGATATTCTTGTAATTATGATGTGTCCAGCATTTAGCTTAATAGGTACACTTTTAACAAACTTTTGGCACAAAACGAAATGTTTTACAGAGTATGGGAACAAAGCAAAACGATTTAATATGTATGTTGTGCTTTTTGGATATGAGCGAGTATATACTTGGTTGAACTATACATATGTATGTATGTAAGCATTGTTTCCATTTTCCAGTTGATTAAGAACACTGATTCAGCTTGACAAGCTCAAAAAAATTATGTGGATAGGATGTTTTCAATTTGAGCTATTTTCACTCTCTGCGTAATGTTTAGTAAATGAATTTACTTCAAGATGCTTGTAATGCAAATACAAGACAATGTATTCAATTTGGAAAATGATCATCCTGTTTCATATTAGGTATGTAAACATTCTTTATTATTGAATATTGAAAAATGTATGCAAAGGAGTAGCAATTTATGTTCAGAACAACTCCAGCAAAGTGATCTGGAATCTAATTTGATAAAGAAATTATTGTGGCTGTTGTGCGTGAGAAAAATGATGAGTCATTGATGCAAGTAGGTATGTACATAATATTTCTGTTTCAGCTCAAAAGCATGCACTTGTATTAGCTGCCGCTGCCGTCAATAATTTTTCAAACACCATGTGTATCTAATTCAGAGTAATTTTTCTCACATCGCGCATAATTGCGTATTTACGTATTGTACAGTAACCTCTCAAAGTCAAACTTTAGATGCTTGGTTGTCGAGTATTGTGATAATGACTTACAGAACAGCAAATGTAAACTATTATGGATTTTCCTGCGGTTTTGAAGAAAAGTGGTTTATAACTTCGGTATGTTTACTAGCTCCAAGATGTACATAGTCTAAGATTACAGATTCTCACGATTTTCGGATTTTATAAACGCAGTTTTATTTCTGTCCAGTCACCAGTCACACTTTGCCTGTTATTTAAATGCAACGAAAAATCCATTATCATTCACTTCACAGAATAAATCAAATAGTGTGGCAAATAATTTCATGAAAGAAGGTTGACCATCTTCATTAGTAAAAATTAAAATATAGGAAATCCTACCAGACAAAACACTATTTTTGTCATGTTTAAAGAATTCATAATTGTTGTGACATGGCTCACATTTATTGAGGCAAAGGTCATAAACATTAGACTCTCCAACTCAATAACAGGAAATCCTGACATCAGAAATGAGTGGGCGTACGATTCTACGCGTGAGCTACTGCATAAAAATGAAATCTCTGACGATGTAGCGAATCGCTGGACACAGAATACTAGTGATGAACCTGAAGATGCCAAACTGAATACTGTAAGATATTTACAATGCATAACAAGTTGACAAGTTTGAACAATGATAAATTATATTCGTTGTTTTGTAACAAGTTGGAATTGCTGAGGAAATACGGTTATCCTGCAGAGGCTCATGAGGTGATAACTCAAGACGGATACATTCTAACTCTCCACCGAATTCCTCATGGCAGGCACAATAAAAATGAGACAAAAAGTAGACCGGTGGTTCTACTTCATCATGGTCTTCTGTGCTCATCATCAGATTGGCTCATGAACACCGTTGACAAAGCCTTGGGTACTGGGCGCTATTACTAATTCCGAAATGTTTTTACAAAAATACAGGCATAAAATCATTCAGTTTTGCCATCTTTCAATATGATTATTCAGGCTACAGGCTCGCTGATGAAGGCTATGACGTCTGGTTGGCCAATGCTCGTGGAAATACGTACAGTCGGCGGCATACGACCTTGTCCCCGGAAGAAAATGCATTTTGGAATTTCAGCTTCCATGAAATAGGCGTCTACGACGTAACTTCCGAAATTGATTACATTCTTGGTACCACTGGGGAAAGTCAAATCAATTACATAGGACACTCTATGGGAACTGTGGTATTCTGGGTGGCAATGTCGGAGCATCCCGAGTACAATTCCAAAATTAGGCTAATGCTCGCATTAGGTCCTGTCGCTTTCCTGAAAGGAATGAAATCGCCAATCAGATATTTTAAGGCTATCTCAACAGAAATTCAGGTATGACTGTCGCAGTCTTGTTCTTGTTGTTTAGATTATGTAAAAATACTAAACAGAGATGATGATTTGAATATAAATTTGTTGCACTGTTGATTGCATTGCTAGCTTATGGAACGATTGTTTGGGGAAAAGGAATTTTGGCCCGTTAAAGGAGTTATGAAAGATATGGAAACATTTTTATGCGGCCAAAATTTCGTGGAAAAGTTGATATGCGAAAATATTGTGTTCCTTATCAATGGGTATGACAGACCGCAAATCAATGAGGTTGGTACTTTTCCATTAATATTTCCTTTTCAATATATTTACAACTATTTATATTTACTATGCATTACGCGTTTTATACATTTACAGAGCATGATTCCAGTGGTAACTGCTCATACTCCGGCAGGAACCAGCACGCATAACGTGATTCATTTTCTTCAAGTAGCGGTTTCTGGAAAGTTCCGCCAATTTGACCTTGGCAAACGAGGGAATTTGAAAAAGTACGGAACTGAGCAGCCTCCAGACTATAACTTGTCCAACGTGAAAGCAAAAGTCGCCCTATTTTATGGACAAAACGATTGGATGGCTGATCCGGATGTAAGTCATCATTATATTTTACCTCCTAAATATTTTCACATTTGAACTTTTGAATACACTGATGTGATTTGTAATCTTGGTATTTTTACAGGATGTGTTGGAATTAGCGGCAAAGCTTCCAAATAACGTGTTGACGTACAAAGTAAAGTCGGAAACGTTCAACCATATGGACTTTTTGTTCGCAATTGACTGCAACGAATTATTATACAATGACTTACTTCGTTATCTGCGGGAATTGTAACATGTAGTTTTTGATGAAATACCATTACACTTTTTCTATCGATTGTCCGATTTGTTTAAACTAAACATGATTATGATTATATATTATGAATGCGCAAATTATGATGTGTATTATTTCAAACAAGGACACGATTTGCACACGTTGTGGTAGTGTTTTTACTTTTTACGAAAATATTTTTCACACTCAAATTGTTTTGTCTAACGAGTTCAAGGAGAACCAACAAAGACGATAGAGTTCAGCCTTGCAGACAACAACTTACAAATACAGTAATTTCGGCGAACAACTTGAACGCACAAATAAGTGGCAGTCCACAGCCTAATATTTATGACTAATGATTAGCCAGTTAAAATTAGAAATACTATCAAAGTATTTCCCGGTCCGATACATATTTAGCTGCGACATTTTGAACAATAAAAACAAAGATTTATTTTGCTTGGGTTGTGTACTATCGCACATTAAATTATTATTCCAATTTACCCATAATTATTTGCACACTTTAAACATAAAAACAAGGTAATCATTTGGATACTTCAAAGGATTCATTGTCGTACGCTTAAATGATCACGTGATAAAGTAAGTAAAAAGACACAACATGATAATTGGATTGTTTATTTTCCGAAATACCTATATCCATCCTTACACACCTACATTTTCAGAGTACCGCCTGCGATCATTAGTGTCTCGAGTGTTTTCTCAAATTCTAAGTTAAGCGTCAATTTTTACATCGTAATTCTACTCAAATGAGGTCGTGAAATTGTGAGTAAAATGACAATAAAATCCAAATGCCCAACAAACCTGACAATTTTCCTTTTCATTTGTTCATCATTTTTTACTATGTTCCCATTATTTGTTTCTTCAGAATCGGCCATTAGCCTGATAAATTCTCAAAACTTCCCACCAGTTACATCATCAACCGTACAAAATTTCCTACAAACACTCAATCAGTGCCACTTAAAATTATTTCTAGACTCAAGAAATACTGCCGAGTCGATAAATTTCTATAGATTGACAGGTTATTTTAAAGAAAGAGACCTGACTGTAGTTTATTCGGTGCAAAATATTTCATCGCCAGTATCTCCGGTACAGGGACAACCACCTTCGCGAACAAATCACACCATTCACCAGAATCTCCCGTGTTTTTCCCATGTGTTTCTAAAGTTTCCAGAATACGGACTGCTCCGACAAGAAAGCTGGAAGTCGAATCCCGACTACGTCATTTATTTCAGCCAGGCAACTGAAAGTGCTAAACAAAATCACTTTTTGCTGACTACGCAAATTCACTTGAGTTTTGCATGGACTTTTTACACGACAATTTTGCCATATGTTATATTTAATTTCTCCCAAGTATTTTCAGTGTGTCGTGTATGTGCACAAGACAAAATATATCAAGAATTGCACACATTCTTTCCAATAGCGGCAGAAATACAGCGTCAGTATCAAAATGCGAATTTAAACGGACATTTCATAGACTCGGATCTAGGCCTTGATGAAAGGTCCCGGTATATCAAATCATGCGATCGCTCCATCACATTCGGAATTAGAAATAGACCACCAACACTGGAAAAGTGTGTTGTTATGGAAATTAGCAGGAAACTCAATTTCAGCTTCAATAACGCCTGGAATCCAGCACCCTACCCAACAATTAAACGTAGACAGCGTCTATCACGGGCCTACGTTGAAAATGAAATACGGCCTGACCGACGAGAATTTTGTGAGCTTGGGTTCGTATTTGACCAGTGGGGTTATCTTGTGGTCAAGGAGAGGATCCATGGATACGAAAGGGCACTCACAGGCCCATTTGAGCTTTCAGTGTGGATCGTTCTCTTGTTATCTTTTGGACTATTGACGTTTGTGTACATTTCCGCATTGTATACAACTTTTATGGCGTCAATTGACAACATTGGAGCAATTACTGTAGCGTTACTGGGGTCAGTTCTAGATCAAAGTTGGCGTCCGCAGTTAATTTTTTTATTGTGTCAACGGAAACGAAATCCTGTTCATGTTGTCAACTGGCTTATTTGGTGTATTGTTATGAGCACTGTGATAGGTCAGGGATACAAGGGGAAAATGTTTTCATTTTTGACAAAATCTCCCGATCCCATGTATCCATTAACCTTGAAGGCCTTGGCAGAAAGCAACATGATGGTGGTCACCTATACAGGAATGGTACATCATAATCGCGGGTGGAAATCTGCGGTTCTTGTAAATCTGGAGGAAACAATAGAATCTGCAAACAAAGGGGCTAGACATTATCCAGAGTACTATGACAACTTTAATAACTCCATTTACTACATTGGCGAGTGGCTTGATGGCATGCGGGAATTTTCATCGCGATTATACGCGCAGCATCAAAAGCACCTGCTACTTCCAAATAGAACATTAACTTGGCAGGAACATGTGGAGGAATTTGCAGTTTTTGAGCCGCTAAAGCATGTACATATGCAGAGACATGTAATGAATTTATTTCTGCCTGACAAGTGGGTATCGCCAAGCGTACCGATAAGCACGTTCATGACAACAATGCCTTGGACTGTACGGCGTGGATATTTCTACCCGCTGTTCAAGAGGTCATTGGGCTCACTGTTTGAGAGCGGATTGTACGACAGATGGGATAGATTCCATGACGACATCAATGGGATTCTGAACTTTTATGGGGTTAGGGGTAAGCTAAAGGAGAAGGGGCTAAATGTCAGCGCAATGAAATTTCCGGTGGAAATGAAACGTTGGAACGGTTATTATTTTGCAAATGGTTTGAATAGAAAAGAGGGATTGGTTGATGAGGAGAGGGCGGTGACGGCTAGTGTTTTGAATGTCGTTTGGATTTTCTCGGGTATTCTGTTTGTCCTCTCGTGTTTGACCTTTTTTGGCGAAATAATGACGAGCTCTAAGAACGTACATGTGAAGGACATGCGGTTGTGAGTAAAATGACAATATCGTTAGTCTAGTTACTAGACTATAGTACGATTCAACAACTTTAAACTTAATGATTGGTTATAAGCTACACGTTGCATAGTTATTTCATGAACAACCGTGATGTAGTAGTAACAGCACTCTCTGTTTTGTTGGCTATTGTGTCCGGCGATGAAGGTGCAATTGTAACGCTAAATGTGTTATTGTGCATTTAGCATCGTAACAACTGGAAAAGTTTTTATATTTGTGTAACATTACTAATTACTATATGCCATTGTACGTACAACCACTTTTTATTTTATATGGAGATAAATATTTACTGCTAAAGTAACATTCTACAAGTAAACATTAAAATGGTATCTTTTCTTTCAGTGCATAGGTATTTTGCTGTTACCAAGGATTTATGAGCTTTCACGTGTCACCTTTTGTTCTATAGAATGTATATTTGGAAATTTGTAAAAAATAAGAGTATGCATAATTGTCTTCCATGCAAGATATTGACAGTAATTAGTTACATAGTAACAAAATGCAAAACTAAATTAGCTTTTTAGTGCATATTATAAAATTATCAACTTTTATTTTTACAAAATTATAATTTTAACAATAGACAAAAATTGCACGGGGTATCTTGAGACTCGCGTCACCTCAACGTAAACAAATTAAGGCACTTAATACGAGTTAATAAAAACCCAAGTCATTTTAATTTCGCTCGCATAATCTCGCAAAATTTGCTCTCAATACTTTTCCTACAACCTATACAAGCCCAAGCTCATTGTCGTCGGAGCAACAACCAAACACGCAACAAAAACAACAGCACATCACAACACTTGAACATTTTCTTATCAAACAGTGTACATAATCACGCAGACGTATCTTCACACGAAACAAATGTAGCCCCCAAGTTCCTTCCTGCCATTTACCCCGTCCCTGCAACCATCTCTCCCAGTTTTCTCGCCGGTAGACGTACATCCGTATAGGAACCTGACTGTAAGTTACTTGAAGCCGTCTGAGCCCTGGCAAATTCTTCCACAGGTCACTGGCATAAATTGCATGCTCATCCTGCAAATCTGTAGAAATCCCAGGTCCCAACAAGTCAGTCCAGTTATCTTGAAAATCTGTACTGTCCCTATGACAGAATTCACACATGTAATCTAACAGCAGATACTTCAGTCTACTTGGCAAACTATTCACAATTTCTACGCTGCTAAATTTGAAGCCCTCAATTTGAAGATATTCTAGGCGACCCAGTTCCTTTAACATTTCCAGGTCACTTTTTGATACTCTTGCCATCTGCCAGTGATTGAGTGGGTACACGATAAAACGAAGGACCTTCAAGGATTCTTTAAATCTCTGGAGAATACGGAGGTAGTCACCAATTTTATGTTTCCCATCCACAATTTTGATGATAACCCTACTTAACCCGTTATAAGCGCACTCTGGCGAAAAGAATGAAATAAACTGAGCTGATGATTTCACTTTTAGAGATAATTCCTCTAAAACTGGCAAGACGATGGGAACTCGTGTTCCACAGGTTTGGTAAGGCATGTCCACCAATGTAATTTCCAGTCTTTTAAGATTACTGGAATAGGGCATCAATATTGCATGTTGGAGTCGGAAAGATGGACCGCTCAATTCCCAACCGGCCACTGGGTCGTTGTGACGGGCAAACTCCAGGCTCTTTAGATAAGGTAATTTTGGAGCAGCAACGAGATTCGTTTGTGGTAAGCTCGCATATTCTCTCCCGTCCATTAACGACACACCTTCAACTCGCAATCTTCTTAGATTTGAGGTCAGACGCAGACATTCAAAGATTATATGTATCCAGTCAGTATCTTTGTAGGCGCTGCGATCCTGATCAATGGCTAGATGCAGAGTATGGATTTGGTCACCGAAACAAATTAGAAACTCAACCAGATCCACTTCCCAGATTTTTTCGTACTGTTCATTTGGCCCGAGTTCACTAATTTCCGAAAGTAAAAAGGACATCTTAATTCTATTCAAATTGTTATCTTAATATTATTGCTAATGGCATATTTTTACTGAATCTTACATATCAGTAACACGCAAAGTTTTTCCAGGGAATGGGCAACCCGAATGACTAGAGAATTCTTCCAAAAATTGCGACATCTTTGTACTGGAATGTAAGTGGAGAGTGGATTGAAGCAGCGTTGAATTCCATTCACGTGTTCCACATAGTCCCTCACACTCGTCACGCTCGAATGGGTACGAATAGAAGGGAACCGGAAGTAGATAAGCAGCTTCATGGTGGGCACGCAAGTGGTCATGATGATTTTCAAGGAACTGGTCAACTGCAAGTTTCCAGGTTTTGCAAGACGCACGACAGGCCAGAACTGACTTTCCATCCAAGTAGCGGAACAGGAATGGAAAAATCTGCAAAAAAGCGCATGATTTGTGTAGAAAACATACTGTATCCGGTGATTAATTTTTCTTTAATTTTGTTCCCTACCTCTGGAAACAGCCAAGTGCTTCTTGTAGGAAGTAAAATATCCCGAAAATTTTTACACACTTGCGAGCAGTTGTGAAGATCATTGCCACGTAAACTTTGCTTGCTAAAAATTATTTCCCAAATTTCATGACACACAAATTCCACAGGATTTTTTGCCTGGTTATCCATGACTCTCTTTTGTGAATATCTTCAAATAAAGCCGAGTAATTGATTTTGTATTACTTATTTTCTGTGAAGATGAGTACACATGGTTTTTGTCACCACACACAATGTGGTCATCATCACCTGTTTGAAACTGTTTGGAACCAGGAAATACTAGTAAGCTTGCTTCATTCCATTCCATGAACATATTCCAGTAAACATGATATACACAGTATCGGAAATGTTCGGTACAGTGTACTTGACATCGGCTAGAAGTGAGTGAGGCTTTGTGAAACGAAGTTACCAGAACACGTCAAGAAAACTTTCTCTCAAATACGCTGGTATGAAACACATAACTTGTGAATTTTAAAATGTTAGCTAATGTAAGATGATAACGTTTTCAATTATCGCCTATTTTATTGATGGAAATCCATTTGAAACAGTGCGATTTTTAATAATAATGGTTTGTTAATTACAAACATGATTTAATTTATGGGGCAAGTTGAGACACATATTTTTAATTTCATGTTTATCCCGTTTACATTTCAAGTTAGTGCCTTGCCTTTGTCATGCGACAAATAGATACTTGCAATTTATTAAAGAAGAATCTTTATTGCTATATTTTGTCTTCATATTTGCATAAGTCTAGATAACTAAAGTAATTTGTAATTTGGCCTGATAATTTCACCGTTTCATTTTAAATAAGCTCCTGTTCATTCCCATCATCGGAACAACGGCAAAACGCGCAACTGAAATAGCAGCAGATTACAACGCTTGTACAACACCTCATCATTTTCCCAACAAAATTATGTAGGCAAATCTGCATACTTGTCCTCACTCGAAATGCACGTAGCGCCCAAGGTCCCCTGTGCCATTTCCTCTGTCCCTCCAACCACTTCTCCCAGTTTTCGCGGCGGTACACATATCTCCTCGTTGGACCAATGCTATAGGTTACACTAATCCACCTCAGCCGAGGCATCTGTCTCCACAGGTCACTTGCATAAATAGCCTGCTCATCTTGCAAATCCGCAGAAACCCCAGGTCCCAACAAGTCATTCCAGTTATCCCGACCCTCGACGCAGTACCTGTGACAAAATACCTCTTTGTAGTCCAACTGGAGATACTTGAGCGTTCTCGGTAAATTGTTGGCAATTTCCACATTCCCGAATTTGAAGCCTTCAATATAGAGATCTTCCAAGTGGTCAAATTCCGCCAACATTTCCATATCACTTTTGGATGCCTTGACCATCTGCCAGTGATTGCATGGATACACGATAAAACGAAGGAGCTTTAATGTCTCCTTAAATCTCTGAAGAATCTTGAGGTAGTCGCCAAGCTTGTGTTTCCCATCCTCAATTTCGATGATAACCCTACGTAATTCCGGGTAGGCACAATCCGGTGAAATGAAGGATGCCAACTGCTGGGATGATACAACCTTTACCGTGATTTCCTCCACATTTGGCATGGGATATCGCTGCGTTCCACCTTGCACATCCATTTCCACTAAATTGATCTTGAGTCTCCGAAGCTGACGGGAATATGGCATTAAAATAGCTTGTTGTAGTGGAAATGGAGGAGCATTCATATCCCATCCGGTAACAGAACCGAGGTAACGCTCAAACTCGAGGTACTTGAGATAAGGTAGTTCAGGGACGCGACCTGTGAATTCCTTTAAATGTAAGCTCTCACAATCTTCTCCCCCTCCGTCCGTCAGACACATCCCCTCAATTCTGAGTCTCCTCAAATTTGGAGTGAGATCCAGGCAGTCAAAGAATATTTGGGTCCAGTTTGTATCTGTATGGGCGCTTAGATCTTCGTCAAATACAAGATTCAGATAATGAACTTGGTCACCAAAGCGACATAAGAGCTGGATCACGTCCACTTTCCAGAATTTGACGCATTCTTCATTCTCCTCCAGTTCACTATTCAGGAAAATAATCATTTTTAACACAAAATTATTAAACTTATTTAATGATAACAAAATATTTTATTTGTGCATCTTACACATCGGTAATACGCAGAGCTTTTCCGGGAAACGGACAATCCGGGCGAGTACAAAAATCTTCCATAAATTGGGATATTTTTGTGCTGGAACGTATCTCGCATTCATCGCCATTATAGACGGGATTGCAATAGAATGGAACTGGAAGTTGATAACCTTTGTTATTCGAGCTGTCATGGCGATTTTCCAGCAAGTTATCAACTGCGTCTTTCCACTGCTTACACGACGCTCGGCAATTCAGTACAGACTTTCCATCCAGGTAGCCATACAGAAATGGAAAAATCTGTGCAGAAATGCATAATAGGAAATCTACATGTTATAACGGGCAAACTTTCATTTGTTCAGTAATCATTCATAATTACTTATACTAACCTCCCGAAACAACCAGGTGCTCCTGGTCGGACACAGTATGTTCCTAAAGGCTACACAAACTTGCGAGCAGTTATGAATATCACTGCTGCTGATTAAAGTTTGCTCTCTCTGGTCTTCATTTGCTTCTTGAATCTGCTGCTGCTGCACCTTGTCAAAAATATTTTCCCAAATTTCAGCGCACACAAATTCCGCAGGATTTCTCCCTTTATCCTCCATGATTTAATGACTATTGCGAATACCGGCAAATTAAATTAATACGCATCGCCCGAAATACTGTGCTCACCTGTTGAAATCTTTGGCAGTGGGAGCGCATATAAACTCACTACATTCCATTCATTCCATACGTGTTCCAGCCAAAATATATAGTATCGGGAATGCTCGACACAGTCGGATGACGCTTTGTGAAATAATGCGAAGCTAGAACACGTCAACAAAACTTTCTCTTGACCGGAAATTACCTGTCCTACTGATAGTTATATGGAGGGTAATTGATAAAATAGAGAGCAAGTGAATTGGGCAAGTTGCTTATCCATAATTATGACAGTAATGGAGGCGACATGTGGTCATCTTCAATCCGTTTTTATTACTTACTTCTAGACATCCGAATGTAAACTTGATGCAAGCAAATTCAAGGTCAGTGTGACTTTGTGTGAGGGTAAATATTTAGACAATAAATACCACTAATGCAATCCATACATATCAGCATTGAGCGTACTAATATTAGTCTATTAATTCTGCACAATTTTCCATAAATACCTGTCAGCTATACCATTTATTTTGTCGCTATAATTCATCCTTATAATTACTCACAAAGGTAATAGTATTATTTTAGCACACTAATAATTTTTCAGGCAAGATATACAATCTGCCAAAGAGAATATCTTTCTCTCTATGAAATATCGTATGAAAAATGCCACCCGCCCGTTGATTTATTATGAATTTAGAAGTGAAACCGTATGTATGAAAACCAGGTGGTACCGCATATTTCTTTGTGGTTAATATTTATTAGTTAATTAATCATTCTTTATGGTCCCAAAATATTCATCTTTATTATTATCATTAACTAACCTTCACATCTCAATTAATTAATTTTATTTCTGGATTAAAATTGTTATTACAGACAATCAGACTTATTTTCTGCCACTCAAAGATCGCACACAGTTTGTTACTCTTCTCTTCATACGAAAGGCACGTAGAGCCCAAGGCCCCTTCTGGCATTTCCGCTTACCCTGCAGCCACATCTCCCAGTTTTCTCGACGGTAAACGTACATCCGTATTGGATCATCAAAGTAAGTTACCCTCAACCACCTCAGCCGTGGCAATTGCCTCCACAGCTCACTCGCGTAAATTCCCTGCTCATCTTCCAAATCTGCAGAAACGCCAGGTCCCAGAAAGTCACGCCATTTACGACAAAATTCTCCTTTGTAATCCAGCAGCAGGTACTTCAGTTTACTTGGCAAACTACCCACAATATTCACACTGCAAAATTTAAAGCCCTGAATCTGAAGATATTCCAAATGCTCCAGTTCCCTTAACACACTCAAGTCACTTTTCGATACCTTGACCACTTGCCACTCATTATGTGGGAATAGTTGGTTGTACACTGTAAACCGAAATACTTTCAAGGATCCCATAAATCTGTGGAGAATGCGGAGGTAGTCTCCAAGTACATGTTTCCCACCGACAATTTCGATGATAACCACTCGTAATTTTGTGTAGGCACACTCGGGCGAAAAGAATGATGCAAACTGTGTGAAAGATGTCACTTTCAGTGTGAGTTCCTCCACATTTGGCACGATTACCGTGGACCAATTGGTGTGATAAGGCATTTCCAAAAGACTTATTTGGAGCTTTTTAAGGTGACTTGAGTAGGGTGTCAAAATTGCTTGCTGTAGTGGCAATGGAGGCCCACCCAATTGCCATCCAAGCACAGCAGCACTGTTACGAGCAAATTCCAGGTACTCCAGACTTGGAACTTTTGGGGCATCAATGAGAAACATTTCTAATGGGCCATTATAGTACTCATCATTTACGCCCATTAGGAATATGCCCTCAAGACGAAGTCTCTTCAAATTGGGAGTTAGACTCAGGAGCTGGAATATTAAAGGTATCAAGTATGGAATGGTGTTGTCATCATGGTCAATTCCTCCAAGATGCAGATTATGAATTTGATCGCCAAAGCGACATAGAAGCTGGACCACATCCACGGACCAAAATTTGGCAGCGTCCTGTGCGTTTTGTTCTCCACCACTATTCTAGAAAATATGTCAATATGTTAATGTCACGGTGGCAATGGCAATGATAAAATGTCAGCATTGTTTACATATTGATGATACGCAGAGTTCTTCCTGGGAACGTGTTTCCTGGGTGAGCAGAAAACTGGTCCAAAAACTGGGACATTTTTGTGCTGGACCGCAAATGAATTGAGGACTCAAGAACCGTTTTCTTCCATTCACGTGTTCCACAAAGCAGTTCGCACTCGTCATTTTCGAACGGATACCAATAGAACGGAGTCGGAAGTAGATAACCTTTCTTATATTGGAAATTTAGGTAATCATGTTGATTTTCAAGAAAATGGTCGACTGCAAGTTTCCACGGTTTGCAAGCCGCTCGACATGTCAAGACTGACTTTCCATCCAGGTAGCGAAACACAATAGGAAAGATCTGTAAATACAGAAACAATCTGTACTAAACGAATGCAAATTCAAGCTGTTTAAGTGGCCTCTGGTAACATTTTTCTCACCTCACGAAACAACCAAGTGGTCCTTGTAGGATGCAGAATATTTTGCAAAGTTACACAAACTTGCGAGCAGTTGTAAAGCTCACTGCCCCTAGAAATGGGATTTTTATCCTTATCATTTTGGCTATGCACCTTGTCAAAAATAATTTCCCAAATTTCAGGACATATAAATAGAGCAGGATTTTTCGGCGTTTCCATCGTGAATCGTGACACATGTTACTGTACTAGCAATTCAAATATGCAATAGAAGTATGCGAATTTGTATTTACATGGTGCTCCTGTGAGTAAAGCATGTTCTTTAAGAATTTTGCATTCAGTTTGGCACAACATCTGGATCCATGCATACCTATATCATAACAATTCGTAAGCGTAAGCATAGCAATTCACTCATTGTGTGTCAAGTTCACGCTCTCTTCATGCAACGAAAAAAAACAGCAAAAAATTGCAATAGCATACACATATACCCATGCCGTTACGAGCATTACCGAGACCTTGATTTTTTTGCCTTGGAACGTAAATGGAACGTATTGCCGCTATTTATGTTTGAATGCTGGATGCTTATCTTGATCCAAAAATGTAAACATGTGATGAAGCGAAGTCCCTCTCCCACGTTGGAAATGCTCTCTCTGGCCATTATCATCATATAGAATTAATCAGATGTTAATCATGATGAAGAAAACAACAAATCCTGTTGAATTTGTGTGCCCTGAAATTTGGGAAACTATTTTTGACAAGGTGTATCATTGTCAAGACGGCAAGTACGAAAGGAAGCAAAATTTGAGCAGCAGTGACATTCAAAACTGCTCGCAAGTTTGCGCAACCTTCCGAAACATTTTGCATCCAACCAGAACAACTTGGCTATTTCGAGAGGTAAAAAATAACAAGGAAAATATAATCACCAAGTTGGTTAAAGATTGTGTTGACCGAGATCATTCATTTTTGTCTAACTGAATAGATTCTTCCATTCGTTTTCCACTATTTGAATGGAAATTCAGTGCAAGCATGTCGTGCTGTTTGTAAAACCTGGAAAATTGCTACTGACGACTTGCTGGAAAATCACCATGAGTACTTGAATATTCTCTTTGAGAAAGGCTATTTACTTCCGCTCCCGCCCCTTTCACCACCTAATTCGGAGTGTGACAACGACGAGAGTGAACTGCTGCGTGGCACACGCTCGTGGAGGAGACAAGTCACTGAATCCACTTTCCACTTATACTCCCGCAATCACATTTCTCGATTCTTGGAAACGTTTTCCGATCATCCGAGTAATCCGTTTCCCGGAAGAAGTTTGCATATTGTTGGCATTACCAAATTGTAAGTTACAACAGAAAAGTCATTTTTGTCTTACGAACAGAAAGATTTATTGTCAAGGACATCGGCCTGTGACATCACTATACAAAGTTGATAAGGTTTTGGAGGGGACTCTTCATTTAAATGACACGACATTTTCGGGGAAAATATAAAATACATTTCAATTGTCGATTCAGTTAAAACCCTTCACTAGAAGACATTTGATTATTTCCCCCATACGATCATTCAAAAAATGTGCATACCTACCAAAAAAACCCAAATCGTATTCATGAACAATCCCCCTCCGGGTTGGAGCAAATTTCGAAATTTTCAAAGGGAAAGGTAGGGGGACTGTTCATTGATACGATTAAGGGCATTTTTGTACATGCATTTTTTGAATCATCGTATGAAGGAAATGATCAAATGTCTACTAGTGAAAGTTTTTAACTGAATGGAAAATTGAAATGTATTTTATATTTTCCCCGAAAATGTCGTGTCATTTAAATGAAGAGTCCCCTCCAAAACCTTATCAACTTTGTATAGTGATGTCACAGGCCGATGTCCTTGACAATAAGTATGGATAAGTTGTAACATTTTTCTTTACTCTTGGTAATAGTTCACATTCAGGGTCAAATGATGAGTACGAGAAATTCTGGAAAGTGGATGTGATTCAGCTCTTGAGTCGCTTTGGAGATCAGATCCATAATCTGCATCTGGAAATTAATGAAAATCTAAGCTCTATTCGAAGCCTGATACGTTTTATCTTTGAATGTATGGGACTAACGCCAAATTTAAGAAGACTGAGAATTGATGGCTGGTTTTTGCACAATAGTCAAGGTCATCCCAACTATCATCTATCATCAGACAGATTATGTCTCAACTCCCTTCTAAATTTACCACATCTCGAGTGTGTTCAGTTTGCAGTTCCTGATGGGGCTTCGCCCAGGTGGAGTTTCACTGACCCTCCATTGGCACTCCAACGTGCCATTTTAATGCCATATTCCAGCCAACTTCAAACGATTCAATTAAATTTAAATGGAATTGGTGAACTGCCATCTGGTTTCATAACCATCCCAAATAATACTGAAGAGCTCATACTCAAACTGAATTCATCCTCACACTTTTCATCGCTCTTTTCACCAGACTCCACCCTCCCTCATTTACGGATGATCACTATCGAAATTGCGGGTGGGAATCATGACCTTGGCGGCTACTTTTGTGCCCTTCAGAAGTTCAAGGAATCCTTGAAGGTCTTTCGCTTCTTTGTGTACCCATACACTCACTGGCAAATGACCCCAAGAGACTTGGGAATGTTAACGGAACTGGTCCACTTGGAACATCTGCACCTGGAGGGCTTCAAATTTAGTCATGTGAAAATTGTGAATAGTTTGCCCAGATCGCTCAAGTATTTGCAGTTGGATTATAAAGAGAAATCTTGTCGTAATTGGACTGACGAGTTGGGGCCTGGCGTTTCAGAAGATTTGGAACATGAACTAGCGATTTATTCGAGTGACATGTGGAGGCGGATGCCTTGGCTGCGGTGGCTTAATGTAGCTTACTGCGCATTTCCAGTTCGGATATATGTGTACCGCCGAGAAAGTTGGGAGATGTATTTAAAAGAGAAATGGAAATGGCGAAAGAGAGCTTTGGCGTTTCGTTTGCGTCGTGTTAGGAAAATATTGCGAAATTTCGTAAGACGGATGATACTAGTGCTGTTGGATTCGCCGTGTATGGACATAATATACTCTTGTCCTTGTTGCGAGCGGTGGTGCTGACTTTTTTGGGACTATTGTTTTGATATAGTAACGGAAAATATACGATTTTAGTTTATCACGTGCTTTTATTGGAAATTCACAAAAATCAAGAATGCAGTTACATCCTCAGAAATAATTGGGGCAACGTGAAAACACAAAGCAAGTCTATTAAATCATTTTACTTTCACTCTACTCTCTGGTCTGTCAGGGGAAATTGATGCACCGAGTCAATAATGCTTTCCCCAACTTCCGAACGTACAAATTCCACAGGTTTTCCTTGTATCCTCTGCTGCTATTCTTGTGATGTTGAGTTTTGCAACCATATTAACAAGCTAGCAAGCAGTTTTTTGTTTTGGCACAACAAATGCATCCTGTTAAGCAGAGTCCACGCAAACACACTGTGCATTCCAAGCCGAGCATTCCCGACACATTTTGCTTGCTGGAACATGGGCCTTCCTTAGCTTCTGTTCCAAAAGATGAAAACAGGTGATGAAACAGAGTTCTAATTTCGGTGAAATATTTTATTATTGGTAAATTGGGATAATTTAATGTCAATACGTATTCGCTAAATCTGTGTTCATGAAGATGGCTAAGAATCCCGTGGAGTTCGTCTGTCCTGAGATTTGGGAAATTATTTTTGACAAGGTGCAGCAACAACAGTGTCAAGAAGACACTTATAAAGGGCAACAAAGTTTAAGTTGCAGTGACCTTTACAACTGTTCACAAGTTTGTGTAGCCTTTAACACCATTTTGTATCCTACCAGAACAACTTGGTTATTTCGTGAGGTAACCAAATTGACAATAAAAATATTCATTATAAAATAGTATTTATAAACTGTGTGAAGAAACCTGGAATTTTATTTTTACTTGTTTGCACAGATTCTTCCATTTATTTTCCACCATCTAAATCGTAAATCAATTTCGACTTGCCGTGCAGTTTGCAGATCGTGGAAACGTGCACTGGACCACTTACTCGAAAACCAACATGACTACCTGAATACGCTTTTTGAGAAAGGTTATCTACTTCCAGTTTCTGCCGTGTCTTCCAGTCTCGAGCGTTTTGATGCATGCGAGCTTCTTATTTCTGGAACACGTGCATGGAACAAAAGAGTGGCGCAATCCATTCTCAGCTTTCACTCAAGCAAACAGATATCCCACTTTCTGGAGCACTTTTCTGATCACCCGGGTAACCCGTTTTCCGGAAGGAGTGTGCATATTGGCATTACCAACATGTAATTTGGAAAATATATAGTATTTTTCTAAGCACCCATACGAACGGAAATGGTGAATGTAACATTTCGTTATACTTTATCATAATAGTTCACATGCATCCCCGGAAGATTACGAAAAATTCTGGAAAGTGGATGTGCTGCAGCTCTTGTGTCACTTTGGAGATCAGATCCGTAATCTGCATCTGGAGGTTAACGAGCATCGAAGCGTCCGGAGAAATCTGATACGCATAATCTTTGATTGTTTGGGTCAAACGCCAAATTTAAGGAGACTGAGAATTGATGGCTGGTTTCTCTACAATCCTGACGGAGACAACGGCAGCGATGATGTCCATAATTATCTTTCATCCAGCGCGCCCCCTAAACTGCCGCATCTCGAGTGCGTCCAGTTTGCAAATCCCGATAGGGCGCATGCCACAATGTCATTTTCTGATCCTCCATTGTTATTCCAGCAAGCAATTTTACTTCCGTATGAAAGTCATCTTAAAAGGCTTCAATTAAATCTGATGGAAATTCCTTACACGACTAGTGGGCAGCGAGTTCAAACGATTACCATGCCAAGTGCGGAGGAACTCATATTTAAAATGCAATCACCCGTACATTTTTCTTCAATCTTTTCACCAGATTGTGATTACGCTGAATTACGGAGGATTACCATCGAAATTGTGGATGGCAAGCATAAACTTGGTGATTACCTGTGTGTTCTCCAGAGATTTAAGGAGTCTTTAAAAGTGCTTCGCTTCTATGTGTACCCATACAATCATTGGCAGATGTGCAAGGTGTCAAAACGTGATTTGGAGTTGCTGAGTGAACTACACAACTTGGAATATCTTCATATTGAGGGCTTCAAATTCGGAAATGTAGAAATTGCGAATTGTTTGCCTAGGAAACTGAGGTATCTGCTCTTGGATTACAAGGAAGAATTTTGTCGTGGGGACAGGATTGACATTCGGGACAACTGGAGTGATCTCTTGGGACCAGGGATTTCTGCAGATTTGCAGGATGAGCAGGCAATTTATGCGAGTGACCTGTGGAGGTGGTTGCCACGGCTGAGATGGGTTAGTGTAGCTTATTGCGCTTCTCCAATCATGAGATACGTGTACCACCGAGAAAACTGGGAGGAGTGGTTGCAGGGAAAGCGGAAGTGGGAAAAGGGGACTTGGGCGCTACGTGCGTTTCGTGTACGGACAAGTATGGGGAATTGGTTAAGATCGCTGTGCCAGAGAATTGTGGAGTGTCCTTGTGTTGCGATAATGTTATGTCGTTGTCCATGTTTTTTAGGAGATTAATGAGTTAATGCAGATCAATATTATGTATAGATATGTACCTATGTAATAATAAAAATACAACTAAAGAAGCCTTACTTGTCTAACTTTTTCAGACAATGATTCCAATAAAAATTGTTGTATTTTTTGTTAGTTGTTGTGATTACACCTACGCTTCATGTTTACTTGGACGCATAAAAAATTGAAATATCTTGGTAGTTGTAGCAAATACATTCATAGAAAAAGTTGGATATAGATGTCTCAAAGTTCCCCAGAAAAGCATTCGTGTTGGCATGATAGGTACTATTACCAACTCTGGTATCATAATTTTTATTAGTAACCATGTTGTGGAAATTGATACTTTAAGGTCATGTATTAAATTTATTGTCTGCTTGGGGGAACTTGCTCATGCAATTGTGATGTTTTATTGATCAGAAGTTCAACATAAACTGGAATGTAATTGACATCTCTTATCAGTCGCAATTGCACATATGCATATCGATGTTCATTTGAGAAAGTTAAGTGGTTAATATCATTTATTTGCTCGACATTTTCAGAAAGTAGCAGTTTCTACTTTAAGCACCAATCTTCTAATCTAATACAATGCTTTAACGTTATTTTCCCATATACGTTATTAGAATATGTGAATTGTATGTGCTTACTCAAGTACACTAAGGAATTATGTAAGTAATGAATTATAGCACTTTGGCACATCGCAATATCGCATGAATTAAAATCTGTCCATTGGTTAGCTCTCAGAAAAACGAATGAAATATTTTCTCACACATGCTTGAGCAGCACATATTTACAATACTATTTCTACAAAATGCCCCTTGTATTTCTTCTAATAATTTTAATTGTAAGTCATATAATCACTAAATGTACGCTAGTATCATATGGTGAGCTAAACAGCATACCGTTCTTCCATCCGTTCAAAAACTGTCACATTCATGTTATCTATGAGCACAAAGATGTAATAGGCGAGGGAAGCGATAACTCAGACGCTTCTACGATTCTGGACACATTTTCTGTAACATTTGTGCCATTTTTACTGCATACGTTTTCAAATATACATCACGTAAGTGAAAATGAAATGGTTGATATTTTTGAGAGAAAAGTGTGCGATGTTGATCTATATACTGCGCCAGAACTTTTGGTCGGGTCCAGCCATGAAAACTGGAAGCGTCCTCTAAACGGAGAATTTGCTATTGTTTTGTTAAACGCTAAAAATGTTCGTAGAACATCCTCGTTTACACTATTGCTCGAACTACATCATCGGTCCTATTCACCCCTCTGTTACGCCTTAGTTAACCTCGCCCACATTTATTCACTCTGTCTCGAATGCAGAGAAAGCAAACAAATTTACAAACGTTCCCAAATTTTCGCAGTGCCCGAAGAGATACGACTACTACATCGGCAAGTAAATATGAACGGTGACTTAATCCAAACAGAGTTAATTCCTGAAGAATTTTATAACTTTATAGAATCATGTGATGCATCGCTGGAATATTCTGTATCAAGTCGTCCACCAACCGTTGAGCATTGCATTGTCCATATTTTGTCGCAGAAACTAAATTTTAGCTATACGGAACACCGTTACCTCAAAACGTACTCAAGTAGGTACATGCTTTTACATTTAATGAAATGGAGAGAGCCCCTAGATGAATATTACCGCCAAGAAATTCGCGACCAAAAGTTTGACATAATTCGGACCAATTCAATCTTTTATCAGTGGGGATTCATGGTTATCAAAAGGCGGAGAGGTGCTCATCACCGGGCACTGACAACACCTTTTACTACTGTCGTTTGGTTACTTTTGTTAATTGCGTTTCTACTAAAATCCTTCCTGTTTATAGGAGCATTCCAGGCGCAGCGCATAAGCAAAACTTTATTAGTCGAGTCATTGTCGCTAGCGCCATTTGAAATTTTTCGTTATTTAGTGGGACAGAGTTCGTTGTCACCTCGAATATTTGCTGGACCAAGCATCAATACTGGAGAGAAATATGTTATCCGAAATTCCATGTTATTTTGGTTACCCATGATAATTATATATGAGGCTTATAAAGGAAATGTGTACTCGCATTTAACAAAATCGGTAGAGCCTCACTACCCTTCCACTTTGAACGCCTTGGCAATGGAAACAAAATTCAATGTAGCCACGTACAGCGTTGCAAGGGACATCTACGGACGTGATAGTCCTTCAGTGTTGGTCTGGATTTCCTCCCTGAAACGTACAACAAATCTGTCCAGCTCGTACTACTCAAAGTTGGAAGGCGCCATTCGATACGCTCCTGTGTGGCTTGAAGGCATGAGAAGGATATCCGCAAACAAAATCATGACCGATAATCCAAAATTAAGTCCATCCACGACACAGAGTACTGATTCTTGGTTTGAGATTGAAATGGAAAAGAAGTTTTCTTTTCCAGACGATTTCGCTGTTATTGACTATCTGCATCATGTGCAAATGCAGAAGCATGTTTTCCACATATTTCATCCAAGTCATTGGACATCTCCGGTTATATCCATTGACATGGTTGTGCAGTATGTTCCTTGGACAATGCAACAAACGCTGTTTACAAGTGTTTTTAAACGTTACAGCAGTTTTCTTGAGGAGTTTGGATTTACATATAAATGGGATAAACTGCATACTGACTTTAATGGACTGAACAACTTTTATACCATTCTCGATCATTTGAAAAGGAAAAGGGTAAACATTAGCGAAATACCTTTGGCAGTACCTATGAATAATTGGTATCAGTACTACTTTGTTGGCGGCAACAATTTCATCGCCAATGCAATGCCGCTGCACGCAGTGTCTTTGGATGTTCTAATCGACTTTCTGGTTGTGATCATGATAATGAAATTAGTTGCATTTGTTACGTTTTTATGTGAGATTGTATCAAAACTGGTAAAGAAGAAATGTTGCTGAGAAAAAACGAACTGATGAAAGGGTGGCCAGAATGCACCTTGAAGCATAATGCATTAATGAACGATGCTATTTATTGCATAGGTACGTATGTATTTAGTTTCTAGTATTTATTCCCCACTTTTAATCTATTTCAAGTTTTTTCACCATCAAAAAATTTACAGGGAGCCCGGCCTCCTTCATTCCCAATCTCTCGTGGAACTGAATAGACCCTGGATTCTGAGTCTCTACCGTGAGACACGGAATGCATCCGTCTTTTGCGAATTCCTTGAATGCATACTTCATAGCCAACTTGGCGAAGCCCAGTTTCCTGTACTCCTTGAGCGTGTATAAAGCTGAGAGCAAGCCCATAGCAGGAATGTAAACGCCACAGACGCACTTTTCACCCTTTCTATCCCCTTCCTCCTGGACAAACACCCCCGCGCTAGCATTTCTCTTCAGGCACTTCATCAAAACCTTTTCGGATCCGGGCAGCGTGTATTTCCACGTAGACAGGATGAAGTCAGCGTCACCTTTTGTGGCGGACAGTCTTCTTACTCGTATGGACGAATCGGTGGGATGAGTAATTTGAAGGTTAAGGGCCTCTTCCATGTCCATTGTGTAGAGTAAGCAGGGGTGAACTTCCGTTACTTTTCCCTTGATGTTGGCGCTTATCTCGAATATCATGTTGGACACTGGCTTGGGCGTTTGTACAAAAAACGCCATGGCATTCCCGCCAAGATCCTTCCAGTCAATGAGACCCTCTTCGGAGGAAAAGGCTTGGACTACTTCTTCTGCTACTTGTTCTTGTCCAAGAGCTGTCGCTATAGGAGCAGATATTCCATAGTGTAAACCGTAATCCTAAAAACGGATATAATGCAGCAATCTTGTAAAAACGTTTGCACATTTCGTTTATTAACTACCGGAAGCATGAAATGCTTGAAAGGTAGTTATAGCGATTGATCTGTTTGTCTGTCTGTATGTCTGTCTGTCTGTCTGTCTGTGTGTCCGTACGCACTCTAACTTCCGTTCACATTGGCCGATTTGGACCAAATTTGGTATACATATACCTTGGCCCATAAGGACGTTCCCTATTGATTTTCAGCCATGTACCTCATCCTTGACCGGAAGTATGGGGGTCGGCGTCTTCGAGGTGGTGCGGGTGACCAAGTCGTCAAAAAATTTTATTGTCTTAATCGATAGAGGAGTTCAAGACGATCATTTTTTGCCAAGGCACCATGGGTCAAATCGGTGACCTGGCGCTGGGGTGGGTCGTCGAAGGTATGGGGTCCCCAGTCGTCAAAATATTTTATGCTATAAATCGATGGGGATGGTCAATTTGTGCCACAAAAATCTAGTATAATGGTCAAATGTGTATCCAAATTTGTTATTTTTGCATTCATCACTCTTCCGGTAGTTATGTATTAAAGGTTACACCTTACTAGTTGAATCCATCATAATTTCAAATGAAATACGTTTATGACCTCACGACTGTAAATGGTCACGATCCACGTGTTTGAGTTGATCTCGGTTCCAAGAATGTAAAATCTCAAGTCATCCTCGTGCTTTTTGTACATGATTACCTGGTTATACATCTACAATTGGTACAATAAAAACAGTGATCTTAATTTCCAGAAAATAAAAATATTGGCTACTGATTTCAATGACTTGACAGAAATATATTACTCACCATACTAGAAATGGGCAGCCTTTCTGCCAAAGTGGAAATTAAAACGGTGGGATCCTTAACAGTATGGAAACTTAACTGTTGTGATTTTATGGCATCCTTTGTGGCGCTCTCCACAGAAGCGCATGATTTCAACTTTTTATCTAAATTAACCATTTCGTCATGAAATTTTGCAAATTCTACAGCCTGGAAAAAAGATTAGTTAAAACACTACGCTCAAAAACTGAATCATTCGGTTTGTTGAACATTCAAACTCTTTTTATAGTGGAATATATTGTTACTGAAAGCATCTTTAAGTGCAAACCACCGGGCATGATGAAAGTCCGAATGAAATTTGCACCCAAATATAGCTAGCCGGTCTGTTGCGTACAGCCAGATTGACATTTTAAGTGGGCTTTGTTCTCTAGTGTAGTCTGACGCAATAAAAACCGGTTGTCAACGCACAATTGTCCACAATCCAGTTCAAAGTATGTAATCACAACACAAGAGTGTGTGAACTAAACATTGACACGTGATATACACCGACATTGTGGCTCATTATCAGTGTTCATTCATAAGTAGTCTTGTCAAAGCCCGTGAACTGACACGTGCATGAGGTTCGACTAGGTATTTTCTCATTAATTGATTTTCTCTGCCAGAACTGCCTGCAATGATGCACACTTGCGTTTGCAATGTGTTTGTGTGATTTGCGTTTATAAAAGGTGATGAAACTCATCTTCAAAATGTTTTAAATAGAAAGAGTAAAGGGTACCTTATAACGCCGACTTTTCTATTATACATATGCGTATAAGCTTGCATATATATTTAGGTAGGGAGTCATTTTCAATACTAATTGTAAGGTGCATTCTTTGTAGAAAATGAAAATGCATTTTTGCTGATTTTTTTGCAATGTAATTCAATTAAACCGTAGCATCTTGAATGACGCTTGGGATTTGGAATTTTCCCGAGTCAGAAAAGTCATTCCAGATATATGGTCAGCTTATGAATTGCGAAGAAGTCCTTACGTACATTTACTACCTAATATCTACTGAATTATAAACCCAGCAGCGTTTCTACACACTCAAATTCTATGGAAATAATATAAAATATTGAACAAATTGCGTTGTTGTTCATCCACAGTAATTTAAGAAACCGTCTCAGTTTGCCCCGTGTTTAATGATATGAGGATAAAAAATTGTAACATACACTCAGAATTATTTACGTAAATGATTAAATGAGAATCAACTTTTGAATAGAATGGAGGAGTTTTCAAAAAAAAATCAATCTTTGGATGATCTAAATGAATTGTTTGATTCAATGACATTTTTGTACCGTGTGAGAACGGAAAACAATTAATGTACACGTCCCTACAACAATGATAGTATTTAAGACATCAGTCGGACCTCCGGGTCAAAGTTTGTGTGTTGCCCTCCATGCTCACAAATTACTATCACGTTTCTTCCTTCCCACCGTTCGACTTAAAAATAGAACATTTTAGGCGAACGTAGTACGAAATATTCAAAGTCCAAAGTATGTTTTAAACTGCGAGAATAGCAATGATTTTGATGTGACAGGAACAGTTGAGCTAACAAATTCGTATCACACGTCATTTATTTTGAAATTGAATTGCATAGATTCTAATCGCAAACTTGTAGGTATATATGTAATTGGCAATATTATGATTGGATCCCTAAGCACACATTAGAAAATCTCTGCACTCGAAGCATATTTACCTTACGTAGCTTGCCGTCCAGTGCAATGGTAAATGAGGTAGGTAAGTTCAAACATTTACAAAATAAATGTGCACAAACTTGGGACAGAAAGGTTGTGCATTGATTATAGTACAAGTTCAGTATACAAGAAATCTCTCTGCCAAGTAATTACGTCAAAGGTCAAAACATTTCTATTACAATATGACGGGCTTAGTGACTTTGGACTTTGAAACCAAAAGTAAGTTCAGCATGGGTGGCCATAAACACCAATTTAACTGTGCATCCGGGAAGTACGGTATAAAATCGGAATGAATGAATTCAGCAAAATCACTCTTCTTCCAACTTCTATCATCAACTTGCAAAATTACTCCACTGTTCCACCAGAAATCATTGTAAAAAATGGCAAATATCCTGCCTAGTGTACTTGTTTCGGTATGCTTGCTGCTTTGTGGCAGAGAAGCATTGGCCACGAACAAAGTTCCTACGACGCCAGATTGGATTTGCGCTGCTAATCCTCCAGCATTGTCGGCATCCCAATTGTCCCTCCCATACTCGACCTGTGAGGATGACATAAAATATACAATTGCCCGACGCCATCCCGACCAAAATAAAGATACCGTAAGCATATCAGTTAAATCTAATGCGGTACAATTTAATATAATATTTTATTCAAAATTTAAACAAATTTTCGTTTCTAAATAGGCACAATTTTTGGAAACCTACAACTATCCATACGAAGTTCACAATGTCACAACAACGGACGGTTATATCCTTAACGTGTACAGAATTACCGGTTCCCCGAATGCCCCGAAATCGGATGGGAAGAAAGAGGCGGTTTATATACAACACGGCGTTGCTGCTGCGTCTGACTGTTGGAACTTTCAGCCAGGCAACAGAAGTTTACGTAAGTAAATGATTTCATACAAGAAAATTTCGTTTAAAGCATTAAAAAATATTAGCTAAATATTTTTCATTTACTTCCGTATAGCATTTAAGTTGGCCGACGCCGGATATGAAGTATGGTTGGGTAACGCCAGAGGTACAACTTATTCCATGGGACATACTTCTTTGAACCCCAGGAGCGATCTTGACTACTGGAACTTCAGGTAAAATGAAGTTTCATAAGATTTTAACGAGCCAGATAAATGGTTTTATGGATTATAAATGTAATTTTCGTTCTTTTTCAGCTGGCATGAAATGGGAATTTACGACGTTCCTGCCGTAACAGACAAGATCATTGAGGTATCCGGAAATGAAAAGATTTTCTATGTCGCTCACTCCATGGGTAGCACCATGTACATGGTGTCCCTTTCAGAACTTCCCGAAATGAACAACAAAATTAAAGCCGGATTTATGCTCGCCCCTATTGCGTACATGGGTCACGCGAATATTATGATGCGACATGGATATCCATTGATGAACACAGATCCCATGGTAACTAAACGTAAATAACTACAGTGACCAGTTTTTAAATTACTGTAAACTATATACCTAATCGTTTCTATTCCCTATAGTTCCAAATGGCCAACAACTTGATGAGAGGACGAGTACAATCTGCAGAGCAACTCCGACTTAACTTTAAACTGTCCATGGGAGACATTTGCGATTTGACTGCCATGAAATGTGGCGTTTGCGACAATTTGGTCTTCATGCTGTTTGGCTACAACGCTCAACAAATGAATAACGTAATTACTTATCAATAGATTCCATAGTTTCATCTCAAAAGGTATTGTTTTGAAAATGCATCGTTAAAATTTGATTTCGAATTATATAGACTGAACTCCCTCACCTGCTTGCCAAATTCCCTAACAACATGTCCGTGAAAACTTTGGCACATTTCTCCCAAATTGGAAGTACGTGTACCTTCAGACAGTACGACTACGGTCCTATCAGGAACCTTAAAGTGTACAAGCGAGCAACGCCACCAACGTACAAGCTGGAAAATATCAAGGCTCCTACATACTTCTACTACGGAGAGCACGATAATTTGGGACCACCAAACGTAAGAAATATATTTCTTATATATGCATAGTTCCAACTTATAACAAATTATATTATTGCTGGAACCTTGATACCTAATTTATATTTAATTTATATTATAGGACGTCCATATAACTGCCAGTAAATTCAGTCCCGGTGTCTTGAAGGAGGTGCACAGAGTCAATCACGATTACTGGAATCACGTTGACTTTGTGGCTGGAAAAGATGCTGACAAGTTGGTTTACAACAACATTCTGAGGGAAATGAACAAATTGAGTCATAAATCAGGACAAGACGAGAACCTGTAAAGCTTTTAGTATATGAATTTTTAACGAAATGATTATTTATTATTCCTACTAAAAGTTTTAAATAAATGAAACAAAATGACATTGAAATGCAGTACAGTACAGTGGAAAGTCTTAAAATTTAGTTGTAAGTTGTCTACATTCCCACAAAAATCTGGACTATAATTTTCAATAACATTCAAATTCTTTTCTCCCAAGACAAGGATGATATAGCTCAATAATACTTGAGTGATATGCATTTTAGTGTGCACGCATATGTGACTTATCATTCATAAAGTTTACAAACAACAATGCATGTGTTTCCAAATTGTGATTTTTCATCCAATGTTATTGCATTCATACATATTATCATGATCATGTAAATCCTATCTCTAATGGAATGTTTTGTGTATTAATTGTAATATAATAAGGGTATAAGTATTGCTTGACTTAATAATACTTAGTTACTTATATTATAAAGCGGCTTAATTTTTCATGTTCATAACAATAACTTCTACATTGCTTATAGCCTTAAAATTTACTTAAGTAACAACAGGTTTTTCTTGTACATAACCGAAACAGCTTAATTATTACATATTTTAAAGACGTAATAGCTTCTATTCTACTTAAAAGCATTAAACTTTACTTAAGTAACAATACGTTGATTGTCAGATCCGTTGCAAAGTCCAAGCAGTTCAAAGGGGTAAGACGGTCAATAAAGTTTATCGACCCAAATCCCACCTTGATGTCAGCGCAAGACAAATAGAATTTCCGTCTCCATTTCCTGTTAAAACTGGTCCCATTGAAAACCGAAGGATGATGTCGTAGGTGACTCAAAACCTTGGCCGACTCTGTGTAAATATTAGCTAGGCCCCCGATACCACCCGTCATCCATGCAATGGCAAAGAACAGTTCCGTCAAGAACATCAGAGCAGGAATGAGTTTATCCTCGTCTCGACCCATCACTCGAATCAGTCCAGTAATACTAACAGCCATTAAGACAATTCCAGCCCACACTCCGGTCCCCGTAAATCCCCAACGTTCAATGGTATTCATTAGGGTAGCCAGTACTTGTATTTCCCTGAATACTGCAATCCGTTCGTTTACATTTCTCGTTGCCGTTAAAACGATCTGTTGATAATTGGCGAGATACAGTCGGAAGCTTAAGGTTCCGAGGACCATGATTCCAGATACAATCAACGGAAACGGGTTGCTGACAAAATACATTGGCCAATGATTGCAGGCGAATACCGCAATCTTGATAATGAGCGGCAAATATCGGAATCTGTTCGACTCGTACAGTTGTGGAGAGCACTGTTCAAGAAGCCAGTATCCTCCAAGAGAAGGTCGACAGGGTGTAAACCAATGCATCCCGTACAGAATAACGTACAGCATTGAAAGCATACCGACAGGAAACTCGAAGGCAAACAGAATGTTGAATTTTTCCAGAGATGATAATTTAGGTAAAGACTTGAGATACAATTGCTGGCTCAGATGAAAATGTCCGTTGATATATGTGGCGAGAGTATGGGCATGATGTTGAATGGTCATCGTGCAGACAAAGAGAATGACCAGATTCGCGAAGTACATGGCGACCAGCACCTTGTCCAAAAATGGAGTGGGTTTGATCTCGGATTTCACCAAATTTTGGACATATTGTGGTCGTTGCCACTGGACTGCAATCACACTCGCCAGTATGATCAGGAAAAAGCATTGTATTTGGACATTTCGTCTTGCTTTCTCCGGATTGTTTCCCAAGTGCAGTCGTTTCGAGCCTTTGTCCCAGTGAAACAAATCACCAAGGGAGAGCTCAGCTATGCGCCAAAGAATGCTGAAGAAAGAAACGTACTTCTGGAGAAACATGGTCAATTGATTTGATTTTCCAACACAGATTTAGAAAACCGTATATTGGAGATAAACCTTGAGATAATGCCTGATTTCGATGGTTGCAAAATTAGATTGCCGGAGTTTTCACTGATCCTCCAACCGATAGTTAGGAAAATCTTTGTAAATGTATTTACATAACGGATATGTTTGTGAATACTGTCAACATGTTTGCGTGATTTCTACCCGTTTATTCTTTACAAGCTCACTGCGAGTTTAGCGTCATATTAAACCAGCGTTTTAATTATGCATGCATCTTTTTCCTCAAAACGTATGGTCAAATGTGCGGGATTGCTGTTGTCCTCTGCCTGCCGAACGTACACTTGATTTTAAAAAATGGTGAGCAAATATTGTTTTAGTTCTGCATATATAATTTTCTCGTTGCAGTTTCAGCTCGTGGCATCGATTTATGCAGCACGCTACATATTTTAATATTGAAACCATTATTTGAGCATTTTATATGGAATATTCAGTACATAAGATTTTCAACCGTTGAATCGGAGAATGTATTTGCAGGGATTTTTATCAATCCGGGATGAAAAACTGAATTGAATTATAGATTAGTGTTCGGTAGTTCATGTGATATTGTAGTGAAATCTACGACGGAAGAGATGGCGGCTTTTGGTTTGGCGAGTAAAATCCATCATAATATTATTGTTAAAATCTCAATATGTGAAACTCAGTCTAAATGTAAAAAAAAGCGCTGGATTTTGCAGGTTGTAAATCATGTAGCGTGTTTCGCTTCGTTTCGCAAAAAATATGAAGGTGAATGCTTATGAAATCAGGCCCAAATCTAACGCAAATTTCCCAGCATGTTGTCGAGGCAGCGAAATGTATCCATGGTGATAGATACTTCACTCAAGCTAAGGGGTTCCCCTTGGAAACATGAACTCGTTGAAGTGGTATGAGAAGACAAAATTTGTACGCATGATTTCGTAGATCCATTTTTGTGGCCACATTTATTAACCGATTGTGACAAAAATAGTATTAATCGAAAGAGCAAATGTTCTATGACATTTTTCGCCATTTTTCAAATTTCACATTTTTTACGAAATTTATGAACGAAAACGTCACAACGGTTGCAAAACACAATTCTTTGGCATTGGCCTCCGCATACCTTGTTATTTATTTAATTAATGAAATTACAAATGTATTTTGCGATGTCACCAGTATAAATACAAATGGTTATGTTCTTAATGTTTACAGAATTACCGGTTTCACGAATGCCCCGGATTATAAAAGTACTGTTCAAGTGATTATGCTCTTCCTGTGGAGAAACCTCAAAGACCTTTTTCAAATGACAATTTGCAGTTTCCATGAACAATAACAACAATTAGGCGTTCAACCAACGATGTTATTCGTTTTGCCCAAATCTTTAAACAATATTCTGTGAGTTTTCTTGACTGATGGGGCAAAATAATGTCTTCCTTGGGTGAAATCCTGGGGGAAGATCTCTCAGGTTTCTCCACAGGAAGAGCATTTGAATAATCACTAGGACAGTCATTTTTGCTCCATTTCAGCTGGCACGAAATGGGAATTTACGACGTTCCTGCTATCTGCAAAACCCAGGATAACAATTTTTAATAGCATTCCTTTATCCCCGGACAAAGATAAATCAACTGTAGTGCAGTATTTATATTGTCCAGCCGTCAAACGCTGCTTGGTTAATGGTATTTGACTACTTATCATTCGTAACCAACAACAGACATAGCAATGTATATAATATATTGTGATTTTCCATCTAAGGTTATTCCATTCATACATATTCTCCTCTCTACTGGAATTTTGGGAAATTTGAGAGACGTACACGTATATTAACTTAATAATAATTGTTCGTTAAAAGCAATCTAAAAAATGTTTATGTGCAAAATACAACCAACTTGCTGGTACTGTATTCTTAATAGTGAATTGAATGTGACTGAACCCTCAAATGCTGTAGATACCTGTAGATACAAATTTGACCCTATACAATTTAAATGGGGAATGAGTATCCAATCACAGTCAACTGTTGTGTCAAGCTTATTCAGAATACGGGGCTTAGCCTTAAAATTTACTTAAGTAGCAAGAGGTTGATTGTCAGATCCGTTGCAAAATCCAAGCAGTTCAAAGGGGTAAGGCGGTCTATAAAGTTTATAGACCCAAATCCCACCTTAATATCAGCACAAGACAAATAGAATTTGCGCCTCCATTTCCTATCAAAATTGGCCCCCTGGAAAACCGAAGAATGATGTCGTAGGTGACTCAACACCTTGGTCGACTCGGTGTAAATATTAGCTAGGCCGCCGATTCCACCAGTCAACCATGCAATGGCAAAAAACAATTGCGTCAAGAACATCAGTGCAAGAATGAGTTTATCCTCGTCTCGACCCATCACTCGAATCAGTCCGTTGATGCTAACAGCCATTAAAACAATTCCAGCCCATACGCTGGTTCCAGTGAAACCCCAGCGCTCAATAGTATTCATGAGGAGAGCCAGAACTTGCATTTGTCGGAATACTGCAATCCGTTCGTTGACATTTCTTGTTGCCGTTAAAACGATCTGTTGATAATTGGCGAGATACAGTCGGAAGCTTAGGGTTCCGAGGATCATGATTCCAGATACAATCAACGGAAACGGGTTGCTGACAAAATACATTGGCCAATGATTGCAGGCAAACACAGAAATCTTGATTATGAGCGGCAAATATCGGAATCTGTTCGACTCGTACAGTTGCGGTGAGCACTCCTCAAGAAGCCAGTATCCGGCGAGAGAAGGTCGACACGGTGTAAACCAATGCATGCCATACAGAATAAAGTACAGCATGGAAATCTTATTGACAGGAAACTCGAAAGCAAACAGAATGTTGAATTTTTCCAGAAATGATAATTTGGGTAAAGACTTGAGAAACAATTGCTGGCTCAGATGAAAATGACCATTTATATATGTGGCGAGAGTATACGCATGATGTTGAATGGTCATCGTGCAGACAAGGAGAATTAAGAGATTCGTAAAGTACATGGCGACCAGCACCTCGTCTAAAAATGGGGTGGGCTTGTTCTCGGATTGTACCAAATTTTGGATATATTGTGGTCGTTGCCATTGGATAGCAATCACGGTAGCTAGTATAACGAGGAGAAAGCATTGCCACTTGACCTTTTGCCTTGCCTTCTCCGGATTGTCTCCCAACAGCACTCGCTTTGAGCCTTTTTCCCAGTGAAACAGATCATCAAGGGAGAGCTCAGTTATGCGCCAAAGAATGCTGAAGAAAGAAATTGTCTTCTGGAGAAACATGGTAATTTGATATGCTCTTCCACGACAGAATGAAATGCCTTGAGATAACGTCTGATTTCGATGGTTGCAAAATCAGATTGCCAGAGTTTTCAGAGATCCTCTTGCCAATTGTTAGGATTAGGAATATCTTCGTCGGTCGGTGCATTTAAATAAATGATGCGTTTTCAAATATTGTCAACATGTTTTCGTGTTTTCGCTCCATGTTGTTGTCCCTAGAAGCCCACCGAGGGTTTTCGCGGCATATTAAACCAAAGTTTCCTGCATCACTTTCTTCGTGAATGTGTTAATATGTGTGGGGTTGTTTTTGTCCTATTTGCTGCTTAATGTACGATTGATTTTAAAAAACGTGGTGAGCAAATATTGTAGCTCTGCATTTCCTCGAATGTAATTTTCTCGCTATTACAGTTTCAACTCGTGGCATCTATTTCTAAAGTGCGGTACATATTTTAATAAACAAGCCATTAATTGAGCATATTCAGCGAAATGTTTAATGCATACGATTTTCAACCGGTAACTGCGACAATGTTTTCACATGGGTTTATCAATCGGGATGTGAAACTGAATTTCGTATATGAGTTAAATTGAATTATGCATGTTTACGCTAGTTATTACCATTTGGATATTGTACTGAAATCTATGACGGACGAGATTGGTATGGCGAGTAAAATCCATCGTTTGTTAAAATCTCAATTCGAGAAACTCAATCTAAAAGTTAAAAATGCGCTCGATTTTGCGGTTTGTAAAGCATGTAGCGAGTTGGGTGTTCCATTATATCTACAAAAACCATTTTTTATCAAGTGTAGAAAATAACAATCGAAATTTACTCATCTATTTATACATGTGACAAAAGCTTTGCCGCGCTAGTAAATATACGATAATGTAACTGTTGGATGAAATCCATCAGCAAAACTTGGGTAAAATAATTGTACGATCGACAGTACGATTACAGTATGTACGATTTCCTTTGTAAGAATGCTTCTTACAAAGGAAATTACAAAGGTATACGTCACCACTAAAAATATAAATGGTGGCAAGAAAATAAATTACCCGCGTCATAAACATTACGGAGTGTACTAAAATAGCCGTTTTAAACAGCTCGTCATATAATTCTTCCTTCTCCTTTTGCTTTGCATAAATATGGTTTTCATGTTACCAGCTAGCAAAAATAAATGAATGTTGTCTGCGAAAAACAGTAACAGGAAATGAAAACGACGTTCTCGCTGCTTCGTCGTGGTTTCGTTCATGCGTAGCCACATTGAATTAAAAATAAAAATGAAGCATAAGAATAATTTATTTACAATTAACAAGTGATGATGTATAATTCATTTTAATATATGTTTGGATTTCAGTACGACGAAAATCAATTACATTTCAAATCGTCTTTCCCCAAAAGACATTTTCGGCTTCGTTATGAAGTTACCAAAGTTAACTGAAGTGACGTCATCGTACGCGTTTGTACTTCTGATCTGTTGCAATTTTTGTGTACAAGCATTTATTTCAGACACCGATTTCCAGTGGGGTACAAAGATAATTGATATTACTTCTTTGTTTGATGATAACTCGACTTTGGACAGTGATTCTTTTATTACTATGCTTAGTGATAGCGGTAACTACAAAGATCGGATAAACTTTTATTACGGAACCGGTAAGAATACCAACTATATAAGCAATATATTTGGGTCAATTGGAAGATATGAAATATAAATAAGATTACCGAATGTTTAAATATTTACATTAGATTTAAATGAGGCGACAATTGACAGGTTAGGGAACGTGTTCACCTGGGTGGAAGGATTGATGTATCATCAGAATGATCATCCAAACATCATTGTGAATTTGCGGTAAATATATTTTATTTAATCCTATATAAAGCATAAAGAAGCAACCAATTTCGGAGTTTTCAAGCTGACGTTTTTATTCTCAAATTTTAGATATGATTCATTGGTGATAGTGGACGAACCAAGAAGAATGTATATCCCCAAAACATTTCCAAATATCTCCATGACTCTAGGAACTCTACCGCGTTTAAATATTCTCGCGTTTGAGTACGTAGGCTCAAACATATCCTGTGACAGCTTGGAAAAGCCGTGGTGGGAAAACGAGCTCGTCATTGCAGAAAATGTAAAGTCAATGCTACTCCACAACTGTAAAAACTGTCTTAACCAGTTTAAAATTGGAATTACGGTCGATCATCAGTTATTCGGTTGTAGATATTTTGACAAAGTTGTTTTTGAAGCAGACGTTTTTATCCCAAAAATAAACTTTCTGCTCAACCACAACTTTGTTGAGAGTTACGGTGCTGTAAAAAATTTCTTGGATTCAGTGCACCAGCAAATTGGGAGATTTATTCTGGATATAAGAAAAGATCGAGTTTCCATACTATATCACTTGCAATACACGAGCAATGGCATTCCGATCATTAATGGGGATACGGCAGACCGACTCAATTCTGAGGAAAGCGAATGGTATCGTTTAAATATAACTTCCGAAAGGTCTGAGGAAATTAGGTTGGCAGTGGAACATCACGTAAAAAGCGTAAAAGAACTGAAGATTGAGGAAAAGTATCGGTGCCTCTTCAAACAATATATTCACGAGTGGCTTTCATCGGTGAATATTGTAGCTGTTTTGCAAGTTGAGGACTACTGTGAAAGTTGCTACCGCTGCAGCAGCATTTTATTTCAATCTAAGAGGCTGCCAATGATGCCGGACGTCAGCAGGATTATGAAACGAGTAGATCCAAGTAGCGATTCAAGCTGTAGTTGGCTGATGGCTATTAAGTTGGCAATAAAAAATATTCGTGACCAGGGATTTAATTCAGTTGTGCTATTTGCATGTAAGTACCACAATTTATTGCGGAACCATAGTAACCTACCTGAAATGTATGAGCTAACGAGATATTTTAAAATAAAATCATTACTTTCAGCAATAATGGAAGTGACGATGCCTTCTTTAAAGAATAGTAACTGTAATATTACCAAAATTAATTCCGCAATTTCAAACTATGGAAATGCCTTAATTGCCCAAGAAAATATAACGTCATTCTACTATCCAATATACCATTACAATGCGGCTGACGAGTTAAGACCAAGAGACAACGGTCCACTCCAGCATTCCTTTTATCCCATCCTCGAAGCATTTGGATTCACCAAGCAACGATTAACAATAGATTGGGCTGCATTTGAGCAGTACGATAAGCCGCTAGAGCAAGTGACTTCCTTAAAAAAGTCAACCGGATTTGCATGTTTTGTTAGCGCAGTTGTTCCATCTTCCGGCGCAAGTTTTAACACTTTAGGATTGACCTTGACGTATGCTCTCACGTCCACCACCTTGGAATTCTGTGAGAATGTAATCATTGGAGCGCAATTTTACTTTGACATCTCGGGCTCATTTCTAAACTCGCAGCAAACGGGAAGGAATGGTCGACTAGAAAATTTGCAGCAGAGATTCATGTTGACGAGAAGTATCATTCAGCGGAAGTGGCCAAGAAAGAATGTTATGTTAGGTTTTTCCATTTCGTTTACGCCACCGCAAACAATTTCCGACTCGTTGTTTTGCAACCAACGGGATGCGGTCGAGTCAGAGTTGTACGAAGCTGCAATTACATGGGCTACGATATACAACATACCCATGTTCTTCTACGACTTTAAAGCCTCGATTAAGTGGTTTCAGGTTGCTCCGGATAGTAATGAGTTTGGGGAATTTAAAGGACTTGAAAACCACTTTCCAATATACATAAGAAAGGGCTTCAACAGTAGCAAAATATTCGGACATTGGACAAATGGCATGTATCCCTGTTTGGAGTGGCTAAACCAAGTTCCGGTCAACAAAGCAGGAATAGAATTTGGAGGCAGTCAAATTGGAACGTATATGCTACTCAATTTACGATCCACCGGAGAAAGTGAGATACTTAAAGAAGCTGAGATTTCTGCACTGCTGCTATTCTCATTGACCACATTTCAGTTTACAATGGTGGAGATTAAAAACGTTAAAGAGTTAGCCGCTGTACTTGCTACACTTAAAAGTCTGTCTTTCAAAATGAGTCTAAGTGAGAATGGAGTAAAAAACCGAGAAATATTCTTAAACATTGCCCTAACCTGTCTCCATAATAACGAGATACTTTTGGACACAATTGAAAATCATATCAAGAATAGTTCTTCTGCTCTTATCGAATTTATTGTTCTAAAGGTTCATTTTTCGAAATGGTTGAACGTTTCTGATACATCAGTAAACTTGGCGATATTTGCTGATAGTTTGTTACAGAAAAGTAAGGCACACAAATTTGGTATTGAACTAGACGATTGCGCTGAGGTTATCGCGGGACTCTTGAAATATAATTTGGATAGCAAAGAAGGGAAATCTTTACGTAAAAACACTTCCTACAAACTGTTGCAGAATATGGAAAGTGCCGTTTGTGTTATACCAACAGCATATAATGTAGATAGAAACAGAGCTGAAATGCAGAAATATCTTGAGACCCACTACTACATTAAAACAGTATTGCATGCATATTTCCCCAATTTGAAGCAAGTTTATTTTAAACTGGCGCCTAGTGCAGAACACAGTGTAGATACAATAGAAACAGACAAACTCTTGCTTCTGTTGCATCACATTACAAATTTTGCTAGGGGCTATAACGTGTCGTACTTTGCTATACCAGCTTTTTTATCGGAAAATTTCACTGCTAGTCTAAGTTGGTGGGAAATATCAAACTATACTGACTTATCCAACACAGGCGTGTTTCAAGATATCCAGGCAAAGTTTCTAAGAACGGAAACTCGAAGACCGATTCTGGTTAAAAACGAGACGTACTCTGGTAGATCAAATGAAACAACGGAGACGCCTGAGTCAGGAACGTCCTGGATTGTTTTCGGATTAGTTGTTGTAGTTGGAGCTCTGGCCTGTATTCTCGTTGGAGTCGTTCTTAAGGCAAGACGGAACGCTAAGCTTCTCTCTGACGAAGAAGTGCAAGAATTTTTAAAAGGACGGGAGGGACCTTTGACTGGATCATCAAATGATATTAATTTACATCATCTTGGCAGTGGATATAACAATGAGTACGAGATCCCTAAAAGTGACATTTTTCTAGAACCAAATAACATTTTAGGGAACGGTAACTTCGGGGTAGTCTACCGGGCAGCCATAAACACAGGCAATGATCAATTTGACTATGTGGCTGTAAAAACTCCTAAAAAGGGATGTGACAAGAAGGTGTTCATTGGAATGCTTCGCGAGGTAAAACTGCACTGCTTTCTGGGAAGTCACAGGAACGTTGTAAAATTTCTGGGCTGTTATACCAAAGAAATTCAAAATGGTTTGCTTTACATTGTGATGGAACTCTACCCAGGAGGATCCCTACTTTCACATCTAAGGAATCTAAAGTCAAGTAATGTTGAGTTGGAAGAGAATTGTGAGCAATTGACACGATTTTGCCTAGATATTTCAAGTGGGATGGAATATATTTCAAGTAAAAATGTAATTCATGGAGATTTGTCTGCGAGAAATGTGCTGCTGGATGGACTGAATTGTTGTAAAATTGGCGATTTTGGTCTTTCGAGAAAACTGTATGAGTATCGCACGTATAGCAAGAAATCTCAAGAGCCGATGCCGTGGCGATGGATGTCTTACGAGTCTCTTGCAAATCTAGAGTTTTCGACAATGTCGGACGTTTGGAGCTTTGCGGTTACCGCGTGGGAAATATTTAGCTTAGGTAAGTTCAATATGAAATCTTATCAAAGTAAAGATATGCTCCAGGCATATGTAATAGCTTGCACGGGTTTTATCCAGGTGACCTTCCATATCCCGGACTTACCTGGACTGCCGATTTCATGAAGGAGCTGGAAGAAGGAAAGCGGTTATTGGCCCCTCCACTTGCGTCTGCAACAATGTATACACCTATGGCATTTCAATTTATTTTGATATATATATGGAAATGTATGTGTATATGTATGTATATGAATTGGTATTTCAGATACGAAAAAATGAATACTTGCTGGAATAGAGATCCGGAGCAAAGACCCAATTTTGCACATCTTGTTGCATTTTTCACGAATTTTGTTCAGTATTCTGATGTAACCTAACGTGAATAAGAAACTCACTGTTACAAACTCTGCCTCAATGTTATGCATATATTTATCGACTAAAAGTATGATCCACGTACCTTTGGTTAACACTATTGTCGCCTTAAATATAACTTTTGCTAAATTCTTATTACTTTTTTAAAATTCAATTGTGTGACATAGGAGAAAATAAATTTTATTGAGTGCTTAAGTTATTCTTTTTATTGTCAATGATTTTATTACCAACGAGGACACCAATGACCAATCCTCACATCAATATTGGTGAATATCCTCACAGAAATGCCCTCTTTTTCTCATTGCCCGTGAATATTTTGATAGCAAATTATTCGTGTTTCTGACCAGTCGGAACATTTCACAATTAATTAATTTGACGGTTCATAGCCCAAATAGACAATGAGTTGAAAATTATAACCTCTTCTATTGATTCACTGGTCGATCCCGCAAGAAGTGAACGCCGCAAAAATATAATGTCCTTATAGCAAAGGAAGAAAAAGGTGGCAGCTTAGACTAAAAGGGGTAGTTGCGTACACCGCAAGTTTCAAATAATTTTTAAAACATAAAATTTAATTGAATTCAAAAATTATTGAGAAGTAGTCAAAAGTAACATTATGATTTACAATTTTGGTCCTATTAGGTTTCTACCATACAAATTACCGTATATTTACTGATATTTTGGAGGCATTTTACACATCACGATGCAAATACTTATCTGCTAATTTCTTAAATATTGTTTATGTTAAATACGTATAATCAAAGTCATGACATTTGTGAAACTTATAAGTATACCTGTATATGAGTCTACATTTGAAAGCTGTGTCTACTAAGCCTAAATAATTTAAAGTTATCACAGTTCCAATCATGTAATTTTGTTTGGCTATTTGATGGGATTCATTACTGACGAGAGAAGATGCTAGTCTTTAAGGAAAACTTAGGAACGTGGCAACTGAAGCCAGCGTTTACCTATCCCATACAAATCAAATACAAATACTTGTCTTGTTTGACCGCTCGATGTATGTTACTAACTGCTTCAATTTGTATGAAATTTTGTAGGAAGGTACACTTTACCCTGACTGCTCGATAATTTTACTGTACATCTTGATAAATCAAAGTTACAGCCATTTAAAATGTTTAAGGTGCTCTCTTTTGCAAGCACGCGGATAAAAAACGTAAAAAGGCAACACTACACCTTCATCAAACCCTTAGCTTTCCAAATTAATTTTGCACAATAATATTCATGGTCTTATGGAGGGACATGGTCCGTTTGAAGAGGGTGATACCCCCCTTTCTACTCTCTCGGACCAGGTTATTTAACGTTAACGAAGTAGGTTGCTGAGGGTAATTTGTGCAAGCACCAAAATAACAACGAGATATTTACAAAAAATTCAATGAAAACTATATAACATGCCCCTTTTTTAGATTTTTATCAAAGTGGTATATGAAGTCTCCCTTAAGCTGCGTTTAGTAGTTAATTTTACAAAATTAACTCAATTGCCTTCAATTCGTATGAAATAAATTTGACGATAAGGAATTCTACGGTTGAAGTCAAATTCCGTATGCACTAGCCGACGGTGATGTGTTTTTCAGCTGTGTGATGTTTACATTTTTAGCATGCAATCGTTATTAGCTGGTGCGCAGCCACTTTTCAGTGGTGCATATGGAATTTGGCAAATACACTATGTAAGTACACACTCGTACCCTTTGATCATATATTGTGCTGAGTAATCTACGATCCGTGCGTAAATTCGTATCGATCTATGAATTAGTATCGTGTCATTATTGTATCACTGTTGAATTTGTCATTCCTAATATTCTTTGCTGGAGAGAAGAATCGCCATTGAGAACTTTCTCTAATCCATTATCTTTCTTGTCCATTGTATTACGAAAGATTATCGTTATTGTTCTATTATAAATGCGGCGCCTGCCACTCTCGGGCTGGGCAAGACTACCCTTCTATTATGTATGAACTATAATCTTTTTTAAATAATTTTAAAATTCGCGAAAATTTCAGCATTGCCGAAAGGAGTATAGGAAATATTTAGTGCAGTTTTTGCAGAATCTAAAACTATATGGACATTACATAAACGGATATGTAAGGCAAAAATAACATTTTAAATTTTAATTAAAGAATATATATTTTAAAGCACATAATACTTTAGTATTTAAGGCATGAATATTTAAGCATTGCAAATTCGATGAAGTAACGAAATGCTCAATTGCTATGCTAAGATTTCTTATAGAAGTATATTGCAAACTGGTATGTATTAGCAGAAAGTGACTGCTGTAAATAATTTTAAAATATCGACTTCCTGACTCCCATAAAAATTCCCATTTAAATAATTAAAGTGTTTTCGAGCCAAAACAAAAATTGTCGGAAAAATATATTGAATTCCGATCTTTTGAGTTACGAAGGATCGTTTGTCATATGGTCATGGAACTAGCAATAGGCAACAACCGCATAGTTTCAAAGTGAGCTTTCAACAGATCTACTCTTACAATTGACACTGCAGAAACTCTTGTTTTTTTAAAGAAAATAAACAGAAATTCACATCAATATCTCAATAATATACAACGTCGACAAAGACAAATATGTTCAGCAACCGCTTTCTCAAACTCACAAGTTTTGCAATTAAATTTGCGTCAATTGTGGCCGGATTACCCCTCCAATTTGATCACCGGACCATAAAAATATCTCTGAATGCAAAAAACTATCGTCGGTTTCGTCGTAACATTCTTCTCTCAGCTTCCTATATTGTTAGCACATTTGTGATGGCTTGGATCTGTCACCACAACGAGAATGATGACGAAATGTACATTTTGCTCGGGAGCGGATTCCTGTTCACGCTGACCTTCGCAATTGATTCGTTACTCTTTTTCCATTTGTTCGACTATTTTGGAGCCATAAGTGCGTGGTTTAATTTGTTACGGCATTTTCATCGCAAATACATGAAAGGGTTTGACCGAAATCACAGCAAAGTCAACATGTCAGTTGACGCATCGCTTTTCCTTGTAACTTTAATCTACATTGGCATCATAATCCAACTGACAATTTTTGCTACGTATAACCCCAGGGCATTAAACCATATCGGACGATTGATTCCGGACAATTACTTTCATCTGCAAATCAGAATAGTCGTTACCATGTTCCATATTTATATTTACGCTGTGCTAGTAGCCATTATTTACGTCTGTGCCTATGCGGCTATTGGATACGGATTTTATTTCACGCTTATGTACACGCAAGAGTTAAAACTAGGACGAAAATCATATTTGACCAGCAACTTGCTCCGTGAATGGAATCATTTGATAAATGTTTATAGGTCGCTGCAGTTGTTGCATGGGTACATTATGTCTTTTGTTGGTGTTTACACAGTAATGTTCAACGCAGCATTTACGATGTGCTCCATTTACGTAAATTTTCTGCTAATTCGATATTGGGACACATTTCATGGTCAAATCCAGTTAATTTTGGTACTGTCTGCTATCCTTACATTAGTAGTTTGGACGGCTGTTCTAGAACTCGGAATGCTATTATTGGTAAAAGGACAAAAGGTTTTCGGTTCCTGGAAGAAAGCAGATTGGGGCGGAGTGTTGGAAAATAAATTGATGAGAAAATTTAGACTGTCTTGTAAGCCGATTACGATATCATATGGTAGTTTATTTGCTGTTAAACGAAATAGTATTCCGGTATTTTATAGAGGTGTGATAAGGGGAACATTCAGAGTGCTACTTTCAATGAAGCAAAGTTAAAAGTGTTCCAGGTGTTTTGACGATGATGATTCTTATGCAATAAATCTTGGAAAATTAGTAAACGGGTGCCGCATACTTTTGCAGTGGTTACTATACGTTTAATATTAATGTTTTGTAAATTACTTAAATTTGATATTGAACTTTATACTGGCATTGCCATTTTCTAAAATAATTTACTTTTAATGTAATATGCAGAATGAACTAATGTTGTATATTTTAATTACCCTTCCAAACTACGAACTTACGGTAGAAAAATGCAATTACAAAGTAAATTTATTTTCCCATTTATTCTACAATAAATCCATTATGGAAATGATAAAAACCATACTCCAATTCCGGAATATTTTATTTAAATCAATTGTTTTAATATCGGACAATACGCAACAGATACTATTACACCAGATAGCTGTGCGATAAGCTACATTTTTGTGCGTATTGGACTGACAAAAGAGCATTAGTATGCCAAGACATATCATGATCAGCTATTTTCTCTAAACTTAAATTGTATGAATAGTTTAAATGCTCTTTTCAGTCAGAGATTTCAATTTAAAATAAGTTAGTAAGTTAGTCGTAGATGTAAAAACAGTAATGTTGTTTAGTTGCTTAATCAGCATAGATATATCAAAAAATCATCCATATCACATTGAGCAGGTATCGTAAGCGCAAATAAGAACATTCATCTTACCATTATTTGAATTATTAGGCTCAGGTTTCCACTAAATTACTCAACTAACGACATTTTTAAAAGCAGTTCTCATTAGACATTAGCAATTATCAAAAATGTTTAGCGACCGCTTCCTAAAACTTACAAAGTTCGTAATTACATTTGCATCCTTTGTCGGCGCTGTTCCCTTCCAGTTTGATCAACAGAAAATAAAGCTATCTCTTAATCTAAAGAACTATCCGCGATTCGGTTTTAACTTTCTGCTAGAAGCCGCATGGTTCATTGCATCATTCCCGATGATCTGGAAATGTCGCCAGGACGGAAAGTTGGACGAAATGTACGTGTTGCTTGGTTGCGCATTTATGTTGGCACTAACAGTCGGAGTGAACACAATAGTACTTTTCAATGGCAAAGATTATTGTCGCGCAACAAGCGGATTTCTAGACATGTTTATCCACTTTCATCACAACTATCTGAAAGGATTTGATCGAAATCGGAGCAAATTAAACCTTACTGCCGATACACTGCTTGCATTTGCTACATTGGGTTACATTGGTCTCATATTTCAGTTTTCCATTTTTGTTGCGTATGATCCCAGAACATTAATTCATTTGGGGCGACTTATCCCGGAACAATATTTTAATATGCCTATAAGGATACTTGTTACCCTCTTTCACATTTATATTTTCGCTTCCGAATTTGCTACACTCTGTGTCATCGCTTTCACGTGTATTACCTACGGATTTTATGTGACGTTTCTGTACACTCAAGAGCTACGACGAGGACGAAGGGCATACCTGGCTGACAATTTGCTTCGGCGATGGGATCATTTGCAAGTTGCCTATAGGACTCTACAGCTACTACACGGGAACGCAACCTGCTTCATGGGAAAATATATTGTAATATGGAATGCGGCGTTTATGATGTGCTCAATTTACGTAAACTTTCTGCTAATTCGATATTGGGACAACTTTCATCCCCAATTTAAGATAATATTGGTAGTATCGGCTGTCTTGATATTAGTAGTTTGGACTGCTGTGCTGGAGCTCGGGATGCTACTTTTTGTAAAAGGACAGCGAGTTTTCGGCTCTTGGAAGAAGGCGGATTGGGGTGGACGACATGAAAATAAATTGATGAGGAAATTTAGACTGTCTTGTAAACCGATTACGATATCATATGGAAGTGTATTTGTTGTGCGGCGAAATAGCATCCCGGTTTTCTTTAAGGGTGTGATACGAGGAACATTCAGAGTGCTCCTTTCGAGTAAACGAAAGTGAAATTCAGTCAAAATTATAATGAACCATTATAATGGTTAGTTGAGTAGTGTTCAAAAAGCTACTTGTTATGATATTGTCGTGTTTAAGAAAATGTAAATTAAGAAACAAAACGGTATTAAATACGCATTATTTTCACATCATTTAACATTATTCAGTTCAGGGTGTTGATTTTTCTGCACTAAATATACTACAATATACGTAGTCCTCAAAAATATACTTCGATAAAAATTTTTGCCAACTTTCATAGTATTTTGTTAAATGGATAAGCAAACTATGCACTGCTCATAATCTGTTCAACTCATTTTGTTCGTACAAATGATATAATTAATTACTGAGATGCAAAGGAGCCTAACAAATGCTGGTTTACAAACCCCAGAATTTTAAATGTAGGAAGCGGATATGTATTTGGGCTAATAGCCAATTTAATTTTCGGTATAGAAATCATTAGTTTCTTGGTTTGTTTACGTTCAAAATGCGTAATATAATATAATATGCCTGTCTGGTTTATTCTGGTCATATTGAAATGTAATTTGAATCTAATATAATCCCGTATAATAGAAAATACTAATGAAGCGGAAAAATCCTATCAATTTTGTATGTACTAATATTTTATATATACGCATAGATAGGTACACATGAGAAATGAGAACAAGTTATTAACCTCTGATTTTTTAAAAATAATTGAACGTTTGTGACAATATATCATTACCGATTATCATTGGCCTATAATTGAAATTATAGTTCAATTACATGTACTACATGGTTTTTAGGGAATGGTAATTACAGTTTTATAATCCATCCAACTTTCCAACATGACATGCGGACATGGGTCAGTCGTACCTATTAAATTACAGGAAGTAGGTATACAAGTCCTCTCGTAACAATTTTCCAAACCTAACAGAAGTACATATACACCAATTTTATAAAATTCGGAAATTTTAATTCCTGCAAAGTTTACTTCACAAACGTAACAATGCCTCAAAACAGCGTTGTTACACCACTTATCCGAAAAGCAATGGCAATATACCAACACAGCTTTGGTTTGGTACCACCAATGCTTGCAGATTTACAACTGGACGACAATGGCTGCTTAAAAATTAAGGTTTATCGAGTTGACGATAGCCTGCATTTAGTTTTGTGGGCCGTTATCACAACACTAAGTGCCAGCATTTTTATGCTGACAGCAGCAGCTATTTTGCTTCGCAAATTCTTCAATCCTGCAACCATTAACTTAGACGCATTTGAAATTGTCATTTTAATAACGTGCACATCTGCAGCTGTGTTCTTTGGTGCTATATTCAAGATGCTGATTCGCAGTAGTTCCCTCATTCGTTTCTTTGACGATTTCTTGGCAAATGCACTGAATATTGGTAAGTCCAATATAAATGGTTCCTAATTTAACGATGTCCACGTTGACATTTAACTAGTTTCGATATTTTTCAAAGACATTCAACTGGTCGAACAAAGGTGGGACATTCCTGGCATGATTTTGATTTCACTCATCGTGGGAATGAAGATCTGCGTCCTTCCACTACCATTTGTCTTTGGATTCGCAAATTTAAATCCACACCAAATTATGATGAAGAAATATCTGCTTCGCAGCTACTGGGATCATCTACGTACACTTGAAATTGTTCTAGTTCAACTCATCGCCATTAGTTGGGCGATGGTGATGTATTACATATTTTTCAAGTATCTGTTTCTGTTAACAATGCACACAATTCTTGTTGCAACTCACCTCAGAAATTACATCAAAACGTTGTTAGTTCGAAGGGATATATCTCCAGATCGGCTCATAATTTTTTACCGCAGAGCTCGTGTGTTTCTAACGGTCATCGGAAACTATCTCTCGTCGCTAATACTTTATATGGTTTGTTGGACTCAGTCATATTTTACATTTCTTGCGTGGTGTACGACAAGATGTGTAGGAATTGTACCCGATTTTATAATAGCAGCTTGTTTCGTCGCATTTATAATTGGAGTGTGTCTGGTGATATGTCTTTTGAGCATGATCATGTACGCGAGGCTATATAGTCTGGAACTTGTGAGAAGGAAGAGGGGTCAGTATTTCGGTCATAACAGGTCAAGGAGAAGCTATTATTATACTGTCAAGTGGCTAGCACAACAAGAGCTTCCGATAAATTGTGGAAGTCATTTTGCGGTCAGCAAGAATGCTATAATCAATTATATTACTGTGTTGAATACCAACATTACAAATGCTGTTTTACTCATTATTCCTTAAATGGAAGATATCATCAAGCACGTGGTCTGATGTCTAATTTAAATTTAGATATAGAAATTATATTTGTAATTTTAATTTGGTATTTAGTTTCAGATATTATTTTACATAATAAGAATTGCTTAACATTATGTACGCATATGTAATTGTTGTCGTGGTTTTAAATTAAATCTGATCAACTGGTTTCTTGTGAACACAAATAAACTTAATAAGAAACCCACATATATACCTGTCGTTCTCCTTAGAAATACGCATACATGTTCCGCCATTTATCCACATGGAAATGATTGAAATGGAAAAATACCTAATGCCCACACTGCCACTACTTATATTTGATTATAAAAGGAAGGCAATACTAATGATGTAACTGTTTACGTAACTTCAGAAATGGAAGCAGAGGAAATTGCTTGTGCATTGAAACAAAAACAGAGAAAGCAACGTATTTGTAGGAGCAACTACGTTACGCGAGCGTAGAATCGGTTACTTTTTCAAGGACATGCTGCATGAAAATGCATTTCTTCTAAAACTGAAGGGCATCCAAAACTCAGAAACGTCAAGTTGGTAGACATACCTTGTAAAAAACACTTAACAAAAATAAGTGTGGAAAATAAAACGAATTTTTTTTTCTTAAAGTGACCGAAAAGATGGAAGGAGATATGAGCTAGAGATTCTCACAATGTCTGACAATGTATTAGTTACATTTTGCCGTATGGCTAGCATTTCGTTTTCAATATTCGTGATAGGTTGAAATGCGAACAATCGTACATTCGATTAATACTCTGAAAATGAAATGGGATGCGAACCGTAAACTGGGGGAGTGTTGTATTGATTATAGCTAATTGTTATCAATCCAACCTTAGCAAACATACATATTTTGGAATAATTAGGTTCCCCCAACATAATTTATTTGTGTGCTTTCATTCAATTGTTCAACGTTCGTGTTATATGGAATTCTGCTTGGTCAGGTTTCTTCAACCAAATAATTGTTTTATCTTTGTGCATGGTCGCTGTCAGAGGAATACCCATTAATTCCTTTTCAATTTAATGAAAACTGCGCGTCCTAAATTGTAATCTAATACAACCCCATTTAACTCGCTTAAGTTAACTGTACTTCGTTAACGTGTTTTCATCTGAACATTTCAAAATGTTGGGCCAATTCCCACCAAAATTCCAAACGCTTGCAATTCGACTTTCCAAACGTTTTTCTCAGTCCACATTAATGATTGAAGCCAACGTACGGCTTCAACTGAGAAAAATGTGTCGCATTCCAATAATCGTGAATCAAGTCGGCTGCCTCGTACCATTTTCACTGGACGCTGAAAACCAATTGCATTTTTCTTTTTGTCATCTCCCAACATTATTTGTGTACCTTCAGCTTGTCATGCAAATACTCTGTTTTCATAGGTTTGCAATATACGCAGATGGCGCAGTGGATTCAGCAGTCAATAAAAAACTGCAGCTGATGGACACAATAATAACAGAACTTACGTTCGGCGCTATAACCTGCGGTCAAGTGCTTTTGAGGGTTGCATATGTTCTTTTACGGAACAAGATGATAGCTTTCCATGAAACGTTGAACAAGATTACGTGTGATCTAATACACCATAATGAAGCGTTTGCCGAGAATCATCCAACGCTAGCATTTGAATGTAGCACGTTCAGTGGATTCATTAACGACGTCAAAGGAAAGCTGTCAAAAGTGGGGAAAATTGCTATTATAATGGTTATTGTGGATGTAATTTCAATTTGCACGGCCATAAATCTTGTTTCATTTTCGAATGATGATGACTGGCCGCCGAGTGAAGAAACAAAGTCCATCTGGCCTGGAGTATTGTGGTCCATTGCTGGGATCAACTTTATTACAACCACAGTCTTATTTGTATTTCATCCAATTTGGTTTGCTCTATATATAAAATGGCTCCAGCTTGGATTTCGCATCGTTCGACACAATTCCGACAGTTATTTCATGCAAGGCCAGGGAAACACATCGAAGCAGCTTCATTCGAAATGCAAACTTGCAAGGTTTTTGGAACAAGTTGAGATGCTTGAGGGAATCGTGAAGGAGTTTAATTGTATATTTCAGTGTCCCATTTTGGTTTGGCTGTTTACATCAGCCACCATCATCATCATGCAGTTGTACTTTGTTACTCATTCAGTCGAAGGAAGTCAATTTATTGGGCTACCTTTTATTTTTTTGGCAGTTGGGGTTATTTCGGCAAATATATTATACTTTACTGACGTTGGATCTGTATTTGAAAGTGAGGTGAGTTGACCTGGTTACCAATTTTTGCTCGTATCCGTCACCTGTATACATATTCGTTATGTAAGAATTTGTGCCCATATTTTAGGTAAGAGTAGAAGGTGAAAAAATTTGCAAGAATATTTCAAGGATGGCTTTTGTAACTTGCGCCTCGTCTGATTTACATGCCGAGGTAAGAGATTATCAATAGCGACGATACATTCATTCGTACATTTTTGTATCTTATTTTCAAATTTCTCTCTCGATAGGTTTTAATGCTTCACGAAAGGATTCAAGCAAATCCCATTGTCATTTCTCCCGGTTACTTTTTTGTCATCAGCAGAAAGATTATGACCTCGGTACAATATCACAGAATAACGCAATTTCTATTACATTAGTATTGTACACACAGAGCGCAACCAAACAGTAAATTTAAAACATGGACTCACTAATTATTGTATAATTTGTTGTTGTAGATGGCAGGTTTGATATCGACATATCTGGTGGTGTTACTTCAAATCCGACAAGATGACCCGTCCTAATTAGATTGTAGCATTTGTCAGCACATCATGATATTTTATATTTGCTCAAACAAACATACGAGTGAATACTTTGGATATTTCCATGCTTTTCTCTGTCGACAATAGTATCTAATTGATTGGTTTCCTAATCCAAATTACGTGTTTAACTGGTTTTCTGATTGTTATCACAATGACCACTTAATTATATTGTTTTTGGATAATTTAGCTGCCGTTAGTAATTCGTTTCGCTCTGGACCTACACCAAACCATTACTCAACTACAGTCTGCAGGTTCACGGTCAAAAATGTCGAATATTCCTTTTCAAGTGTATACCAAAAAGATGCCCGAAAATATTCATCGTGCCCCAATAAATGCCGCCCACGTACTATTTCAGCTACGGAGAATGTGCCGTTTGCCACTGCTCCTTAGTGAAATCGGCGGCCTGGTTCCATTTTCACTGGACAGAGAGAATAATAAACTGCATGTATCTTTATGCAATTTCCCTCCATATATACTAAGTTTACAATTCATGTTTCAAATATTCTTCTTTCACTGGTATGTAATAAACACCAAGGCTGTACATGGCCCAGCAGAGCTGAAAGATAATTTCAAAACTACCCTCACGTATGCCACGGCAACGGGTGGTCAATTACTTTTGCGGATAGTTTACGTTCTCCAACAGAAAAGAATAACTGCTTTCCACGAAACCATGAACAGGCTAACGTGTGGATTGATGCTTCAATCTGCTTCTATTAGCACTGTGAACTTGAAATTACCGTTGAGCGGTAACATTTTTATGGCATGGATAAACGAAATTTCTGCGCAGCTTTCAAAAAACTGTAAAGTTGCTGCTCTGGTGGTTTTCTTGGACATAATGGGAACGGTGAGGGTCTTGGATCTGGTTTTTGACGTTCGGGTCCTTGTTGAACAATCGGGTCATCTTTGGTTTGTTGTACTGATTTGCATTTTGGGGCTTAACTTTCTTGTAACCACCATTTCCTTTGTCTTTCATCCCATTTTGCTGTGTTTGTATATTAAGTGGCTTCGTTTAGGATTTCGTGTCGTTCGACAAAATTCCGAGAACTGTCTAAATAGCGCCGTTATAGGGGCTGAGGAGAACTCTGTGCAAACACTTGTTTTGAAGTATAAAATATCCCAGATTCTGGAACAGGTGGAAAAACTGCAAGGAATTGTAAAGAAATTTAACTTTGTATTTCAGTACCCTATGATAATTTGGTTACTTACCATAGCGGTTATCATCATAATGCAGTTGTATTTCGTGATGTCCTTGGTCGGTCTCAATGATTATGAAATGGTCCCTTTTGTAGTCACGGCCATTTTGATTATAGCGGGTAACGTATACTACTTGTCAGATGTCGGATCCGTGTTCCATAGTGAGGTAAGTACATTAAATTAAACTGGATACATGGCTAACCAAAACGTTGAAGATTTAAGGGTTTACAATATTTACTAAACGTTTGCAATTTTAGGTAAAAGCTGACGTCGAAGCAATTTGCAAGAATATTTCGAAATTGGTTCTGTCAACAGACATGTCGTCTGAGCTATATGCTGAGGTAACAATTTATTAGTGCCTAGGTATATTTCAAACGATATACCTACAATTAAATTGATTCACGAATCGTTTCTTCTCGGGACAGGCATTGATGCTTCACGAGAAGATTCAAGCAAATCCCATTGTCATTTCTCCCGGTTACTTTTTTGTCCTCAGCAGGAAGATCATGACCTCGGTACAATATTGTCACAAAATCATTGCCAGATATATTACGTTAACAAAGTTATATGGCCCTTATCTTAGAATAGCATCAAAAATCTATTTTTTATTAATTGTTATAGATGGCAGGACTGATATCAACCTATCTCGTGGTGTTGCTACAAATCAGACAGGATTCATGAACGTTTAGAGAAAAAATGAGATCCGAGTCGGTCTAAGAAAATAAACAAAGAACTGGAGTACTAGCAAGTTATCAGGGAAATGTTCTGTTGTAAATACATAATTTTTACCAAATAGAAAATTGGTTGACTAAATAGTGGCTTTGCAAAGCTTTTGAATTAAGGATTTTGGTCCATTATGTTTATGAGAAATGACTAATCCCTATGTTACATGAAATGTTCCAAGAAATTCTAGAAAATATTCATCATAACTTTAATCTAAATGACAAACATCATAACTGTATTTAACGCGAAGGGCAAGATTATCAATAATTTTGTCCTTGGTGGAATGAATCTTGCTTCCGTCCCCGATAATCGTATAAGCTCCTTGGGACATATGGCATTCTCTTTGACAACGTATTTCCTAAAGTTTGAAACCAAATCTGTAGAATAAAAATTTATGCCACAAAATAATACACTTTCAAATGGCTTGAACTATTTTACAACATACGTATATCAAGTTTCATCTGTTTACCTTGATTGCATCGCATACACATTAGTGTACACCTGCAGTAGTAAGTAACAGCAATTACATATTAATCCCATAACATAATTTACATTAATTTGTTAATTGAAACTTTCATCGTTTATTACAAAATTAAATACTACTAATAATATTACCTCGTAACTGTCCAGCCATTACTTAAGCACAGGGGCGGTTGGCTCGTACAATTGATTACGGTATAATTGTAGCCAAGTTCTGGTCTCCTTTTGTCGATTAGGAAAGGACTTCCCCATCTGGTCAGGTATGCACATATGTCAACATAAGTTTTAAACATGTTTCAAACGTTCGGTACCAGAATTTTAAAAACTTGTATCTGTTTACTCCTCTAAATCCGAGCATCTATTCCAATCCCTCTGAGTACAACTTCCACCCCACTCCGGAAGTATCGGTTCATCCGATGTATCCATGTCGATAAGCTTCTCTGTGTCCGTTCCTCTAAATTTTAGTTTTTCCACAGAATATTTCCAACATTAGTGAATATCAATTTACTGTATATTTGTATTATTTTCAAACTTACAAATTTTGAATCAGTCCCCTATCATGGAAAACATTCCTCCTTTTTGCACAGGTTGGTCCTAACAACGTAAAGAAAACCAGAAAATTCAGCCACTTTAAATACTTATGACACGACTTCATGATTTAGGATATACATATATTGGTTTAAGATTTCTTTGATAAGAAAGCTGACAGCATCGAAATTTATTCAGACTGCTTATTGTCCTACGCCTACGGCCTACGGGTCGACGACAATTCTTAAGAAACATGACTGCCACACAATATCATTTTTAGATAAAAACGTGAACATATTTTCGTAATCAATTCTCACGAGAGGAAAGCGAACTGTGTTGAGAAATTGAATGAATGAGCTCTGAAATAAGGAGGCTTCACTACGACATATATCACTATTACTACTTTTAGTAGCAGGTTACCACAGGTTGGCAACATTTTGATAAATTGGCAGATAGTGCATAATTAGGCGATGGCACGCAAGAAAAACTTTACAAGCCAAAATTCTACAGAAGTAAGCAGAGTATTATCTGTTTAATGCCTCTGCGACTAGATTCATGATTATGATATTAGTAAAAAAAATTATGTATTTTTATGGCACCGTTTCGTGTTCCATAGTCTTTCCTTCCAGGATTTGAGTATGTATGTGAGTGCCCGTCTCGTCATTGCGTGAGCCGGTACAGTTGTCATCTTGGCATTATAAATTACATGTATAATTTATCCACTTGGGATCTAATTTTCTTTAATTTCCACCCGTGCCTGGTTTAATGTATGTCTCAACCTCTTTTGTTACAAAATGCATGTTAAGTAGACGGAAATGAAATGCATACGAGACATCAACCGATTATTTCTGTGTCGCCACTTTTATAGCTGACGTGAGTACCAATTACCAATACAAGATATAAAGTTTCTTGAAACCTTTAATTATAAATGAGATGACAATGTAGGACTAATAGTAACTGATGCCACATGGAACAATTTGCTAACACGATAAAAGAAAGTGAGCAGAATTTTTAACAAATATGAGTGCTGTCCAGTATAATACCTATAGCATTCACAAGTATATCCAAAGTATATCATCTTTCACCTCAACTGCTTATACTTTTTCATTGTCTAAAAATATCATTCCAACAATCAATGGCCAGACGTCTTGTGCTGCTTTATTACTTTAACGTCATATTTACATCCATTTGATATTTTATTTCACGGTGTCGGCAAACTGGTATTGAAAATTCAGTTTTAATCATGGATCTCGTAGACCGCCACTAAAATTAACTTTATTGCCATTAACAATAGCGCTGGTGAGGTGCAGCAGGTTGGCCTGTTGGATGATGCGAGGTGATCGCCATGAACACGACTGCAAAAGAATATAATGCACATTTTTTTCTCAAAATTATTCATTCATTTAACTGTTTGGAGATAATTAATTTTGTTTCCACATTACCTCCGACTTCAGATTAACTTTCTTGAGCTTTTCACAAGCAATTATTCCGTACAGAACGCCGGCGTCGGTGAACTGGCCTTCCAGGGTCAATACACGCAGCTCTACATTAAAATCAAAAGTATGTCGTCAGTTGTATTGAAATGATTTTTTCAAAAGTAATATTACCTACCTTTCAAATTGCCAATGAAAGGAAATTCCCTGGCGCAAGATTGGCCAGAACTCCTCGCAAGCGTGACCATCTTCTGAAATGCCTTGTCCAGAATCTCCGTTCCAGAATCCTGCGGTGGCTCCACTGGACAAATCACATCAATCAGAGCCGGTCTCATGCCGCACAAAATTGGATCGGTAACCCCGCCACATTTCTGAACGGTCAGTTGCCGTAGTTGTATGCACTTTGTGAAAATAAGCACTAGCGGTGGATCAAACTGCAAATTGGCAATGGTCAAGGTGGTCAAGTGGGGAAGGCAATATGGAGCAAACTTGATGAAAGCGTGATGAAAGTCTTCCTCCCGTTCCAGCGTTCCCTCCGTAATTTCCAGCGAGTTGAAAGTAGATGCCCGAGGCAACACTGCTGATGACGCCATGAAAGAATACGCAATTCCCACAAATGAGCTGTTTTGCAACTTGAGATGTTTAAGACCTTCAAGCTTCTTCCATTCCAAGGACCCATCGAAGCGTTCCAAGGTCAACGACTCCAGTTTGTCCATTGAAATGTCCAGAGGGAACTGCATGAAAAATTTATCAGTTGAAAGCTCTCTGGAAGCAAGATTCAGTTTCCGAAGGGAGGAGCAATATCTAGAGAGAAAATGCTGGAGACCAGGCGTCGCCTCAGCGCTCGTCTCAATTTCCAAGTGCACGCTTTCCAGGTTTTGGAAGTTGAGAGTGCTCCACAAAAGCAAGCTTTCTGGGGACATGGGTAGTCGGACTTGGATATTCTTCAGGGATGTGGACGGAGACATAAAAGGAAGACTATTTAGTAAGCATTCCTGGAGCAAAGTATCTGGTGGGTAAGCGCCGCTGGAGATGGATTCCAAGTTAACTGCGGTGGTCAGCAGCGTCTTCACAAAGGCTCGGATTAGTCTCTGTTCCAAAGACTTGTTGTCCAAGGTGGGAGCAAGTTCCATGTCCAATTTTATCCGTTTCAGATTGGTTATTATTTTCTTGGAGTAGCGGGTCACCATTTCGATGGTTTGGAAGGCGAGGTCATCCTCCTCTATTTTGATTGGCGCGGAGGAGGAGATAAAGCGGAGCTGCAAATCTTGCAGATTTGGAAACCGAGTGTAAATCATTCTCAGCATTTCTGTGAACATTACTGTGGTGTAGCGAGGTGTTCCGGATGCCACTGGAAGGACTGGACAAACCACTAAGCTCAATTGAGTTACCTGGTCACCAGCTAATTTCAAGAACGTCTCCAGATCATCCTGGAGTCTCTTTACACTCCCGGAAGTTACTTGCTCCACGGCGGAAGTGAACAGGATGCTTGGAAAGTGGAAGCTTTGAAATGAAATAGAAATGAGGGGAAGTGGAGATTGAAATGTGGCATTGTATTTAGTCAGCTCTGCTGAGGCGCGGAATGTGATGACTACTCGGGTTTGGAGGATTTTGCAGGCACATTGATTCCAGGCGCTGTTTACGAGACGGTAAAGGGCAACGTATTTGGTGTCCATGTGCTGTAGCACCGCTTCAATGACCTAAAAATGGTTTATTTTCATAACGACCTGGTTTGGTCAAAGGCTTCTGGAAAAAATTTCAAAACTAAAACTTACCGACGGAATGCCGAATGCATCCATTTTTAAGACGGAACGATAACAACTGATGGCAAAATTAAAACGAAAACCAAGTCAACAATTTCCTCACAGGATGGTCCATGCCAAGTTCATTATAGTTGGCGAGCCAAAAGTGTACTGCTTTTTTATGTTGAAAGGAACAATTTGCCCATGATAAACAAGCATGTATCCATTAATGGTAAAATATTCTGTGCTAACGGAAAAAAGCCAGCTCTCAGGAACTAAGCTGTTAGCACCTAATTATCATCTATCATTAAAAACCTCATCTCCGTATGCTGTTGGCAAGGTGGTGGTCCATGGTTCTCACATTCTCATTTTTTTCTTAATAGAATGTTACGAACATGAAGCGCCATCATCAACAGCAGATATCGTGGTCACTGCTCTTTTCATGCACTTACGGAACAATCCTGATTTTAGAAAGAGGAGATGCAGATTCGGGCGGTATTCAATGCCAAAGCCATTAGTCGTTTTAAAGACACGCAACTCGAACTCATCATCACATTCAGTGTTAATTAAAACTGCTTTACTGTTTACTACGCTTAATAGGTGATTAGTTATCGTATTTGGCATGGTAAAACATTGGTGTGTATAAAATATTTCGTTCCATTCAACTAGTGACTATTAAGAATTCTTCAATATTGGCATTCAGTTTCTTCCCTGTTGATTCCACTTATCCTACAATGAGCTCTTACCAAATTCATTCATCAGTTCAGTTCATATCTGACCTCGAAAATATTATTTCGATAACTTTAATTTGTGAGTGGGACGATCAAGATCAAATAAAAAGGTAAACCTTTGAACCTATGTAACGAAGAATTGTAAAAAATTAAAAAAACGGACGTTAAACGTTAAATTGTTAAGAATTTTCAAAATCTGACATCATACTAGGTGTTTTGGTGAAAAAACAACCTATGATCATGTGTCACACTTGTATGGTCCTATGTTAAAATTTTAAAGTTGTAACGGTTTTTAACCATGAAAGGTAATAATTAATACTGTTACTCTATCCTACCCAATGGTATATGTAGTTGGTTGTAAAAATCAGATTCGAAAATTCCTTTTTGTTTAGTTGAATCGTAAAAAACAATGAAAAACGGCCGTTTACCGTAAACGGTTAGAATTTTCAAATCTTGACATCATATTAGATGTTTTGTTGAAAAAAACAACCTATGATCATGTGTCATACATTAGGGGCCTAGTTGAAATTTTAAAGTTATAACGGTAACATTGATACTGTAGTCGTATTTCGTAGTTTCTATGGTAATATGTAGTTGTTGGTCTAAATCGGATGTTAACAATCGTATTGTTTGTATTATAGTAAAATGAAAAAGGTCCGTTTACCGTAAAGCCGTTAAAAATTTTCAAACTCTTGACATCATATTCGGTAGTTTGGTGAAAAAGACACCAAATCATGTATCATACATTATGCTACATGTTAAGATTTAAAGTTGTAACCGGTTCTTACGGTTTACCGTTACCAATTTGTCCAATTTCACTAGCAGAGTTACTTTGGTGCCGCAAGGACCTTTGTACCAATTTTGAGTTACATCGGTTAAAGCTTTCGAAAGTTATCGAGTGGACAGACGGACATTTACCCGTACCCCCCTCATCCCTCGTGTTGTTTTTATAATGTAACTTCGTTACATAATAAAAGTTATGATATGGCTTAGGTTTAGGTCCATGCAGTCATTAATTACACGTATATGTACGTGTATGATTTTATGTTCATTCATCTCGAACGAAAACGCATTTTTCTGCTGTAGCTGGTACAGGTGCATGTTCATTTGTGTGTGCACTTAATTTACTATAAATATGCAACTATCTTGAATGCTGGACATCAGAGTGAAATTAAACTCCTGTCGTGATTACCAATAAAACTGATCATTCATTTCAACATTGTTATAATTTGTTAAAATCACAAAAAGATGATTTTCAGAAGCAAGTTCGCTATTCTTGTACTGATCGTATTTGTCATCGTTGAAATTGGTATTGAAAGTTTAATTACTATTACTAACAATTATTGTTTACTTGTTAACTTAATAACAGTTTCTTTTTTAGAATACGGAGAAGCCATAAGTTGCCAGCAAAGTGGTAGCGCGGACAATCCAGGGAGATGTGTCAGTGGACAGTGCCCTCCTGGCTGGCGTGACGTTAGGTTTTGGGAAACCGGATGCCGAGATGGCGAGCGCTGTTGTATATATCCGTGACGTTGTCAGAGCCGTACCTACCATTTCTCTCTACTACTAACAGTTTTATTAAAATAAATTATAATGTCAGTATGTATACTCCATAGCCATAATAATACTCAATGAAAAAAATAACTCAAAAATTAAGTGTAACTGTTCATTTACTATTGGATGCATAAGTACATAAAATACATAAACAATAATACATATTATATCCATTATTCACTGCATAGGTATGTATATTTGCACCGTTACGCCCACAACCGATCTAGAGCTAAACCAGCATAATATATCAAAGCATATTTGGGCAATTCGTGTATTGTAAACAAAACTTTTATATAACAAAACACATCATTCCTGTACCAAGGTCAACACAAACTTACTTGATTCAGAGGTGCAAGATGCAAGCTTTCAACTGAAACTGAAATGTCGTGCTATCATATACTGTGTATAATTGCTGTAGCTTGTCTTGAGTCCATATAAGTAAAATGTGGTCCCAGTTAAGGTGGTCAATTTTAACGTGGGCATGTGACACATGAACAAGAAAACAGGTATATGGGTATAGGTTGCTGAGATGTGATCTTGTGCAGGTTACACATGCATATAGAGAGCATCAAAAGTTATTTTGTACGTGTTTAATTTTTATTCCTTTTATCATTTCATTTCGAGTCTCTTTCATTTTATTTTATAAAGTAGTTTAAGTAAAATAGTTAAAATTCCAATGGAAGTCAAAGCCGACAATGAGGAATTAATAGGAACGAATGACTCAAAAATGACAACGGAAGCGTTTCTCTTGACCAGTGAAAAATTTGCCTTTCCTTTTCAACAGGCGCATGATGGCAAACGCTGTGGAAATGTGCAAATTAAACTGGATGCTTCAAAAGTATCCGGGGTTGGGAGTTCTGGAGATAATTCTAAGCTGTTTGGGATTTTGCATAATTTCCTGCTCCAATACTCTGATGAGCAACGGTATGGTTTCCACCACTTCAACACTTACAATGATTTTTAATGATTTGCAATTATAACAATTTATTAAAAAATTTTATCACTTCAACAGGACTATGAATATTCGTCTAATAGACAATTACACAGAATACCTTTCTTTCGAACTGAAAGGCTACCTGCTGTTCCGTCTCCTGTGCTTACTTGGGGATGGCTTGAGACTCCAGTTGGAAATTTCAGATACTTCAACCGAGATTCCGAATAAGTGTAAAGACAGTAAAACTTTTATCAGCAAAGAAACAGCTTTTACCTGTCATGCAAACTGCAACGAGGCTATATTTGAAGGGGAGTTTGAAAACGAGGGCATTCCTTCAGAGTGGAACCGGCATTCAAAACTCCAACATGTTCAAATGTATGGAACCCTCAAATTAAAAATCTGCGGTGATCTTGTGCTGGACAATGCTCCATTGGCTTATTGCCCAATCCGGGGTACAGAATTGTGTGCGTTGGAACGCCTTGAAAATATGCGAAAGATGCTCAAGGGGCAAATTGAGATGGACGTGGTTATCGTGGCCAAAGACGGCTCCCAGTTTCCATGTCACAGCTCATCTTTAATTGGTAAAAATTACGTTTTCTTACCTCTAAAAGTTAACTACTATTTTTAATTGAGATATTTATAATTTGCAGCGCATAGCCCAGTTCTCAAATCCATGCTGGAAAGCAAATTCAAGGAAGGGAATACAAGACGAATTGAGATGAATGACATGAGTAAGGATGTCGTAGAACAGTTTTTGGCATGGCTGTATTACATGGACTTGGAAAAGGCTTCCAGCAACGGAACTGTTGCCATGGAACTCATTGCGTTTGCCCACAGATACTCAATTGAGAAACTGGAAGGTGCTCTCAAGTCAATCATAATGTGGAAGCATTTGGACTGGAATGACGTATCGGGAGCCATACGTCTATTTTTCTTTGCCAAGAACCTGGAAACATTTTCTGATGTCCAGAGAGCTGCCCTGACAATCTTGAAAAGGTATACAAGCTTTCTATAACATGAATTATATTTTGAATAGCATGCTATCTAAAGTTTATAATGTGGCTTTCTGCTTATTAAATTTTTTGTCAGGAATCGCTCCAAGCTTTTGTCTTCTCAGGAATATAACAAGCTCTTCAGAGACGAACCCGAGTCCTTTAAAATACTTGTTGATGCACTGGTTCTTTCGGATAATTGAAAATGGTTTACGCAAGTTTCGGCTGTCCAGCATTCATGAATTTTCATTAAAAATAAATTATCTGGCGACTGTGATGTTATTTTTCGAAGCTCACAATAAACAAAGTTATTATCATTGTAAAAATCTGAAATATGTGAACACGAAAATTAAATGAACAGCATAATGTCATAAAAACTGTAAAGCGAATTTGTTAGCTAACCTGAGCTATAAAACCATAGTCGCATTTGTACAGGCCCACCACTCCGATACCAACAGGACCGGACTCCAGTTCTTTAATGAGCATCTTAAACACGTAATTGTTGTTTTCAGCGCCCTTGTTGTAGAAATTCTCGTGAATGTTCTTTTCCAACAGCCACGATCTAAATCTTTCCATCTAAAACATAGAGGCGTATTAACTTATTAACATGCATTATCTGGGCACCTATTATGCAGTATGAACAAATTTGTTGACAATGATCATACCGTCCGATAAACTTCTGCCGAAGCAATTAGTGTTACAACAATGCAAGACATGGACATCAATTCGCCATACACGTCATGTGAATTTGCCTTGTTAATCATTTCATTCAACTGAAATATCAAGCGAACAGAATGATTGACCAACCAAATCAAGTTGACAACGCCCCATGTTGAGTTCATCAGAGCAGAAAATTCTTTCAGTTTTTCGTATTTGATGAATATATTTCCAATGACATGTTGGGTAGAATAACTCTTTAATTGAGAGACTTTGTACATGAACTCTTCAAAGTTTTTAGCAGCAAACCACATTGTAAGGGGAAATGTTCCCAACAAGAATGTTTCCATGGGAACGAACAGGATGCAACGGGAAACGCGAAACAAAATTGCAATTATCCCAATAACGTAATCTTCAAAACTAAATACATCCGATGACGTAGATTTTGTACTTAAGATGTTCAAGTACCTTAACAGTAGACGTTTGGCTAAAAAAAATAAACGAAGGCGTCGCGCGGTCTGGGTAAATAGTTACCTCAAAGAAAGACATAGCAAGGGGAGATACTTTGTTGATGTAAGAAAATAACGGTACCAATAACTGATTATCATTTAATAAATGCAAGTACTATTAAAATAGCTAATTAAATTATCAGTCATACTTAAACCATCAAATTTTACCAGTTCCAGGATATGAGGGCTACGCCGTCAGTTTTTAAGGAAAATTTTCGAGTGACCCCGAAGCAGTTCGATAAGCTTTATTCTATTCTGGAAGACCAACTAGTCCCCAAGTTTAACACAAGGCCTGACGATATTGTTAGTGGAGAAGAAAAGCTGGCAATTACGTTGGAATATCTTTCTTCTGGAGCTCTAATCCGGCACGTGGCATCCGTTTACCGAGTCAGCAAACAAGAAACATCAAATATAATCAACCAGACATGCAGCGCCATTCTTCAGCTATTGAAAGAGTCTTGCATGCCTAATATAAACCGAGAATATTGGAATAATATGGCCTCCGGATTTGAATCACGATGGAACCTTCCGCATTGTCTGGGTGCTATTGATGGGAAGCACTGTGCCATTCGATGTCCAAGTAATTCGGGGAGTGCCTTTTACAATTATAAGGGATATTTCAGCATTGTCCTTATGGCCGTTGCGGACTCAGAATACAAGTTCGCTTATTTTGATGTCGGAGCTTATGGAAGCGAAGGAGACAGTGGGATCTTCCGATCCTGCGATTTCTGGAAAGCGCTGAACGATAAAAAGCTGAATTTACCATTTCCGACGGATTTATCTGGTAAAAGGACGCCATATTATTTTGTTGCAGACGACGCGTTTCCACTTGATACGCACATCATGAAGCCGTATAAGCCGACATCCAAAAACGGAAGCTTACTCATCCCAGAAAGAATTTTTAACTACAGACTCTCAAGAGCGCGGCGAACAGTTGAAAATGCTTTTGGGATACTGTGTTCAAGGTGGATGGTCCTATCCCGGACAATGCTTGTTGGACCGACTCTAGCACAAAAAATTATCGGCGCCTGCTGCCTATTACATAATTTTCTAATGACTACTGGAAAGGATGATTATGTACCACAAGGTTTCGGAGATGCAATCACTGATGATGGAAGAATTGTAAACGGATTATGGCGCAGCAATCTACGCGAAACATCGCTGTTTAGAAATGGTTTTAACTGCGTGCCAACCGGTCGGATTCCGTGCTCTGCGAAGGAAATTCGCAACCATTTGAAAGATTATGTGAATTCAGAGGAAGGCCGCCTACCTTGGCAGGAACAAGCTATAATGTAGGCCAATTAACTTTTTACAGATACTGAATTCGGTACAGAAACAGGTACTTAGTTTATTTCAAGAATAATAATAGGAAGCGTTGAATAAATTATCTGTATTGGAGAGCTTTACAATTAAATAAAAAGTGTTGTACTTATAAAACCGCCACTACTAAACAGGTCCTCTTAATCTATCTCTAATCAATGAAATAAACTCGAAGTTCAAATCCTCAACCTGATCTTCCGGTAGCTTCCTAAGCATTCGATCTAAATTTAAATACATTGAATAATATTTTAGCGTATTTGGCGATGCATCATCCGATTTTGCAGACATTGACTCCTTCCGTAACTCCACTAGACTCTGCAGAGTGTCAGCGATGCGATCATCCGCAGAAACCTCAGTTTTGGACTTTTTAGTGGGCTTTAATCTTGCTGGTTCCTACATGATAAGGTCGAAAGATAAGTACTTATTCAGACAGTTAATAAATATTGAGACAGTTAAGATACCATATACGAACTCACATAATCATAGCTGCTTGCCGCTCCACGCTTTCCAAGAGTGGGTTTCGGAATGGGGTCAGCGGATATGCCATCCTCTGCTTTCTTAAAGTTGGAATCTTCTGGAATATCAATTGATCCAATGACGGTTATGTCTGGACCAAACGTATCAGTGGATTCAATGGGGAGAAGACGCTGTCTGGTAGTCTTGACTAATTTTGTAAACAACTCAATTGGAGGCGTCATGGGATCCCCGGGCTTTTCCATGCAGAATGTAAAAAATAAGATGCCCACAATGCAGGAAATGTAAAGGAACGCCAGATAGATATAAATACACCGTCTAATCCGCCGTATTCGAGTCCATCGATCAGAATCCCTAGATGGAAGCAAAATGTCGTGCGTAGATAGCAGATTGAACAAACGCTGAATTTCGAGGGAACATTTACTTTGGTTCACGAGAAAAAGAAGCGTTCCAACTTGACAGGTGTGAGCCATTTGATGAAAAACGGTAAAATAGTGTTTGGGACTAAGACCGGCTTCCGTACTTCTCTGTTGGCTCATATAATCGTGAATTAACGGGAGTTCGGTTAGCTGGCGCAAACAAGCTGGGATTAAAACCAGAAGTATATGGCAAGCCTGAAATAATTGTACATGAAATTTCAGCATTCAATAGAAAACCTTTGGTAAGGCTATTGAATTTTAGGAAAAATATAGTGACATATATGGATGTCTATGCTTGTCATGTTAAGACTTCTGTGCTAAATAAATACAATTACAATTGAATATATTACTACCTGCTGAATTTTTGATCTCATGACTACCCAACATTTTGTTTTGTGATTCCATTCCAGTTTAAATGGTATCGCTCCCACATAATACGCCAAGTTAATGTGGAGTCTGAGAAAGATGAAGCTGTCATTCAGACGGTTTTCTGAATGTAAATGCGTTTGAGGTATAAAGGAATTAACCCTGCTGGGTTTAACCATACTGAATTTTTCCACATCGCTTTTAATTAAAGGCATTTTGTAGGAATCAAAGAAACAAGAGATCTTGAATGTCGGTCAGTTAAGAACTGAAATGAGAATATACATATTTATAGTTTTATTATACATGTGTGGGTTCTATTACTGTGGAACGCATTAAATTATTAATATTAACGAAAGTTATGTCATCGATGAACAGGTAACAATGAGCCCTTGCAAGGTGTGGAAAGAATATCAATCGGACTGAAGTAGACTTAGTGGAGGCGTAGTAATTATTATTTTTGTTTTAGTCTAATTGGCTCTAAGCGAATATTAATAGGTTATATATTTGAATTTGAATTTGCCAATTTATTTCGTCACTCGATAGACAAGAAACAACATACATTAACATGCTCATGGAACACATTGTTTTCATGTATTTGCCACTTTTTGGCGAATAACAAAGAAAAATAGAGAATTTACAGATATTCATTTCTTTAACCAATTACGCTAACATGAAATAAAAACAATTGTGAAAATATTTAGTTAATTGTGAATCATATTAACATGTTATCATTTTTCCTTTTTGACATAATATGTTGTCGGACTAGCCAATCAAAATCCATTTCTCCTTTACAAGCTTTGATTGCTGTAGGAAGGTCATTCCATAATATTGCTCCTCTGTAGAAAAACACTGATTTTCCTAATTCCGTCTCCATCCTGGGAATCGCTAGGTTTACATGTTATATAACATTGGATGATGGCATTTTCCTAGTTTCGGAACACAATTTATCATTATATCAAGTAAATGTTATCATTTAGCTCGCGAGTATGTTTTTAGTGTTTAGGGCATTCCTATCAATGCTCCAAATAATATAACCACGAAAACGTGTCGAAACGGGCTCGGCTGAGTGCTTCTCAGAACACATTTGAAAACTAGTACAGAAAATTGTACAATTGATAAATGGAAAATCATTGGGATCAAAATTGAAAATAAGTACGTACAAAATTTGAAGCTAGCAAAAGTTTAAGCATGTGTGGTATGATACAATTAAGACGCAATATTTATGAGAACCTTCCTTCCAATCGATGCTTCCAACATAACATGATATAAATCTACCCACGAGCTGTTTACAGAAATCTAAGCAGTTGTGGATTCGGACGCAGTCATTCATAAAGAATTGCTAATAAAAATATTGATAACAATTTCTTACATGATGACAATTCTTGGAAAATTTGTGCCTGGTCTTGCTCGTATTATTCCACATGAAATTAAATATTGCTATACTTCGATATATTATTCTTACTTCCAGCTTTATTAAAATTGAAAAACATGAAGTGCGCACAGTAGTAAGCAGCACATTCTAGACATATATGCAAAACACTCTATTATTTTGCCTTATCGCATCACTACTCAAGCCCACATTTCTAAAGACAAATTACCAACTGATAGTATAAGTAAATGCAGGGAAGGACAAGCTGGAAGGATGTTGTTGATGCTGCGAGCTAACAAAAAGCAAGCCATAATATTACTCATCAATTCTATTCCCTTAAAAAGTAAAATATATGTAGAAATATATTAGTTTGTACGGATCCTACATTCAAACCAGCCAACAAGGAACAAATAAAAACTACGGCCAAGCCGTAGCAAGCAGCCAAATTAGAGGGGATTCTTTATCCACGCCGTAGTTAGTGTAAATCACGTTCGCGTTCATTTGATCCGTTGTTGGAAATATTTTTGGCCTGCGCTAAACATTGCTAGGATTACAACATTTTTGGCCACTTGCTCTCCAAAAGCAACGCACAACCACCGAGTTATGAAAACACAAGTTTTTTAAGCGAAATATACACGCAGGTTGTATATCTGCAGTGCACAGTAAATTTTTGGCGAGTCAAATAGTTTTAACGATAAATTGTCTCAAACTCCAAGATTTGAAAGAGTGTTAAAATGTTTGGCATAGTTAAAATTGAGAGAGAGACAGATGGCGTTGACATTGACGCCACCACTGGGACGCCAAATGACACGGGAGAACCGTTATTTGGTCATGGACCAAGTATTTCCGTTTCCACCCAGTCGTCATCATCGTCGTCGTCATCATCCTCTCAACCCGTTACCTTTGAAATAATTAGCCAAGCGACACAATTTTCCACAGAAATCAAAGGACTGAGGAATGCGCTGGCTGCAGCTGACCGGAAGATTGTCGAACAAGAGCGGTTGATTGTCGAGAAAGAGGGGATAATTAACGGGCAGACTGTCAACATGAAAGAGGCGACGGATTTGTTGAATGAGCAACAGGGGAGACTGGAGGCGATGCAGAAGGCACTGGAGGGACGGGGAGGGGAAGCAAGCAGGGATCTGGTAACTGACAAGTTGGGGGAACTTGAGGCAATTGTCGCGAAGGAGAGACGTGAAAGGGGTGCAGTGGAGAAAAAATATGAAAGACTAATGGACTCACTGAAATGTGTAACGGAAGAGCTTAAAGATCTGATGGAAAATCAAAACGCCGATTGTTTGGAGACTGATGATGACGACCCAACAGCTTCTGGGGAAAGTGGTCAAGTTCTATTGGAAAGACTTTCGAACTTTGTTAAGAACAAGTTTAAAGCGTGGACTGAAAGTCAGAGTGACTTAAAGGCTGAACTGGCCAGGGTGCAAAAAATGACTGCTGCGAATTCGGCACGGAGGTCGGCCAGAATTGAAAATTATGTTTCACAACAGCAGCCTCGAGTGGCATCATGGTCAAAATTCATCAAATCACGTGACTTGAAGTAGGATTTTGTATTCAAACTTTAATTAAACGAATTAGGTTATTAAATTGTTACCTATAAACATGTTTACTTTAGTGCTAATTTTGTTTGCAGTTCTGAGAATTCGACACTAGTTGGGACAGGGGCTGCTTCGAGTAGCTTGAGTGAAGAAACTGGTTCTTCATCTTCAGAAAATTCAACTGAGGAGGATGGTTGTGATGATTCTGACGATGGCGACACGTCCGTGGAACCTGCAGCTAATGTTCCAGCATCATCTGCTGTCCAAATGGAATCTCCAGCTGCAGCACGGGGTCCAAGACGTGAACCCATTTCCTTCTCTGGAAATAGGCACGCAATGAATATTGGAAAGCGGCACCGTGGATTCTACTGTATTTGTGGAGTCGGATTTATAAGCCGGAAAGGACTGGATGGACATATCCAATTTCAAAACAAGAGCATGCGACAGTACACAGATCTGGAGGAGGATCCAGCAGATGATTCGGATTCGGAGTACGAAAATCACGAAGACGTGAGCATGAATCCTGAAGGACCTGAGGAGGAAGTGGAGGAGGAGGCGGGAGCATTGAAGCACATGGTTCATCCAGACAGTGACACGGAATGTGTTTGTGGCTACGATTCCCACGGCAGCAAGAACAACTTGACCAAGCACATCAAATACTACACTTTGGAGCCTAAGTTTACTTGCGACCATTGTCCCCGGCGATTTGTCTACGCAGGTCTTCTCCGAGCTCACATCAGGCGCAGTCACAAACACGTCCCCATTATGGAGCCTGTGTGCGGTCGTTCAACAGACGCCAAATTACAGTAATAAATACTACCTACAATTTGTTTTCAAAAAAATTTTGGTCACGTAACGTAAAAAATTTAAATTAGTAAATGCTTATACTTTTCAATTTATTTAGTGGCACCGGCAACGCGACGACATTTGCGAGACGAACTGCACGGACCAAAGGATCGCAGGCCAGAGGTCGGCTTACCCCATCCGGAAGAAACTTTGTGTGCACTCATTGTGACTTGAGATTTCCGCACTTGGCCCGGCTCAACGATCATCTGAAACGCATTCACAACGTAACTCAAACTGGATTCGTGATTGGATGCGTTGACTGTGGGATTTCATTCGCCACTCGACAAGAGCACATTCGTCATCGAGTTACGGTTCAGTGAGTACAGCAGTTGAAAATAAATGATAGTATAATTTTAACTGCTAATAATTGTACTAAAGTTTATTTTTATGTAAAATAATAAGCTTTGTTTGCTTTCGCAGTCACTCTAAAGTTGGTAGAAGACGCCAGAGGGCTCGAGAGACTGCTGCCGCTGAGGGGAACAATGAGCGACCTCCGACTCCCCCCACGAATGAACATACTCCCATGATCGAGAAGAATCTGTTGAGCCACATTGGAGGTAAAATTAAGGCTAGGAGTTGCATCTGCCGCGTGTGCAACAGGTCATTTTTCTGCGACGCTGCGCTCAGGCGTCATATGCTATCCACACACCGGGTTCGAAAGGTTTATTCCCCGGGGAGCAAGGAAATTGGATGCGTCCATTGTGGAGTTGTATTCAAAACTTGGCTTGAGATGCGGCATCATGTCAAGTTTGACCATTAAGTAGACACGGTGAACATTATTGCATTTAAATATGATTAAAAAATATGTATATCATTTTTGGAAATGTTTTAATAATTCCAATTTTGTCTGGGGTTCCGCAGTGCAAGCAGCTCGACCCATGGGGCAACGTGATATGGGTCGACGCATTTGTCAACACTATTTTTCTTGTTTAGAAGTTCCTAATTGTTTAATGGTTATTATTATTATTTATAATTTTATAGTTGGATCGATTTGCAATAATGTACATATCTATACTTGTAAGTTAGTATGTAGGATTATTAAATAGCGCGGAAGATGAGTTGATGAAAATGTTTTTGCCAATAATTATCATGTAAGGTACATATTTTTTTAATAAAGGGAGGAACTAAATTGGGGTGAGTTGAGATGCTTATGAATTTTTGTTTTGTGGGGGTCAAGGACATAGATCATAAATATTAATTAAAAGTTGACAAGCTAGTATCCTATAATATATAGTTTGTATAATAAGTAATTACAAAATTGTTGAAACAATCATTCCGGTTGATGTACATAACCTAACGTAAATCAGCTCTGAAAAAACTATTGTAATGCCAAAAAAATGAAATAAAGTTATCAAAAAATAGGAATCATTATGGGGCTGATGAACTGCCTATTGACTTTCACTATTGAAATAATTTCCTTTCAATAAAATGTTGATGATGCTTTTGCGCACATACCTACATGTTCTTGTGAAACATAAAATTCATACAGTTTCGAATTATGCACCTACAAATTCAAGCAAACTTTGAGTTTTTGACGCTCATGAACGGTATTACTTCAATTTTTTCACGCCGCTCACTTTTCCAAAATCCTGCCGGCACTCATACATGCTTCATGACAACAATATTCTAACAGTAACAGAGTGAAAACACAATTATCGTGCCTGGTGCCTGTGCCTACCAAATACATTGGTGCAGTGATACCTTTAACAACAACCCTGTAAAAATTATCACAAGGTAGGACTAGGAGGCAACCTATACATGTCAAAGGAGAGTAACTGATTAATTATTTACAGGCATTTTAGTCAACCTTTTGTTTACACATACTTTAAATTAGTACATGAAGACACCATCACAAATTGAAACAATATAGGGAAGGTTACCTGTACGCATATGAATATGAAGATTCAGTATAAATTAGGGCTATTGGAAATATTTAGCATTTAGCATAGCAAATGAGCTACGATTTCTTGTTGAGTCTGGATGACTCCAAGTTCCTTGTTAAAAATCAATAAAAGTAGGCAGTATCTTGGACCACAAATATCCTGTTTAGTTTAGAAAATTATTATTATATCTCTAGAACCTCCATATTTCATGTGTTGTTGCAGAAGTTGAAATATTGAACGTAATTGCTAGGTAATATTTTAATCAATTTACGTATTGCTTTGCTCAGGTCTCCTAAGAAGAAATGTCATAAACGATTATCAGTTTAATTTTGGCCAGAATATGTGTATGGTTACTAAATCTATGTTCATTACATCATTTTTGTTATTACATTCGATAATATATCGATTAATATTTGCAGTTCAAAATATATCGTAAAGTTAATGCATGTGTCTACATTAAAGTTTGTTCCAGGCGAGCCTTGATTCTTGATCAGTTAGTCGCTTTAAAGTTGCGACTTTAGACTCTAAAATTTAGAGTCTAAATAAACTTTGTATTTAACTAAATTACACCACTTGACACACTTGCGTCAGCACTTGCACACGACAAGCAATTTTTGTGACAATTAATTTCAAGGGTGCAAGATAGACTTAGGATGTGCACTGAAAAGAACGCCATAAAATCTCTCCTTCGGAACCAACTGTGGCTAATGGAAATGCTCCCAGGGGATGTCAATCCATTTTTACGCAGCCACTCTACCAACAATGTAATTGCTGCAACTCGGGCCAAAGCTACTTTCCGAAACTTGCGCACTTTTGAGCGCTGCCAGCTATTCATACGCTGTCTCCAGTCAATGTTCCTCGTCCAATATTTTCACAGCAACTACCGAAACATTAACGGCGATCTTGTCATAACTTGCAGTTTCTGGGTTACCGTTGCATATATTGGCAGTAAATTACTCTGCTTCTGCCGAAGAGATTACCAATACGTTGTACAAACTCTAAACACAATTTACGGAACAGATTCTGTAATTGCATCATCGTTTACTTTAAAGGTGCCCTTGATAAACGCACCGCTGCTCAGTGTCGCAATACCAATTCTGTTCTCAATGCTTGTTCTCTTTGGAAACGTAGAGCCGATATCAACTGTCTTGAGCCCACTCATGGCAAAACAATCTGTCGTTAAGTATACCATAACGATTACAATGGCCCTTTTCGAAATGATGAGCGTCCTAATTCTAGCTCCTTTTACCTGTTTGGTAATACTGGATGGCATGTTTGGATGCAATCTTGTGCTATGTTCTCATGTGCTGAAGTTAAAGACTAGTTTAAAATATAGTTTTAAGAAAAGCATTTCAGCGTTCCGAATACATTATGCTCAGTATCGACGCATTCAGATTTATACGGCCATTGTAAACGACTGCTTTCAAAGTAAATTAGCGGTTCAGTATAAAACAACGATTATGATATTCTCAATGGCCTTGTCCAGCGTTTTAATTCACGAGAAATTACGGTCCACCACTTCAATGACCAGCCTCGTTGTCATCATCTATTTAGTCTCGGCAATATATACGGTAATGCTGATTGGATACTATTTCCCCGGTAGAACGAACGCGATTAGCAGGAGTATTATATCTATATGGAAGCATCAACTTGCTTGCGGAAAAAACTTGACAACGGATAGACGACAAAAGAAAGAATACGGACTGATGATAAGGTCGTGTAGAGAATTGCGAATTTTAATAGGATTTTCGAATTTCTACGAGAGGGGAACTGCGCTTAATCTGCTAAATTTCTTGTTGGTGAAAACAATTAAATTAGTGCTAATGCTGTAATATCCTGATTGAAAGTGTGCAAGTGTGATTTGTGCCAACATATGTAGCTAGATGTCATCTGTAAAGAAAATTTGTTCCTAACTTTTCCGTCAACTTCACATTTTTTATTATTTTCTTTCTCCGACGTCAAATAAGAATTCAATAAAAGCGGATACGTCGCAAATAACATAAAAGAAAACACGGCTTTGCTGGGTCCTACCACCTTAATTTTCAGCACTGGTTTTTGTATTTATGGAATGAAATACATGACAGTGGTTTGTGATACACTACTCAATTGTTTTATTTGGGAAATATTTAAGAAATGCTTTGTAAAACTATTAGTAGCTGTGATATAGATGATCGTATGGCGATATCGCTTATTATATCTAAGCATTTGGAACCAATATTTCATCAGAGGATGTAAATATAGTATTTCCGTTTGTGGGTTGTTTAGAAGGTATATAAAATTAAACAAAGTTGATGCGAACATGCTTTTAAAACATTCAGTGAAAATCATTAAAATTATCATAGGACTTTGAATAATACGTATTAATTTAAATTCCCCTATGTTGACAATTATTTTGTTAATTTGGACCTACAAAATAAATTCGGAGTACAATATAATATAGTAACAAATCATAATAGGTTTTACGTTTAATCCGGATGAATAGCAAATCAGCTTTCCCCGGAAATAATTCGTATTTTAAATATTGGCTACATTAGTTGGGTTGGTTGGTAGAACTCGCTTCAGAAAATTAGTGGTAGATCCAGTACTGTGCAAGGAATAATTTTCTTCAGATAGCGTTTTACATTTAAAATATGTTTAATGCTTTACTACATCGTTGCAACCAGTAGTTATATCAGACCATCGTTTTGATAGCAGTTATCAATGATAACTTCCAATATGATGATATACTATTATTTTCCAGGCAGGAATTAGTCAAAATATGTTGCCATTATTACTTTCAGCAGCTACTTCAAGCTAAATAAACATCGATTTATGGTGAATATATGAATGATAAGATCCTGCCGTTAGCTGTTGGATATCATAAAATTGGAATATCGAAACGCAAATTATCTCAAACATTTTTATAAAAGATGCAATTAACTAAACTAAAATGTTCACCGACCCCAGGTGCAACAGGCTTTTCCATGAGTTTTTTCACCATGAATGTTACCATGCAATTTGTCTAGTCAGCTAGAAGAATTAGCAATTTTCATTGTCTTACGGCATTTTGTTAGCATAATAGGTAGTCGCGTAGCACTACCTCAAGGATACAGCGTAATGAAAGATCACCGAATGACTGTCACGATACTATCATTATTTTGATGGAAGAGATTATGGGCGAAGTAGAAGTAAAAACTGGTAAGGATACAGACTTGGACAGGAGTTGGAATGACATCCTATCATGCCATAAAGAGGTGGGGAAATTATTGGGAGTTTCAAGCCAGTCGTGTTTTACTGTCAAAACGCCATTAACCATAAAATTCGGAAAGTTACTCATAGTTCAATATTTCTAAAATATTTAGGCCCATCAATTTGAGCTTACCGAATGAAATTCAATACAGCCAACTTTACTTAATCGGAAAAGTACATGTCATAATAAAATCATATAATATGGAAGCAAATTCTAGACAGCAAGACAAACCCAATACGAGTTAATTTTGACATTCAAACTTTGGATTTTAACGTTTCCAGAAAACACACCTATTAACTTCCCTCTCTTTACTAAAAGAAATATCATAACCAACGACAATATTAATCGCTGTATCTAGTTTAAAAGAATCAAACTATATCTATACGCGCTGAGCTACCTAGTTTCCTAATAAAATGGAGAACCGATCCAAGTCGTCCATTGAAAGGAGACACATAAATTCCCTAATCCATAGGCAGCTTCAGCTAATGAAATTATTATCCGGAAAGTTCAGTCCATTTGTATCCAGCACCTCTGCTAAGAAAATTGTCATGACTACACAGGATGAAAGAACTTTTAAAAGTTTGCGAATTTTTGAGTGCTGTCTTACGTTGGTCAAGTGTGTTCAATCCATATTTATTACAATATATTTTCTCACGAATTATGCAAATGGGAACAAAAATGGAGATCTTGTCATAACTTCCAGCTTTTGGCTTGTGTTTGCATATCTCGGTTACAAGTTTACCCGATTTGTTCGTACGGAATACCCTTACATTGTACAGTCACTTAACTCAATATATATGACTGATCTAGTATGTACTTCATTTAGTTTAAAACTGCTTTTATTTAACGTTCCATTGATAAGCGTTGCGGTGCCGACATCTTACTCACTGTTGGTTCTCTTCTCGAATCTTGAACCCATTTCAGCTGCACTATGCCCACTAATGGCAAATTGGGCTGTTGCAAAGTATACCTTAAAAATTGTCATGGTTGCAACGGAAATACTCACCATCTTTACAATTGTCCCGTTGATGTGTTTTGTGCTGTATGTTGGTATGTTCTCAAGCAATGTGGTCCTTAGTTCAACTGCTGTAAAGTTAAAGGGAAAATTAAAATTATGTGGGCCTCAGTGTGTATCCGGATTTCCTCCGGACTATGCCCAGTATCGACGAGTTCAAATTTATACGTCCGTTGTGAACGAGTGCTTTCAAAGCAAATTGGCGCTGGAATTTAAAACTTTGCTTATATCGTTTACAATCGTCTTATCAACGGTTATAATTGACGAGGGATTACGCTCTAGTGCATCTATAGCTAGCCTAGTTGCTGCCAGCTACTGCGTACTTGCAATGTATATGGTGATGCTAATTGGTTATTACTTCCCGGGGCGAACCAACACAATTAGCAGAAACATTATATCAATTTGGAAGCATAATTTGGCTTCTTGGGGAGGGAACCCGATGCTAGATAAAAGGCAAAAGAAGGAGTATAGGATGATGATTAAATCATGTCGCGAACTGAGAATTTTAATTGGAGCTACTAATTTTTACGAGAGGGGAACCGCCATTAATCTTTTAAACTTCTTGGTTGTAAAAACAATCAAATTAGTGATAGTGTTGTAGTAACGTATTAGCAAAAATCTATCAATTATTTATTAGTCTATAATATTTATAATTGTACAGGGTGACTATATAATAATAAATAATTGTTACAAAAATGTTTAACATGGATTTGAATTCTAGATTCTAATAAGTAGCAGCGCGCTTGTCAGATTGGAACTTAGGACACTCAAGTAAGTCATGATCGCACCCTTGCTGAACGCAAATCGATGTCCGCAATTAATCGGTATGGCTTGCTGACTCCACCAAATTCTATTCACAATCTTCCCCACCCTTCTATTCTCTCTTCCTCTTCGAAGCACAAACAGCCTCGTATAACCGCCAATCCCAAGATGTATCAATTCACAGCTATCAATTCTGGCCTGCGTATACATTCGAAGCATAAACAATGTCATACCCAAACCACCCACAAATCCAAGTGTGGTAGTAATCACAACAAAAGTCGGAATAATATTAAAACATATTACGGTCATCCATAGAAACAAAGCCAGCATCACTTGACTAAAAATAGTTAAAGCCAATGAAATGAAATTCATGGATTCTCCAAACTGGCCGTATAATATTCTCATTTGCACGTAATGTCTTATAACAATCACGGATTTACTGACAACGAGCTCTCCTTTACTACTTTTAAGGAACCTGAGAAGGGCCTGAAGGTGTGCTCGTATGGCAATATAAAAGTTGACACTCAATAGAAAAATTACAAGTAGATCCCGTAATTTAAATGCCATTAAGGTTACTGACAAAAGTAAAGTAAGCAGGCGAACTAACGCTAACTCTTCCATCTCTGACCCGAATAGAAGGGCAAGTCCAAACGTGTATGGATCCAGCTTTAGCTGCCACATTCTAATTGCACAAGGTACGCCAAACATGTTGAAGCCGATAACATAGTATAACATTAGCACGCCCGGGATATCTTGTAGAGGACTAATATTTCGGAGCTGTGCCGGCTTTGAGCTGTATACTCCCGTGATTTTGTTAAATCCTCGGGAGAATGTATATCCGCATTTGAAAATCTCCAACCTTGCCGCAAGACCCATAGTGGTATAAGTTAATGTAATGATAAATATGGCAAGATGGACAATGTCGTATCCGGATGGTAGTTTGGCAGATTGGGTAAGTAGTTTAAGTCCTGTCACTCCCAAATATGTAATGACGATCATGTGAAATATATCCCACAGGGTTGTTTTCCAATTGATGCAAATAGTGTGCAAACGTGGGATACCGTTGTTGCTAAGGGAAGTGTCGAATGAGAAACTTGGAAGCCGACCCAAAGTTGACTGAAATATTCTGTACGATTTTATAAGCATTGGGGTCAACCATGGTTCTGGGGTAATACGATCCATTATAATGAGCAAATATGAGCAATGATTTTTATAGTATCCTCGCCATGGTTTCTGTTTTCGAAATAAGTCTTCACTACTTTCAATGATGCTTCTTCAACCACTCCCTACAATTTTTTTTAAAATGAGACCAGTAATAAAAAAGCAGAGTTTACTTTTGAAACTGTAGAATTTACATAGTTTGTCATGGGAATTACTCGCATGATTTCGTTAAATTCTGGTCTAAACTTATTTCTGTAAACCCTGAAATTTCCGTAATTATATAGGACCATGAGTTTGAAATATGAAATATACATTCGTAGAATATGCAAATTATTTCTAATTAGTGCATTCATGCTGCTAGTAACCTCTATTCACAGTAATAAGCCACGACTAATTGAAGGTTATTTACTGAATTGAACGGCGTAATTATTTTTAAGGTTAGTTTGTTATTGCGTAGTCAATGCAAATTGTTGGTATAAATCAAAGTAGCTACAGCATGATTAAGGACGAAAACATTATATATTTTTGAAAGCAAAACCGATTAAATCATGAAAATCCTTTCAAAAGCTTATATTTCATCCAAACTATACTCTATTATTGTTAGCACAATACTTAAACTTGTTGCTAGGCATAACATTAGACAAGGTTCTCATTTTTTATACTTTCACTGTTGGTTATATAGAATACAGTACCAGCAAAGCTGTAGCATAGCAAAGTGTAATCTGATTGTTGGTTTACGGTCATGTAAGAAGTCCTTTACGTTGTGGTTTGGAGCGTGATGCCTAATACTAATAAACAATGATCTATGTAAAAGACATGTTTTAGCAACAGCACGAAATTTGCAGGAATTTTTTATTGCAGAAATGGAATCTGTTCTTTATGGATGCGGACACGCGGACATATATGTAAACTCAGAAACTCAGGTGTATTGTTCTTATGTTAATTCTCTGCAGCCATTCACAGATTAATGTCTTTTAGTTCGAATCGAAAATTCTCACTAAACATGAGCTCATTCCATGTTCTACTCCGAAAAACTAGTCGCTTATAGTTTATTCAACAGTAAAACAGACGATATCACCATGGTGGCGCATTTCGTTTCATGTCGAGATGTTCTTACATTGTTAGATGTCTGCTTTGTCGAGTCAACACTATCATTTTAATAAGACCCGGTTGTAAACACATGGTAAACATTTAGCATTTAGGTTACATTATCTCGTTGTTGTCCAAAAGTTGCTATATAGAACATATAGTTGCTATATGTATCAGTATGTTTCTTAAGTTACAATTTAAAGCATCTTGACGCTTAGCTCTGGACACTATTATATTAGTTAGTTTTGAGCGTCATTTGTCGTTTGGTTGCTGAATCGTTCCGAATACATATAACGAAATACAACAATGCTGTGTAAAGAGGGATTGCTCGAGAAACTCTTAAAGCACTTAAAAGTTTCCGACATATTTGGGACAATTCCGTTTGAGTATAACGCAGAAAGGAATTGTTTTCAACTGAAGTCTCTCAAAAAGCTACAAATACATCGAATTCGATTACAGATAGTTTATATTTATGGCATATTGATCTTCCTCCAGGTACTATGGACGTGGAACAAAGCCAACTTGTTTGTAAAATTTCATACAACATTTTGCATTGCCATTCTTCTGTTCGTATGCTACACACACTTCATATTTTGCACAAGGGCTAGTCAAATTGTTCCCTATGTCAATGGAATGATTGCCTTGGAGGCGGAACGAAGTCAAAATGGTAAACTCATATCGATGAAAATGTTTTGAATGCTTGCATAAATGTTAATTGATTCTTAATAATTTTCAGGGTCACAGCATTCCAGAAAGAAGCAGTCGGCAAATGTCATGCTCTACTTAAAGATAAGTGAATTAGTAGCAATTCTAACACCACTACTTCATCACATTGACCTCTTCAGAAATCCGTGTTTACCAGTTCATCTGGGCGGCTATTGGATTGTCAGTGAGCAATGCGGAGGAAATATTGGGATTGGATTCAGGGCAACGTGGTCAATTGGTGAGATCCTCAAAAAATTACTGGTCGTCGGAATCTCCTACTTCAACTGGAGTTTCCTTGTCATGGGTTGCACATTTCACATGTCGCTAGGCCTACTTGTCAAAGGCCACTGCCTTTGTTCGTACATCCAACTTTCTGGAAATCTCATAACCTCGCATAAGGATGTCAATATTCCAGTCTGTCGTGTCTACAGGGAAGTCCAGGTGCTGGCTGCGGAGTATCGAAATATTTACTCGAAATACATGACATCAGTGACCCTCGTTTCAATGATGTTTATGCAAACCATCTGCATGTATGCATGTTTTAAGCATGGCCCTGAATTGCCAATCACAATGAGTCTGATGTTTGCGTTGCTTTCTGTTGACGGCGGAATCATGATAATGGTCGTTTATACAAGTTTGGCAAATGTTGTTCGGACATCAAAGATTCTTCTTCGGAGAAAGCTAAGAAGTTGGCTTGGAGAGCAAACTGCACGAACATCGCTATGGAGACTCCGAAATATAAGATGGTTTAGAAGATTTCTGAAATCTTGCAGGGTTATCCGAGTGTACATTGGCGATATTAATTATGTGGAGGAAGTTACACCGTTAATTATGGAGGATTTTGTGATTGATCAAACCGTTAGTTTGCTGCTGTTGAAGTAGTATACGACCATAGAAGCTAAATTAAACAGATATTTTCATGAGCAGGTGAAGTTAAAGCAATGCATTATTGAATTTAGCGTGAACACGATGAAAGCATACCACACATCAGAAACGCTTACTGGATATATTTGAATGATTCACGGTCACAATGCCGCAAATACGGAACGCCGCATCACATTGCCGACGTTCATAATGCCGCAGTTTAATACACCGCATTGTACTGAACGCCGCAGAGAAATAATGCCGTAAATACTTACAACGCAATATTGTATGCCGAACGATCGTTATGCCGAAAGGTGCAATGCCGAGAAACTGGCTATCCTTGAGAAACTATAAAATTTTCCCCACGCTGAGTCCATGTTAAATTTTCCCCATGCTGAGTCCATGTTAAATTTTCCCCATGCTGAGTCCATGTTAAATTTTCCCCATGCTGAGTCCATGTTAAATTTTCCCCATGCTGAGTCCATGTTAAATTTTCCCCATGCTGAGTCCATGTTAAATTTTCCCCATGCTGAGTCCATGTTAAATTTTCCCCATGCTGAGTCCATGTTAAATTTTCCCTTGGCTGAGTCCATGTTAAATTTTCCCCATGCTGAGTCCATGTTAAATTTTCCCCATGCTGAGTCCATGTTAAATTTTCCCCATGCTGAGTCCATGTTAAATTTTCCCCATGCTGAGTCCATGTTAAATTTTCCCCATGCTGAGTCCATGTTAAATTTTCCCCATGCTGACTTACAGTAAATGCCAGTACCGTGTAAATGATTTAGGAATATCCTCTCAGTGCATTTATTGGATATCTTGTTAATGTTAATGCGGCATAGTGAACTGCGGCATTAAATTTTTTATTACTTTCTGACTTCGACATTGTTTTATTTTACTGAACGGCGTACAGAGCAGCGGCATAGTAAACTTCTCGGCATAGTAAACTTCTCGGCATAGTAATTCGCGGCGTTATGAATTTGCGGCCTAGTGAACGTCGGCATTCCGTACTTGCGGCGTTGTGAGCGGTAAGCATTTGAATTAGGTAATAATTTTAGCGTGTAGTTTTATAATTCGGGATTTGACGGGAAATATGTAATTCTTCAATTGACATTATTGTGAATAGTTTATTGACACCCTTATACGTGGAGAAAATTGCGTATGAGACACTCTGAAATAGACAAGAGGTTACAGAAAATTACAGGTATGGTATGACTATAAAATGTATATGCCATTAGAGGTCAAGTAATTCTGAAAATTCCATGACATTTTACTCTACTAATATTAAAGTTGACAGTTCGGCTATAATATAAGTTTCTAGAACATTTAAATAGTTTATTTTATTACGTTGGTATGTAAATACTTACATGTTGCAAATTGTAACATGTAACAAGTAAATATTTATTTACTGGTTTTCCGTGCGAATGTCAGACGCTTTACTACGCAATAATTTCGTGAGTAACAACAACACTGGCATAACGTCAAAATAACTTTGTCCTCAAGCCAAGGAATGTCAAAGTAATGTCTTGATACAAGTAAACGCCAGAGTCTAATATAACCAAAGAGCTTTATATATATCTAGAGTCTGCACCGTAATGTAATCGAAAGCAAAATCGGCAAAAAAAGTGTGACTGAGGGTTTTCAAATAAGAACATATTATTTCCTCGGTAACTCCATGTATTCTTATGGAGTTATAATTGACCGTGTTCTTATTTTTTCGTCAAAAAAATCACAGAAATTTTTGTTTATTTTTTGGGCATATGGACCCCCTGAATATAACATATATAACAATTAAAATACACGTCATGTGGTTGAAACTATGACACCTACAATTACCAGCTCACACCATTAATCTTTTAAGGTTAGAATATATTCCTCTTCTGTAATTTTTAACTAACACAACTATATTCGCGAGGAAAAATTGGTGGGGATCTTTCGAAGCTGTGCAAAATTAATATGTGACCGACCACGCCATCCATTTAAATATATGATTACTTAAGTACATGGGTAAGTTATCTTTGTGGCCTCCATATCAGTTAGATTTCTGCTTCGGCACAGAAACCACCAAAACACTGGACCTTGAAAAAATAAATATATACACAAACAATTATAGCAAAATGTTGTACCGCGAGGGCTTACTCAAAATGCTTCTTAGGCACCTGAAAACTTCAGATTTTTTCGACACAATTCCCTTTGAGTACAACCCAAAAGAGCGTTGCATGCAGCTCAAATCTGCCAGAAAGTTACAAATACACAAAATTCGGCTACATATTGCTTACGTATTTGCAACATTAACTATATTGCAGGTTACCTGGACCTGGAACCAGGCCACCCTTTTCGTCAAACTTCACACCATTTTCATTGTGTCTGGTCTCTTGTTAGTATGCTATACCCATCACGTTTTCAACACAAAAACTGACCAAATCGTTGCCTATTTCAACGCGATGATTACTCATGAGCGTCGTCAGAACGGTAAAACTGTACCATTCATAAGAATTTCAAGTTACACTTCGTTTGTAAATTGCAAAATTGATTTTGGTTTCAATTCGCAGAATTATATTGGCATCTGTACAAGGGGAAGAAATCGATTAGTACGCAAGTTTACCTGAAAGTTAGCGAACTATCCGCCATCTTCACCCCAATTTTTTATCACTTCGACCTAATCCGGAATCCCTGCCTTCCAGTTCATCCAGGCGGCTGCTGGCTGGTTTACGAGCAGTGTCGCGGAAATATCGGTATCGGTTACCAGGCGACTTGGTCTCTAACCGAAATTCTGTCAAAATTGGCCCTTCTCGGGATATCCTACTTCAACTGGAGCTTTCTGCTAATGGGTTGCACATTCCACTTATCAATGGGTCTGCTCCTTAAAAGTCATTGCCTCTGCTCATACATTCAATTTGCAGGAGAATTGGTGCTTTCCAAAAATATGGGAACAAAGTCCTTCTGTCGCATTTACAGAAATCTTCAGGTCATGGCCGCAGAGTATCGAGCTATCTACTCAAAATACATGGCAGCAGTTGCCCTAGTCTCATTCATGTTTTTACACACAATTAGCATGTATGCATGTATAAAGTATGGATTCAATTTACCGGTAACCATGACACTATTCTTTAGCATAACCGCAGTACACGGTGGAATCATGGTCATAATTGTTTACACGAGCTTATCACACATTTTCAAAATATCAAGTACTCTTATCCAGAGAAAGTTGAGGAGATGGTTTGGAGATCAAACTGTACATTATACGTCGTTATGGAAACTTAGAGAAATGAAGTGGTTTAGAAGGGTTTTAGCTTCTTGCTACACCATTAAGGTGTATGTCGGTGACATTAACTTTGTGGAGGAGCTGACGCCTCTGAACGTTGAGGATTTTGTGATTCATCAAACGGCTAGCCTATTGCTTATGGAGTGAAACTTGACGCTAAACAAAAAAATAAATATTCTTTTGTCGACATAAATTTTATTAATTTGACTTTATTAAGGTAGTTTCTAAATCACTACAAATTTACAAGTTGTCATATTAATTTTCTGTCGATGTAATAATCATCAGCACCACATCCCATGCTAATTAGGATTTGCCAAAGCAAACTTTTTAAAATTTTCTTCTGCCGCAGCAAATTCTTCATTGTCATTCCTTGCTGGAGTGGGTTCTCTGAGTCCAGCCACATTCCCTCCATCATTTCCCCGATTTCCCATGGCCGCAAACAGTTCACTAGCAACATTGGACACGGGCACGTAATGACATTTGTCCCACCATCGGATACTATCCGCCAACACCCCACGCCAAGTGCACTGATATCCATCGCCATGCTTTCCCCCTTGCCCCCCGCTTCCTCCCTTTCCATCTGCTCCTCTCCTTCCAACATCCCGCAATATTTTGATGGGAACCCTACCGCTGTCATTCTCACTTGTTACACTAACAAAGCCGGGATTTCCTCCAATACCTCCGATACCCCCATCCCCTCCATGACCTCCCGGAGCACCGGCCTTCCCGTGCATTATATAATTTTTGTATCTGTAGCCGTACAACACGTTAAACTCCAAGTGTCGCAGTCTCTCCATTTTGCTGTCAAGCTCCGAATACGGGGACGGAAAATCTTCGTATTTCCCATCCGCTCCGCTTTTTCCCTCGAAACCGTTTCCACCATCCTGACCGTCTCCTCCCTCCCCACCACTCACATTAATGACAAGCGAAGATGAGGATGATGATCCCAATTTGATTAGGCGATGGTAAAGTCCATACAAGTTACCGCCATTTTGTCCAGGATTTCCTGCAACTCCGTCTCGCCCGTGAGTATTCCACCTGTCGCCATCTTCTGCTCTTGTTTGAATGGAAACCCCCTTCTTTCCACTCAGGTCAAATGTCCTGTTTCCAACCAGGATCCATTCTCTAGCAATCATGATGACGGAAAGACCTTCACTTCCGGCAGTGAGGTCAGTGTCAATTGTCACGGAACCCAAGGCAAATATCTCCAGCGTTCTGGCGTGTTTGCACCAGAGCTGACCATCTCTAAGGAATTTGCTGAGGGTCACGGTGGAAGCTCGGATTATCATCTTTTTGTGCTCTCGGTCGCATTTTTCGATGTGGGTGCCATGTGGCAATGCATTTCTCTTGTATCTTGCGGTCTCTCTGAAACTTTCATCCTGTTTTTATGTAAAACAGAATGTGAAGTATTTTATTGTGACAAACTGATATATATTTTATTTAGCCCAATTAAACTTACTTTTATCTGCAATGCGGATGATAGATGCATGCAGGCACACAACAGCAGAAAGTACGCTGAAATCATCAGCAACAATTTATTTTGGGAGAACAAATTCATTTTTTTCACTTTCAAATACTTCCAAGAGAATATTTTGAAAATTTGTTACTCAAAATTTCCGCCTCAAAGCTAAAATGCTTTGATTTTGTATAATTTTATTGGTAGCACAAGGTGTAAAATTGTGTCCATTCAGAAAGCTAGTAAGTGTAAACTGACTTATTAAAGATTATTACTTTGCACTTTGGGCTTTAGGATTCTTAAATGCGCAGTGCACTCTTATACATAATGTGATATGATATTAAATTTTTAATTTTCATGAGGGGAACGAGTGACGTTTTGATAAAGGAGGTGACAAGCAAGCTCAAGTAAACATACATATAACCAACTTTTCTTGGAAAATAAACGACCTAGAAAATAAAGGTTATCTTATACTTATTTCGTTGGGTGGTATGATTAACTGTAAGCAAAGAAGTTCTATGATAAGATATAAAGTTTCAATAGTCCAAGATTATTTAGGTTGGAAGAGCATTTTGCTAAAAGAAGCTTATTTATTTTGTTTAATAACCCGTGTCAACAATTTCCTTCGTGTGATGGTGCTTGTCAGTACTGTAATTAATTTATAATCACATTGCATCATTAAATCTGTCATGAGCCTAATTGGTCATCCATCACATTGATATCTTAACTTGACACCTAACTATAAGAAGGCTCGCTGATGAAGTGAAGAAAATGTATGCTTTCACAGTTTTAATGGTTTAAATGCATAAGAGTTCCTGGAAAAGATAAAAAATCGTAGAGTTTACTAAAGTCGCCGTCGTCCCAAAATGAAAACGTTAATTCATGCGACACAATAAAAATTATTTTCATAAAATCGTCGCGATGATTTACACATTAAGTGCACTAAAATCATTTTTCTTTGCTTTAAAATCTGAATTTAAATTAATTTTATGAAAATGAAATGTGACCCGCGATCATAACTTACTTCAGGGCCAACATATTTTGCAAGTTTAGGCTGAGAGTTTGCATAAACAACTTGATGCGTTAAATATTTCTCATCTACATGCACAGAATGCAATGTAACTGCAAAATGCGCCACATTGCCCCTATAACTTACGGAAAGACTAAAGCAGTGCAACTATATGTAGCTGTTAATGTTAACTAACTTTTCTATAGTGCAAAATTGCGACATGATTTGCATAAAATGAATATTTTTAAATTGTGCATTCAGTTAACGGTTTGGTCTCAGATTGCCCCATAATTAATGTAAGCTTGTTGCTAATGTTAAGTAGCTTATTGTAACAAAAAGACCATCAAGATCCAAGATTCAACCAGATTTTGCACGAATGGATTGGAGGCGTGCACGTTTTTCTCGAATGTTATCTTTTTGGATCGAGAAATAAGGTAAACGTGTAAATACGTCGCAGGTAGTGAGGCAGACATGCAGGTATATACAATTGTACATACGTGCAGAAACTCACAAAAAGGATTTCCAGCAAGAGTCCATGCTTTCCTCTTCTCCATTCCCTTTCTGCTTCGGAGTTAGAATCATCATTCTGTTAATGATTAGTTATGTAGTGACGATGATTAGTTAACACTGATTTATAACTTACTTAATTAACCAATAAAGCTTTTCCACCAACGCTTAGTGCAAAGGAAACTAAAAAAATCTGTTGTGATTCACAATTTGTGAAGGTAATTACTATTTACAGGAGTCGTAATATGAATGATATGAAGTGTTAATTAAATATGTATTGACCGTGTAATTTACTTGTCAACTTATAATGATGTATTATGTTGGTTAATTACAGAGGATAATCAGGGTGATGTTTTTTGCTATTTTTTTGTAGACACAAGTGATCAAGAAGACCGTGATGGATTCTGTACCAAGTGTAGACGAAAACGGGAAGGAAAGGAAGAAGTATGAATGCCCGGTGTGCTCCAGGTCCTTCTTCTCATGGTGGAACCTGGCGTCCCACTACTCTGCCCACCAAAGAGCTGGAGAGGCTCCGGCAGGAAGTGTGCCGCCAGGATATGAGGTTCCTCCCGGCATGAGGTTGACAGAAGCGGAAGGGAGCCTTAAGGAAAAGGAAAAAACTATTGCAAGAGGGCACGGGCCGGGGGTCCGAGTCGGTCCTTCAACTTCCAAAACTGTGGTACCCCCAGTCCCCCGAGAAGGAGGAGGACAGCAAGTAACCGTCCCTAAGGACAAGGATGCTTTAAGTCAGGGGTCAGATCCAGGTCAACCGTCCACGTCCGGTACGATTAAGAAGAAACGGTCGGGTGGGCAGCCGAAAGAGTGCCCCCATTGTGGAAAGATGGTCAAGGATCACTTTTCTCGTCATTTAATGACACATTCCGGGGAGAAGCCCTACAAATGTCAGATTTGTACCAAAAGATATGTCAGGAATCTCGATTTAAAGCGTCACAAGTTGAGAGTCCATCATTTGAAAACGCCGACCCCTTCCCGTTCCAAGCAACAGGAGAAGCAGCAGAGCAATGATAATGTCACGCCAAGTGATTTGGAGACTCGTGAGAATCCGGAAGCAGTTGTTCCTTAATCATTAAATACATAATTAAATGTTATACTACTACTGCGTTGTTGTTCGCTACATCAAATGAACTACAGCCAATGTCTTGCCAGTTAATTTAATCGACTTTTGTTCTTTCTGATTATTATGTGATTTCCTTTTCGTTCAAATTGACTTATCAATAATGTTGAAAACATGGTTATTACATAATTATTATTAACATTAACTGTATTTTATAAACGTTAAAGAATAATAAAATGATACAAGTTTTGTTGTACCAAAAGAAGCTATTGCTAATTGCTATTTACTTTTCTTTATTTAACTTTGGGGCAACGTGAGACAGGAACGTTTCCCATTCGATTTCCGTTTCCATCCAAGTTCGCATTGGTCTCCTTCTCACGCAACCTTTGCTACTGGCTGACCGCCACGTCTTCCTTTTTTTCGTACAAACCACTTGTTGTTCCGCGCGAACGTGTAATTTTCAAAAATTCCAACAGTCAGTCAGTCGAAAGTTAATTTGCTTGACTGAAATCTTTTTTGTTGCTGTTGTGAGCTGTGTAGCATCGGTAATTGTAAGTGCAAATGAAAAGTTAGTTAGTTAATTGGTTTACTTCGTTTTGTCCGATTTTTAGCGTCAGAGTGAAACTGGAAGGATGAGGCTTTCAAAACCGGCGTGGCTCCACCTCCAAGGGAATCAGCCAATCTTTTCAATTGACATTCATCCCGACGGCACCAGACTCGTCACTGGCGGTCAAGGTACGTCATTTAACTATGATTTAAAGTTATGTAATTTAGTGGTAAGTCATCTCCATTAAATGTTAAATCTGGTAATGATTATGATTTGTTGTTTTGTCTTTCAGGAAATGAGTTGTCGGAAGGGACGGTGGTCATCTGGAATATGATTCCAGTACTGTCGCAAGAAGATGAAGACGCTAATGAGGATCCAAAGGCACTCTGCCAACTTACCCAGCATACTGGTAAGCAGATTGTTAATTAATTTCCCATTATAAGATGTTTCTGTTGTGTAATTAACAGTTCATTATATGTAATTTGTATTTATTTTGATTGATGTTTAATGTTTGTAGGCTGTGTTAACTGTGTGAGATGGAGCAACTCGGGCAAGCTTTTATCGTCTGGAGGTGACGATAAGACAATTATAATCTGGAAGCTGGTGTCCAAGTACGCTGGAAACTCAACGCCACGACTTCAGACGAACAGCGCGTTCGGGCTTCCAGACCTGGAGCATTGGAAAATCCTCGCCACTCTCACTCGTCACACGGGAGATATTTTGGATTTGGCTTGGTCACCGTGCGACAGTTACTTGGCGTCTGCTTCTGTCGACAATTCCGTGATTATCTGGGACGCGCACAACTTTCCCCAAATTGTCACCATCCTTATAGGTCACAACGGTCTGGTTAAGGGTGTCACTTGGGATCCGGTTGGCAGATATCTCGCCACGCAGTCGGATGATAAAACTCTAAAAATCTGGAAGGTGGGGGAGGGTTGGGAACTACAACACTCTGTTGAAGCTCCATTCAAGCAGGTAACTACAAATTGTAGTCTACAATTAACTTTAATCAGAAATCAAGTGTTTAAAATCAAGCAATCAGTTTAAAAAATTAATGGAATTCTTCTCATTTTAAGTGCTCCGGAACGACTCATTTTCTTCGACTGGATTGGGATCCCAACGGCCTGCAGCTTGTCTCCGCCCACGCCCTAAACAACGGAGGCCCCACCGCCCAAGTTATTGAACGCTCCGATAACTGGACAACAATAAGGGACCTTGTTGGACACCGGAAGGCAGTTGTGTGCGTACGATTCGGAAGATCTTTAATGAAAAAGGGCGACGACGCGCCGACGAATAACTTTGCTCATCTCGCATTGGGATCCAGAGATCGATCTGTATCTATCTGGTGCACTGCTCGTCCTCGACCCGTGGTCGTCATTCATGACTTATTCCAAAGTTCTGTGACTGATATTAGCTGGTCAAGTTGTGGAACTTTTATGGTCGCCTGCTCATTGGATGGTACCGTGGCCGTGGCTCAGTTCTCCAAACAAGAAGTTGGTCAGAATTTGACACCGGAAGAAAAGGCGCAAGTTTTTAAAGAGTTGTACGGAGGAATGAGTGGAGGTAAAGATAAGCAACTGATTCAGAATCTACAAGTGCTTCTCACCAGAGATAAGCTGGGAATGGATAAGGAGGCTGTGAAGGATTGGGCGAGGAACGTGGCAAAAACTACTGAGATTGTGGAGTTGAAGCAAGAACCTGTGGATGATCAGCAGCAGGATGAAATGAAAGCGGAGGAAAGCGGAAGCGGAGTAAGCACTCCAACAAGAAGGTAAGACTGGTAAAATGGCCCATTTTAAATGGGGATTTGAAATATAATTTTACATAGTTTAAATTATGTAAAGGTTAATAACTTTATGTGGTCCTTTTTGGTTACGTGATTTCAGCGAGCCGAATAATTACCTGAAAGCTGTGAGCATGTGGCGTGGGTGTTTGGGAGTTGCAGCTAGTCCAAAAAATGTTGGAGTAGCTGCTGGAAAAGTAAGGCCTGGAAATAATAAACCACCGGATTCTGTTACTAGAAAAGAAAATGAATCGCTTTCCAAGAAGCCAGTAGAGTACACTGGAAGATTGACAAGAAGGCGCCTAGCTGAATCTCAAGCAAAATCTCTATCATCTGACACCTCCAAGAAAAGCGAAAGTGAAGCTGAAAAGAAGAAATTGGATAGTGGTGATGATGGCAATTCTCGTGATTCTTCAACAGTATCAACAGAATCTGCTCAGACTTCCAGCAAGGACCAAGATGATCCTCCTGTTAACCGGAAGTTGGAGTTAGAACCACTTGCGAAGCCAATTGCTCAAAGACGCTTAGCTGAGGTTCGTCCTTCTCAGCAGCCGCCTCCTCCTGCACCACAACAGCCTATTGTCATCGCCTCCACTTCCGCTCCAGATCCTGCGCCTGCCACTCCCATGACCCTTCTTCCAAAAATGACATCCGAAAGGATCCTCAATCTACTCGTGAACCTTCCGCGTCCAGACGCTAGCTACTCTCTCCAGGTCTCAAATCATCACCGGCGTTCCGATGGCTTCTGCCACCAACTCTCCTGCTTCCACTCCACGTCCTCCTTGAACGCCCTCGAATGGTCAGTGTGCACGGACGCCCCAATCTGCGCTCTGGCGGCAGACCAATTTCGAATCGTCGCCATTTGCGAAAATTCTACGGTTCACATTTTGGATCTCAAAGGACGCTACGCCATGACGCCACTTCTGTCAAGTGGCTACCCGAGCAAATTGGTTTTACGTGGAGCACTCCTCGCAGTTGTTACCACAAACGCCCTCATTCACGTTTGGAACATTTATCAAAAGTGCACCGTGCTCAAGGGAGAGTCACTGGAAACCATGTTGACGGTCGAGGATGGCCATGGTGCTCGTAATATTGACATTGCTCGGATTAGTTTCACTCCACAAGGTATTCCGGAAGTGGTTCTTACCACGGGCAAGACTTTCCTCTGGAGCATGGAAATGGGTACCTGGTTTCTTATCTCGGATCCTCGGGGATTGGTGTCTTCACTTGGGTTAGATCATCGAAGATTTGTGCCAGGTTTCATCAGATCTCCTCTGGCCACACCACCGGAAGTTGCCATAATTTCCAGTATAAAGTTGAAGTTGGCAATTGGGATGGAGCGAAAGGAGCCGGTGCAGATCATGCAGTGGACTATGGCGCTGGCAAAGGCTTTGGCGGATAATGGCTTGGAAAAGGAGCTGCGCTGCTTGTTGCAGGATTTGTTGGGGCCCAGCCATTCTTCGGCGAGCTTTAGCACTTCGTGGTCACCAACAATTATTGTGAGTGTAGTAATTATTACTTTACATTTTATTGGCTACTTTAATTACAATAAAATGTAATTTAAACTTATTGTCTGGTTTTCGGATTATTTTTGCAGGGTCTTGTGGACAAGAGGACCTTACTCCGTCGCGTTCTGGACCTGTTGGTTGAGGACCTGAGGAATCAGGAGCTGTTTGTTGAGTTCAACGAGATGCTGATGGACATGGGAAACGCGAACGCTATGAATCAACTTTAACTTACAGTTACATATTTAATTTTAAAATGTCTTTGAATCAATTTACTTCTCTTCTCTGTCAGTATTGTTCAATTTAACATTTTATTCAGCTCTGATTTGTTTACTTACGTTATGATTTATAAAATGTTGTAAGCACTTATATAACCATTTTGAATTAACTTTTATGTGTGTTTTCAAATAGAACCCATTAAATGATCTATAAATAACAAGGAGAAATGATTTACAATTTTTGCTTAATGTCCTCGACTCCGTCACTCCAAACGCTAAAAAATCTCCCGTCGCCCCAATTTGCATTTTCACTTGCCATAACATCAGTTTCACAGAGTCAATGTACCTTAAATACTAGTTTGAAAAACAAAAAGAACAGCTTTATCAACTCCATCTCTCAAGTTTCAATGAGCCAAAAAACTGATTTTCCGTTAAAATTGATATTCCAACACGGCAACAACGAGCACATTCAGTTTATTTATGTACATACATATAAACAATACGATACATACATACAGAGTGATATGGTGGCATCATCGGTACATACCTAATCATCATTAATTTTAATTACCCTCAAATTAACATGATGGTATACAGAAAAGGCTTTCAGTAAGTAACATGGCACTTTGATGTATTCAAGAGATGACGCCTTGATCCCAAAACAAAACAGTATATCGGTTTTGGTATCCAAATACAATCCAGAACGTGACATCCATCCGCTCGTTTCCATCTATTTCGCTTCCCATAAAAAATTATTAGGCAATACGAATACATACACATGACATTGCCACCGTTGTTAAAAGCTGCTGTGTACCTCCCTCTCATTTTCACAACATCGAGCACAGTTCACCTTTTCTTCGCCATGCATGTGTCAATCAAAGAGAGGAAACAGTCCCACGGGAAATTAATCGTAACATGTGTCCTGTATTAAAAGGTACATATTATTTCATGGACAGAAAAAAACGCAAATATTGCACCAGTTGCCGTGCTCTTTGTTTCCATTTTTAAGCACACGATCACGAAGCTGCTACCACACAGCTAATAATTTGTAACTATCCCAAGCCCAGGAAACTGGTTCATCTCTCGTCCTTTCCATCCTTCACCACCGTAAATTGTGACAGCTGCAAATGGAACAAACTATATGGCATTCTGTCACGAAAATAATGATTGATATGCAAAATTTTTGTACAAGTAATTGTTACAATTATGTTTTTATGGAATGTATACACTGCGGTTATAAAAACAGACATGTATGTTTTACTTGTTGGCTTTCATGATTTCATGGTAAAATAGCACAAAAAAAAGGAACCACAATCATATTTCACAGAGTTGTGCTATTCCATGTTTTAATATCCTCGTAACTTGAGCCAATGAAAAAGCTCATTTGGCTTTTTGTTAACATTTTCCTTCTGTACGAGCATTCCAGTTTCCAGTTAACTGACGTGCTATGTTCGTATGGTTCGGATTGGTTGCTTCTCCTAAAATATTTTGATAATATCCCATTAAAAATTTCATACCATTATGGGTACTACAAAAGAAGCTGTGGAGGCTGATTCCTTACAACTGTTCGAAATTTGTCTTCATCGGGAAGAGTACTTTCCTGGAGAGGTGGTCACAGGAAAGCTTTTAATAGTGACCAGCCGGTCTTTAAAAACTGAAGGTGCGGAATCATAACCGTGAAAACATTGTTTATTAAAGCGATATAGTATAAAACTCTAATTATCTTTTTTACTCTGAAGGAATTTATGTAAAATTTGAGGGAAAGGGCTCAGTGAGGTGGAAAAACCGATCTGCTCATTTGTGTGGTTTAAAAGAAGCTGAATTTGTTCATGAGAAGAGAAAGTATTTTTCCAACGTTTTCCGATATGGTAAGATGCAAGAATTTTGTTTTTTTTTCTAGCGTAGCCCTACATAAATGTTATACATTTTCCTTCCAGATTTAGATACGCTCCCGGAAGGATGCTCCGTGTTAACGTTTGAATTTGAGCTGCCCATGGGCATTCCCCAAAGCATTGAACCAGGAAGAATCATGAAACAACTAAAGATTGTCTACTCACTAGAGGCACTGATTCGCACAATCAATGAGGACTACCAGCATCAAAAGTGCTTTGCAGTGAAAGGCATTTACAATCTAAATGCAATTCCTGAGTTATCATTAGCGACATGCAAAACAGTACGAGAGCCTGTCTTTGAGTCCTGCTGGTCCTCATCAGGAAGAGCGTTGTCGTTAAATTTTCTAGTGAAAAAGCAAGGCTTCGTACCGGGAGAGCAAATCCAAGCAGAGTTGCTGATAAAGGATGACCATCACGTTGAAGCTCCAGTGATGGGAGTTGAGGTTCATTTGATACAAGAAATTGACCTGAAAATCCGCACCGCGTCTCGGGTTAGGAACAGAATCGTGGCAACGTGTGACATGGTTCATGCCGCTGCAGTTGTGGAATCAAAGGAAAATGGACACAGTTCCAAAAAGTGTCACCAGAGAAGGTTGAGTTTCTTCGTGACGATACCGGATGACATTTTGATCTCTTATGGGAATACAGACCAGCAAGTTCATGATTTTATCAGTATTCGATATTTTCTCAGGGTAAGTAGGTATACTTGAATTAACACACGGAAATAGACAGAATTTACAACAATCAATATTCTAATCTCGGCAGATGACAATGGAACGAACGTCATTCCCGTACAAACCACTCCAGATAAACTTACCCGTAAAAATTGGCACCGTCATGATACGAGAGCAGAAATGTGGGGAACCTATTCGCTTGCTGGAACCTGTACCGCTTGCCTTGCCAAGGCCTAAACTTCCAATAGAAAAGAACTCATCCAAACAGAAAGAAAAATCGAATTCAGATTTCACCCCTGGAACATCAGCCAAAGTCGTTAATTCAGTTCCGCAAATTTCTGTCAATAGTAAAAAATCATTGGCAATTTTGGAGCAACAAAAATCATCGTCGTCATCGAAAAATGTGAGTCCGAGGACGCCTAAAAAGAGACCTGGAAATGCCAAGAAGACTGTGGTGGATTCATCAGGTAATTTATGCAAGCCGGTGGACGCATTTGGAGGCGGTGACTCTGACTGTGAGTCTTTCCGTTCGGGAATCGAAGAGCTTCAGCAGCCATAAGCCGTTGATTCTCTCCAACTGGTCAGCTACTCTTAGAAGAAATATCTCCCGTTGCCCCATTTACCCTTATCATCTTGCATTATGTGTTTTGTGACGTATAATTTGAGTTATGAATGAGTTTGCGTGTGCATATTTCATATGTAATGAAGACGGAAGGTGATATTAAATAGCATAATAATCTTAGTTTAATAATCTACAACTACAAGTAAAAAGCTGAGCATTTCAAATAACAAAATGTAGTTGTAGATGTACTCTTAAAATATTCTCTTTATTGGCACCAAAAAATTGCTATAATAATTTTATTAACCAATGGCAGTAGGTATTAATGGAAGTAGATAATTGGTCACGGCAGGAAGAGCTGCTGTACCTGCAGCTGCAACGGTTGCCGTGACCGGATTGAGCACCGAGGGAATTAAAGTCATCGCGCTAATCATCAGTGCTCCCTTTGAAAACAAGTCGTCATAATCTGACCTCGCCTGCTGCACAGCCCTCTTTTCCGATTGAAGACGACTGTTTAGATCATTCAGTCTGAGCTGATATCGTTGTTCACGAACAATTTCCCGCAAAACTTGAGCATCATTCAAGTCAACGATGGGAGTTCTGTGGAGATGGGAGGCGGTGTAAGGGATCACACGGGGTATTCTAGGACTTCCGTTGAAACCCTCCAAGAAACTGAGCACATCTGCGACAGGAACTCTTCGCTCTTGTCTAAATGGAGGATTACTAGGATTGGCATTGCTTAAGCCGAAGGAGGTTTGGAATGACCAGTGACCTTGAACTCTGTTCTGATTTGGCATTGGCTGGAGGACTTGATTTTGCGGTTGCTGCTGTCGTAAATGATGATCCCTCAGTAGAAATGGAATTTCGGGATCAGAGTAGTTTACACGGTTAACAAGAGGCTGTATGTTGCTGGGTGATGGGATCGGGGCGAAGGGAAAATCACGTGAACCGGAAGCAGTGGTGATGTGATGAATAATGTTTGGCACTCTGACAAACTCGGTGACTTGCTTGGTGATGGGGATCGTTTGGATTGAGATGGTCGTGTGATGCTTGACACCATTATTTTCTCTCCGAATTGGTATTGCTGCTGCTGTCGGGGATGCTGGAGTCACTGTCACTTGATCGTTTGAAAATTGAAATTTCGTTGATTTCTGTGATTTCTGTCGAATTTTAGTGGATTGGTAGGAATATCCTCCCGAGTTTTGGTTTCTGGAGAATGCAGCCCTGGGTGATGACTTCACATTAGATTTAGTGACGGGGTTATCTGTGAAAGTTTCCTCTTCGTCTTGAGAAACCGTTTCATCGTAGGAGTCGTAATTTTCAAGTGATGACGGTGAAGGATTCGCAGACGCCTGTTCCGTCCTTTTAAAATTACTCTTCTCCTCATCTCTCACTTGTTTACGTTTTGTTCGTACATTAGGAAGGGAACCGAACCTTCCAAAGCCACCGTGAGCATATGTATTGGAATTAGCTCTTGAAACTCTGGTTCTTGATGGAGCTGTCGTCGTCGTCGTCGATGTGGTTAATGCTCCATTCAAAGGAAGTTCGTCAAACAATGACTTTTTACGTTTTGCTCCACCTACGGTGGTAAATATTGTCACGCTGAAGATATACACTAAAATAGGAATAGAATATTTCCAGTTCATTTTTTAACGATTTTTATGATTTCGCACTGCTAACGAGCACTGTGTGATTTCTGATGTCAAGCTGAAGAATAAAATTTTAAACTGGCGTGGTCAAATCTTAAAATAAAATATCTTTTATAAAATAAAATAGTTTAAAATGAATGATCATGTTATATGTCGTTATGTAAAGTAATAAAAATTCCTACAATGGTTGTTCTTATTACGCGACTCCGATAACGGTTCAAAATGATAACGAGTAAAGATTATGCCTAATTTCTTGTTTTCATAAATTGTGTTGTTCAAATCATGACTACCTAATAATGGCCAACAATTATGCAACGAAATATAATATTATATTTGATATAAGATTTAATTTGTTTTGTTTTGATAAAAGTGTTATGTTGTTGAAGGAAGTAAAAAACTTCACTTTCCCTACTTATCTCGTTTAAGAAGTTTGATAGTAATATTATTATGATGATCAGACAGATGCAACCTTTTTTGTAGATATAAAACCAATATTTTATTTCATACACATCTTGAGTAGGTACCGGTATCTACCGGTGACAGTGGCGACGTGACACATTACGCGAAATGGAAATGTCATGTTTGGTTGATGTGTGATCTTGATACTGCGTACTCGTGTCGTCCATTACTGGTCTGACAAAAAAATGTGTACAGCGAAAGGCGTAAAAAACTTGTGAGCTATGAAGTGTGTGCCGTGGCATCTCGTTTCGAATTTCAATGCATCTCGTTTGTTCGCTCATGCATGAATCGTTACTCGTATAATCAACTATGCAACGTATGCGTATTTGACACATTTACTTGCGAAGCAGCATGTACCGTTATTGTGCCTAGTTTTCTTAGTAATATATTTTTTTTATTTCGTGTAAGCCGCAATGCAATATTTTCATTTTCTGTCAAATTACTAGCTTAAGCGATGCAGTATAATGTGCAGCAGTCTCATGGTCAGTAAAACATTACTGAGGATGATTGTTATGGATTTTTTTAAATGAATGAATGTAACGTAATTCTAGAATCCATCGTGTAGAAAAAGAGCCACAATGTTATTATTAATTAGCATTATATTGCATAAAATAGGGTCTCAATGTGTTTTCCTTAACCGGGGGCACAGAGTTTGCACTTTTGATTGCCTTCATTTTGTGCAAATCCAAAGTGCTAGTTTCGGGTGTGATCGCGAGGCCACCGTCACTCATTTTCTCTTCCGTTGACTCCATAGCATCAATCATAACATTCAGCTTGTTGTACGACTGCGACATTTGCCGTTCCGCAAGTCCCGACTTTTTAAGAAATTGGGCAAGCAAAATGCGCGTTTCCTTTCTGAATGCGACGCTTCTGTAGTAGTAAATCATCAGGTTTACCGCAGAGTTGACCGCAGATGACAGAAAGAGAAGCATGACGAGCTCCCTGTAAACTATTTTGTTGACTTGGATGATGACGTAATTCACGAACGGCTCGATGTTTGTCAAAAAGTAGACCAGGACAACGGGTAAAAACATTCGTGTTGCTCGGATGTTTTGTTTTTGCGTGAGGTTCATTTCCTTGCGGCGTTTTGAGAATCGATGCACCTGTCACCAAGAAAGATTTTTTAAATTATTGAATGTCCCTAAAAATTAAACTTTTTGAGTTTGAACTGAATGATTACATTCCAAAATGAGAGCAAGTTGAAAACCAAAATGATTGGCAAAGGCATCCAAAAGTCAATCTTGTCCATTATCCCATTTAGAGTTATGTACCAAAATCGCCCTTGCTCAGTTTCTCGTAATAAGTAGTTTGATGATTGTAGGCTAGGAATATCTGCCAGATCATTTGGTTGTACGCTGAATCCAACAAATCGGGGATAATTTAGCACACATGCAAATAATAATACAGCGACTACCATCATTTTGGTTTTCCCTGGGGTAAACCAAGATTTTGACCGAACTGGACACGTTATCATGAGATAACGCTCGATGGTAATTAAAACGGTCATGAGAGTTGACACTGATCGAGCCAAGAGAATGAATGAGGAGGCCATCCAGCCAAAATAGACTGAAAACTCATTTCTACCTAACCAATTTCCTAAAAACATCCAAATGTAAATTTTGAAAATTGACACTAGCACAAATGCAACAGTAATTGCTTAAATGGGTTTAGGTAAGTCAACTTACCGAAATATACAACGAGTCCGGTGGCAGCAAAGATGGACACACCGCAGCAAAATATGTCAACTCCTGCCAGTACGATCAACAGGATGTCTAGTGAGTACTGACCTTTTCTCTGTTTTAGTACTAAAATTATCAACACATTACACAACGCTCCGAAAACGCCAACTAGAATAGTTATAATCCAGATGAAGCAGTATAAAATAAAATTAACTGAATAATGGCTACTATCAACACTTTCTCCGGAGAAGTATCTGCCAGAGTATAGACACTGCACACATTTATTAGGATCTTTCATTGAACAATCAATTCCGTCATTTGGAAAGTCAAAGAGGTGACAAAATACTGGTCCAAAAGACTTCAATATTTCTTTTGTAGAATTAATTAATGGCTCGTCTGTGCTCTCCATTTTTTAATGTACAAAATAATTTATTCAGTTTTAATCCAGACTTGAGCGTGTTAACATTGCTTTCTATTACTGAATGATGTCAGTTTCCCAATTACGGTATACTTTTAATTGACTTTGCACAAGGCAACCTTCTGTGGTTTGGTATATTATGTAATTATTTACATACTATACGAATTATATACTATGAAATGATACCGTTGCGGAAGTGGGTGGTAAGTAAATTGCAATTATAAATGCTCATAATTATTGATCATATAAATACTATTACGTTATCACCATATTTTAGTGACCCGCAGATAGCATTAACTGTTATGGTAAATTCTGATTTTATTTCTTTTAAAGTCTTGTTGGTTGTTGGTCATGCCTTCACTTCAAATGACTTTATTTTGGAATCACGATAATCTAATTTTATGCATGGGTATCACATACTTTAATTACCATCATGCACTTACCGACAAAGTATTAGAGTAACCCTTAGTTAATAACTAATAGTTATCTCTCACTGTTATTGACACGAGAGGTAATCCAGCCATTCATAACCGACGCACTCACTTGAAACAGCTTGAATGCCAATTCAAATGTTCATGGAAAACATTTGCAAACTGCATCAGATTATTCAGTTCGCACTAAAATATGGTCATTTCACAAGCATTATCTTCTGCAACAGCTTATAATATTTATTGTCATATACCTAGACGTGCCTGTTCGTCAGAAGTCTTTTACGATATCTGTATTAATTGGTGACGAACTAGCAATTCATTGTGCATAACTAAGATTATTCCTCTTTCTATTTATTTACTGTTTTTGATGTGTAAACAACTACGTGATGTTACATACTCGATCAAATTTAGGACAGCGACTGATTAAAGTGTATGTTTGCATTTCATCATGATCATTTATATCTTATAGGAAATAGGAACATAGTAAAATTATTCTTCCCAAATTAGTCACAATTTGTCAAACAATAATGATTTTACGTTTCTGCGCATCAATAACATATGAAGTAGCAACTATTTGGACAAAAATTGTATGCCTATCATTTGTCTTTGGTAAAAATCGTACAAGATGTGCATTGATATAGGCGTAATGAACTTAAATACGAGTGTGGTTTAAACCACATTTATGTCACATTAAAATGTAAGAAGTACTTCTGTAAAATATATTTGAACTGCAATAGGCTAGAATTTAAGTTAGGTTATGGCTTATATCGTACGTAATTTTGGTTTTTAAAAACTGTGATTTTTGGAATTTGTACGATGTATCCAGGAATACGGTGGTCGTAATGGCTAATGAAGTCAATAATTATTTATTCTTATGAGAATGCCGTCATCTTGACTGGCAACATAAATGAATCATAGGGGAGGCTACAGATTCTAGTACATGCGGAAAAATATACATACGTTATTGTTCCTTATACCTAAAAACCATGTAAACGTATAGTCATGTATTTACATACGTAACATCATATACATATATTATGCAGAACCCAACGGAATATGAGACCAAGTTGTCATGAATCAAGTAAATATTATTGTTTAGTATAAGCGTGAACGATTATTTTGTTTTGGTCATAGCGATAAACTTTAAAGTGATAAAAATGCGATATAACTTTAAAGTGGTATGCCTTTGCCTTAAATTAGTAAACATGATACCACACACAGATAAATTGAAAAAATCATGACAATGAAACTTGAGGTATTACAAGCAATTTATTAAAATGTTACACATGATTAAATTGGCTGGCTCACTATGTCCATTCTCACATAAAAACAGCAGACATTTAATTTTAGCTCCCCAGATTCATCAGTTTCCCTCCGGCTCCGTAAACAGGAGTAATGGTGACAATGAAGAACATCGTCGCTCGTCCAACGAACTAAAGAAATTGATGTTTTTGACATCCAAACAGTTTTTGAAATTCGTCATGTCATGTGTATTGAAATTTGTACACATATCTTACCGCATTGAGGGACGAAGCCGTAATTGGAAATACCTCTCCATTTATGGCACAACTATGATTTGTTGCTAAATATGAGATTAATTCTACTGATCTATCATTTAGTTTTATCCTTGCGTTTTTGCAACCAAGAAGAGACTGAAGCATCGACATCTAAAAGTATTGAAGCAAGTTTTTTTTAAATAATGCACTAGGTATGCATGCATGCATGCATATGTAACATATACCTAGGTATTTTATAAATTGATTTGATGAATAAATGTTAAATATGGGCCAACCTTTCTAGAAAAATAAACGCCCGCTCCGAGAACGGTAAATAAACCTGCCATTTCCAGAAGATACACTAGATACCAAAACTTTTTATCCGCCAAGTAAGGATCCACAAGTCCCATTGAAACTACCAGAACCCCGTGCAAGAAGGCGAACAAAAGTATATATCCGTAAGCGTTACAATGGCTTCTGGTTAATTTCCAAATACTTCGATACTGAACAAAAGATTTTAATTCAATGTTCGTATTAGTGAATAATGCTTCATTCAAACATTTTAGATCCGCTGATAAAACTAGGTCCACAAAGTCAAAGCCAATCATGCAAAATGGAAGTACAGTCATGACCACACACAAGTCCAAGTACGTATCTTTTAGAGCAATTATTGTCGAAATTATTTGTCCAATTATCACCACAACGTGATTCCTCAGAGATTCCTTGTCTGTGGTCAGTATCCAGTGGTGGTCATCTCCAAATAAAAGTTCCTCCCTGATTCTATCCAGCGTTGCGTTAAAACTATTGCTATCGTCGTCGGTTACAAAGTTGCTTATCATGTCATTTAGCGTGAAAACAGCGATGAGTATTGAAATGGACACTTTGCCCCATAACTGTTATAATCGCAGCAAATAATGATCAGTGCTCATTTAAATTAACTGCTGAGTATATTGTACATGTAAACTTACCAACTTTCTACGACGTCCTGTAACAGCGGGATAATTTTTCCGTGAATAATTTAGTAACTTGTTTAGAAATAGTTGAATGTTTCTACGATTTGTAAATTCCGTTAGAAAATGGGCGGTGAAAGAAAAAATGTATGAGATATTGTCCAGTAGCATTAAGCATGAATTTGTGATGCCGCCAATATTTTCTGCGTTGTTACTGAGAATGTCATGGATAATGTAGTAAATTTGGCCGATCCAAAAGTGCAGTTGGAAAATGTAAAAGATGAAGCAGACTATCTAACCAATTGAAAACATTAAGAATCGCATTTATTCAAACAAATTAAGCAAGGTACCTTATGTCCTTTATTTGAAAATGTATTTCTAATCTGCACCTTGTGTGGCCACCAGGATATTAGCACAATCTTGCCATTTTCTAGCACTTTCAAGCGATGTGGTGTCAGGAAGAGGTAGTACGCAAAATTATGGTAAACTTCGATAGACACGCTGTATCCACTGACATGCTCCTTCATATACGCGTTACGACTTTTCAAAGTTTTCCAACGCATTGTAGAAATAATTTGTGCGGACAGAATGTCCCAATTCCGCAGCATTTTAAGGTCACTCGAAAAGGTGGGAGCAAACCAACGACTAAAATTGCTGGTGCTATTGACAGTTGACAACCTTGTTTATTTTCCATTATAAAAACGAGATGTTATCATGCACGCGTGCTTGTCACATTCGTTGAAATGAGTGTGAGAAGGAGTCTACACATTATTTCCCCTTTCACGATGATATCGTGAGTCATGGATGAAGTGAGAATTTTCGTTTATGGTGAATATCATCAGATTTCGTTTCATGAATTTGTCGTTTGTGGTGAATAAAGCAGTAATGATGTGTCAAACGGAAAGAAAATCTCCATTCTCAGCAAAGGAAATCATACTTATCTCATATCCATCCATAACCTAGTACATTCGTCTGGTTCATCAGTATTTAATATTATCAACGTAACATCATATTGTTCGCCATTCTGGTCATTCTCATTAATTTGAATAACAGCATCTACAGACAAATAGGCTTTCCAATCGTAGTCGGTCTTGTTCAACAAACACGTTTTTGGAGTTCAAGGTTGAGGTTACCTACTCTTTGTCCAAGAATCCTATCACGTTTTTAAAAGTATTATGACTTATTATTATAAATATTGAATATTCGGCAAAAATTCTCAAGAAAATATGAATGGAAATATACTTCTTTAAAGTTTATACCCGCCTGTAATATTAACTTGTGCAATCAGCTTTCAGAACTTTTGATATGGTATAGGAAATGAAAAAGATTATTACCTAAGCATTTTAGACGAACAAGCGAACATTTTAATTCAATGTAAATAAAATTAATGAGAAGTTGGATGACAGTCAAACCAAGCAAGCGGAAACATTTCTGCAACGCAAATTTTGACATTGACAGCTTCAGGATTTCATGAATATGAACCTCCTATGAGTATTAATGGCATTGGCGGTATCTGTATGTTGACTATTGAACGAGTCCTGTCCTCGTATCCGTTCTTTATCAGGTTCTCCTAAAGCTCGGTACTTGGCTTCATGGCCGCTTCGATCGAAAACGCTGATGACACATTGACTCACGGCTGTCATCGTATATTAATTTTAAACGAAAATGGAGGCCGGGTGTGATGTGGAGGCATAGGTCAACAGTAAAGATTTTGCATTTTATTTCCTCTATAGCTTGTCATACAAACGTCCGTAAATTGCGTGTTTTTCCACTCATCCGTTGCCTTAAAATCATCAAAAATGTAGCTAGTTCACCCATCCAATGTTTGGCAACTTCATTTTACTGTATTCTCGCCTCCCATTGACCTAAAAATGTACATTGGGTAGGATTTGTTCCTCCTTTCATTTTTACACTGGGAAAAGTGTAAAAACTCTCACTTACCTTAGTCAACTGTACACATTCGCAATTTGGAACTTGTTTGCATCATGTTGCTATACAACCACATTTCCTACTTTGGAATAACTTGTCGCCTTGCAAAGTTCACCACCGGAACCGTTGTCCGATGGGACAGGAAATCACGTAGAATGCACCTTGCTGATAACTTCGAATCGTCAAGATATAAAGTTACAATGAAATGCTGGCTGGCTGTGGTCCTCGGTATTGTAATAGTCATCCAAACTTACGTGATGTATTCATCGCCCTCTTCGAAAAAGAACAACGGGGATCCCAATCTCTTCTTTGGACAACTGCAGATTGCCACAAGCCTTTGTGTAATTTTCATTCAAACATCTTTCCTAAACATCGTTAGAAGACATGCACCCACCTTAACTAACTACGTTAATGGTCACATGGAACTAGTGGAAAAGCTGCGCTCTTCTAATCTGAGCATCACGAATAACAGTAAATTGTCTACTTTGGAACATCTCAACTTGCAATACGCGTATTTATTAACACCAATCTGCCTCGTATTTCCAATTTTTCTTCTCTACGGCATGCATTGGAACAATCCATGCAAATCCTCCTTGGCGGGATACTGGCTACTGTACGAATGTTCCGTGGAGATCATCAATCCGATATTTTTAATTTTGGGGCATCAACGGATTTGCAAGACTCTCGTGAAACTTATCGTATTGCTCTGCCATCATTATGTCTACCAAGTTATTGGAACTGCATTTCCTTTCGTTTGTGGTGGAATTTTGGTTCTCTGCACACTAAGCTTCCGTCCATATCTCCTAAAATACCAGGAAACGTGCATGGTCACCACTTCATATTCTACTTATTACCAGACTTCAGTCAGATACAGACATTTGCAGGTACTGGCCCTCATCATGAACGACATTCAACGTTGGGGGATAACAAGTGCCATGATGCTTACTGGAATTGCCACGCAGGCAGGTAGCGTTTCCGGTCTGATTCGAATTCCGTGGGAGTCCGGAAGCACAATTCCAATTTTGTTTTTCCTCATGCAAATGTTTTGTGCTTACTCTGTCCTGATTGGTGTTTTGGGGACACAATCATTCGTGTACACGACATCGGAAAGTGTTTTGAGGAAATTGAGACAAAACGCTAGGGAACAGATAATTGTTGCGGGGGGAGGCCGGATAGAATGGAAATGGAAACAAAGGTTTTATCTGTCATGCAGCTGCATCAAGGTTGGCGTTGGATCGATCAATTTTATTGATAGACTCACACCACTGAACTGTATTGACTTTGCTAATAGTCTCACAGTTAATTATCTCCTTCTTGGATAGTTATGAAAGCTTTGCAGTAATTGTCCATACGAAATAGAATATTTTATTGAAATGTTAAAAATTTATTGTTTGCACATATTTTTATGCAATTTTTGTCATATCAATAAAAGTCATCGAATTGTTCATCCATTTCCAATAATAAGGGAATTACTACAGGATGGAGTAATACTGATAACGAAAAAGACCATGGCTCGATTAGCAAACTGTAAAAGAGTCAAATCAAAATTCATAGTCATTTCAGTTAATTTTCTTATAACAGCCAGCTCCAGCCAAAAAAGCTCCCACAAACATTGAATATATACCTCTGAAAGTGATGAAGAAGTCACGGAAAAAGTTTTTGCCTTTATGGAACAACATCCATTCACACTCCAGTACCAAATGAGTGCTGTTTTATGAGAATCCAATTGCTTATGGACGGTTCTGTAGTCTATGAGCTTTGCAATCTTTGACATCTGCCGACACACAAACAAAAGTTGCTCTATAAACAAGAATTTTTAATGAACTCATTTTATACTTCTTTCACGACAAAAGTTGGTACCTTGCTCGAAAACTGGACTGCCAACCAAAACACAGCAACAATCAAACTAAACATGATTCCCGTATAAATTGCGTATCCTATTTTTCCTGCTGACTCAAACCAGTCGAGAACCACGATTGAGCAGTACATGATGCAGTGGAGAAAGTAAAATAGAAGGGAACAGCCACATACTTCGGAATAGAGACGAGATAAACGCCACACCCGCTTGAATACACTGATAGCCTGCAACTTCAAGTATGCAACGTAGCGCCATTTATTCCCAGTAGAACTATTTAGTATGGAAATGTCAGATAGGACGATATTTTCAAAGTCGATGCTAATCATGTAGAAAGAGGCTGCGCCGGAAATGAAATACAGATCCAAATATGTGTCCCTCAGGGATAGAATCGTTTCAATTACAAAATATGCAACACTTGCAATTATGGTCTTTTCACTTTCTTCATTTGTGATAGGTAGTAAATTAGCGCTATCTCCGAGCAAAAGCTCTTCCTTCACAGAGTCTAATGTGTAGTTATAATTGACATCAAAGTCGATGTAGAGGTACGGAGTGACGAAAGCCAGAAGAGTGTATGAAATGAAAATTAGAATGTAGCACTCCTTTGACCATATCTTTGAAACAAATCAAAAAGCAAATTGATGAAAAATTATATTTCAATTTCATTGGGCTTATATTTTCCGAATAACTTACCGAAGACCGGTTGCTTGAACACACGGTGGGATATAAATGTTCCGAATAGCCTGCCATGGCGTTCATGACCTTGACCATTTGTCTCTTGTTCACAAACTGATTACAAAAAACCAAACTAAATGCGAGTACATTAGAAATATACTCAAATAGCTCCAAGTAATTGGCCACGTTTCCTGCGGTTTCCACCAAGGACAAATTGCGAGTAATGTTGTACATCTGTGCTAAACAATAGCTTAGTTGAACCAGATACAAAAGCCAGCAGAGGATCTGTTTTAAAATATTGAAGTTATTTGCATGCATTTGATAAAAATACTTTTGGTAAAAGAACAGATTGTGTGTACCCCTTGAAACCACCTAGTATGGACGACAAATGATGAGCAGTCCTTGCGTTTCGAAAAACAATAAGGGGCCAGGCACAGGTAGTAGGCGAAACTGTGATAGACTTCCAGAGGCAATGTGTACCTTTGAAGGCCTTTATGATGACAACTAAGCTTTGTTCTCATTGCAGTATAGAGACTCGGATATTTGTGCCATCATCTTTTGTCCTCTATCTTTGGGCGACCAGAAATGTTTGATGTTTTTGCAGTATCTTTAACCACTGATGAACGAGTAAATTCCGTGTCCTTGAGTTTGTTGACTCCTGTAAGCTATCAACAATGGTCTTCTTTACTTACTTAAACATACTGCATGTCTGCCAATTGTCATTCACTCTGAACTTTGGAAAGAACATCATTACCCTATTTCTCGAAATTTGGAATGCATATTTTTGTGTCCTCACCAATTATCTCTGTTAGTTGCTGCTTATTAGTTGGACCACAATAGAAATATTGTTATCTTTGCTTTTGTTGTGTCGCGTTGTTCACGTGATGATTTGTGGGGAAAGCAGGAGTCCTGCCGCATGACCATGAATTTTAAATGTTTGATATAAGTTGATTAAACATGTCGATAAAAAACGTTGTGAAAACATTATTATATATTTTGCAAATATATTGCAAATATTGTTGCGTTTACAATTAAGGCTCACGACTAGCGACTGCGGTAAAAATAAACATGAATTAAATTCCCATTTAAAATACATAGTAACGAATCTCAAATTCCCTTCCAGAGGAAGATACCACCGACTTTTTTGGAGAAATTGCCGATTATCTCTGCAACCATTTGAACAATCAAAAATTCCTCCACATAGTATGTACTTCAAAGTCTTGAGAGTACGAAATCGTTTAATTCATCTTTATACAATAAAGGACTACTGAGAAGTGTCCAAAATTGTACTAACAAGTTCGACAAGGGCAAGGTGCAATGCTGTCGCCTGCTCCATAATACATTCATTCAACTCATTTATCATAAGGTATACAAATATTAATTTGATATATACATAAATACCGTGAGATTTCTTAAAATGTCTAAAACATGAAGATGATTTTATGCAATGCAGGACCTTCCAAGTATAGAATCTTATGATAGTTTTGCATAGCGTATTATTATTACAACGAAACATTAGTCTAGAAGTACTCGCTCCTCATGTGGAAGTGAGTGATTGGTAAATATATACCTAAAACAATCTAAAACATAATCGAGAAATCGAGCTGGCTGGGAATTCTGTGGCACCACAGCTGACTTTTGCTCTTTGCTTCCCTTCTCTCTCCTTCTCGCGTCATCATAGCAATGAAGGGCAAAAGAGAGCAAACCATCTCCAAAAAATTAATGCAGGACAGTATACCCCGCTGTTGCTATGTCTTTTAGATAGCAAGCAACGGGAAAGGGAGAATAGACTCACGCGTAACTCAGTCTCTCTCACTCTCTCTCCTACACATAACACACACACATACACAACAGCCAGCAGCAATGTTACACTTCTCCGTCTCTCTCCTTCTCGCTTTACAACGTGGAAGGGTATATGATCCTATTCCCGTTTCGTTCCAATGCACTTTTCTCCAGGAAAAGTTCGTATAACCTACCTTTGACCTGCTTATAATTTGTGTATTTTTTCATTGGCTATTCAATGCAAAAATAATTTTTCGAAAATACCAAATTTAAAAAAAGTTATAACGATTTTTCTAAAGCAAGCCACAATGCTCATCATGACTTTCATATTTACTACTACTGTTGCATGGTGTGGTTGTATGTGGGCTGATTTTTGTTGTTGTGAGTGAGTATGTAAAGAAATGGAGTAGCGTGGCGCGTTTACGGCATTTGAATCTTGCAACAAGTGATGGGTTATTACAAACGTCATGTTCATATTACTACTACTGTTGTTACATGTTGTTGTCGTTTGCGGGGTGTTTTTTTTGTTGTTGTGGTGAGTATCAAGCTTTACTAAATACTCGGGTTGAGAGACCGAAATACTAAATACGAAATACTCGAAATTGGGGAAATACTTTTTGTATTTAAATACATTTCTATCGGTCCAGAACCTGGAAATACTTTTTGAAATACTTTTTCTAGAACCAAAGCGAAATGCTAAATACAAATACAAGTATTTAAATACTTTTTCTATTTAAATGGTTTTTTCATATCTAAATAGGCGGCAAATGCTTTAATGGCTAGTTTCAATGCTATTAAATCGAAAATAATCACACAGAAAGGGGAATTGTGTGAAAGGATAATAGTTATCGGCAGTTAAATGCACTTTTAGTATGCATATTATGTTCATATATGTGTTTAGGACGTAAGTTTCTCATGCAAAAAAGTATTTAAATACAATGTATTTAAATACATTTCCAACATTGTTCTGGAAATGCAATTGTATTTCAAATACATTTCCATTTCAAATGTTGAAATACTTTTTGAAATACATTTGTATTTATAAAAATGTTGGAAATACTAAATACAAAATACTTTTTTTCAAAAAATCTGTATTTAAATACAAAAGTATTTAAATAGTCAAAGTATTTAGTAATGCCTGGTGAGTATGTAAAGAGATGTTGTTGGTGTCGTGGAGCATTTCCATTGCATTCTGAAACAAGTGATGGGTTACTGCAAATGTAATGGGATGTTGCAGATGCAATGGGACTTTGCAGATGCAATGTGATTTTGCAGATGCAATGGGATTTTGCAAATGTATGGAATATTGTAAATGCAATGGGTTATTGCAAATGTAATGGGATATTGTAAATGCAATGGGTTATTGCAAATGTAATGGGATATTGCAAAAGTAAGGGGATATTGCAAAAGTAATGGGATGTTACAAATGTAATGGGATGTTACAAATGTAATGGGATGTTACAAATGTAATAGGATACTGTAATAGTAATGGTAATTTGTAATAACAAAAAATGTCAACAATAGGCTTCTTGAACTTTAACCGAGGGAGGTACATTCCAAATTTCGTCATAATCGGACAAAGCAAGAGGCCAGAATAGTGCCAACAGACAAACACTGTTAAATCAATACTTTGGTGCGTTTCTCTTCAGCTACGTAATAATAATATGTATAATATATGCATATATCTTAAATGTTACTGCACTTAGTGCAGTAACTGGCCTTTTCTAGTCTTTCAATATCTTCCCTATCATCCAACAACAGTGGTAAAAATGTTGGAGATGAAGGCGGCAAAGACGGAGAACGAGACAACGCGACGTTTCGCATTTCATGAAGAACTGCATGCCAGCTTGGAGGGAATGCGTGGAGTTGCGTGCATTATGTATTTTGTATGTATATTTTAGTGTATTTTGTATGTAGTTTTTTGTTTTGCTAGAATGTTCTGAGGCGAGGAAAGAAGAAGAGAGGAGAAGCAGAACTCAGGCATTATTATCGTCATTGGGCATAGTCACTTTTGTCATTGATTATTGAAAATCATTAATTTTGTTTAACTTTCGTTCAGGCAGCCAGCCATCATCACGAAAAGTGATAATTTTGTTAATTAATTGTTTTAAACTTTGTATTCAGTCTAATATTTAAATTAGTCAGTTTTCTAAAATCGATAAAGAAAGACTGACAGTTTTTGTTGTAAAAGTAATGTTGTTTGATCTACGAAAATTAAATAAAGTGCAGTAATTATCAAAATAGCTTTCTTGACGTCTGGTGGTGTTGATTATTGTGGTCATTGTTAGAATCACGGTCGGATCGACCAGTCATCATCATTTTTGTGGGCGTTTTTTAAGGAGAGTTAACTAATAATTAGCTGCATTTTATCATCTTGGTTAATCGGAACATCCCAACCAGAAGACGGACGCTTTAAAGGGCTTAGCGTTTTGAAAACCCAATCCAAACAGTGCCGCACCTTGTTCGTGTCATACTTGTTGGTACAGTTTTGGACACTTCTCAGTAGTACTTTATTGTATAAAGATGAATTAAACGATTTCGTACTCTCAAGACTTTGAAGTACATATTATGTGGAGGAATTTTTGATTGTTCAAATGGTTGCAGAGATAATCTGCAATTTCTCCAAAAAAGTCGGTGGTATCTTCCTCTGGAAGGGAATTTGAGATCCGTTACTATGTATTTTAAATGGGAATTTAATTCATGTTTATTTTTACCGCAGTCGTGCTCGTTAACAAACTAAATTATTAGACCGAACAATGTAATATGCGCAACAACAGATAAATGGTTTGTACTTACTTATTGTGTAGAATTTAACTGAAATACATTGCTTATGGCAACCACAAAATTGCATTTTTGCAGTTATGCAATGGATAATGTTTATGGCAGAAGTTATGCCTAAACTAGGATTTTTAAAACTAAACATGAAAAGTGATGCTTTCACAAAATTGCACCGCTTTACTCTAATCATTAAATTCCAAAAGGATTCGATGTCCATATCCATCATTCGTTTCCGTTTCGTTTTCTGATTTAGTCGCTATTTTTGGACTGTAGATTGAATATGCCATAATAATAGTTGCTATGAACAGGGACACAACTGAAATACAAGTCATCAATTATTTTTAGCTCAGATTTATTTGTTTAAATTAAATTGTGTCCTCTTATTCAGATGGATAAATTTTGAGAAAAATGAACTTATGAACAATAACAATCGTTGCATTTATGGTAATCAAACTCTGCTCAAATGAGAAAAAGAAGTATGTATATATAATTTGATGACGCACTTCCTCTCCTTGGAAACCTGAATATCCAACCTTCCCAAATTCAAACGGAAGTAGGTTGGCAGATTGAGTGCACTTATGATCAAACCTTGAAGAATCATGTAATAATATTTCACAGGGTCTGTGCATCAAGGTGTCGAGGTTTTGGTTGCCATCACTCATTTTTTGAGAAATACATTTTTGAAAACGAATTTAGCGAAACAGCTGTTGATGTTATATTATGTTGACCTTATGGGCACGTTACGTATCGGCATATCGGTGGATCTAATTAATTTGTCTTAGTTTTGATAATTTGGCAGTCACAATAACATTAAATTAACGATAAATATTCGTTCATATTATTAAAATGTCTGTGTCACTATCTGCAAAAACTCTATTTCACAAACTCAAACTTGCAAAGAAAGTACGATTACCATATCCCACTTGCACAGGATAAAATCAGCCATCTCAAGTGCATGTTCACTCTGATGACTCGTGAGCAAAAACTACTTTATGAGGGGTATTTTGAAAGTGAGGATGGTTAAGTATACAGTAAAATTAGTAAAGAGTGGGATTTGTAGCTAATACGCATTAATTTCCTTCATAAAATTAGTGAAGTGTGGAATTTGGTAGCTAACTAGCTTTAATTTCCTTCATAAAATTAGTCGTTAGCTTCTGTATTAAAACATTCAGATGGTTTATGAATCTGCTTAGGAGTTCTCATCTATAGTCATTCGTATGATTTTTTATTAAAAAATTCATAAAAATTGTTGTTACTTGTAACGCACCGTAATTTGCTGTTAAGACGGACATTTTTAATTGCTAAAACCATAAAGACATTTTTTGAAAATTGTCAAAGATACATCTCGACACCTTGTTGCATAAACCCTGTGATTTACCACGTATGCACTTCACTGCATACACTTGTTAAAGCAAAAGCGACTTTCCTAAAAAAATATTACTTTTCTAAAATGTTGAGTCAGCGTCTCTACAAAATGTTAGCAGTAATGCTGAAAATAGTCAAGTTCTTTCACGTTTCACCATTACGATTTGACAAAAAGAGTCTTTTGTTGTATTGCGATGAGGATATCGTTTTTCGCCGGAAAATGTACGGATACTTTTTCCTCTCTATGCTGTGGATGTGTGGAAGTCTGAGTCAAATAGCATATCACTTCACACAGAGAAATTTGAATATCATGAACCTTGGCCTGGCATGCCTTATCGGTTCTTTGATAATGAACATTATATTCAGTATTTCGGTGTTCTTCCCAAAGGATTTGTGCATTATGTGCAACGGACTTTTTCAATTTTCTCGATACATCCACCGTAAGTTGAAATGCAAAATCCTTTGCAAAATATCAAATCTTTTTCATTGATAACCTGACATTTTCTACAGGTGTCTACATTCCGGATCTCCTCCCAAACAAATGCAAAATCAATCTGGTTCAGGACGCCGCAATCCTGTCCATGGCTTTTGGCTTCGCACAATTTAATATACTATTAGCCATCTTTGTTTGTTTTGACAGAACGGGCGCCATATTTGTAGGGTCATTAGTTCCTTCCAGCGTTTTCCCATTTCCCGTAAAAGCCTTCCTCCTCATTTTGAACATATACCTTATCACCACACTTTGCGTAGCAGCCGCATTTCATGTGACTTTCGGCATTTTGTACGGCTTCTTCCTAATATTTTTCTACACGAAGGAACTGCAGATTGGTGGCCGCCCTGAAAAGTACCGGTCGTTAAACGTACTTCGTGAGACGCCTCTAAATTTAAGGCACGTTTTTCGAGGATGCCAAGTGCTACATCAAAACTTTATTTCCCAACTCGGTTTCTATTTACTGATATTCAATGCAGGATTTATGATGATGGGGATCTATACCAATTTTGTTTTGATACGCAACTGGGAAGATTTGGGGACATATGCCAAGGCTCCGCTGCTGGTGGGTAATGTAATCGGATTATCTGTTTGGACTTCTGTTATGCAATTAGGAAAATTGCTTTTTAGTAGAGGCCATAGGATGATTAATAGCTGGAGGGGAGATAAATGGGGGTCGAGTTATGAGAACAAGCTCATGAAGAGATTTAGATTGTCGTGCAAGCCATTGTTGTTGATGTATGGAACAGAGTTTGTGTTGCGGAAGGGGAGCCTCTTTATATTTTACAAGGGAGTCGTCAGAGGATTATTTCGAGCATTGTTAACAACACAACGATAACAAAATGTACACAATCAATTATAATGAATAAATCGTTAAATTTTAATTTTACCCATGTCACTTGAGTAACAGTTCCAAAATGAAACAAGCCACGCAAACCAAAATGCACATGGCCCACAGCAGAAAAATAGTGACAACTTTCCCCTCCATATCTAAAGGCACCGGTCCCCCCTCATGCCCATTTAATATTGAAAAAGGTCCCACCACCCTTCTCCTGTCTTGAACACGATCCGCCCACGCTAATCCCCAGTACTCCTTGTACCACATCATAAAAATCCCCGATTCAAGAAGTTTCTGGAACGCCTGCGCAACTGGAACATTTCCCGGTGGATAAAACCCGTAAAAGTAGCTTCTCCTCGCAATCATTTCCTTCCCCACAAAACAAAATCGCTTTTTATTCTTCACCAGCAACTTGTTGGAAATGACTACCTGAGAGATTGCCGCGGACCAGGCTCGAAAAGTAGCAACATTTTCACGGAGTGCTAGGTCGCTATCCAAATTTCTAGCCATCTTTGCCCTGCGGACGAACCATTCCAAGGTTCTCTTAGTCGTCGAGTTTGGAACGAGTGAGTTGACCAAACCAATAAATCTGTCAAGGGCTCCCTGCATATCGAACAGTAAGTTGTATCCCCTTTCCTTTAAGTCTGTTATCGTGTCTATGGTGTCAACCGAGGGCGGAACTATCACACGACTTGTGAGATGAGCGCTATAAAAATTGACGATAATTATGCAAGTGAACATCCACAAAATGAGAATCGGGGAAGGGGGCCGTCTAGATTTTCGAGGCAGTGCAGAGATCCCGTTTGAGATGAGGGCGGAAAGACTGGCAAAGAGAAGCGGGGAATATTTTGAAGAGGAAAAATTGACGCCAGCTAATAAACTGACCAGGATAAGTGCTGCAAATAAACAGAACCAAGTTGCATTATCAAAGGATACGGTGAAGAGGGAGAAATTCCAAGGAGTTTCATCCTTCATGCGGACAGTGTGGCAGTATGCAAAATTCCAGCCCATTGTGAGAACCTTGTTAATTAAATGAAATAATCTTGTTTCAGGTTTAAGCAAATTTAATATGCTGGTATATGCTGTTTAATATTCCATTCTACCGGAATAAAAACTGGAAGTGGATCCGATACGTTAGTCTCCTCGCCATTGAAATTTTCATCATAGTACTTTATCGTCTGATTAAATCGCTCCGACATGTACATTCCAGACACAACGGTAGGATATTCCGACGAAAATATTCCCCTGATGTTAGTACACTGGATGCTTATATTCAGAGTGTCGGTCACTTCCAAAAGAATATTTACAAGAGGACCATCCGACGGAGGACTCGAGTGGTAATCTCTTATCCGGGTATAGTTACTGGAAACTGACTCGATTACTGATTGATCTGTCCTGCTTAAAGTATCAAATACCAGCAACTTTCGCGCATCCTGACAATCACTCCAACCAGCGATTGAAATTAGCCAGACTATAACGTGTATCATCATAAAATAATAAATTGAAAGTGGATATGCCGACGCACATACTTCCACAACGTCTACTTGCAGTCTGAATAGATTTGTTTAGCCATTAACGTTTTGCGTCAGAACTATTTGTTAAATGAAATTTGCAGCCATGGAGGTGTTCATTCATTTTATTGCTCAGTTAAGGAAAAACTTTATTTGATAAGTGGGCCCGAATTAGCAAACCCGTGGAATTCAATGATTGTTAGTTCGCGAAAACACGCGTTTCATTCAGATGATTGCATAATACTTAATATGTAGGCTAATGATATAATCAAATTTGTCAATGGAATGGGTGACATAATGGTCTTTATTACCCTCAAAATAAATGGATCCACGTGCGAGCGTGATTACGTTTCAGAACGGTACAATGCATTCCGTTCACAATTTTTCATTCTTGAAACCCAGTAATTGCTTCAGGTCTGTTGATGACTGCGTTGAAATTAAAATTAATTTTAAGACATTTAGACTCACGGAGTAACCTGCAGCTCTAAGCCATTTATTTCCAGTGGAAATTTTCTACGAGTGTGCCTGTTAATTAACTCAAGACTCGTAGGCTACTCCCGATAGATTACGGACAGTGACGGTGAATCCTTAAACGCAAACATTAATCGTAGATGTTGACTACTCCCCTATATTAATAACAGACTAAAGGGTTTTGGAGGCTTGGTTTTCGGAGAAGTTATCCAGAAATAGAAAGTATATCCGGATACATCAATATTCCAGATGCTATCACCGTGTGCTGTTGTTGTCGTTCAACTCATGTCCTCTCTTTCCTTCCTTCTGACCAGCATGCAATCCAGTTTCTATGTTTAATTTAATTTTGTTTTAAAACGGATTTAGCAAAATCCCGCATTCTTGAGGATAACTTTCATTTTATTTCATAGAATTTCACACAGAAATTTTCACAGCCAACAAAAGGTGTTTTTATAATTTGAATTGTTAAATTGATACGTGGTACACTTCAAAATAACGGTTCCAGAGTGCATTTGATTTGCCATTTATATCTTTTGACATGTTTTTGACGCACGTTATGTAGCTGGGCTCAAATCCTTCACGTTCTGATTCAATTATTCGTAACACCCACAAATCCAATCCCAATTGCACCATTGATTGAATAATTACCCATTGACAAAATAATTGTCCATAAAATTATTTTCCTCATAATTAATGATGGCTTTCTTGACAAGTTGAAAGTTGAAGTGAAAGTTTATCCTTACCAAACCAGTTCCTTCGTTTTATAAGGTCACGAAATGTGAGTAGAAAGAAAAGATGAATAGGTACATATTAATAGTCCGGCCCCTCTGCTGCTATTTCTGACAACAAAGTCAAAATAAAACGTTTACCTCTTCCGTCTCAATTGTCATGGTCACTATGTGGTCATGTCATGTCTATTTCATTTCATGTCTGTCACATGCAAATTCACTCCCACGAGCTTTCTAAATGTTTATTTGGGGCCAACATTTAATAGTTTCCTCCAGTTGATCAAATTTTCCAGATGTGCAAACATTGTTCGTTTCCTTGACAGTAATATGCAAAATATTGATTTAGCCATCAATCTGCAGGGTAACTGATAGAAATAGACAACGAAATTTTCACAGTTACCGACGAGGCAAAATTTATGCGCAATGAAATATTTATAATAACTCCACACCATAGTACAAGCGCATCTCTGATAGAAACAAGCTGAAGCTTTCAAATTTAATTCGTTGGCACAGAAACCTCTGATACATAAATTGTAAACATTTATTTAAACATTAGCGTCATCAATGATACCTTGCCATCATGTAATTACATATAGCAATTTGGTCCATAAACATTTCTCGGTAATATTTCTTATTTAGCTTAAAGCCTTTGTGACGAGTTAGTGTATTGCAATTACTACGTACGGTTAGGTGTTACACTTTATATAAACTTGGGGTACATAGCCTGGAGGGATTTTAAATTTTGCATTTTACTCCAGTGTTGCTCATCATAAAATTTAAATGCACACCTAACGTACTACGTGAAATATTAATTGAGTAAAGGCAGAAATTAGTAATACTACAGAAATCCCTGATCCTTTTGTTACTCACATAATATGTTTATAAATTTTCTGATAATTTTTAGTACCCGATTTTAAACTGAATGATGGCATTTCTATCCACCATCCTTAGTATGTATCCATGCATGTCTGCATAAAAAGTTGACATTGTTTTGAGCTCATTCCTTCAAACCATTTTATTGGTTTGCTGCTCTCAATTTTTCTAAATTCCTATTTTACCATTTAGTTATATGAAAAGACACCAGCCTAATCTGACACCAGCCTAATCTGACACCAGCCTAATCTGACACCAGCCTAATCTGACACCAGCCTAATCTGACACCAGCCTAATCTGACACCAGCCTAATCTGACACCAGCCTAATCTGACACCAGCCTAATCTGACACTATGATTTCCCAATCCGGCCTCCTGGAAGAATTCATTCTTGTGACAGAATCGGCGAAATGGATATTACGAGCCTCAGTGTGCACTTGGAACAAATCAAAGAATACGTTGAAAATGCATTCCTATCCATTTAAAATTGTATTTGTATTCAGCCTCCTGTTTACTTTGACTCACAAAATGAATGCACTGTACTGCGCACATTTCTCTGGACAAGCCACAGTAAAATTTCGAATAAATGTAATAGTCCACATGATTCTTGGCGGTATCAGTTTATACTCGTGCCATTCGGCACATTCTACTGCTAAAAATGCCGTTGGCATTCAACATCTCATTTCAGGCTTGGTGTCGTTTGAAGAAAGAAATGAACAAAGTCAAAAAGGTAAGATTGTAAAAAGCATTTTCTAGACATTTCATTAAAATTAATAATTATTATAATGAATCTCTTAAAAGTTAGTAGAAGTCTCCGGATAGCCCGAATTTCCTGCAAAATGATTCGAGTCGTTGGCCTGCAAATTGAACCGATGCTTCTAGGCTTGTGTTCCGTTATCCTCCCATCTCTCCCAATGAACGTATTCTCGTTTCCTCCCGGACTCTTTGTAACTATGGTTGCCAGATCACTGCGGGATACAATCAATAATGCTCGCCTTGAAAATAGCTGTTCTGTTGTCTTGATTTTGGTGGGAAAGCTTGTAACATTTTCTGTCAACTTCTACATTCCAGCAACAATACTCTCTGTCGCAGCGATTCAATGTGACTTGATCATTTGTGGGGCGACTTGCATCATTGAAGCATTAAAGTGCTTTAAAAAGTAAAAACTATTAACAATTAAAATGCTCTAAGCATCTGAAAATATACCAAACATTCAATATAATATAATTTGATGTTAATGAATTTTAGACAGTTGAAGGCTATGGACACACGGCACAAAACGAGTCGTATCTTCCAAAATGGCCCAATGCTGATGTACAGACAAATTCAAATCCTCACGACAATCTACAACAGCATAATTTCTGGCACATTGGTCACTGTAATTTTAGTAGCGATGCTGTGTCAGTTCCTGGTTCTCTATGAAATGATCAGGAATGGTGTCGGAGAGCAAGATCCCTTCTGTGCCATGTACTTGGCGTGCATCATGATGACTTGCTTAATTGTACTATTGTTGGGCATCCGATTTTGTGCAGGCATTTACGAAGAGTCTCGTAGGGCTCTGATGACCTTGAAGACGGACACGAAATGGATGGAAACTAAATCCTGTCGTAGGAGCATAAAAACCTTGGCTGTGGTGAAAGTCAAGCTGGGAGCAACAAACTTTATCGAAAAGACGACGCCATTTGTATGTCATCAGTTTTTAGTGCAGAGCTTGGTCGATACGCTCCTCGTGTCCAATTAGCGATAATATAATAATTAATGATCATGCAGTCTCCAAATGATGATACATTCAAGTAAATGCATTCATTCATATTTCTGAACAAGGATTTATTCGGATCATATGTGGAATGTTATAGGAAAAGGGGGCATTTCTTTTTTGTTGTCCGTTACAAAGTTGCATGTTCGGCTTATACATCGAGCATACAACTTTGTAACGGACAACAAAAAAGAAATGCCCCCTTTTCCTATAACATTACACATATTTACCAAACGCTTTTTTCTACAATTACTGATACATAATTGTAAGCTGCTTAATTTAAATCAGTTTATGTATTTATGAATGAAACTAAATTGTAAAATTACAGTAAAATTACTTAAAAGTAACAAAATAGGGCCTAGCGTAATTATTGTAAAATTATAGTGCTACAATGTTTGCAATTATTTTTAACTTTTAAAATACCTGTCATATGAATATGTGTGTCCAATCCAACTGGAATTGGGAACAGCGTTTCACATTAACAATTATCAGAGGAAAATAGAAAATTACCGATATTTTAAATTTTATTTCGATCCTTGTAACTTACTGCAGCTCTTTCACGTTTCAGTGTGTACTTTGCTTCTTACAGTTTACCAGTTTACGCATTTACGCTACCCAACCCATACATGTCAATCTAAAATAATTAATCGGGGGCCAATGTTTCAAGTGAGCTTCCTCATGCAGTTGAACCGGTACAAACATATGATTTAAAGTTAAATAATACGGAATACGCATTTTAATATTTAAATGGGTAAACGCAAAGTGTCAACCTTTAGTCAACGTAGTATTCAAAAGTAAATAATTCAACAGTAAAACACAACTCATTGTTTACATTTTATAACGCGTTGTAATTTTCCACCTCGACTCATCTCTACAATGTCACAGGAAATGTTTGTTTTCTTATTCATACCTTGAAATCCACTTGCATATGGATTTATAACGAACTGACAGCAAGGCCCATTTTCTATAAGCTCTCGTATTCTTTAACTTTCTCCGGTTATCTCTAACAGCAAACGCATCCGCAGAAGTCTGAAATATGTCGTTTGCTTCTGCAACGAAGGGCTATATGCTGACGGAAAATAATTCCCGCTCCTGAAAAAAATCCCGCTCATTGAATAATCATATATAAAAAACCCTAAAAATATCCCAAAATTAGCGATCGCCAAAAAACACCAATGTCTCACATTGCCCCGATTCAAATTTTTTCTCCTTTATGGCATTAAATGGTATACAGGCACATTTACAAATCATAATTGTACAAAAGTAATAAAAAATTCCCGAAAATCAGTGATAATCGGCCAAAAAACACGAAAGTCTCACATTGCCCCAATCCAAAAAAATCCCGCTCCTGCAACGGCCGTTGCAGCAAACCAACATATTTAAGACTTCTGCGCATCAGATATCATACTTTGAAAAAATGATCGTTAAATCAGGTCTGCTCGGAGAGTTCATCCGAGCGACAGAATCCGCAAAGTGGATATTACGAACCCCAGTTTGCACTTGGCCAAATAATGGTCTAAAAGTGCATTCCAAGCCATTTCAATTTGTATTTGTATTGAGTCTCGTTTCTACTGTTGCCCATAATCTAAGTGCAATATACACCCGTTACTTTTCTGAGCAAGCCAGTATGCAATTTCGACTGAATACCGTAATCCACATGATTCTGGGTGGCGTCAGTCTGTATTCGTGCCATTCGTCATATGCAACAACCAAAAATACCTTTGGAATTCAGCATCTCATTTCAGGCTTGGTGTCATTTGAAGAAACAGCAACTCGCCGACTGACTAATTCGAAAGGTAAGACAACATTTAAAAAAATAAATGAAATATTGTTAGCAACAAGTCATTTGATTGATTTTCTTGATTTGATAAAAGTCAGTAGAGGTCTGAGGATTGCTCGGTTATCCTGCAAGCTGATACGAATAGCTGGCCTACATTTCGAACCTTTCCTTCTTGGCTTATGTTCCGTAATACTTCCATTGCTTGCCATGAATGTGTTTTCGTTTCCTCCGGTCATCTTTATAGTCATTGCTACTGAATCACTCCGGGATACATTCAAAGATCACCTTAAAGATTATGGCAATCCTCTGTGGAAAATTGGGGCAAAATTTGCAACATTTTGTGTCAATTTCTACATTCCAGCAATAGTACACTCTGTGGCAGTGATTCAGTGTGATCTGATCATTTGTGGGGCTACTTGCATCATTGAAGCAATCAAATATTTCAAAGGGTAAGTGCCAAGTAATAAATATTTCTATATTAAACCATGCGTAACCATTTTGATTATCCTTAATATTATGACCTTGTAATGTTTCAATTTAGACAAATAACCAGAAGAGACGCAGAGTACAAAACCAATGAAAGATTTCGGGAAGGCCCAATGCTGACTTTCAGACAAATCCAGATTCTCACCAGAATTTACAATGGTGTAATCTCTGACACGTTGGTCACTGTGATCTTAGTCGCTATGCTATGCCAGTTCCTTGTCCTGTATGAAATGATCAAGAACGGTATCATGGAGCAAGATGTCTTTTGTGTCATGTATTTGGTCTGCATAATCATACCTTGTCTGATTGTACTATTGCTGGGTGTCAAATTTTGTGCAGGAATATATGAGGAGTCCCGCAAGGCTTTGGTGGTCTTGAAAACAGACGAAAAATGGATGGAAACGAAATCCTGCCGGAGGAGCATTCGTACTTTGTCTGTGGTGAAAGTAAAGTTTGGAGCGACAAACTTTATTGAGAAGACAACACCATTTGTCTGCCAGCAGTTTGTAATAGATACCTTAATTAATGCGCTTCTTGTTTCTAATTAGGGATGGATGTATACATACTTTTAGTAAAATAGCATGTGTAAAAGTGCCGTTTAGTACGGTGCAAGTCCCAACGTGTTTGCTAGCGGTTTTAGATATCTACCTAATTTATACTACTGTCAGTATTAAGGTTGAATATATTGACCAGAATTATGTGTTAAACAAACCAGTGTTACATTTGTAAGAAATGTCATAAGTATTGCATTTAATAAAGTAAAATTGATGCTTTCTGTGGAGGAATTCCTAATACGGGCAGATATGTGTATTACTTACAACCACTAAAGCACTTGGCATACATGCATGATGCATCCATCCTTGATATGCCAAATTAACACGTAAATGTAGGAAACGTAGCACATGTAGAAACTTACAATCAAAGTAAAAAAATCATGTCCCATTTCTTGGAACCTAAAAAAGACAATTCCTTCTGTAATTCTAGAGCGCATAACAACCAACGCTTCATAATGCATACTGTCCATACATACTATACATCGAAATTACATTCACTTTATCATTTCTATTCTGACTGCTGGTCCAGACACGAACTCTGCCCCTCCACACTTTCCACGCAATATATAATGATGGCTCATTTAAGTAACACTAGAGTTATGGTATGAAAACAGTCATTACTCATTACTATTACTTATCAATCACAAATTGTTACAGAAGTGTTAGGTACACTTGGTAAACATAATGTACATACATGTATCCATCTTCAAGCGATCAAGTTGGCTTCTCCTTACCTTTAACTGCAGACAGTAAAAAATGCTGAGCATACATTTTAGAGAGGTAAATACATAACAACAAGTACAGTATCTTTTTCTCCTTTTTTCCGTTTGCAGTATTTTTAAGTTACGTTTTTAAGCGTATATCAAAATACATAGCTTGTATCCGTCATTCAGTGAATTCATTGATTTCGCTCCGCCGTAGACGACGCTAAAAGAAGCATGAATAAAAAAGGCTATTCTGCATCACAACCATATAAACAGTCGGATAGCGTCAGTTTAATTTATTAAAGAGTTCAGTTCGAATTAAACTTTTATCGTTTATTTAAAGGAATCTTAACTATTTTCAACTTTAAATACTAAAGTTCTGTGGATCTAGCTGAATTTCACAAAAATGTCTGTGAAGCGAAAATTTAAGAGTGACGATACCGGTGATAATGATGATGGTCCCTCTTCCAGCAACAGCACAAAGTGCACCAAACTTGATCTGGATCTGCTCAAGTGCCCCATTTGCTACGAGTACCCACGCAACGAGGTTTTCCAGTGCTCCATTGGACACTCAATCTGCTCCTACTGCATCAACAAACTGAAGAACCAACGGTGTCCAGAATGCCTTTCCTCGTATTCCAAGGAAGGTGGGAAGACGAGGAACTTTCTGGTCGAGAGGCTGCTGAACTCCATGAAGTTTGAATGCCCTTGGAAGGATAATGGCTGTGATAAAGCGGGATTCAGGCGCCAGGATCTCTCTACTCATGAGAATCACTGTTCTCACAAGTAAGTTAAATCACTGTTTTTCTAGTTAATTATTTTGGACTAGATTAATATTCATGAATAAAAAATATCTATTTTTCTTCCTGTTCGTAGCCCCAACCTTATCAAGATCTGCTCTTTGCTGGCTGGTATTTCCGGATCCTGTCCCTACCAGGTCTCCCCGGCATCCCTGGAGGATTCCACTCAGCTCACCACCATCCTGGACCACTTGAAAAGGAAGCACAATATCAGGACGACACTGACATATTGTGATGAGATCAGGAATTTCGAGTACTGCCCCACTTACTTCAAGCAATTAACGACCCAGCTCCTAGTGAAACAAGAGGAGCCCAACTCGCCACGATCTGCTGGCTATTTGAACTGCCTCCGTGAAATCTATCGACTCGTTGACCGCTCTACTGGAAGTCAGATTGGTCTTTATGTAATCCTTGGCAGGATGGATGTGGTCAACTCGGATGTCAACTTTTCCTGGGCCTTCATTCGTCTTACCGACGAGAACCGTCGCTCTGCTGATGTCGCCATTAAGGTGTCATTGAGGAGCCCTTGCCCATCTCGACTTCCGGATGTTCCTGAGCTATCTTGGAGGGGAGAACAACTGGATGCTGTCACGGCAAGGAAGCTCCAATTGTTGGATCATGCGAAGATACCAAAGTTCAAGTTTTCACTTCCCTTTACCCACATTTACGATCATTACGTTAATGAGCAGCAACAATTTGTGGTCGAGTTCTCTTTCATTCGCAAGTAAAAAGCAATTTTAAAATATCCATTTGCCAATTGTTCGAATAATTATAACCTGATAATAATAACTTTGGTAGTTTTCATGCATTGCATGATTTTTTTCATTTTTAATTGATGTAATGAAAATTGTTTAATGGGAGGAGGGCAATTAAATTAAAGTGTACAATGTAGCATGTAATGCACATTAACAATGTATTTGTGACTAAAATAATTTGCTTTTTAATAAAGTTAAATATAAATGTTGGTCATCTCGCTTACTTCCTGTTAACTTTCGTTCTTACATCATCTAACCAACTGTTTGCATCAATTAATATCGATTTCAAATTAGAGTCGCAAATCAACATGATCACCCTGAAACTCAACTAGTTTGATCACTACTAATATAAACGGTTAATTTCCGTTGTTATAAGTTGCTCTTCTAATAAATTGGCAAAGAACAGGAGAAGGGAGGAGTAGATTTTCTTTCACTGGTTATATTGCCCTTACCAGACTTGCTCGTGTATAATAAAAACATAAAATTTATTAGCTGTCAGTCCCACCAGTCGCTAGTCGACTCTCTCGTTAATTTCATTACATTTATGCATCATTAGTAATAGAGCGAAAAAAAAGTTTTCATCGACGAAGAGTCGAGTTCCGCTGTTACATGCCAAGTGGAGCGCAACTATCAAGGAAAATGTGGTGCAAGTGTCTAGTTCTCTATCCCATTTGATGAGGATACATGTCTGTCAATCTGTTTACAAGCAGAACCCATGACAAAACTTTCTCCGGCGGATTGGAGGCATATGTCGTAAATTAGAGTTATTCATCAAGGGACCTTGAAACTTTTTGTGGTTTGATCTAGTTTTGCAACAGGAATACCAAACGAGTACTGAAATCCATATTGTTGGGGAAACGTGAGATTTATATTGTGGTAAGGAATTAAATTAAACGCAAAAAAAATCAATTTACCTAGCCGAGTTTCTAATCCCACAACAACAGCTTAAATGGGAAGGAACAGATTCAATTTTCCAGAGATAAAATTTCAATTTTTTTGCGGAGATAAAAGAAGTCAAGCATTCTTATCCGAGAGGTCTATCTGTAATAGATATTTACCCACCTGTCATAAAGCTCGTTGAGCCGTGTGAATTGATTTTTTTATCAAAAAAGCTGCAGATCAAGCACAAAATCACGTAATAATATTTTTCTTTATCTTATTGACTTAGTAAAGGTTGAAGGGTTCCCATAATTCATCCACATCATGAGTATTTATACTGTCTACTTTCTTCCTGCAGTTTTTTTTATATATACACAAACTTAACTAATATCCGTTTCTCGTTGTCCGCCAGTCACAGAAGAATCCCAGTCCCATTTTTATTATTATGATCCCGATCCCTGCTGGCAAAAATACTTGCCATTTTATTTCCACTCTGACGACTTTTACTCTCTGCTTTCTCCTCTCTCTGCTGCTGGTGATTTGCTATTTTTACGCTTACACATATACAACTTTTTTTTATTATATCCATACTCGTGTCTCGTTGCACATACTAATGCAAAAATGAATCTTCCGTGGGAACTTTCTCTTTGTATGCACAAATGTGGCATACTTTCTCCCTTCCCGATTTCATCATATTTCACTCCACAGGCTTTTGCAGGGAAATTGGATGCTTTTTCTCTACCAAAACTCGCTGCTACTGTTATTAGAGGATTGGGTTGCTCGACAAACAGGATTTTAAGATCATTATTCCGCCTCACTTGATTACATTCTTTCTTAGTTGCAAAATTTTGTACGGTTACATGCATGGCTGGACTTATACTTTTTGCCATTGCAGTAAAAAGACGCAACAAGACCCATAAAATCGAGATTGATGTTGACGGAGGAAATAATGGAAAATAAATACAATAGAAAGAGAGATGTTTTTGGGTAAATGTAAATAAGCAAAGGACGGAGGCTACGGAATGTGTGGTGGTTGTGGAGGTGGTTTAGCCGCAAGGGCTAGCGCCTTTTCATTCCTTCTCCCACACTCGAAGAGTGTCATTTTGTGAAAGCGGATGAAAGTAGCTGTCTTCTGTTTCCCGTACGTAATTTTACACAAGCATATCGTCGTCGTCAACAGATGCGGGTAATGTGCTTGACTTGTTCCTCCGTTCCGTTGTTCCAGATTTGGATGCTGGAATGGTATACGACAAGAAAAAGTAACAATTCTGTTTAACAGTCTCTATTCTTCTATAAAACTGAGGATCTCTCCTTGAAGAAGACAATAGCATTTTATAGAACGTCCCGAGAGGAACTAATAGCCAGTCTGTTTCATGGTCTAGGACAGTCACCACATCCCAAAAAATTATGTCTCGTCCACCCTGTTCTTTATTGGAATTGCCTAGCTGCCATCATCATAAGGGAAGATGATGAAGAACATAATTGACTATAATCCACAACGTGATCATCATAATATAATTGGTTTTTATGGGGAGCCGAAAGCACCAGCTTATTTGGCAAAGGCGGCTTCATTCTACTCGCGACTCTTTCTATTTCCATTCACCGTGAAATGGTCCGAGAGCCAGAGGACGTACAAAGTGATTCCTTTCAATGCTCTTCAAAAGGTAAGCTTATATAATCAGTCACTACCAATTTATCTTAATTGAGTGGGCGATTAATTATTTCTGTTTTTCTTTCCTTTAGGGCTTGTTCATACTGTTTGTGGTTGGAAACACCATTTCCTTTTTATTTTGGATCACAAGATCCTTTCAGGAATTGGAGGAGCTTTCCAAACAAGGAGAGCCACTGACTGCCGGGGTGCTCATTCTTCTTTGCCTGCTTCTCACGTGGCTGTCTGTGACCACTGTCGTGGTTATCATTTGGATAAAGCAGGATGAAATATGTCGGTTTTTGAGAGAGCTTCAGGATTCATTGGACGTGTTGCACTTGCCATCAGCCACGGTAAAAACTTCAAACATCAACATATGCAATTGATTAATTAGTTAATTATATGACATTTTAATATAATTATAGGTGTGGCTGTGCCCGGTTCTGTTCTATTTCGCCTCATCAATCACAAACCTCTGCTCGACCACGGGTCAAATCACTGTTTCCCATGGAGCCAAAATGATGACAGATGGAATCTTATGCGTTTTAAAGAGATTTGTACTTATCCCGGAAAATCCTGTTAATGGTGGGTTAAGTGGGTGGATGTTCCGTGGAATGGTTAAGGTGTTCCAAGGTTTCTTCAAACTAATAATATTTCACGGAGGATGCTTTTGCTCGATGCCCCACACTCTCCTCCTGTCAATCTCCTTGGGGCTAAGACAAGTCGGGAAGGAGGTGGAGAAAACGCTTGAAAGTGGGACTGTGTCTGTTTATGAGGTACCTGACTAATGATTAAATTATTGCTTCATTTCCTTAATAATGGTTTATAATGAGCTGGTGGTAATTGTAAGGTGTATTTTTACAGGGCTTACAAATTTACAATAAAATAAAACGAATTTCCAGCGCTGCCAATTCAGTGTTCGGATCTGTAATGCTGACGCACTACATGTGCAACCTGACGTACGCAATACAGACGCCGTTTCTATTTCACGAAGCCGGGCAAATGGTAGAAGACGTTAATTATTTGCTGTGGCTAATTGTGAGTGGACTGATATGGTGGATTGGCAGTGAGTTCCATCGTTTGGTTCAGGAGTCAATGAAAAATTGGATTCAGAGTAATCTCACTCGAGATATGTCGTTGGATGACCGTTTGAAGCTGTCCATTCTTGCCAATTCCGTTGATAAGGACAACTTGGGATTCTACTGTCGGTATTTCATGGTCACGCATCGGTTTTTGACAACGGTCTGTGGTTACGTCAATATATATTTTTTTAATTATGCTCTGAAAGTTTTTTCTTGGATTCTAAACAAAATAATATTACTTTTAACAGACTTGCGGGGCAGTGATAACATATGGAATAATTGTGCTGCAGGTGCAAATCCAACCGATTGAAATATGCCGTGACCTGGCAACCTAACGAGAACCTTTTCTGAATTTCACAAAAAGGCTAATAAGCTACATGTACCGCACGTTGCAAATAGTGATGCTTGTTTTCTATGTTGGTCATTTAAAAAGTCCATCTATTTAGTATTTCGTTGTTAGTAAAGTAAATTAGTACATGTTTCAGTCAACAAGATATTTTAGCCTGTAAAAATTGTAAAGTCTAGTGGAAGTGCTTCTTATAGTTAATTTTAAATTGAAAATGTGACAATAAATAAATGACACTTAAACCTACACACTGTCAACAAAATACTGAGTATCAGCTATTCGATATAAGTAAATGTAAATTATGCTATCATTATCTATTTATGACACTGCGTATTTTCATTGTGTAAAATGTATGAAAAATGATAATTTTGAGAAGACACAATTTATTGAATAAAGGAAACTTTTGACGTATAACAGGTTGTATTATTTGGAAGTGAATTGTTTTGTTCGATACTCAGCGAATGTATTCTCAATAGATATTTAATGTTAACAGAAATATTATTGTGTGGGTGGTAGTAGTTGTGATGATGGTGGAGGAACCAGGAATCTTGGATCCATTGAGCTCCACGTGCAAGTTGACGCTTTTGTACACATGTTAGGTACTACCTAAAGAATATTATTCTTGTCATTTTTCTTGTTTCTATAGCTGTCAAGGTTGGTAAAGTCTGTGACTGGACATTTATACCTACTTTAATTTTCCCCAATTTGTACATATTTCCCATGGATGTCACATTTCAGACGCGAGATTATAATTATGCTTATTATGTCACACAAAGATAGGCAAACAAATGGCCAGACTGTTCCAGAACAAGAAAACCACAGGACACTGCGTATTGGAGTTCATTTGCTTTCATCTACCGTTAGGGAAATCAACTAGTAGTTGGAAATTATCGAAATGGCAATCATTACCACCGCAGCAATACGTCAACGAAGTAGCAAAGGAGATTTATTTAAGGCTCTTAAACCATTGCTTCGCTTCGGGCGAATTGTGGGATTTGTTCCAATTTGTGGACTTTTCAGATCAAAAGGCGGCTTGGATAGCGTTCGTTTTGCGTAAGATACATGATACAAAATTAAAATTATGAAGATAATTTTCTCTAGGCTGAATTTAATGGTTGCACATTAAAGACTTTCATTTCCACTGTTTTTGACTCGCATCATTTATAGTTCTGGGTGGAACCGTATTAGAATCTTTTCACTAATAGTGACCATCTCACTTATTTTCTACTCGATGCTCTTTTTCCTTGGATTTTTGATAATTGGGGCTCGAGATGCTAACGGGATTGCAAGAAGTGCCTCTTCAGTCGTATTTTCTTTTATCGGTCTCTACGTGTAAGTTACCTGCATTAATTACCAAATGGCTCAACTTCCTTATTTTTTCAATATTCATCCAATTGATCGTTTTAGGTGTATTTTCATGCAACGGAATTCCAATAAGCTGGTACTTTGCTTTCACCGGTGGCGCCAACTATCCACCACATTCTACCGAGAGGACACCCATCTCTCCTCCAACGTCGTTCTGCTCTCGTGCATGATTTTGACTTCCGGAATTCTGGAAAACGCCTGTTCCCAATGGAAGGTTTTGGCAGTGCCCAACAATAATCATGATATTCCTCTACCTTGGAACAAGAATCGAACCCATTCCACCTCGTCCACTCTAGAAATTTACTGGTGGATCCACCACTACACCAAATTCAAAACCGTTATCCCTTACAACGCCCCTCTCGCAATATATCTGTTCATTTGCAACAAGTGTTGCGTCTATGCCTGGAACTTTGGAGACGTTCTCATAGTCTGCATGGCACGAGCCATTTACAAACGTTTCCAACTCAATTACGAAGCCGCCAAGGATGCATTGGAACGAACCATTTTCCTTAATTCTGATGACACTTTCCAGAAAACTTACCCGAAAAGTGCTCACTTTTGGAGTGACCTTGTAAATGACCATGAGAAGCTCACCGAGCTGTTGCATAATTTCAAGGAAATATTGTCCCCGCTAGTTTTCTGGAGCTGCGCAGCAAACGTGTACTTTCTGGGCATCACGCTCTACAATTTTTTCGAGTCATCCGACTTCAACTCGCCTCTGACGTCCACGACTGGCGGCGATGGACACTTATTCTATGACAGTATTGACCTGTCAGCTTATTTGCTCTGGCATCAAATTTACGTGGCGTGGGCATTTTTGCACCTGTTTGGCAGAACGTTCGTCACGCTGGTATGCTGTGCCAGAGTGAACGACTACGCCCATAAAATGACCACTCTTCTGGACAAGTGTCCGCCCCAATTCTGGAATGGACAGGTAGAAAGGCTGGACTTTAAATTGCGAGGCGGTCCCATTGGATTGACGGGCCTCAACTTTTTCACGGTTACCAAACCGTTTATGCTGAAGGTGCTTAATGTCATTGTCACTTTTGAAATTGTGCTACTTCAGTCCAAATCGTCGACAAAAAAGTAGACCAGAGCAGTAAATTTATTGATTATATTTATTTATTTATTGATAATAAAATATCTATCTCTAGAGTGGAACCATGATTTCATGGACTCACTCAAAAAAATTCGTTATCCCACCTCACACAATAGGTGATCACAATGCTAAAGGGGAAAACCCCTTGCTACCCTCCACCTCCCCTCCTCCCTCGCATTCCACAATCGGAGTGAGATTGATCATTGTAGAACTCATCATCCGTCCGCTTCTGCTAGTTTCCGTTACAGAATAGTTGCAATTCACCCCATTCATCCTTACCTTGTCGGCGTTATTGGTTTTACACCCAGCTCTCCCACCGCCGCCATTCTTCCTAACAATCACCGACTGAAGAATAGCCTCCATCGCCTTTCTAGTCTCGTGTACAGGTCCCTTTGAAATAATAGAAATCCCATTTGCAATAGCCGCACCACCTCCATTTTTACCGTTAACCATACCGCCACCTCCCCCTCCCTTGCTACCTCCTCCCACCATTCCCCTCGCCATCGTCCTCATTTCCAGAAATCCCCCGTCATCCTCATCCATCATGCCATCATTATGCTCCTCATAGTTAATCAGCTCCGTTGTCGTCTCCGTCCTTTTCAGAGATTTCTTTCGTGCAACAGGCAGACCATTAGCATCCTGCCTCGTCCCCCGTCTAATCCGACACCATGCTCTGAGCGTCAGGAAGTAGAACAGCTCAATCAAGCTCAATCCACTGAATCCCAGACAGAGTCCCATTAATCCGCCAAAATTTGCAATCAGGTCAATCACGCCATACAACTCCTTCCTCAGCTTGGCATTCGTCGAGTCCTCCCCGAAAAAGATGTGGACAATGCTCACGTTCTTTCCCGCCCAAGGGGCTTTGTTCCCGTAATGATCCTCCCACAGCATATCCGAATCCTGTAGTGGCGTGTACGTGGTCTCCGTGTGATACTGAATCTCGTTGCAAGTTGGCAGACAAGTTTTGCACCGCGTCTTGTACGTCCCAACAAACTTCCGTTTGATGTTGCTGGCACAGTGGAACTCTTTTGGACCGCAGAGCGGCTTGGAGTCTTCGCCAGGTTGGTAGTGCCGGCGGCAGTGGCACTCCTGATAGGTCAAATTCGCCAGACATTCGTCAATACAGTTTTTGGCCGTGTAAAACGTGTAGTAGCCCAAATCCCGCTCTCCATTAAAGTAGCATTCCCGTTGCTCAGCGGGGAAGGAGCCTATCGTGTCCTTGTCGGCGATGGTCACTTCCGGTCGAATGTTCACAAACACTTCAGAGTTGGGCTTGATGGCAAGGCCAAAGTCGGAAATGTGGGGAATGTCGATGGGCAAATGCGCTGTCATCTGTACAGTTTTGTGGGAAGGTCGGAAAAACAAAAACGACATTTTAATTTTGTTCTGCTGACTTGGTAAACCAAATAAAAAAAATGCAGCGTCAGTGGTGGTGTGAAGAAAAATCAAATTACCCGAAAGCCGTACGAGTCTGATGATGTGCAGAAGTATTCCTCAAGACCCTATATGAACAGATGCAAAAAACGAATCAATAAAAAATGTAATCAATTCCATGATCAATATTCTCACGTGAAGAGATCATGTAGCAAAAGGATTTCTGGATATTACCGGATTTAATAAAATGGAAAGTCCAAAAGATTGGCCAGGAATTTTTTGGCGACGAGGAAAGTCTGGATAATCTGGGCTGCTTTTTTCCTTCTTTCTGCTTTTTACGAGACTTTCGCCATCCCATTCCCAGCTTTTCGTAAATGACGGATCCTCCTTCATTCCAGTCATGCTACAAAATTGCAATGCAAAACGGAAGTTTGTAATTGGATTCTCACGATGCCCCAACTGGATAAAAAATTGTAACATGGAATGTTGTACAAGCTTACTTGAATCGGTGGAGGATGGAAGGTGGAACCATGTTAAAAGTGCAGCACTTTCCATTATCCGTCTCCAGCGGAGTAAACAGCTCCGAGCAGTCTCGTACCTCCTTTTGCCAGATACACTTGAGTAGCATGTCTCTACAGAGAGGCGAGGCTGCCTGGAAAAATTTCCACAGATCCTTCTTGCCTCCGTCATAGCTCTCCTCGTTCATGTTGGCATTCTCCAAAATTTTCCGGTCGATTCTCCCTCTCTCGGATGAGTAGTTGAACATTTTTGAAAAACTTCTGGAGGTGGAGCAGACGTGGTTCAGGTAGTACAGATTTTCTAGCGCTATTGATCTCTTATCCGATTCTGTTGTGCCTTCCGCCTCACTGAAAATTTTGACATGGAAAGATAATATAATCGCTTTAAATCCTAAACGGTATTCCCAAAATACTTAATTTTCAACTCACGCCATAATTTGAATTGCCTTCGACTTCAAAACTTTGTTCATATTGCAAATGGTCACCGCAGGAAATGGCAACTCTTCAATTTTCGTCTCGTATGGCGCAAATGTCGTAATTACCGAGTTGCTTTTGTACTTTTTCCATACATCGCTTATCATGATACAAGCGACCACCAAACCCGTAGTAAACGCTACAGTCCAAAACATTCTAAAAATTCCACAAATAATCAAATATAAGTTAATCCTCAATTAGCTAATTAGTAACATTTTCACTTACCTTTCAACAAAATGTTGCCTCCTTTCCCCGATATACTTCAACCCGTGCAAACTGCTATTTTTGCAAAAGTCCATTGGCAGATTTTCGTCAGAGCGCCAGTCGAAAAAGTAGCTGGCAGTTGTGGTCGTCGTCGTCCTCACAGTGGACGCCACATTTTCACCTGAACTATCCGCTAAAATGTTAGTGACCTTGGATCCAGGAGCAAACGCATCCAACACGCGCTCCTCCACAAGAGAAAGTGAAGCAGTTTTTCCACCGTTCTTTGGATGATGAAGAATGTTGATAATGCTGCCCATCTTCCTGTTTACAACTTCCTATACTATTGCACTGCTATATCATTACCTTGTTCATTATATTACAAGAATAAAAATACTTTTGAACACTTCATCCGATAATGATGCTTTCACATTCCTTGCCAGAACGCAAATGATCAGAGCAACAATGACAACTTGTGGATATAAAACAGAGGCAACCAGTCAGGTTACCCCTTTCCTTATTCCTTATCCTCGGCCTCGATCTCTCAGCTCGTGTAAGTAAATCTACAGACGCACGAGCACAGAAAGTGGCTTAGTTTCGTTTTTGCTGGAGAGAAGTGGATCCAGTACTATTTCCAGTCACGTTCCCCTTTTGTCACCGCCACACAGCCCGGCTCAGACATACAAGGTGATCAAAATGAAATTTTCTCAGTTTGAGCTACTTCCTACTGGGCAGAAAATATTCATTAAACTCTGCCATTTCTTTCGCAATGCAATGTAGACTCTTTTTCTCTTAGAAGAATAGGGTGAAGACGAAACGTAAATGTTGTGTAAACAGACATTTACGTCAGATCATCAATGGTATACAGGGTACTTGGAATAATAAAAGACTACCTACAAGTTACTGTAAATAGTTGCGAAAATGGGAAAGAGGAGGAAAATTGCTCTTGCAAATTAATCCGTTTACATACATGCATGCATACAACAGCTACTTGTTGTTACGTGTGTCGTGTGCGCCTTCAATAGACACGACGATGATGATCTGGCTGAACAGCGGGGGTTCATGACCTTTTTTGGTGTTACCGTGTAAGTGTGAGGATAAACTCAGAGAGGTGGAGAAAGTATGGAGCCCATTATTATGACTTCATAATAAATGTAATTCGCCCAGACTTAACAGTTTTGTTCTTCCAGAACTCCTTGACGGTGCTAGTAAGCCATTATTATTACCGAAAATGTAATTTATGAGCCAATCTTATGGTGATGATGATGATGGTATGCAACGGAAATAATGCAAAAAGTGGATTTGGAATTTATTACATCGGGTTTAGAGAAGTAGTGAGAGGATTTGGTGATTATTGCCGCAATTCTAGGAAAGAAAATCCATCTTTTTTGTCTGTTTGCAGCAGCAGGAGCGTAAATGGAAATAATTTCAAGGAAATGAAATAAGGTGATCATTTTGCTACTTCTCTCACTCTGCTGCAGGCCTTGTCAACACACGCGCCGAACTGTTACAAAAGCGACGAAATAATAATGTCACATCATCAGCCATTTAATAACTTTTTCTAATGAATAGTTTTGTTCTTAGCACACCAAAAACAAATAGACCTCCTATATCCGACTTCCAAAAGGATATATGTACCTATACAATGAAATGGAATTAATATTCTTTGCTTGAATCCATGAAAAAAATCCTTCCATGCACATTTTTGCTACAAAATAGAAATAGGGGATCATGTTATTGCACACTCCATAAACACGTGGACAAAATACCAATTGGAAAAGCAACAGGAAGGAAATTAGTTCCACAAATGATTTCAAATGTAACGGCACTTTCTCCAAAAAAAATACCCAATCGAACTTTAGACTTGGTTTGAAGGAACGAAACAACAAGCGAGTGGATGTGACGGACAGTTTTGCTAATTTGCTTGATTAAAAAAAGTTTCCCTGTTTCTTGAGAATAGAGTCCAAGGAGAAAGGCGTTTACCATGTACTTCGTTTAAATCTCCGGAAGCAATCGCCCTGTCATCTAAAACTCTTTTCACCTCTCCCTTTCCTTATAATGCTTGTGCAAATAACGGTAAGTAAATACGGAACTTGTGTAGGTACACATTCTTTTGGCAACAACAAGAAAATGGGCCGTTGAACTAACAAATTAGCTACAACAACCTATCTACTAATTTTATTGATTGGATTAGAGAGAGAAACAGAAATAGGTTAATGAACAATTTAGCAATTTAGGAGAGAATCCATACATGTTTTCCAAAATTAATGAACTTGCTTCTGTTTATTCTGGTATAAATAAATACTGTTTTGTATCGCACTGGTTATTATTGTTGTACAGAGTTATTGGTAAGAGTTAAAAAGTTTTCCAATTCCAGATGACAAAGTTTGTGACAAATCCTGTCCAGCGTTTCCCTATTCTTGAACACGGAAAGGGGATTAGCGCCCATGGTCAGTTCCATTCTACCCGAATGGGAAAATGTAAAGTTGCTTATGGGCAAGTAAGGAGCGTTGTCGGGAATTGCTAAAATTGGATGAATGTTCTGCAGTGGGTGTCCTAATAAGGAGTACGAGTCGGCTCCAATAAGGCTTGTAAGACCGGCGCAAAAGCCGGGGTCCTTTGTGAGTAAGGCGGACTCGGCGAAAGATCCTGGTAGGATAGACATTAGTGGGAAGACAACACGCATTGCAAATTTGTCCAGGCCCAGGGATAAGTAGGTAACGTATTCTTTCTCAATTTGCTGGAGACGGACAAGTGGGTCTGGCTCCCGGAGGGGAATGTTCAAAATTCCAGCGACCCTAAATTTAAAACAAATTATTAAAATCTCTTTTCTGCTAATTACTTTAAACTATACGTTATCTTTGTTTTACCAATGATTGCAAATTTTGTCCGGTTTCCTGGTCCCTTCGTTCATCGCCGGATGCCTTGGCCAAGGAAACGTATTCCCTACCGAAATGTTTCCCACAATTTCCTCCTCCTTTTGCTGCTGCTCCAACAAGAATCGCCTCAGTGCCCCTGTGACAATCGTCCAAATCACGGCGGTCATATGAACGCCTCCGTTTTTCCTCCTCAAGGTTTTCAGATCCTCCAACGAGAAACTCGTGAAGGAATACATCCACTCAGGCTTCCTGTCTGGGGACGCCGGTGGGAGATGAACCCTGAATGGATTCTTCTCCGGTGGCATTCCACTCAGTCTCCCAAGATTTAATGGTCCCTCCAGGATTTGCTTCAACTGACCCCCAAATCCATCTTGAAAGTCCTTCACAAGATAAGGTGACTTTCCGCCTGTCAGCTTATCGATAATGTGCAGAAGAGAGTAGCCATCGCAAAGACCGTGATGTATTTTGAACGCAATTGCGGTACTTGCGGCACTTGAGGAGGGAACACTTTCAGGAATCTCAATCACAGCAACTTCCCAACAAGGTCGGGTTTCACTGTAACCTTGCAGCATCCACCGCGCCAAAAACTCCTCCAGCGACTCAGCAGCAATGATTTGATCCCCACCGCCACCATCTCCACCAGTTTCTCTAGTTTCCAATCTCCTTTCCACAATTTGCTCGTTCAAATTTAAGCAGCTTTTCGAACACGCTCGAAACACATAGCCACCTCGCGTAACAAGATAAGAGTACAGCTTATCATAGCACTCTCCTCTGCCCACCTCACTGCCAATGCAAAAGGTTTCCTTAAAGTGATTTCGAAACTGGTCCACGTCAACCTTTCCCTCAACCTTCAGCACAAATCCAACGTTGACCAAGGGTCGTTTCCAGCTCGCGTCTGTGGATACCATACAATCTCCACCGGCCAGAGGTTTCACCTCATCAAAGTCGCTAATACTGTTGGTGGACTTGCAGTGGATTAATCTAACGACTAGTTTCACGAGAGATAAAATTCCGAGCGGAATTGCTAGCAGAATGAGAACAAGGAGCCATACAAAGGCTCCAATAATCACCTTCATATTATTTTTGTCCTTGTGACTTTCTCGGTAACTTTAAAAGTAGCCATTTGAAATGCTGCTAGATTTTTTGTCAAGTGTGGGCTATTCAGTGGAAATATTGAATACTGGACATTCCAATTCCCACACTCAAACATCTGAGTGAGTGACATCCGAACAAACAGAGACGAGATAAGATATAAAAAAACAAGCGTGATGAAGTATGCTTATGAGTGGGTATTCCGTACATACGCGAGCATCCAGTAATGCTAATATTGCGTAAAAATGGGTCTTTTTATTCTTCTGGTCTTCTTGACAGACACAGACATGATAATGATGAGGAACGGATGAGAGTATTAGTATGCATCACAGTGTAACAAGTAAAGCAGCTCTCTTAAGCTTTTGCCTGTTGCATTTTTTGCTTACAAAAAAAGTCGCCTTCCTTGCAACTGCAACCTACGAGTTTCTTATAACATATTATTAACTTTCGAAAGCCTTTAGGCTTCATAGAAAGTTAATGCGATCATCATCCTGTCTGTCTGTGTGTGTGTCTGTCTGTCAACACGATTTCTCAAAATCCACTGGACCGATTGACTTCAAATTTCATATGTGGACTACTCATGACAAGAGTAAGCCACTGTATCTTTTTCAGCCCCCTACCCCCAGGGGTACCGAAGATACGGGGGTCATCAAGGTCACATGCTTTTTAAATGGGAAATTTTTTTTATGGTTGATTCCGATAGAGAATCGAATGGTGATCATTTTCTCTTCAGAGACTACGGGTCAAATCGGTTTACTTTGACCTGTAGAGGTCAAAAAAGGGGTCACATGCTTTTTAAATGGGAAATTTTTTTATTGCATCATCTGATACAACATCAAAAGGGGATCATTTTTACCCATACAACCAAAGGTCAAAGGTCACCCCAAAGGTCAACAGAGGTCAAATAAAATTTTATTTGCTCATCTGATACAACATCAAAAGAGGATCATTTTTACCCGTACAACCAAAGGTCAAAGGTCACCCCAAAGGTCACCAGAGGTCAAATAAAATTTTATCGCATCATCTGATACAACATCAAAATGGGATTATTTTTACCCATAAAACCAAAGGTCAAAGGTCACTCCAATGGTGGTCAGAGGTCAAATAAAATTTTATTGCGTCATCTGATACAACGTCAACAGGGGATCATTTTTACCCATACAACCAAAGGTCAAAGGTCACCCCAAAGGTCACCAGAGGTCAAATAAAATTTTATCGCATCATCTGATACAACATCAAAAGGGGATTATTTTTACCCATAAAACCAAAGGTCAAAGGTCACTCCAATGGTCGTCAGAGGTCAAATAAAATTTTATGGCGTCATCTGATACAACGTCAACAGGGGATCATTTTTTAAATGGGGAATTTTTGCTCAAGACTGCTAATCACTTCTTAAGCGGCGTTTTACTCTTGCGACTCCAGTCTTACCGAGGTTTGTGTTTATATATCCCAAAATCATCTGAGAACCCTCGAAATCATCTGATGACCCCCAAAATCATCTGATAACCCCCGAATTCGTCTGATAGCACATCAAAAATCAGCTGACAACAGATGTGACACTTCAAATCATTTGATTATCTTATATGGCGGGAGCTTTCGAAAGTTGCATTTCATGGTTTTTACACCATTCTAGTTATTATTAGGTATGTAATATGTATAGCTTGTTGCATAATTTCTGCTTTGCTTTCTGCTCTGATTTATGATTATGTGGTGAAAACTCCTACGTACCTATGTATATACCAAGAATGCATGAAATCCACGAAACAAAGGAAAACTGCTGGAAACAAACGTTGAAATAACGATGCTTTATACTTTTCCCCTTTTGTCTAATGACCTCGTTATCAAAAAATTAAATGAACAATTGAATGTTATGATTTCTATTAAGGTTTCTATTCAATGCGCCAATAATTGTAGCGGAATTGGAAAGCTAGTTTTACAGTCTTAAATCAATATTCATATTAACATATAATTTTAAGGAGGCTGAATCTGTAGTAAAATTTCCGACAAAATGTTGATTCTGATACTTTTGTCAATTAGTGGAATCCTGTGGACAGCAGAAGGCAATAGTCCCGCATCTCCGAAAATATCCCCAGATTTACAGGCTCGTTTGGACAATGGCGAGACTGTGAGTGTGCTTGTTTCTTTCGACGGAACAGAGGACATTTGTCGACTGGACGTTGCCAAACCCCGTTCTGCCATCACTCCAGACCGTGGACAAGTACTGACCACCATGAAAAACAATCTGGTTTCCAAGATGGACTCATCTCAAGCTGGCGTTGCTTTAATGATGTCAGGTCGATCCAGCGGATCTGCGTCACACTTTACCCAATTCTGGATTACAAACCAAATGTTTGTGGGGAAAGCCGAGCCCAAGTTGATCAAGTCCATTGCTGATGATCCAAAGGTGTCCAAGATCGAAGAAGAACCAAAAGTTATGTTGTTTCAAGAAGGCAAGGTCAAAAGGAGTAATGCAAAGCCACACGCAAACGGAGATCCTCAACCAAATCTGTACCAGGTCAAAGTGCCAGAGGCGTGGGCCGAGCTTGGAGAAAATCGTGGCGAGGGGATAGTCATTGGATTTCTCGATACTGGAGTACGCTTGACCCATGAACTTCTAAAAGACAAGTTTGTCGGGGAATATGGCTGGTACGATCCCAGAAGCAAACTGCTGGAACCTAGAGACATTTTTGGTCATGGAACACACGTCGCGTAAATGCTAATTACCTGAAATTTAACAAGATCAGCATAAATGACACAAAATTAAGACATTGCCTATTTTTATTTTTTAGAGGAATAGCGGTTGGAGGAAAGGGAATTGGCGTTGCTCCGGGTGCGAAATGGTCAGCTTGCCGATTTTGCGGTCCTGGTTTACCCGAATGTTCCGTCGAAGAAGCCTTCCTGTGTGGTCAATTTTTCGCCTGTCCCACTCTCGCCAACGGAACGAATCACGACTGCAGCAAGGCTCCCCACATCATCAACAACTCATGGGGCAGTATACCCAACGGCACTGACTATTTTGATCCCATAATAAAATGCTGGCATGCAGCAGGAATCATTCCCGTGTTTGCCATGGGTAATACGGGTTTTGATAATCCTTGTAACTCGACCCAGTATCCTGTGTCCCATCCGGATGTCATCGCTGTAGGAAACATTGGGGCTAATGATACCTTCAGTGATTCTTCATCTCGAGGACCTACATGGGACGGGCGCATCAAACCAGATCTTGTGGCTCCAGGACAGTGGATTATCTCTGGATCTGGTGAAGGAGATGATGAATATACAAACTGGGTTGTTGGCACCTCTCAATCTACTCCCCACGTTACTGGAGCGATTGCGCTGCTGCTTAGTCGCAATAAGCAACTTAACTATGAGCAAATTAGGGAAAAGCTTTTGGCAAGTGTTGATCCAGTTGTTGTGAAGGGTGCACCCACTTGCGGGAATGTCAGCGTGGATGTGTTTCCGAACAATGTGGTGGGGTATGGTCGGCTCAATGTTCTTAAGCTTATCCAGTCAGCGTCAAGTTGAATGGGAAATTATAAATGCGGAAATATTTTGTATTTGTAATTATTTATAGTTGATACTTCCATTTAATACAATAAAACAAGTTCATTATGATGAAACTTTGATATTTTTATGGTTCATATAATTTGTGAGTGACTCACACTTCAATCGTCATCAATGCATTTTACTATGCTGCAGCGATACTTGCACTGAGTTTGCTGCAGTCTGCACTTTGGACCTGCAACTCGAGTCGGGCTCTCGTCCACTCCTATCAACGTACCCGTCAATTTGCGTCATTGTCTCTGCATTCATGACGTTTGGTAATTCGTGAACTGTTTCTTGTTAAAATGCGATGAGTCAACAGAGGCTTGTGCTTAAACGTTCGTAGGCCGGCATATGAAATTCGCGACGACGAACGATAATGTATAGTCCAGTTGTAACGGAGCATTTTCAATTAGAAAATTAATTCAGAAGATATTAGCTTTCCCTTATTTTTAGAACGTAATCTTGTGCTGGACATTTTGAAGAGGAAATTGTGCGAGACCGAGTTTAATTACCGTAAAAATGAATCTTATCGAGCAAATGGTCGTTCCTGTTGCTTTATTTTTAAACGTAATTGGAGTGCAAGTGACACCACCTCCGCTGAATAATACGGAGCACATTAAGTATTCGGTAGTTGAGCGGAATGAAGCAACCAGTGCTAGATACGAGGACTCTGGGATGGAAACCAAATCGATTACAGGTGTGAAGTGGGAACAATTGCCTCGTTTTTTTATACGTGCACCTGGAAGCATGTTGCATAATAAACTGAACTCCGTTTTGACAAATTCCACTTACATTTCCATACACTGCATTTCTAGTTAACATAAAACTACATTTTATCTCATTTTTTAAATGGTGAAAAGGATGAAAATAATGTAAACCAAAAGCAAAAGTATTCATGTTTCATTCATTAAGGAGCCACTGGAAAATATGCGAACGATGAGTCAATAATAGTAGAAATGTTGATCGTTGTGAACGAGGAGGTTGCCGCAATTTTCAATAATGACAAGTCAGAGGTGACCGCGTATTTCAATGCTCTATTTCTTGATGTCGAAAACCGCTTTAAATCGCTGAAAAGGACGAGCATTTCCTTCCATGTCACATCGATTAAATTACCATCACAGGTAACATAATATACGTGATCACTACCATCGATAGCGCAATGACATTGTTAGATGTCATCGTTTAATTCATAATTATTATATTTTAAATACAAGGATGAGGACGAGACGGAATGCGATATGTTAGGATTAGGACGTTGGTTGTAGAAAAGAAAGCAAAACTTTTCCAAATTCGACATGGCCATGTTGGTCTTTTTTTCTGAATTGGGTCAAAGTGACACTCTCGCCACTCTCGGCAGGGCATTGTTTGGCAGTAATGTTTGTAATTTGGGAGATACGGATGAGATAGTAACAAGCTTTTTTATTGTTACTCCCCAGAGAAACATGGATCCAGCTGAAACAGTGGCTCACGAAATTGCGCATGTGTGAGTATGCAAAGTATTCATGACTGAATGTGTATACACCAATTACTGAATTCGTATATTGAATAATGTATGATTTTTTAAAAATAAGATTGGGCTCAAACCATGACACCGAAACTGCACGGGCCGATTCCGAAAGAATTTGCACTAACAACTTCACCTCGCACTTTGTTATGAATCCAACGATAAAGCACGATTTCGTCTTTTCGTGGTGCTCTGATGAGGACATTGCAGATGTTGTCAGGTCAGCGCAAGGAGATTGCCTGCGCAGGTTGGATAACAATGCAACGCCAATCATTGATACTTCTTCGTCTCCCAAAGGCACAGAATGGAATGATGATTCTACCAGGAGTATCCACAAGGGCGTAGCCAGGGTGGGGCAGAGGGGGCGCATGCCCCCCCCTGGAGTCCGACTTTTAACATTACGTAGATTAGAGGGAAGGGTCAACCTTATACATTACGTGTATTACCCTGCCCCTACCTGTGCCCCCTCCTGGCTACGCCCTTGAGTATCCATGACTACGCAATGTAGAATTCTTGATAATTCATCAGTTGAATTATCTAAGCCGGTAAAAGTGCATTTTACACATTCATCGTTTCTAATATTGTATTGTATAATATTCTGCACATCCTCCTGCACTAGCTCCATGAATACCAATGCGGGTACATTTCCACTTGCGTGAGGAAAGAAGAAAATGAGATCACTGTCTTCCATCTACGATCTCTCGACGGAACTCCATGTGGCTCCAACGGACGCTGCTTTCGAGGGAAATGCATTCCTGTTGGGGTACAACTAGTTAGCGTTGCGAATGGTCTGTGCCTTAAGAGTCAGGATCGTTTTGCATCTGACGAGTCGCCAATCATTGGAACTTGCTCAAGTCTGGTAGCACCGCTCAGAGACGTTGATTGTCGGAGAAAGTGGAATGTTTGGAAGACAGCTCATGACGCCATACATTGTTCACGGAAAAAGGGAGACCGTTCTAAAGTGCTTGTCACTGAAGGATTGGGAAAATCTCACTCTGTACTTTAGCGACTGTTCTAATGGAAATATTCACCCGTGGTTTGGATGGCGCTTTTCAAAAGTTGGGGACGATGAATTTCAATTGCGTCAACATCTCAATGAGGTTATTTGTCTGCGAGTGTCACCGAACAATACTGACAATATCAAAGCATCAAGAAATTGCTCGGAAGCGGATATGAGAACACGATTCAGATTACGTTCTGAAAATGGAACCATAATTACTAATTACTAATGAGTTGGGAATTGGCAATGGGAACGTGGATCAGGGGGCGCGTCTTCCGGAAAAGTTTTGGGGATATAGTATTCTCGCTTTAATAATGGGATGTACATTTGGATGCATTTTGACCGGTGTAGTGTTAATTGTGTGGTGGAAAGCTAATATACAAATAAGTTAAGACATTTTAAACACAAGAAGGTTGACAATGTAGAATATTAAACGTGACTATCATATCATAATACATGAGCTTCAATAATGCTCTTTTGTATAATAATAAATAATAAATAATAGAAAATGTTAATGATTTTTAAAAAAAATACTGTCACGAACGGATATTTTTACATGTGCATTATTAGTCACCTTTTTAAAATTGAAGGCAATTAATATCTCTTGATTCCACACGACCAATATTCACTGTCATCTATGCATGAATACTTCATGGAGCATTCCATTCAATTAATACCAAACTGCATACTGCATTGTGTACAAGTAACGCAATGACTTTTGAGTTCTTGATCTCCAGTTCACACTTTGTACTTTGAACAGGCGACAACCAATACATACTACTACTTTTGTTCCCTAGAAATGTAAACCTCAAATCGTCGTTCGTTCCTTAGCTCGCAATAATCTTACGTTCTTTTCTGCGGCTCTAGTTCTGCTCTCATGAACGTCTCAGAGAATGCTTCTCCACTTGCTTTACCGTTTCTTGTTAAAATGTGATGATGATGACTCAACCTGTTTGCGGTAATATTGCACTAAGGGAGGCAGCGCATCCACTACTTCGTTTTTCAGTTCTTATCTTTTACTAGTCATTAAAAAATTCGTTCCGTTTAATTATTTTTTGTTGGTGCATTTCGATCAATATGAATGCAAGAAATGTTTTCTGGACAAATATGCCAGTACATACAATCCTAAACGCAACGAATAAGATATTATTTTACCTTCTCCTTTGTCCCGTTCAAGGAAGATGAAAATTGTCTCCTTCATACTATTTATCATGAGATTCTTTAGAGAAATGAAATAGCTCGGCTGTAGAGAAACAAGACGCATGAACTGCTTTAAACAAAACGATAAGGCTTTGTCGCTGCTAATATTATATCAGATGAAATACAAGTAGGTACACAACTAAAGATCATCCAGAATCCAGACTCTCCAGTAAAGAAACGTTTTCAAGTAGAAGATTGATTCATAATTTTAGTTCGTTTTTGATCTTGGCCAGAACGCCGTGTCACATTAGGCAATTCTAAGACAAGCGTAAATTATATAAATTAAACGAGACTAACACTGACGACAGTAACGCTGCAAGTGACTTGAATCTTTTGTAATTACAGTAACTGCGCGGAATAATTTTATATACGTTGTAAGTTGTATTTTGAGGAAAGCATTGTGCAAGTGTAACTGGGTTTATTCGGTAGTAAAAATGCGCCTAATTGAGAAAACCATGCTTCTCGTGCCTTTAATTTTGTTCACTGAAATGGGAGTGCATGGGACTTCGCTGAATAACACGGAGAAATGGAACTTGACATCCGATGAACCTGATGTGGACTACAATGCGGAAGATCAACAGAATGGAGCAACCTATGCAAATTATGATTACGAAACGGAGCCCGAATTGACTACATGTAAGTAGCGCAAACTAATCATGATTGCTTAATACTTATTTGATTAAGACAAGGTACTCAATTCTCGGTTTTGAAATTGTCTATAATTTTAAACAAACTTCATTAACAAACAAACGGTAAATAATTAGACGACAGTAAGACCTACTTTTAAGTTGGCTTTGCGTTTTATTCTTTCAGGGGCAAGGGAAACACATTCTGCATATATGCCAAAAATAGTTAAAAAAAGTGTTAATTGTTGTGAGCCAGGAGTTAGCAAACAACTTCAATAATGACAAGTCAGCGATGACCACGTACTTCAACGCTATGTTTCTTGATATCGACAACCGTTTTAAAACCCTGACAATGAACAACCTTTCCTTCCGAGTCACATCAATACAAATACTCCAGGTAGCCTTCATGCAATTATATTTTACGACAATAAGAAAATCGCTACTAAATTAATGTATAATCAGGTTCCTAGTTAGTTATGATCAACTTCATTATATTATTTTTTTAAACTATGACAGGACCCGTCCATTGTTGATGATGCACGTACAGGGAAAGGTAGAGTGGATCTACGGAAAGTTCTTGAAAACTTTGCAAAATGGCTCTACAAAAGTAAGAAAAACTTTCCCAAGTTCGACATGGCCATGAAAGTAGTTTACCCTGAAAGAGATAGTACAGCGCTTGGCATAGCTTACATTGGCGGTATTTGCAATCTAGGAGATGAGGATGGGAAAGTAAACAGCACTTCTGTTGTCACTCTCAATGGAAATGGGAATCCAGCAGAAACAGTGGCCCACGAAAATGCGCACTTGTGAGCATGCGATTTATTTAGTGCATCCAATTCGATGAATAATAAACGTTAAAGGTTCTCCATTGAACTTCTTGCTTTTTATAAAACAGATTCGGTGCTGACCATGACAATGAAACCATACGGATCGATTCGGAAAAAGTCTGTACGAACAACTTCACTCTCCAGTATACTATGAATCCATTCGCTGTGGCTAAGGGCACTTATTCATTTTCTCGGTGCTCTGATGAGGACATTGCAGAGGTTGTTAGGTCAGCGAAAGGAGATTGCCTGCGAAGGTTGGATAGTAATGCACCGCCAATCATTGACACTTCTTCCTCCGGCTCTGCTAAGAATGGAATGATGATTCCACCAGGAGTATCCATGACTACGCAATGTAGAATTCTTGATAATGCATCAGTAGCCGCAAATAAGCCGGTGAGATTAATGACTTCTAACTATTAGCTAAGCGACTTATCACTTTCGCCATTCACAGAATGTTAATATTATGAACTTTTGCTTTTAGCCCCATGAAAATCAATGTGGTTACATTGACGCATGCGTAAAACCTAACGACTATGGAAATGGGACTACTGGCTTAAATCTACATCCTCTTGACGGAACTCCATGTGGCGCTCGAGGTCGCTGTTTCCGAGGAAATTGTGTGCCCGTTGGGGTGCATATAATGAGTGTATACAGTGGACAGTGCCTTAAAGTTGAAGATCGTTTTGCATCTGACGAGTTGCCAACCATGAGGATTTGTTCAAATCTCGTGACACCGCTCAGAGACATGGTGATTATCGGAGAAAGTGGATTGTTTGGTAGGCAGCTCATGACACCATACATTCCTCCAGGAAGAAGGGAAATCGGTCTAAAGTGCTTGACATTGTACATTGGAGTGAACCCATTCTTGCACTTTGAAGGCTGTTCCAATGGAAATACAAGTCCGTGGTTTGAATGGAATATTACAAAAGTTGAAGATGATGAATTTCAATTTCATCATAATTTGTATAAGAATATCTGTCTGCGGGTATCGAGCGATACTGACGAAATTACAGCATCAACAAATTGTTCGATAGCGGATGAGGCGACGCGATTCAGGTTACGTTCAGAAAACGGAACCATAATAAACAACTTACCGTTAGCAATAATTGATAATACTAAAGGTGACAAGGCGTCACGTCCGCAGCAGGAGCGCACATTTGGGTTTTGGGAATATGTTGCCTCTATTTTAATTGGGTGCACATTGGCTGGTGTTATCTTGGGTGTATACACAATTTTCAAAATTATACAAATGCGTCAGCGCGTTTTAAAAATCAGGCGCGTGGTCATTAGTTTATCCTAGCATAAATATCTAGCTGTGTAAGATAACTATTATATTATTTGCATTTTGATTTTCTAATGTTAGTGGCTTTAAAAAATTATTAGCAAATTGTGTAGATTTTAAATTAATTTTTGAGAATTGTAATCCCAGACAACATTATGATTTTAAATCATAATCAACCGTCTTCGTTAAACCATAAGATCATTGGGTGATGTAATGTTAACTGTATGGTGGAAAGTTATGTCGATTATTGTCAACTATCATAGCATAACATGAATGTTAACACTATAAGATTCTCTCGCGAATATTTTCTTTATTTTTGCAAATTCTATGACTATATGATTCTCTCCAATCAAATTTCTATTTAAAAAAATAAAATGATTGACATTAAATTGTATTCTGGTGTGCATTTATGTGATTCACCGTTTACTTTCTTTATTCAAATGCATTATCTGTCTAACATTATCTGTACACGTCATAGTTCAATCGTCACTTATAAACTACCTATGTATGTTTCCTAAAGTCAAGGCGGTGACGTTTGAGACGGTCTACACTTTGTACTTGTAACAGGAGACGATTACGACTGCTGCTCCCAAGAAATAATATAATTTTCAAATCATCGTTCCTGTACCTTCTCTCAACGTAGATCATTTTCTGCAGCTGGCTTCTCCGCTTTCCTATCTTGTTAAAATGTGATGAGTCAAGAGACATTAAAAAGTTTGATGTGTGATGGACGCAAGAAATGTTTTCTGGACTAATGCTGGTGGTATATCAAAGCTAGCGCAAAAACAACACGGATTATTTTGCCTTCTTCACTATCCCGTGAACATGAAAAATAAAACCATAAAATTTCATCGTCCCATCTATCATTACCTTCTTTAGAGAAATGCAATGGCTGGAGAGAAACAAAGCGTATGTAAATATAAATACGTCATAAAAACGATGGCGCTTTTAAGAGAAAATCCATTAATATAATGGCAAATGAAGCACAACGAAAGATCACGTGCGGTCCAGTAAAGAAGCATTTTCAAGTAGGAAAAATGATTCATAATTTAGTTCGTTTTTGGTATTTGTCACAAGCGTTTCTCGCATGACCTGAAATTTAAGTCAGCACTTTTGACAAACAGAGATTGAAAAAGGTTTGTTACCTTTTGTAATTACAGTGGTTACAGTAGTATTATTTTTAGACAGAAGTTGCAGTTTGAGAAAAACATGCTTCTCGTACCTATAATTTTGCTCGGAATGGGAGTGCAAGGGATATCAGGCCCACTTCCGCCGAATAATATTGACCTCAGTGTCTCTTCGTTACATGAAATTCAGGAGGATTATAACAATGTGGAAGTGGAGCGGGGTATAGAAACTGGTGCAAATAATGATAATTCTGGGATGGAGACCGAGTGGAGTACAGGTGAGAAGTGCAAACTGATAAGCGAATGCTTAATAAACATTGTTAGCGGATGGTTTACAGTTGTGTATTTTCAACATTTTTTTCTAGCCATGTGCACGTCAATACACAATTAAACAAATTTTGTGGCTAAAATTGAGATTAAATTTTTTATCCCTTTAGGGGCAACTGGAGAATCTTATGATAGCGACCCGATAGTGGAGATGTTAATTGCTGTGAGCCATGAGTTTGACAATCATTTTAATAATGACCGGTCAGCGATGATAACGTATTTAAACGCTTTATTTCTTGATGTCGACCACCGTTTTAAAACGCTGGTAGGCACAAATATTGCCTTCCAGGTGAAATCAATCGAAATATTCGAGGTACATTTTACAAAAAAAATGCTATAAAAATAATGTCAGGTTCCTCGCTCATTACCATGATTAATTCATTTCATTCTTTTACAATTTTTTATCATCAAAGGATCAAGATGTTATGGCGGATGCACTGACGGCGGAAGGTACAGTGGACATGGAGACAGTTCTGGATAACTTCACCAAATGGATGTACAAAAGGAAGGACAATGTTCCCAATTTCGACATGGCCATGCTGGTCATTTTCCCTGAGATGGATTGTTGCAGTAGGCTTGGGATGGCGAACTTTGGTGGTGTTTGCAGTTTGGGGGATGCGGATAATGAGAAAGTAGAAAGCAGTTTTGTCTTTACTCTCAGGGGGAACGAGAATCCAGCTGAAGTAGTAGCTCACGAAATTGCCCATGTGTGAGTGGCGAGTATGCCAACTAATTGACGTATTCATTTTAGCGAGTATTATGTACCTACATCATTGAAAATGTATAATTTTTATAAAGATTGGGGGTGAATCATGACAATGAAACCGGACGGGTTGATTCCGAAGCAATCTGTACCAACGACTTTACCACGATCAATATAATGCATCCATTCACGGTGGCTGATGACACTCATTCCTTTTCCCACTGCTCTGCTGAGGACGCTGCAGAACTTATCAATTCTGAGCAAGCAGATTGCTTGCACTGGAGAGATACAGACACAGCGCCAATCATTGACACTTCCACACCCGGCGCCGTTGAGAAAGGAATCATCATTCCACCCGGAGTATCCATGACTACGCAATGTAGAATCCTTGATAATTCATCACATGCAGTAACTAATCCGGTAAAATTCCCTTTTACTTTCAGTAATTTGATTTGTCACATTCAATAACTTATAGCATTTTTATTATTCTGAACTTTCGCTTTTAGTCCCATGAAAATCAATGCGGCTACATTGACGCATGCGTGAAGCTTAACGACTATGGAAATGGCACAACTCTCTTAAATCTGCATCCTCTCGACGGAACTCCGTGTGGGGATAACGGACGCTGTTTTCGAGGGGACTGTTTTTCTGTTGGGGTGCAACTAGTGAGCGTTGCGAATGGTCAGTGCCTTGGGAGTCAAGATCGTTTTGCATCTGACGAGCAACCAATCATGGGGAATTGTCCCACTCTAGTAACACCACTCAAGGACATGGTGATTATAGGAGAAAATGGAATGTATGGTAGACAACTCATGACACCATACATTGTTCAAGGGATAAGGGACACCGGCCTAAAGTGCTTGTCATTGTACATAGGATCTACCCCATTTGTGTACTTGGAAAACTGTTCCAATGGAAAAACAAGTCCGTGGTTTGGATGGGAATTTACAATTTTTGAGAATGGTGAATTTCAGGTGCATCATTACCGTGTTAAGGAATTCTGTCCGCGGGTATCAGACGATTCTCAAGAAGTTATGGTATCTACAAATTGTTCGATATTTGACGAGGCAACACAATTCACTTTACGTTCTGAAAATGGAACCGTAATTCGCAACGAACCGTTGGTAATTGGTAATGGAAACTTTGGTGATGGGTTGCATTCGGAGGAAAAAGCAGTTGAGCTGTGGGGCTATTTTCTCTCTTTTTTAACGGGATGCTCGTTGACATGCGTATTAGGTGGTGTTATGTTAGGTTTGAGGTGGAAAACTATAATAAAAATTAGTGAGCACATGTTAACCAGGAGGGGGATATTGTCGAGAGATATGATGGCATGGTGACACGGGTGTTAATAAATACTAACTTATAAGATACGAAGATTGTCTTTCAAACTTTTACATGTCCCATTATACATAACAATCATAATATACTACGGTCTGTAATTTTGAAATTTGGTATTTTGATAATTTTTAGAAGCAAAATGTGTTCTTAGCATAGAATTTGAAATAAGTTTTTATTAATTATACTGCCATAGAATTAATATTAATTTAATAATTTAAATGTTTTCAATGAGCAACATACACATTGGTTAAAGTTTCATTGGTTACGATACGAATCGTAAATAACTTTGGGAATACTTTTAAAAATATTTGGACTATAGCGAAAATAATAAGAGTGTACTTTCTTATGACGTTATTGTAATTACATATATGATGCATTTGGTATTTCATTTTATTTATTTGAGAAATAAAAACTTATTTACAATTATCTTCAACTCAATTCCTATAATAATATTATTTAGTACTGAAGTTCATAAATGTTCCAAATTGGAACTTCCAATGCACATTATCCTAAAATGGAAGAATACTTTATTGTGCCGTTGAGTTCGTATTATCTTCTATATGAAAACTAATTTATTGAAACTCGTTTATGAATGAGAATATAATTTCTGGCGTTCAAAAATATTTGAGAGTTAAGCAAGAAATACACATTTTTCAACAGTTGCATTCTTTGATTCATACCGAAATAATTTGTTGGAAGAGAAGAAGAGCATTCACAAGTTTGAGCTTTCCGTAAATATGTATGCGAGAATCGAGCAATGCTAATGTTGAATGTTGTGAAAGAAAAAAAAGGATTTTTCTTCTTCTGATCTTCTTGACATGCATAATGACGAGGGTGAGCGTATGCAACAGTATAGTACAAATGTGTTACATTTTGTTCTTGAAGACTCTTATTTCTTGCAAATTCAACGTATGAGTTCTTTATCGTTTAAAATATGTTCATTTTGTCATCCTGAAACAATAAGCATTAGTTTTGAATCGAGGACTGATAATTTGAGGGAAGGGATGGTCACCATTGCAAATGGTGTGCAAATTGCAAAATGTTTCTCCTTGATTTCCGTTATCCCCAGTCATCTAGACGTATGAATAACTTTTTTGCTTATGAATTTTTTGTTTTTTCGTTTCAAGGAGCTGTTTATGTTTACACGCAGGACTTTGTATCTGCCATATAATTATATAATCTTTTATCGTCACATTGTTTCTCATTGCATTATATCAGCGAGATTTGTATAGAGATGAAGATGATATGGATGCAAGACGATGATACAATGATACTCAGACAAAGAAAAAAACATGACGAAACATTGTATGTGGTGATCTATTTTAAGGCAAAATTTTCAGGCATAAAATAAATTCGCATACCTAGTTTATTTTTGCTGCTGGTCAGAAAGACATCTTCATCTCACTATGCAATTCTCACATCAGCAGACAGTAAAAATTAAATGCGACAGACAAGTGGCAAGCAAGAGGCTAGTGTTTTTTGGAAAGAAGGAAATTGCATAAGTATTTTTTTAAGATAAAGTTGTATTTTTAAGAAAAAACTGGTGAACTGTTATCAAGTTCAGTTACAGTATTAAAATGCTTTTTAATGCGAAAAAGGCACTTGTGCCTTTCCTGTTCGTAATTTTGTTCGTAAGGCAAGCTCAAGGAACACAGGATCCACCTCCACCAAATAAAATGAACCACGGGAACTTCTTGGCAGAGGCACATGAACTTGAAAATGAGTACAAGAAATCGGCAGATCAAAAGATTGCAGAAAGAAGTACAGATTATGGGATGGAGACAGAATTAACTGCAGGTGTGAAGTGCGAAGCAATTAGTGCATGCTTGACATTAAATATTATACGAATTACTTTTAATAGTGATAAGTTAACACTGATATCCGGAAATATGTACCATGCTTTTAATTGGTGGCAACGAATAAAATAATTTGGGCTAATTGTAAACGTATACACCTATTGTTCTTTCAGGGGCAAAAGGAGACAATTCCGGTGATGATCCATTAATAGTCGAAATGTTGGTTGCTGTGAGCCAGGAGCTTGTCAATCATTTCAATGATGACAGGTCAGCGATGATCAAGTATTTCAACGCTCTATTTATTGATGTCGACCACCGCCTTAAAACACTGACAAAGACGAATATTTCTTTCCGGGTCACATCAATTGAAATATTCCAGGTATTGTGGGATCCAGTTTGAACAAATAGTTTCATTCTTAATACCAATATAACTAACGAACAATTAAACGAACTTTTTAACTGTTAAAGGATCAGAACGTTTTTGAGGATGCAAGGCCAACGCAAGGTACCGTGGACCTTAGGAAAGCTGTAATTAACTTTGGAGAATGGGTATACCAAAGGAAGGAAAACTTTTCAAATTTCGACATGGCCATGGGAGTAATTTTTCCCGAAGCTTCCAGTAGAACCAGCCTTGGAATTGCTTACCGTGGCAGAGTTTGCAATTTAGGAGAAGATTTGTATGGGGATAGGAAAGTGACGAGCAGTTTTGTTGTTGTTCTCACGGGAAACGCAAGTCCAGCCACCGTTGTGGCTCACGAAATTGCGCATGTGTGAGTGCACAGATAATATTATGGCTCGTTCATTTAATTATTTGTGGTGTGCCTTGTTTTTTGTTACATTTCATTATGTTTCATTTGAAAATGTGCAACTGTATTTTGTAGACTGGGAGCTCACCATGACGATGAAACATCACGGGTTGACTCCTTAAGAGTCTGCACTAACAACTTCACTTCGCTAAAAACAATGTTTCCATCGATTACGGGTGAGTTGGAAACTTTTTCATTTTCTTGGTGTTCTGATGAGGACATTGCAGAAGTTGTCGGGTCTGAGAAAGGAGCATGCCTGCGTCGGTTGGATAATAATGCACCGCCCATCATTGACACTTCCCTGTCCAACACTGAAGAGGATAGAATGAGGATTCCACTAGGAGTATCCATGACCACACAATGCCAAATACTTCAAAATTCATCAGTTGCTGCGATAAAGCCGGTAAAATTGTCGTTGACTTATTATTAATTCTTCACATACTTTCACATATGTACCTACATTATTAATATACTACATTTTTAGCTCTATGAAAACCGATGTGGGTACATCTCTACTTGCGTGTATACCACCAACAATGGAAACAAGACCACTTTCTTGGATCTGCATCCTCTTGACGGAACCCCGTGTGGTGATGATGGACACTGTTTTCAAGGGAATTGTTTACCTGTTGGGGCGCAACTGGTAAGCGTTGTCAATGGACAATGCCTCATACTCACGAGTTCATCTGACGACTTGTCAATCGTGGTGGGGGATTGTCAAAGGTTTGTAACCCCGCTCAGAGACACATTGATTGTCGGAGAAAGTGGAGAGTTTGGTAGACAGCTCATGACGTCATACATTTCTCCGAACAGAAAGAAGGCATCCGGATTGAAGTGCTTGTCATTGGGTGTAGGAAATGATCGGTACGACATTTTCTTGAGGTTTAAAAACTGCTACCATGAACAAACAACTTCTTTGTTTGGATGGACATTTGCAGAAAATGGGAATGGCGAATTTCAGGTGCGTCATTATCTCGTGAGGAGTATCTGTCTGCGACTGTCAAACGATACTCAAAAAGTTACAGTGTCAAGAAGTTGTTCGGGAACCGATGCGGCAACACGATTCTTTATCCGTTATGCAAATGGAACTACAAGCAGGAACAACGCAACGTTGGTAACTGGTGGTAATGGTAAGGTTGATGGAGGGTCGCGTTCACTGGAGAATGCAGCAGAGTTTTTGGGATATGTCGTCCTTTTTGTAACAGTGTGTGCAGTGGGATGTATATTGCGTAGTGTTGTGCTAATTGTGTGGGGGAAAGCTCTTGCATTTCTCAAATCTTTCTCAAATAACTCAAATCAATTAGGCTGATAATGTAGACTGCTATAGCCTGTGGGATTTAAGATGCACACACGAAGATTGTCTTGGAATTTTTTTCAAAATCCCAGTATTATATTTTATAGTCAGAATTTAAATTATGTATATTTTTAAACCAATTAATTTAGTGAACATTGCGTTCAAGCGACAAATATTCTACACAGTTTCATTCATTCTACGTAGCTGACTATATATTAGGAAAATATTTTTAATATCTTAAGGAAGTTATTGTAATTTTGTGTATGACAGTTTGTATTATATAAAATGTTATTTGTTTCTGAAGCAAAATACATGTATAATTTTATGAAGAGTGTATCGTTAGTTCATATCATACATACATGTTTTCAGTAGTGTGTAAGAATAATTTGTTAAATGTTAAAATAGACTGCTCAGTCGTTTTTTATTTACATACTTTCATTTAATTATTTCCAGAGTCGATATTTCATATTTTGTGTGAGAAACGTCAAGAAATATTGAAGAGTCATAAGGAGATACGACTTGAGAAGATAAAATGATAAGATTACAGAAGCTTATACATAAATTCATCGAGCTTGAAAGACTGTTTAATAAAAATGCTAATTGTACTTTTTTATATCAGAACACAATATTGCAAGTTTAATTTTAATTAGCTTAGCAAGTATGCATTCGTAACAATAAACTGAGGAAACCATGAATTTTGATTCAGCTTTTGAATGACTTATTCCATTTTCCGCATATAACATCGGGCATACCTACTTAACAATATTATTATGTTATTCATTACATTTCCAATGGCATGCTAATTTCTTGCACGCGTGCTTACTTTACAATACACACTGATGACAAGTTGACACGAGTGGCATACATTTTCATAAGCACAGCTAAATATTAGTTTTAACTTGAATAGGTGATGAGAAGGCAATGGGGGACAAAGGTGGGGCAACGTGAAACAGTTATAAAAACTACAGTTATAGTACGGCTGCACGATATGATCCATATTATGTAACTACATAATATTTACTCTGTATAATTTTCCGCCCTATTTTCCCCTCAGTCTGTTGTCTGCGTCGACCTTTTTCCATGTTACAGGCATTTTACTTCTGATATCACTCAAACATGCGAAAGTCCACATCATTTTATAGCCGAAAAACTGATCCATTACTTATTCTTAGGTTTCGTCATACACAACAGTAATCATGATCTGTATAACAAATTACACAAAACTGCATACGTGCAGTTTCACTACTCGGGGATTATAATTGCCATTTACTATAGATATCCAGCCAGACGTCCAGACAAAATACATAGGCAGTTTTTTTGTTTCTTTTAAGTTTTTCCATCCTGCGTTTTGTGCTACATGCAGAGTTTGTGATCTTTGCCTTGGCAGATGAAAAGCCGATACTACAAGCAATACAACTCTGTGTCGTTTTTTGATAATACACGAGTACAATGATTCCTACACAATGAAAGCAGTGTGTTCAGGTTCAGTGAGTGCTACTGTATGAATCATCATCTCACGCAGCAGAGAGAATCTCTTCGAGTTATCATGTTAGAGAAAAATTCGTTGGTGATCGTAAACTTGATTTACGCCATTATTTCTCACATCATCATCCCCTTTTTGCATGTAATTTGTTTAGTAAGTCTAATTTAGTTACTTTCCGGCATCCCGGTAGGCCGGTGTACTTATTTCTTGTTTGCCAAAAAAGTACTAAACCAACCTGGTTTTAGCACTTGAGTGTCAACTGTTTAAGTAAGTTGACAAAGTTTATAAACTTGACCTGGAAACGACTGTCAGGATGCATTTTAAGGAGAAAGTGTACTTCTGCATGGTGTTGGTGATGGCGGTCCTGATTCTGATCCTCATTGTGTCTCGCATAGCCCATGACGGTCGGGTTGTGAAGACCAGACCAGAAGGTAGTACCTACGTTCTTTATAAAATATAATGTTACTGTATATAGTTGATTAAATTGAGGCTATTCGGAAGAGGGCGGGGCAAAGAGAAACAATTAAAGTATACCGTTTAATAAAATAATGGCTACGATTGGCATTTAGGAAACGACACTGCCACAGTCAAGGAGCATGAACATGATGATGACCAGGATTCACAGCGCATAATAGTGGAAATGGCCGTTGTCTGTGATAAGGAATTTGGTGATACTTTCCAACACGACATGGAAAAGATAATTGACTACTTTAAAGCTCTCTTTTGGGATGTGGATCTTCGGTTCCAAACCCTGCCGAGCGTCAATATGTCTTTTCGTGTCACCTCCCTAACCGTATTTCAGGTTAGTACATTCACTACGCAATCACTTTTACATAGGTATATTTTAATAGACAAAAAATGTTCACATTTGGAAACTGGTTATTATTCCGATTCTAAAATCAGAATTTGGAAGACCAATCTTTTGTCGAGGACGCTCGGAGGGAAAATGGAAGCGTCGACCTTGAAAAATCATCGGACTTGTTTGGGAAGTGGCTGCACAAAAAGTTGGACATCTTACCAAAATTCGATATGGCCATGGCTGTCATTTCTACTTCCATTGAAAATGAACTGGGAACTGCTTATGTAGACGCAGTATGCGATTTTGGCGACGAGGGTGGGCTGGTAAAGAGCAGTTTTGTCGTTTCTCTGAGGGAAAACTGGAACCCTGCGTCGACAGTGGCGCATGAAATTGCTCACGTGTTGGTTACCCAATAATTATTAAATTATTATAAATAAAATTATTTCCAATCACATAAGTATTTAATTACTACTGCTGTTATGTTTTTAAACTATTCCAGTCTTGGCGCTTCACACGACGAAGATTTTGATGACGAGGATGAGTCAGGGGATAGTTGTATCCACCGTAAATCTGCTGTTCCATTAATCATGGAAGAAGCCGGAGGATCCGCTTACATCTTTTCCCCGTGTACTGATAAGGTCATTGCTGAGAAGGTTACCTCAGAACTGGGAGAATGTGTTGTTCGATTGGACAGTGGCGATACTCCACCGATCATTGACACCTCATCATTTAGTTCAAAGGGAATATCCATGTCTGAACAATGCCATATTCTACAAAATGGCTACGTCGCTAATAATGACCCGGTAACTGCCAGTTACTATTTCATTTCATTATTGTATACGGGGATTCATGAAGTTCATGTTCATTTTAATTTTGTATATTTTCATAGAATCAAGTACACAAGCCATGTGGCTACTCCGCTGCTTGTTCTTCATCGATACATGCCAAAAATCTGGACCTGGCCCCACTCGATGGAACTCCATGCGAAGAAAATGGCTACTGTTTTCGGGAACGATGCCTCCAAGCTGGATTCCAGCTTCAAAACGTTGTCACAGGACAATGCGTTGAGAGTATGAACCATTTCATATATGATGACTTGCCCCAAGTGACAAATTGTTCCAGAGTGGCGACCCCACTCAACTCACTCATTATTAGGGACATGGGGGCATTTGGGAAATTTTTGGTGACTGTTTACAATTCTCTGGATTCGCGAGAGGATGAAAAGTGCTTGTTGCTCCGTCTTGGAGGAATAGACGAGGAGTTTTACGTGACATTTGACAAGTGTCCGACTGACGTGGAAGACATTAGCGGGTGGTTTGGGTGGCAGCTTTTTCAGGTGGGACATGGGGAGTTTGAGTTGACAAACCAACAGTTCAAACAGATCTGTCTTGGAGTATCAAACTCTTCTAAAGTAATAGCCTCCACAAGCTGTTCAAGTGACGGCAGAGCGAGGTGGAGACTCCTTGCTGAAAATGGAACTGTAATTTCCAACACTAATGGCGTTGTTTTGAACTTCAAAATTTGAAGTTCAGCAAATGTGAAGAAGGAGCAGGGCAGGGTAATTTACAAATGACAATAGGGAAAACAATCATGATCTAAATAAAATATTCAAGTTACCAGACAGACCAGTGATAACCAAAGAGTTGCATCTTCTTAAATATATTTTAATAAACTTGAGTAATATTTGAGCGTAAGAAAAGGATGCATCACCTTGTGACAATATTTGTTTATAAAGAAAATACTTTAACTTTAGAATACAAAAACTCTACTTATACTTAACACTTTAAGAAAATACTAAACTAAACTAAAAGCAAGCCAATTTCAAAGAAATATCAAGGACAATTTTTTACATAAGTTTTGTTGCTCGCTTTTATACTGCAGCGCTTCATCTTACGACAATAAGAATACCAATTACTGCATTTCTTACTTTGTACATTAATATAAAATACATACCAATTTCATTTTCAAAATGTAAATAAATGAAATAAATAAATCCTAATTTTCCTAAAAAACAATTTCTTGCCATTATATCCACACTTCGTCGACGAGTTCCATGAACAATTGGGGCATAATAAGACATGTGAAAACTTTTACTGTAAAATTAGTTTGCAAAAATGCAAAGTGTAGCCTTTCATTAAGCATTTGAGCATGCACGTATGCAGCACGTCAGGTATGACGATGACGATAGTTTTTACTATTCCTCAATATCAAACGACGATGAAATTAAATATAGACTAACCCTTGTAAAATAATATCTACGTAATATTATAACCTATCATCATTCACATCGGGATTCTTGTACACAACTCTCCATAAATAGTGACAAAGGAGCTCATAAGTCTTAAAAATTCACCAACGTATTTGTCTCGACCCTTTGCTTAGATATGCACGTAGGTTAATCTTGCTGAAGTTGATGTTTTTAAACGAAATCTTTCTTGTATCGGCTCTACTAGTACATTGCATTCATAGTTGCGTCATCCCCTTATTTCACTGAAATTCTTTCAGCTGCTCACAATAAAATTGTGCGATAACTGTTGGGAAAAAAATCTTGCTGGCTGGGCAAAATTAAATATCAATGTCAATCCTTGTGATCTTTGCTGCACCCAAAAAATGAATGCATTCATCTGTTTACTTACTTAGCTAACATGCTTATGTACAAATATGAAATTTGTCACTTTTCCTTTGTAGGAATAGAAAATGCATAATGACTGGCTCTAGGTGATACGGGTAGAAGTAGGTTTTCACTTTTCTAAAAGACATATATCTCTCTCCTCTTGTCCTCATAAGACTAAACGTGTACGTTTACTGTAACAAAAAATCGCCAAATGGAAATATATTGTCAATTTATTCGTATAAAATATAACTTTTGATAACTACCTACAGATATTTCAGACTGCCCCTGTGGCGATAGCTAACTATTCTCTTGAAAGTCTTGATAAAACTTGTTCATAATAAAATACACCGAAAACTTCATTGAGGTAAATAGTTTTATAGAGGAGACAATGCAGTGTAGAAAACTAAATTTTTCTGTGACTGTTATGTAGTTGCTCAGGTACTTGCAAATGTTTCTAAGGTCTTTTCCATGTTTCGTAGATGGCAATTCGTTGCTAACATTCGATTATTTGGTAATTTTTTCGATTTCCCATATAGTTACATTGTCACAGATTTTTTACATTGTTGCACCGTCCATAAATATCTAGGTCGTTGGAAAACTCGCCAAATAGGTGAATTCAATCAAGCCTTCAAGCCTGCCGTTTCTTAGAGATCATATCAAAGTAAATAGATCAAATCACTATCCCCCTTGATCATACTCATACTGTGATTTAAATGCATAGGTACTTACATATTGTACATATGCACATCTCTTAACATTAGTTCTTTTATAACGTAATAGCATTGTATATTCTGATATTATTATCTTGTTAGTTAAAACTGAGCAGCAATTTGCTTATCTATTTCTACTCGAGACTGCAGACGAATGTGAGTCACCTTAAACCTCTTGTCTGCTGTGCAAGTGAACCTCATTCACGGCAGCGTGAGAGCTGGAGAGCAACGACATGACAAACTACATACCTATATCCAAAGCGCACTATAGGAGTACGCTTTGATATATCACATCACCAACAAAACCATCCAAACGTTTTCCCTTCCTCTAAATAACATGCATGTAATGTTCTATAATATTATGGTGGTGACGAATCATCACTGTCGATGACAAAGTGGCTGCCTTTGTCTAATAAGATGTGGCAGTGGTCATGATTATAATATCCAAGATTGAAATCTGTCTGATGGAAAAATGTAGGTATGTACCAAATTACTAATGCGCCCTACTAATGTTTTAATACGTTATATAATATGCCTACATCCTAGCTATTTACAAACGATGCACTTCTTAAGCATAGGCATCACGGTAGTCACCATAATGTAATCAGGCCGTCAGATTCGTTTGTACCATTCTAGTCTTCAGGGCGGTAGGTCCCGTTTTGCTGCTGCTGCTGGAATATCATTTTTTTCGTTAAAGACTTAATACGATTTCTCTTACAATGACACTTGACAATACCATGTAACTTGCAAGATTTAAAATTCGGAACACTTTAAGAAAAGTAGTGAAAAGAAAAGAAAATTCACTATAAGTGAACAATTAAACAGTGTATACGGTGTGCAACAAGTTAATCAATTTTAGGATAACATATAAAAACATTATTTTTTTGTGTAAGCTTGTGTTTGTGTAAAAGACTGAAATGAATTCTGGTCAATGGATAACTAGAGTGTATAAAAACAAAGTTTAACCATTACAGCGATCTCAAAATAAAACTATTGCTTGTGACTCATCAATCGATATGAAGCTAACAAAGAAAAAAGTCTCACGTTCCACAACAGTAGTGGCACAACTACTGCCTTGTCTATTCCTCATTATGGCATTAGCAAAACCATGTTTGGCAGCAGGGAACATAACTGAGCACATCAAACGCTTGGAAGTGGAACCCATGGCGACGGATGAGCTGATCGTGGAAATGGCTGTTGTCTGTGACAAAGAATTTAGCGACATTTTCAACCAGGATCGGGAGAAAGTAATTGAATATTTGGGAATTTTGTTCTGGGACGTGCACCTGCGTTTTAAAACGCTGACGAGCAGCAACATTTCCTTTCGGGTTACATCAGTCACTTTAATCCAGGTAGCTAAGTTTACTTATACATTTAATTTCCGAATTGAAATGAAAATATTTTTGTCCCATATTTGTGGTTACATGCATCGTGTGATTGCTATTAAACCAGAGTGCAGAGGAGCAGTCATTTATCGAAAATGCCAGGAAAGGAGTTGGAACTGTGAACATGCACAAATCGATCGACGAATTTAAGGAGTGGATGTACGCCAAAGTGGAGAGCTTGCCAAGCTTTGACATTGCCATGGCAGTAGTTTCCACTTCCGGTGGGGGAATACTTGGGGTTGCAAATGTAAACGGCCTTTGTGACATTGAACACGAAAAACGTCGTGTTGGCAGTATACTGCTTACCACCATCAGTGAAAACTGGAACCCGGCTTCGACACTGACGCATGAAATAGCTCACGTGTAAGTAAATTGTCCATTAAATTATATTCACCCATAGTTGTATAATTTTAGCCTTTAATTTGTATAAACTTGTGTCTATTACTCTCTAGGCTTGGTGCGTTTCATGACAATGGAGACCATTGCCAAGGAGAAGAAACAGAATCACCTTTTATGATGGGCACTGAAAGTGCTTATAAGAGACACCAGGGATTCTTCTTCTCCTCGTGTACCGACCAGGCCATTGCAAACCTTATCAGGGCAAAGGGAGAATGTTTGCGACAGCACGACAACAACATTAAGCCGATAATTGATACGTCAACAACGTCAGGAGGTACCGGAGAAGGGAAGAAGGGATTCCCCATGTCTGAGCAGTGCAGAATCTTAAGGACCGGGTTTACCACAAATGTTAACCAGGTTAACTCAATGTTTATTTAATCAGTAATAAAAAATGTATTATTAATTCTCAACGTTTTTCTAAATACTTAATGTAATTTCTTCTTTTCCTCTCAGAGCGAGCAAACTTGCAGCTTCTGGAACAGGTGTGCCGTAACTTCACCAAAACCCATATCTCTCAATTTAAATCCACTGGAGGGAACTCCGTGCGGTGAAAAGCGTCGCTGCTTTCGTGGAACATGTCTCCTGATTGGCTTCCAACTGTCAAATATATTCACTGGACAGTGTCTAACGAGCAGAAATCATTCTGTACTTGATGACACGCCGACGATGTCCAATTGTCTCAGGTTCCCCACACCACTCGACCTGTTGATTGTCCGCGATAAGGGCTCGCTGGGAAGATTTTTGGTGACTCCGTACTCGTCTTCAGAGGAGGAAAAAAATGGCGAGAAGTGTTTGATGTCTGAGTTAAATGAAGATACTGAGGAGCTTAATTTGACATTTGCCCAATGTTCAAATGGAAACAACAGCAAGTGGTATGGATGGCAGTTTCATGAGCTGGAAAATGGCGAATTTCAATTTACTCATGGTCAGTCAAACAAATTTTGCCTCAGATTAGCAGGCAACTCTTCTCAAATCGTGGCGTCAAAGAACTGTTCCAAAAGTGACCATGGAACAAGATGGAGACTACTTTCCGAGAATGGAACAGTAATTTCCAACCCTGAGGCCGTGCTTAGAAAGTTTGCTGAAGTGGAAAATGTTGATAAATCAAAGAAGGGTAATGGTAGGAAGGATAAAAAATCTAAATCATTTAGTAGGATTCTTTTGGAGATGTTGGTAGGCTTTATCATGGGTTGCATTCTCTTTGGATTCGGACTTGCTTGTAAATATTTTCTGTCCAAGTTAATTAAAAAATGTAGAGATTATAGACTACCCGCATAGTTTACGTTATAACGTAACGTTTGTAAGCGCTGCGGACGACTTAATTAATTTATCGAAATATGTAATAATTTGTAGAAAAAGTTAATTGGTTCTGCATGGAAAATGTAGAACGGTCAGTACGCTTGTAAGTTAAACAATACATTAATTATTATAATCAAGTACAGACTGGTTTCTTCTCAAAGCTGAACGTATCTCAAAGCTAATCATAAGCAAGACCTAGTCAACGAACGCAACTTAATATTAGTTATAATTTTATAATAATTTTGTATGTACGAATATTTGTAACAATTTTTAAGTCAGAAACAATAATGTAATAAGACGGTCACTTTTTTGTAAATAAAACAATTATTTTAAATGGCTAAACCTCTGCTGCACTTACAACTGCAATATTTAATTACATTATTTTGAACAGCACTACGCAAAGACCAAAATTTGAAAATTATGGAATTGAATTGCATACCACTTGAAACTGTAAAGGAGAAGGCGTACCAACATTACCAGTTAGCCTTGTAAAGAGTGAGGACGATTAAATGAAATGAATGTATGTATAATATTGTCCATCAAGCACAATTCAGAGACGGTAATTACATACGAACGGCCGTATGCGTAAAAGTGAAAGTGGCCTTTTCTGAACCCAAATATCTTCATTTTTCGGCACGGCTCTATTTCATTTCATTATTGTTTATAATTTGTATTGAGGATTCATGAAGTTCATTAATTTTGTATCTTTTCATAATTAAGTACACAAGCCATGTAGCTACTCGTCTGCTTGTTCCTCATCAACATTTGCCAAAAATCTGGACTTGGTTCCAGTCGTTGCCACAGGACAGTGCGTTGCGAGCATGAACCATTTCGCATATGATGACTTGCCCCAAGTGACAAAGTGTTCCAGAGTGGCGACCCCACTCAACTCACTCATTATTAGGGACATGGGGATATATGGGAAATTTTTGGTGACAATGTACAATTCCCTAGATTCGCGAGAGGATGAAAAGTGCTTGTTACTCCGTCTTGGAGGGATAGACGAGGAGTTTTACTTGACATTTGACAAGTGTCCAACTGACGTGGAAGATATTAGCGGACGGTTAGCGGATAATTTTATACGTTGTTCTGTTGCTCGCTTATACTGCAGCGATTCATCTTACGTCAATATGAATACTTTGTATATTAATTTAAAATACATGCCATTTTCAGAATGTAAATAAATCATATTAATAAATTCTAATTTTCCTAAAAAGTAATTTCTTGTCATTATATCCATTCTTCGTCGACGAGATCCATGAAGTACTATTGGGGCATAATAAGACACTTGAAAACTTTTATTGTAAAATTAGTTTGCAAAGTGTATCCTTTCATTAGGCATTTTAGCATGATGGCAGGCACGATGGTGACGATAGTCTTTACTATGCATACAATATCACTCTTCAGTATCGGACGATAAAATTAAATGTAGTCAAAGCCCTTATAAAAAATATCTGCATACTACTTCGTGTACACAACTAGTTCCAACTCCATAAATAGTAGCAAAGTAGCTCATAAGTCCGTTTTCTTAAAAATTCACAAAAATCATTTGTCTGGACCCTTTTGGCTAGATATGAGTCACCCCTACGCCACCTCTTTGTCTGCTACGCAAGTGAAAAGCATTCATATTCTGGAGAGCACCGACACGACAAAACTACATCACCAACCAACATCAATCCAAACGTTTCTCCATCCTCTAAATAACATGCTATGCAAATGCAATGTTCCATAATCTTATGGTAGGGACGAATCGTCACTGTCGACCCTTAAGTCCCGACGTTTTGCGGTTGCTGCTGGAATATTATTTTTTTTTCCTTCAAGACTTAATACGACTTACAATGATTTGCAAGATTTAAAATGCTAACAAAACTGAAAAATTAAACCGTATGCAGTGTACAACACGTTAAAAGTTATTAATAATAACTAGTCAATTTTAGAACAACATTAATTAACATTCTTTTTACGTTGACTTGTTTTGTGTTTGTGCAAAAGACTGAAGTAAATTATGGCCAATGGATAATTGAGTGTATAAAACTAAAGTGAACAATAATTTACAGCGATCTCAAAATAAAACTATTGGTTGTGATTCATCAATCAGTCACTATGGAGCTAACTAAGAAAAAAGTCTCACGTTCCACAACAGTGGTACGACTACTATTCCTCATTGTGGCATTAGCAAAACCGTGTTTGGCAGCAGGGAACATAACTGAGCACATCAAACGCTTGGAAGTGAAACCCATGGCGACGGATGAACTGATCGTGGAAATGGCTGTTGTTTGTGACAAGGAATTTAGCGACATTTTCAACCAGGATCGGGAGAAGGCTATTGAATATTTGAGAGTTTTGTTCTGGGACGTGCACCTGCGTTTTAAAACGCTGACGAGCAGCAACATTTCCTTTCGGGTTACATCAGTCACTTTAATCAAGGTAGCTAAGTTTACTCATATATTTAACTTCCGAATTGAAATGGAAATATTTTGTTACACGTTTGTGGTTACATGCATCGTTCGTGTGATTGCTATTAAACCAGAGTGCAGAGCAGCAGTCATTTATCGAAAATGCCCGGACAGGAGTTGGAACTGTGGACATGTACAAATCGATCGACGAATTTATGGAGTGGATGTACGCCAAAGTGGAGAGCTTGCCAAGCTTTGACATTGCCATGGCAGTGGTGTCAACTTCCGGTGGAAGAGAACTTGGGGTTGGAAATGGAAACGGACTTTGTGGCATTAAACACAAGAAACGCAACGTTGTCAGCGTACTGCTTACCACCATCAGTGAAAACTGGAACCCGGCTTTGGTACTGGCTCATGAAATAGCTCATGTGTAAGTAAATTCTTCATTTAAGGATAGGTATAATTGTACAATTTTAGCAATTAGTTAGCATATTTATCATATATATAACTCACAGTTTACTTTGTATTACTCTCAAGGCTTGGTGCGTTTCATGACAGCGAACAATGTCAAGGAGAAGAAACAGAATCACCTTTCATTATGGGCACCAGTCGTGTTATTGAGAGACACCAGAGATTCTTCTTTTCCTCGTGTACCGACCAGGCCATTATAAGGCGTATCAGGGCAAAGGGAAAGTGTCTGCGCCAGCACGACAATAATATTACGCCAATAATTGATACGTCAACAATGTCAGGAGTTACCGGAGAAGGGATGAAGGGATTCCCCATGGCTGAGCAGTGCCGAATCTTAAGGACAGGGTTTAGCACAAATGTTAACAATGTTAACTCAATTAAGCAGTAACAAAAAGTGTTTTCTTAATTCTCAGCGTATTCTAACTTCTCTTTTTTTCTTATCCTCCAAGAGCGAGCAAACTTGCAGTTTATGGAATAGGTGTGCCGTGACCTCTCCAAAACCCACGTCTCTCCATTTGAATCCACTGGAGGGGACTCCTTGCGGTGAAATGCGTCGCTGCTTTCGTGGAACATGTCTCCTGATTGGCTTTCAACTGTCAAATGTAGTCACTGGACAGTGTGTAACGAGCAGAAATCATTCTGTACTTGATGACACGCCGACGATGTCCAATTGTCTCAGGTACCCCACACCACTGGACCTGTTGATTGTTCGAGATAAGGGCTTACTTGGAAGATTTTTGGTGACTCCGTACTCGTCTTCAAAGGAGGAAAAAAATGGCGAGAAGTGTTTGATGCTTGAGTTAAATGAAGATACTGAGCAACAACTTAATTTGACATTTGCCCAATGCTCAAATGGAAACAACAACAAGTGGTTCGGATGGCAGTTTCATGAGCTGGAAAATGGCGAATTTCAATTGACTCATCGACAGTTCAACAAATTCTGTCTCAGATTATCGGACAACTCTACTCAAGTCGTGGCGTCAAAGGACTGTTCCAAAAGTGACCATGGAACAAAATGGAGACTCCTTGCTGGGAATGGAACAACAATTTCCAACCCTGAGGCCGTGCTTAGAAAGTATGCAGAAGTGGAAAATGTTGATAAATCAAACAAGGGTAATGGTAGGAAGGATATGAAATCTAAATCAATTGGTTGGCTTTTTTTGGAGATGTTATTAGGCTTTATCATTGGTAGTATTATCTTTGGATTCGGACTTATATAAATTTATTTTTTGACCAAGTTAATTAAAAGGTGTAGAGGTATAGCCTACCCCGCATAGTTTATGTATAACGTTACGTTTGTAAGCGCTGTGGACGGAGGAGGAGAGTACGACTCAATTAATTAGTCGAAATAATAATTTGCAGAAAAAGTTAATTGGTTCTGAATGGAAAATGTAGAAGGGTTAGTACTTAGTACGCTTTGTAAGTAAGTTAAACAATACATAAATTATTATAAATAAATTATAATAAAGTACAGACTGGTTTCTTCTCAAAACTGAACGTATCTCAAAAGTAATCATACGCAAGACCTAGTCAACGAACGCAACTTAATATTAGGTTTACTTTTTTAATAATTTTATATGTGCGAATATTTGTAACAATTGTTAATAATTCAGAAACAATTGTGTAACAGGACGGTCATTTTTTTGCAAATAAAATAATAATTATTATAAATGGCGAATCCTCTGCTGCACTTTACAATACTGTAATACTTAATTCCATTGTTTTGAACAGTACTACGCATTACGCAACGAACAAAATTTGAAAATTACGGCATTGAATTGCGTACCACTTGAAACTATAAAGGAGAAATCGTACCAGCATTGCCAGTTAGCCTTGTAAGGAGTGAGATCGATTAAATGAAGTGAATGCATGCATAATATAATATTGTACAGCAAGCACAATTCATACACGGTAAATGCATACGAGCGGCAGTATGTGTAAAAGTGAAAGTGGCCTTCTGAATTCTGAACCCAAATATCTTCATGCATACCTACTTACATCCTGCTTGAAACTTGTCATACGTTTATAGGGCATCGTGAATGAAGCATTATGAGATCCACACATTCAATGACACTGAAAGAATCCTCTCACTTCTCAAGCTTGATGAACAAGCTGAAAGGTATGTTTGATACGTTGTTAGAATTTGTGAACATGCTAGTAATAGTAATGGATCATCAGTTCCTCTTGCTGCATATAACGTTACCCATTTTGTAAATTTTCTGATCACGTGCTAATTCTACCTATGATTCTCATTTGCTTGTGAGACACGATAACGAAAAGACCTCCCTATTATCCCTTTCCCAAGTAAGTCATAGTTTTAGCATTTTCTTTCCGCGGCCGCAATTTTTGTGCCGTTAAAAGATGAAGTTTTACTTAATGAAGTACGAGCAACTGACTCTGCAGCCAGGAGAGGCAAGTACCGAAAGAGGTCATACACTCCGGAGAACAATCATTCCAGTGCGTGTTACCCCATCGGGGCCCTCGGACGAAGAAAAATTGTTTTGTGAAAGTGTGAAGAGCAAGATTGAAAAGGAAGATCGGAAAGGAGCCTCCAGTTCAAACCAGGATGGCGACAAGGATTTGATTTTCTCCATGGCAACAGAAGGTGGTGCGTTCGCAGGTTACGTTGGAGTCGCCGACGGTTTCGGAAACGTGCTGAAGAAACTGGAAAAGATATTTGGGATTGGAAACGTGAGTCTGGAACTGACGATTACCAATTTTCGGGATACTAAGCGGGCCGCTCCTGCAAATCCCTTCAACATTTCTACAAAAAGTAAGTGAAAATATATATGCACTGTCAATAGATTAATTTGATTACCTATTTTAATGTGAAATTGTTGCATAATGCCCCAACTCTTGTGCAATTAATTTTTTCAGAGTTGAGCGTGTATTTCCATGACATCTGGCAGGTCCACATGACAGAAGAATCAAAATTCGAGTTCGAAGAAGACCTATTCCGCAAATTTAACAACGCAAAGTGGAGTCAACTGGGCGGTTCCATCACGATCATGGCAAGTGTGGACACCACGTCAAAGGAATGCAACAATTGTGTGGACAAGTTTCAAGTGTACAAGCGAATGCTCCACGAGGAAATTTGCAGCGATGTCGAGATTTTGGCAAAGGACGGGAATCCGATAAAGTGTCACAAAGCCTTGCTCTCTACTCAAAGCAGCGTCCTCAGGGCACTCTTCCAGACTGAGCTAGGAGCAGGAAATAAAACCACTGTGGAGATGCCAGAGATGAGTGAAAAAACTGTGAGGACATTTCTCGCTTTTCTGTACCACTGGGAGATATCGCCGGAGGTGTACCAGCGGAGTCAAATGGCATTTGACCTGTTCCACGCAGGTCACATGTACGACGTTCCTTCGCTTGAAAAGGCGATTGGAAAGGTGTTCCTCAACAAGGGCGATCATTGGTTTGATGCGGAGGTCGCGTTGAAGCTGTTCCTGTTTGCGAGAAATCTCTGTGGGACTTGTGATGATGATAATAAAGGAAACCATAATTTTTATTACGATTTAAAAAAGAAGGCGGTTAAGGTGTTGAAAGGGTAAGTATAATACTTGCGATATCAGCTCACAGGAGTGAAATTTAAAAAAAATGCATACTAAAAATGTGTAGTGTTGTTGATTTTTGTTTCTTTTTTATTGCCTTTATTTTTAGAAATTTTTGCAAGCTAGAGAAATTGCCGTGTTATGAGCAGCTCTTCAAAGATGATCCTAAAGCTGCCATGGAGCTGTGCAAGGATGCATTTTTCACGTCTCCCTAAAATAACAATTTAAATGGAACGACAAACAGTTGCAATAATATTTTCCTATTGTGAACTTAAGAACTTACTTTAATTCTAAAATAACTTTCATGTGTTTTGTTTCGTTAAGAATACGTCATAAAAAATTCCTTCGTAGAGAACAAATTAAATTTTATATGTACAAATAAACGCATATTACATCGTGTCTAATTTTAAACAACATCAAACATTTATACCAGAGAGATGTAATTTCTAGCTCTACGCTACCATAATACTTAATAAATGAATACCTACAAACATTTTCAGTACACATTTTAGTCATTACTTTTTATCGTTAATTGTTATCTATTGATAAACCGGGCACACATCGCATAGTTTTGATTTCTAATTAATCACGTCATGTTACGCATGTAATGTTCAAAGATATCCTTCAGGTGACAAATATGCTCCTGCAGCTCCTGGTAATACAAAAGTACAGAGCCAAGGCTGCACCAGCGTGTAAACAAAATTCCAAAAAACCACCTCCACATTTCTCCAGTAAAAGTTGCCGTTAATAGAATACCAGTGGCGGAGATGCTGAATAAAACCCATAGTTGGAGTAGGTAGGCCACTCGTTTTGGGGTTCCGCACTAAAAATAACAGATAATATGCATACCTATAAAAACCTATCAACAATTTATCGATTTAACAAGAAAATATATGCATGTCCATTTTAAAAGGCACTTACACAACTCAAAAAGAAAGCGGCTGCCGATACAAATGTCCACAGAAGAATGAGGATGCACAAGAGAATGGTCCAAAAATGACTCCAGTCTTCAAGAAAGTTAAAATTTTCCACAAATATCAGACTAATAATCCCTGTGGGGTATACCTACAGAAACAATTTAAATAGTTGTTTTAATACAAAATCATATTAGGTATCAGTTGATCTGGCAAAAGAATTTCGAGTAAAATTTCCTTTAATTTTTGTCATTACCGTGTCAGCAAGTAACGCTAGCTGAGCAAGTTTTTTGTTCTGGTAGGTATATGAGATCGCCATAATGGATACTAGCACAATTTTAGTCAATTTAAATTTTCTGAACTTTTTCGTGTAAAAACGAAAAGCAATGGACTTTTTCGTGGCCCAGCAATGAGCACAGCACAAAGTATTTACCTTAACCACTGAAAAATGAAAAACCGCTTCTGTGGGTAAATCGGACTATTTTTATAAATGTGCTGGCAGATGATATAGTGGGCAGATGTACAAATAAATATATATTTAGGGTATATGTAATGTAAGTTCATAGCATTACTAACTTCATAACAAGAAGCATTATGAACCGAAGCTTTATAATATGCAATAGTGTGTAAGGAACAAGAAAGGATATGATAAGTAATGTACCTAAATACTTTTTATTGCATCTCTTGTCTTCTCCATACAACCATTTTCTTTATCGTCTGCGTCTTCTCGCCGTACCGTCAGCTATCCAGTGCAGGTCAAAATGGATGATGACTCCCCCCAGTGAAATTGAGACAGCATTGCAGAAATTACGCAAAATTCATGGTTTGTAGTATGAGGTACATATCACAGAATATGAAGTCATATTTTAGGCATGCATGATATATATTTGAAGTGCAAGATGTAGTGCAGTGCTGTATTAGCTATAATTTGCCTGTGTGCCTACTAACTACAAAAGAAACTGGAGAGTATTTTACAACGTTAGGTAACGTATTGATATGAAAATTTTGCAAACACATATTATGATGATATCGTTTTAAGCAGTGCAAAATTTTGATGTGAACAGTATATTTTCCTGTGACTGATCGTCATAGTTTACCGTTCAGCAATATGATGGAAAAGGGAAAAAAGTTGGGCATGCATTTAATGGAAAAGGAAAGACAACAGAAAACAGTACAATTGATCATTATTATCGCAAGTTATTCATTCTCCCTCTTGACCCTTCACTTTCTGACAATTAAATAAAAAACTGTAAGTAGATGTAGAGCTCATATTATTATTCTCGTATCTCATTACCCCATAGAACAACATTATCACCACCTTCCAGAATCTTACCGCTTGCAGTTGCTGAAGTTGACACAGATGCAGACAACAGTAACATGTTTTTATTTTTAACAACTCTTGGAACAAACTCGTCCACCCAATACAATTATGAGTTTCAATAGTTTTTAAACTAAATTATGATTTTCATATTAATTGCCTTTAAATGTAAAATGTATTTCATGAAAGTGATTTCAACAAGTTTTCGATGAGCTGCTCCAAGCTACTACAGGTAGCCAGTAGACTACATAAGAATATTATACAGGGCATGTAAATGGGGCAACGTAATAAAGGAGTCGGCAGAAAGTATTTTTAATGTAATTCATTCACTTTTATTTCAATTTTTACCCCAATTACATATGTACACAAATTCATTATAAGTACATATTTCTAAACTAAACAACTACACCGAGACTTTAATTAAAACTACTGTATAAATATTGAACCACATATCGTCGCTCTAAAACATTTAGGTAGTAAAATAATTACCCATAACAAACATTTAATTCAAACAAGTATTTAAAAATTTCACCGAGATAAATCCTTTTCTTCTAGAAAATTGAATTTTTACCAAACGCATAACGTATAATATCTTTATATAAAATACGGATCTCCCCCAGTAATTAAAAAATAAATTAAAAAAGCCGCACAAAATCAATATCTTCGGGCAAGGAGTTAAGCTCGGACATCCGAAGACATTTCCTGTAAAACAAAGAAAGAGTAGAGTTTAAATTAAAAACATGCTAATTATTTTAATGGTTAGGCAATAGAGGATGGTAGAAGCAATGGAAGTGATTTTCAAATTCCAAGATTACCTGCTCATTTGATGGATCGAATGAACAGCTTTCCAGAATCGACACGGCGTGATCAGACTCCTGTAACACGTCATTTCGTATTTTCAAAATTCCCATGACCATGTCCGAGGGATCCTCTGCAAACTTGCACATGCTTCCAAGTTCAGGAGAACCGGACAATACTAATCCCGAACTTGACATCCGTTTCTTCTTAAGTGCCGTCTCGTCTTCCTTTGTCCGTGGGCGAAGTCGTAAGCCAAGGAATCTCGCAAAAGCCTTCCGCTCTTTCACGGAACTGAAGTACAAATTCCCTGCAGCAACTAGCAGCGGCGCCATGACGTTTTCATCCAGAGAAATCCCATCTGTTTCACCAGCAGATCTGAATGGCAACTGGAGTCTGCGATCATTTGCAAAAATAAGTTGACCATCCTTCCACCTTCCAGAGAACATGTGGAGTGTTGTTCCAGATTTGCACTTCCCATCCCGTATATAAGAGATCAATTGGTTGACCTCATAAAGACTCAGAATGAGAACGGTTGTGGATGGACCATTTTTGAAGGAGACAAAATAGCGGATTGATCTTAGGAAGCAGTCCATGTCATTGCCCCCTTTTGTGTAGCTCGCTTGAATCACTTTAATAAAGTCCACAGTAACAAAACAAGTGTTTCCCCATCCTTCAGATTCAATTTTGCTCCTAATACTTGTATGCTTGAAGAGGTCGGGTAATCTTGAAATTCCGGCCATTTCACTTGCGCTCTCCATTGTTGTTACGCACTTGAGAACATTTGGATGCAATGATGGTGGCAGCGGCGTCTCCTCTGAAGGTCGATACTTTTCAACCTCAACCTCTTGCTCTGGCTCCAACTCTTTCCATTGCTCCTCTTCCAACATGCTGTAGTAGACCTTACCTGGAATACGACCTCCACACTTTTTCAGAACTGCAGTTTTGATCTTTTTCAGCGTTGAATTCACATTGTCCATTATCATGTCGTTGCTCAAGGATCCAGAAGCGGCCAGTTTGGTGTCAATTCCAGAAAACCACTTCGGGATAAGCTCCGTCAGGGAACTTTTATGACGATATATTCCATACATGGCTTGAAGCTTTTGGGCGTCAGTTTCTTCACAACATTCCGCGAGAATCTTCCCGTCTTCTGCCGATTTCGATGAAGCTTCAAATACGTCGTCAGCAACAAGATTATTGGCATAATTCCTTGCATTTGTTGCCAATTGGACCAGTCCATCTTCTTCGAACTGATAGCTATTCAACTTTGTCCAATTAATGATATCCAGGACGGTGATTTCAGTTTGTTGTTCCATCTGACTGGTAATTTTGTGGTGGACTTCATGAGACAAGTAGAAGTGGACAGACTGGCCCTTTCCCAACTTTCGCATTCTCATGCAAGCCTGGATTAGCTTGTCACGTCGCATACCGCTTCCAACGGTGACACATGCTTTGAAGTTGGTTGGAAGCTTGATGTCCGTTCCACGGGTGTGCTGGTCATCTAGGTAGATCCCACAGTTCTGCAGTCTGTCCTTGAATGGTGACAATGTCAGTGGTTGGTCTAGTTCCACTTTCGATTGTTTCCGAAAAGCAGCGTGACGCCGTACTTTGATGACCATTTCACCACTTTTGTTGAAGTACACAATAGCTTCCAAGGTTTTGTCCAGTTCCAGCCACAGGTCAGCAACGGCTTCATTCCCCAACTCCAGCATGAGTGCTCCAGCGTCTATCAGCACACGAAGGCCATCCTGAATCATGAACTGGAGAACTTCCCTACAGCCATCTCCAACCACCAAGGAACGCTCGCATTGATTCTCGCCCCGCCTCAAGGTCTCCTCCATTTGAGCATTGGTTCCCGACAACTCCTCCAAATCTTGTTGTGTTATCTGAGCAGGGAGCAAAAGACTGGTGTCATTTGTTCCACTGAACCCGGTTGTTGGGTGAGCATTTCTCTCATAGCAAAGATCCCAGGCATTGGTAACCAGTTTGCAGGGAAACTGCTTGCACTCCTTTGGAAACACAACGTTCTCTAACCAAAAGTCCACTACCGCTTTGTGCTTCCTCAGTAATGGAAACAAATGCAGGGTTCGTTGCTCGTAATCTTGGATATTGATACCAGAGTAGGATTTCACTACCTCCGACTTTATTTTTCCGGCAGGGATATCCTTGATCCAAGAATTGTAAACTGCATCGCGTTCTGTGATGGCTGTTTGCAAGAAATGGAAGCACTGAAGCAGTTGTTCATCCCTCAACCCAGAGTAATAATAACTCAGCTGAGTTAGGACAATGGCGGTGTCAGGATGTCCAAACTCGGTTCTGTCAGAAGCTACGTCCTTTGCTCGGAATGGGACTGCCATTAACTTTGTAGGGGTTCCAGGTTTAGGTTCCTTGACGCCGTATTCGACACGCCATCGCTTCTTTAATGCGTTGAATAAGATACCACGTCGTAGATAACCGGATACCAAGTAGAGAATCTGCCACTTTTCTGCTGAAATCCCCTCCAGAGCGTCAAGCTTGCAGTGCTCCTCCTCAGAAATATTCTCCTTCGTCAAAAACTCCTTAATAATCTTTCGGTCTTCTACATGAAAAGCTCGTCCAATCAAATTCACCCTTCCATCCAGAACCCCATCTGCCATCCGCTCACAAAACTCCTGTTTACACTCGTCTCCTAGAATTCGAATAGTGGTAAATTCTTCCGGACTCTCCTTTGCCTTTGCAGACTGGAACTCAAGGACTTCCGTTCCGTACATCTTCCGAAGTTCCTCGGCAACGTGAGGAACAAAGTCCAACAATTTCTGGCAAACTGTCCATCTCATGCTGCCCCCTTCCAGTTGCCGTTGTTTACCAGTCGTGTATATCAATTGGTACTTGACGTTGAAAATTTCATCGCTTTCGTCCACAAGATCACGGGCATGCGTCCTCAGCCAAGACTCGATTTTGCCTATTTTTCGTCCAACTTCGTTTTCTCCTTGAAGAAAACTGTTGTACATTTGAAGACGGAAAGAGAGTCTATGCTCCGGTAACGTGATCACCGTCCCCCCAAGTCGTACACACTCCTCGTAAATGTCATTGATTTCGCCCAAATATTTGCCAATGTCAATGTCCCGACTGCAAGGTATCGTGTAAAGTCTTTTGTTCAGGAATCCGCCAATCGTAAAAGTAAGCAAGTTGTAGTTTGTAGTATATGCTGAGTTGAGGACCGTCAATCGACATAAACAATCTCTACTTTTGGACAAAGTCGCCAATGCCATTGGCATGATCACAGAAGTCTTCCCTTCCCCCATGTTTAGCTGCATAACTCCGTTCCTCTTGTTAGGCATCTCTATCATTGTCTTTGCCCCTTCCACTTGAATTGGTCTTATCGTGATATCCAATTCCAGCTCAAGAAGCAGCCACTCTGGATATTCCAATGGATTCCAATCCTCACATTCTTGTGTCAGCGTCTCACATTCGAGCTCTACGGAATATCTATTTTCATCAGTGGAATACATGATAATCCTGTTGAGCCGTTGCAGGTGAGCCATGACCACGGCTAATGCTCCGATGTAGTAATTTCCTCCTTTCAGCAAACTTTCCTTCTGACGAAGTAACTTGGGGAGCAATGTCAGTGGTGCTATTCGAACGTGTATTCCGGCCTTTTCAAGTCCCGCATCTTCAGGACAATGCTGGATTGCGATTCGCTTCAACTTGTTGGTATATTTCTCCACCAACTCCAAGCATTCTTCTCTTTGCTTATTCAGATCCCAAAAATGAAAGTCGACCAATGACCCTGCCAGTTGACCTGTTGAACATACTCGCTTGGCAACTACGCAAGGCTCCTCCAATTCCTCCATCCCAAGTACGAGCTCCTGTTGTAGAACCCACTTATCAACGGTATCTGGCACTGTTCTGAAAGAAAGTTTTCTTTCAGGCGAGTAATTGCCGTGCAGGGATTTCGGGTTCTGCCTAAGTTCACGCAAACTGTCATCCACTTCAGTGACAAACTGCTGCAGATTGGGATTGTTGTTTGTTAGTAATCTGTTCGATGACTTGAGCGGTTCCGGGAAACTAACAGTATGGCCAGTTGAAATACTGCTTAGATTCAAAAGTTGATGCAAGGAGCCGCGGAGCGAGTAATACATGGCGCCAAAAATCAACGTCAACTCATGTTCATTGTTTCCAGAACGAGAATCGTATGCCAAGGAGTACAACTGGAGCCAATTTTCTCCAGACAGTTCTGTATTTATCCAGGTGGAGAGATATTCCTGGGTGAGCTTATCTCGTAGATTGGAGGATATAGGAGAATTTTCCGTTATGAATGAATCAATAGTCTTTTCGGTTGGTGCCGGAATCCCTTGCCGCCGATGCTGCGCCAACGTAGCCAGTCCAGCACGGTCAATTGGATATTCAATGTAAATGAATTTTTCGCTGTAGTAGCCTTCGTCAACTTGCCGCAGTCCAGCACGGTCCCTCGGATACTTAACGTCAATCAATTTCTCGGGTACATCAGCTCGCCAAACTCTAAAACAATCATTCGGCCTCCTGGTGGGAAGTGAGACGGATGACGCAACCAAACTAGTTGAACATTTTATAAATTCGGCAGATAGGTGAGCTTCTTTGTTGTAGATATTGACATGCCTCCAGTAAGAACGTGCACATAGATCCGAATAAGTGAAATTCCGGGCGCCGTGACAATTTTCAGCGAATAGGCCGGATAACCGCATACTATTTCTCCAAAGTTTCTCCACAATGATAGCGTAGCCGTCATAAGCCGCGTACGAATTCTCGGAGAGACCGGGCGGGAAGGTCACTGTCTGCATCACTTTCAAATGGTCGGGGTAATATCTGTACTTTGGAGACAAGTTGGATATCTGCTGTAGTGTATTCAGGCATTCGGAATCGTATGGAGAGCAAGACCACACAAGCCCCGATTGAAGAATCAAAACGGCCATCTCCGTGCCGGTTAGTTGAGTAAAGGGATCCGGAAATGGGGAAGATGTGGAAGCATGAAGCGCGGCAAGGTAGAGCCATGCTGACTTGTCATTTTTTGCGCGGAGCCTGTCAAAAAAATGTCAAGATGTATTAATAAGTCATATCTACATAGTTTTAAATAGTGGTGCAAATTGTGTATTCAATTTCAAATACCTTTTTTGAATTTGATCCACCTCGAACTCGAAGAATGGCGGGCTTCTTAACGCTCCTTTCCTCATAACCACAGACTGATGTCTCTCGCCATGAGTAATTAAGAGTGTTCCATGTTGAATGAGGAATATTTTTTTAATGCCACTTGGTTCAGCCTCCGTTTTCTGCGCCAAGACAATCCCACTCTGGAGTCCGACAAGAGTATTCAAATTCTGCTCCCCAGTATCAGAAAGAGGAAGGTAATATTCGTCGTTGTCGCGGCACAAGTACAACAGACCTTCTTCTTGGTTGAGAGAAAACGTCAAGTTAAGTCTCCACAAGTTTACAGATATTCGCCCTTCACTTTTATCCATGATGACGTGTATGCACCTTTCTTCTTCCAATTTTTGCAAATTGTCGACGACCATTTTGAACCCAGTCGAATTTATGGAAAGCAGGTACTCGATTTGAGTCGCTTCAATATATTTCCTAAGGATCCATGCATTTTGATCTGGAGGATTTGTGTGGAGATTTGTGGCACGAAGTAGAACGTAGTCATCCTTAATGTTTTCTTCAGTATCGGAGGACGAGGGTCGTCGAAAATGCAGGGCTTCAGTTTTGGAACTAAACCAATGCGTGTAGTTCCGAATTGTGTCTTGCGGAACTTTCCCTTCCAGCAGCGCCTTTGGTACCAGCTGAAACCAATGACCACCGGAAGATAGCTGCCTGATTATTAAACGATCTTGGATTTCAGTGAACTCGAAGTGAAGGCCACGATACTTATCAGTCGTCCTGAATGTTCGGGAATCCCGCTGCACACGAAACTGGCTTGTTCGAAAGTAGCTTCTGAAGAGTGGATTCCTAATGATCGTGTCGGGAAGAATGGAAGGCGGATATCCGTCGACAAAAAAAGTTCCACGGAGGATGTCAACACAGGCTTTGTACTTGATCCCTGAAATCTGGTATTCCGCTTGATAAGCATGTTTTTTCACACGGCACTGGTTTCCAGAATGCAGAAAGGTTGGAATCGAGGTGGGGGCAACGTTTTGAGCCTCAGTCCACTGGGAAAGCGCAAAGTGATGAAGGGCAGCATTAAAGTCAGACTTGACGAGGATCTCGTTAAGGTACTCGAACACGTTGAGGGGAATCTCATTTCTAGCATGGCGGACCAAGTCCTGCATAAAACTGGAAGCAGATTTTAAAATGTTCTCACGGATAACCATATTGTGCAGTCTGGACATCGCCTTCAGCAAATGGGTGATGTCGGAAGGTCCCTTGAAAATGTAAGACATCGTCTCTTTTGTAGAAACGTTGAAGGTGAACATGCAGCAAACGGCGCCTTTCAAGAGAAGATTCAACAACTCCTTATGTTCCTTACTTCCTACAACAGTCTTCGCGAGTAACCCCTCCAACTTGACACACCAGTCTTCTAATAACTTACGGTATTCTCTGATAATTCCTGATGCTCTTTCTTTAACCTCTGCATACTCGTTTATCTCCAAAATCCTCACAGCAGGGATTGTCAGTGAAAATAGGACCATGGGGTTGACACCTTTCTTAGCGTCGTCCTTGCCGGAAGTGCTGAGCAGGTCCAAAAATGCCAAAGCAAATTCTTTATTTTCCTCCAGTTCCAACTCCGCATGGATTTCTCTCTTTCCAGGACCGACCTCCCACAAAGTCTCCATGATGAGCTGTAGCACGGGCTCCTTCCCCAGGGATAACACTTCGTCTGAAATACCCTCGTACAAATTTCGAACTTGGACCAGTGGGGCCGCCCTGAGTGATCCGAAGCTTTTAAATTCTCTCAAATCCACGTTTTGATGGCATCTGTACTGACTAGCAATAGCTTTATTTTCCGTTGGTCGTGCAATGTTCATAGCAAATTGAAGACTCCGGTACCTTTCCGCGTCCTGCTTTTCAGTTGTTGAAATTTTGAAGGTGAATGGAGTGTCAAGCATGATGCCTAATGGAGGTGCCCTATAATATTTGCAGTTTAATCCGTTTTCCAAAATAAAGTCCTCTTTTGAACAGTCCAAGTCCAACACGTCCGGATTTTCCCTTCCATAGTGTGACGTTAAAACGTCTTTGTTCTCACTAACCAGATGGACTTCCAGTTTCAACGATTTCTGATGACCAGTCTTATACTTGTCTAGTGCATAAAAATCCAACCACTTAAAAGGCATCAAACAGCCAACTTCTGGAGCTAGTACACGGTGTCCAAGAAATTTTCCCAAAAGCAGTACCAGGCTATCCCGAAGAACGGCAATTTCTTGTGGAATGAGAAGTTCGAAAACTACTGCGTTCCTTAGATAATCTTGGGGTGGTAGTGGACGCTGATAACGACGTACAGATGTCCTCTTTTGCTCCAACTCAGACTTCGAAAGGCACAGGAGGCAGTCATGGTCGTGCTTCTTTCTTCTGTACACGGAATCCCAGGTATAGCTACACGACAGGGTACTTAGATTGCGTTGAAGTTCACGGCAAGTTGTTCGTGTTTCCTGGAACTCTTGCTTTTTTGCTTGAATGTCACGTTCCATTTGTTCCAAAATCGTCTGTTTCAATCTTTGCATCGTGGTGTTTCTTTCCGCATATTTCACGCAAAAATCTGTCTCGCAAATATTGCTGTTAGATAGCCAATTTTTATGATGGGCTCCTGCATTTCTCTTTGCAAAGTAACTTTGCACTTCATCCACTAGCTGCGTTCCACACATCCCTGGAATCAGGAGGGAATGAAACACTTCCGGTACGATGCCAGTCTTGTAGTCCCTTAACAGCGGATGCATCCCCACTGCAATTTCATCCAAAACGGCGACAAGCTTGAGGAACGTGATGGCGAGTTTGCTGTAGTAGACAGGGTCGCCATAGGTCCTTCCATAGAGATTAAAGGCGGTGTCAAAATAACGAGTCAGCAACGTGAAAACGTCACCGCATGAGTGACCTCTGTTTAGTCGATGTCTTGCAAACCACTCAACTTGATAGAGCCAAACTGATTTGTCATTCAGATGAACGTCTTGCTGTTGACTTGAAAAGCCTGATTTGTATCGCTCCAAAAGATTTTCCAGAGTGATTGTTTGCGTCTGGATAACCGGATAAATCATTGTTAGATTATCAATCGGCTCCGCCCTAACATTTGGAATCCTATCCGCGTTCAGGTAGGCTGCCAGCTCATTCATATAATGGATGCAATCTTGATTCCACTCCCGAGTGTTGCGAGTAATCTTGGTGATTTCCAAAGAAGCTGGTGTTTCCATTACCGTGGACTTCCACTGCTCAGAAACAGGTTCGTGAATTGTGTCGATGGCTGACTTCGCGTGCTGTAACGTCTCCCTTTTCATCACGATCAGATTTTCATTTTCAGTTTGCATTTCCGATAGTTTCTTCGCTCGCCCAGCCAACTTGCCCATTATCTGCTTCAAGACATCCCAGGAGTCTCCCTCCATTTCGAAATAGTCCATGGCGACAGAGATGAGTACCTCCAGCATGACGATTTTATACAGAATGATAGCGTCCGTCTTGGTCATCATTTTGTCTTCTTGAAGACACAGGTACAAGATAACCTTGGCAGAGGTCCACAGTCCAGAACGACGAAAGGGAAGAAGAGCATTGTTCCAATTTACTTGATCGCGTAACTTTTTCTGAAACTTAATTTTCTCAACATTCCCCACATTTTCAAATCTTCTAGGATCCACAGGACAAAGCATTTCAACAAGAAAGTCAGAAATTATGTACGGAAAGGATGGCTCCCTAATTTCCACGTGCTCTTTGCCAGCTTTCCTTGTCACCGGCATGGCAATAGGGTAGATGTTTGAGGTTAAATGTTCCAACTGCTTCGATAAGGCTGGAGAGAGTAGCAGCGATGAAATGGGCACGATGTCCAGGGTCTCCGGATATGTCACATTTATGGAGCCACATGTTCCAGTGATGTGTTCATTCGGGAGTGATGCTCGAAACGTGATGATTCGCATAAACTTCTCGTTCAGCTTTGTAAAGTAAATTGTGCAATTCTGCATTCTCACGTACAAACAGGCACTTTCTCCTTCCTTCAGTCCCTGCAGCGTCTGGTCCAACCCATCGTACCCGGCTTGTAATCTCAGCCAAGTGTACAAAGAGCTTTTTGTCTTTTCCATGCCGGTTCGATCAAGTAACGGCTCTGCCACATGACGAAGGTACCGCAGCATCGTCAGCTCAATTTCCGGTAGATCCATCTGCTCACTGTGAGGTAATTTCTTTAGGAGGAACAGATGAGGGATGATGAGGTCCAGAGAGACCTCTTGTGGAACCAACCTTCGTTCAGTTCTTGACTCCATCTTTAACTATGTAACATAAAATAAATGACGAAAAATTATCATCTGACGAAGCAGAAAATTAGTTTGAAGTAAGGAGCCTAAAGTTCCAGCAGTAGCAGTAATGAAAATTCCAGCACTTAACTAATACATAAAATTTTAATAAAAACGAATACCTACCTTTCTTAAACTCCTTCCAGGTTCTTCCTTTGCAGTTCTCCGTAAATCCTTGAAGGGCTCAACTCCTTCCTACTACGAAGAAAAAATATATATTACAAAAAATTATAATGATGACTCCGTAAGTAAATTTAGGCAATTAGCATTACAAACACACTTTTTAAAATGCTTTAATTTACTATTTAATACGTAATCAGCAAGTACCTGCTGCTTGGTTCCGTTCCCTTTCGGGTCCTTCCTCCTCCTTCGCAAGCAGCTAGTAAATCCACGGATCAAAACCTCCAACTCCCAGTTCCCAGTCAGTGTATCTTTGATACTTAAACTTCCACTCCTTTGGTCAAGGTCGTCAAAACTCAATTAAAAGTTAACGTAACTGTTTAATCATTAACTGACTAAAAGGGCAAACACCAACCCTTACGTAAAAGCAGTTTCTCAAAAATTCGCAAGAAACTTCAGCAACTCACCAAAAACAGTTTTGTCACGTTGCTTGCCAAAATGCCAACTGTCCAAGAATAAAAAATCTCCAAACTGCAAACAACAAGACAAGCAATCAACAAAAAGACTCGAGTCAAGACACGAATAAACTTGAATGAAGCAAGGCGAGTATGCACAGCAGAAACGGGAGGCACAGATTCACTGACTCGAGTCTCGTAACAAGACTGGTTTTAGGATGCTGTTATGTTGGGCAGATGACCCCCAGGAGCCTAAAGTCGACCCCCAGGAGCTTGATAGCTTGGTCGACCCCCAGGAGCTTTTTTCCAGGAGCTAACCTCCAGGAGCTTTTTCCAGGAGCTAACCTCCAGGAGGTGACCTACAGGAGCTGGATTTCCGGTACTCTAGCTATCTATGCAAGTTAGATTATGTAATTATCAACTTCATGTCTATGTAATAGAACTGATACGGGTAAAGGAGTCACTCAGATGGGGTGTATCAAAAAGCCAAACAGAAAAACGCCGGAAATTGTAACTAGAACGGTTGGTTAGAGTTAGGTTAGGTTAATTTAGGTTAGGCTTGGTTAGGTCAATAAACAGAAATAAAATTGTTGGGTGTTGAGTTTTCTGTGATGGGCCCACCCGGATACTAACAACAGGCCTGGAAAAATCGGTTCTAATGGATGCTCCCAACCTTAATTCAGGCGAAATTTAATTGTGAATTGAGCTCCTGAAGGTTGCCTCTGTGAGCTCCAAGCTCCTGGCTCCTGGAGGTGAGCTCCTAGAAAAAAAGCTCCTGGAGGTCGACCAAGGTATCAAGCTCCTGGGGGTCGACTTTGGGCTCCTGGGGGTCATGCACCGTTATGTTGGTCAGCAGAAAGAATAGCGGATGCTGCTGCTGTGTATTGCGAGGACTGCGTATATTCACAGGTGTGAAATTTCACACTCACTCATATACCATCTCATACTACGATATTATGAACATGCAGGATGAGCAGGATCCTGTTTTGTCTTGTCTGCTGTGAATGAGTGATTTTTATGCTCAATTTATGTAAATAAAACGTGGGCACAATTTTCATTTACATAATTTTGATTTCTGTTCAACGATACGGTATCATTCCAGCAGATGAGCAGCATGCACTATATGCAGCGCTATTTTGGTAGTATTGAATACAAGCTTATTATAATTTACCTTTGTATTTTTACTGCTGAGTTTTGTAGCGTTTAGCTACTACGTGATTAATGATTAATGTGAAAATTATGAACATACCTAAACATAAGATGATCTTGCATGATACTTTATGATGATAATAATAATATGGTTGTGTTGTGAACGGCATATCTTTTTTGTAGCTGTGATATTCATTCTGATGTTGAAAGTGAGGAACTTTTTTTATGGAACGGAGAGATTGGCTTAAATATTAAAACATTACTACAGAAAGCAATAATAGCACTAACACACTATTATAATTTATAATAGAGGTGTGTATTCAGTACCCAGTTTTATTATAACAATCAGTACACATTGTGAATATTCCTGCTAAAAAATGCACCCAGTATGTCAATCACTTCCTCTACACGTTTTGCAGTGAGCGGATCGCTAAAATTTCCATGAGCTGCAGCGAAACCATGGAGCATGTCGTCGAATCTCTTATGACCCGAATTGTCCCCAAACTTTTGCTTAAGGACTTCATAAAATGGAAGCTAAAATATTTAACACATCAGACAATTAAGATATATCATATATCATTTTAATTGAAATGATTATTTTAATGCGAACAAGCACGCTTATACCATGTCGGGTTCCCCTGAACTGGGAAGGAGGTACATGGGTGCCAGTATTCCATGTGCCTCCGAATTATTCACTGAGGAGGACGGATGAACTAGCCCGGAAGCCTTGATGTCGCCAATTTGACTGGCTGCCAAGGTGACAACTTTTCCGCCCCAGCACATTCCAAACATGCCAAATTCATAAATCTTCTCTCTGGTCTGGAAAGCGTTGATAACGGTAGGAATGTCATATTTGGCCGCGTTCTCATAGCTACCAATGGTCTGAAGCCAGCTCAGATACTCCACTTGGCTATAAGGTCAATTTTGGTCAGGGGTCAGTACTAAGAAGTTTAAAATATTTAATTCTGAATTTCATTACTTTTCTGATGGGGGCTTCGTAAGAGTCCACGGATGACCTCGGAAAAAGTCTGGCAGGAGTACACGGAAATTGTAAACTTCGGCGATGACATCCACAATCTGTGTCATGTTTGTGTTGGCAGTCAGTCCGTAAACGTCGGGCGCAGCAATGAGCACCCGTTTTGCAGCTCGGTTCGGGCTTTCATATGCCGTTAAATTATCACTGATCTTATATTCTCCTCCGCGAGGAGTATAATTCGAAACAATAACGGTTTTCACTTTCGGGTAATTCTCGAGGCCGGGAGCAACGGAAACATTGTATATTGTACTTGCAGAGAGAACCACATACAACATAGACGCAAGGACGACAAGTTCTTGAAGTACTTTTCGATTCTCCATTTTTAAAATTTCTCATGGAAATACAGGGTCATGCCAAGAAAGTATTCATACGTACTAAAGTTCTATACAATTTAGTGGATTTACAATTCTTTACAATTTACGACCAAAAATCATTTCATGCCAAATCATAATAATAATGCGCTAATTCCATTTGTTGAGTTTTCTGAATTGTCATCATCTTTAGAACATGTATCGCAACGCACACATGCTTGAAATAGTGTCAACAAAGATTTGGCAAGCATTCCATTCGGAAACTTGCATCTAGACACCTAAACGCTTTATGAGGCAACATTTTTGCCAATTTTGTCGATGTTGCAGATGCAGTATTTTGAAAACAAGTCACGTTCTCATATTTCTCTCTCAAGAAGCACAAAATGGTTAGAAGAGTCCAATACATAAACATGACATTCACAACATTCTCAATCGTAAAGGGTTCAACTTGATCGTTGCTATCCTCCCCACCATCACCACTTCACCACTTTTTCTAAACGATCCTGGGAGTTTTCTCCTTCCCCACAACACTACCTGCCAAATTAAACAGATTCATTCCCGAGATGATCCCTTCCCTACTTGCCCCGTCCATAATTTTGCACAATTAGCTGCAAAAAGGTATTATAAATGCAACTTTCAAATGAAATCATACCGGCGGGGCTACGAGGCTAGCATAACGTTGCACGCAAAGAAATCTTGCCGCTTGCAGTCTATTAAGTACATCTGTCCTCCGTTAGCAAAGGAAATCTCCGCGTGCTACACTTTTCACGACGGTGTATTCGGTAGTTGGCACCGGAAGTGATGTGACATCACTGATGTCCAACGGTCATGGTTCTAATAACATTCGGGAACAGACCCCCGTACCAGTGCCATTAGAGATTTACATAACTTTGGGCTTATCAGTCATTTAAGTGTGTAAAATGCACTAATTGAAATTATCAAAAAGCAATAAATTTAAATCATAAATGTACATTATGTCCATTATCGTTGTAAACAAAGTTAAATCACTTTGGCTGGTTGGCTTTGTCGGGAATAATACGATAATTAGGATAGTTCATTGTTATGAACAAAAAGGTCCAATGTATTTTTACTGATCACGGGTAATGATTCATTTTAATTTGCATGAATATGTAATAGAGTGTAGCTGCTGTGTCTTTGTTTCTGCGTTCTATCTCTAAAAATCATTGCAATGCACTAGACAGGGGCCACATTCAGCTGTAAAATGTCATAAAACAATACTGGCTAAAACTCACTTTACATCTCCCTATCCACCTCAGAGCCAACCAAAAGAGCTTGACCCTAATCGTGCCAGCTAACAAATCTTTATGCGACCAAAATGCTAGGCGATCAAAACCTTAGGCGGCCAAAACGCTAGGCGACAAAATCTTAAGGCGACCGAAACGCTAGGGGACCAAAACCTTAGGCGACCAAAACCTTAGGCGACCAAAACGCTAGGCGACCAAAACGCTAGGCGACCAAAACGCTAGGCGACCAAAACGCTAGGCGACCAAAACGCTAGGCGATCAAAAGCTTAGGCGACCAAAAGCTTAGGCGACCAAAACGCTAGGCGACCAAAACCTTAGGCGACCAAAACGCAAAGCGACCAAAACCTTAGGCGACTAAAACCTTAGGCGACCCAAACACTAGGCGACCAAAACGCTAGGCGACCAAATTCTTAAGCGACCAAAATCTTTAGCGACAAAAACGCTAATTGACCAAAACGTTGGGCGCACTAAACGCTAGGCGACCAATACATTAGGCGACCAAAACGCTAGGCGACCAAATCTTTAGGCGACCAAAATGCTAATTGACCAAAACGTTGGGCGCACTAAACGCTAGGCGACCAATACATTAGGCGACCAAACCGTTAGGCGAACAAAGCTTAGGCGACCAAAACCTTAGGCGACCAAAACCTTAGGCGACCAAAACGCTAGGCGATCAAAACCTTAGGTGACCAAAACGCTAGGCGACCAAATCTTTAGGCGACCAAAACGCTAATTGACCAAAACGTTGGGCGCACTAAACGCTAGGCGACCAATACATTAGGCGACCAAACCGTTAGGCGAACAAACCTTAGGCGACCAAAACCTTAGGCGACCCAAACACTAGGCGACCAAAACCTTAGGTCGAGAAATTCTTACTCGACCAAAATCTTTGGCGACAAAAACGCTAATTGACCAAAACGTTGGGCGCACTAAACGCTAGGCGACCAAATCTTTAGGCGACCAAAACGCTAATTGACCAAAACGTTGGGCGCACTAAACGCTAGGCGACCAAATCTTTAGGCGACCAAAACGCTAATTGACCTAAACGTTGGGCGCACTAAACGCTAGGCGACCAATACATTAGGCGACCAAACCGTTAGGCGAACAAAGCTTAGGCGACCAAAACCTTAGGCGACCAAAACCTTAGGCAACCAAAACGCTAGGCGACCAAAACCTTAGGCGACCCAAACACTAGGCGACCAAAACGCTAGGCGACCAAAACGCTAGGCGATCAAAACTTTAGGCGACCAAATCTTTAGGCGACCAAAACCTTAGGCGACCAAAACCTTAGGCGATCAAAATCTTAGGCGACCAAAACCTTAGGCGACCAAATCTTTAGGCGAAAAAAACGCTAGGCGACCAAAACGCTAGGCGACCAAAACGCTAGGCGACCAAAACGCTAGGCGATCAAAAGCTTAGGCGACCAAAACGCTAGGCGACCAAATCTTTAGGCGACCAAAACGCTAGACGACCAAAACGCTAGACGACCAAAACCTTAGGCGACCAAAATCTTTGGCGACAAAAACGCTAATTGACCAAAACGTTGGGCGCACTAAACGCTAGGCGACCAATACATTAGGCGACCAAAATCTTTGGCGACAAAAACGCTAATTGACCAAAACGTTGGGCGCACTAAACGCTAGGCGACCAAATCTTTAGGCGACCAAACGCTAGGTGACCAAATCTTTAGGCGACCAAACGCTAGGTGACCAAATCTTTAGGCGACCAAACGCTAGGTGACCACATCTTTAGGCGACCAAACGCTAGGTGACCAAATCTTTAGGCGACCAAAACGCTAGGCGACCCAAACGCTAGGCGACCAAAACGCTAGGCGACCAAAATTATAGGCAACCAAAACGCTAGGTGGCCAAATCTTTAGGTGACAAAAACGCTAGGTGACCAAATCTTTAGGCTACCAAACGCTAGGTGACCAAATCTTTAGGCGACCAAAACGCTAGGCGACCCAAACGCTAGGCGACCAAAACGCTAGGCGACGAAAATCTTAGGCAACCAAAACGCTAGGTGGCCACATCTTTAGGCGACGAAAACGCAAGGCGACCAAAACGCTAGGCGACCAAATCTTTAGGCGACCAAAACGCAAGGCGACCAAATCTGTAGGCGACCAAAACGCTAGGTGACCAAATCTTTAGGCGACCAAAACGCTAGGCGACCAAAACCTTAGGTCGAGAAATTCTTACTCGACCAAAATCTTTGGAGACAAAAACGCTAATTGACCAAAACGTTGGGCGCACTAAACGCTAGGCGACCAAATCTTTAGGCGACCAAAACGCTAATTGACCAAAACGTTGGGCGCACTAAACGCTAGGCGACCAAATCTTTAGGCGACCAAAACGCTAATTGACCAAAACGTTGGGCGCACTAAACGCTAGGCGACCAATACATTAGGCGACCAAACCGTTAGGCGAACAAAGCTTAGGCGACCAAAACCTTAGGCGACCAAAACCTTAGGCAACCAAAACGCTAGGCGATCAAAACCTTAGGCGACCAAAACGCTAGGCGACCAAATCTTTAGGCGACCAAAACCTTAGGCGACCCAAACACTAGGCGACCAAAACGCTAGGCGACCAAAACGCTAGGCGATCAAAACCTTAGGCGACCAAATCTTTAGGCGACCAAAACCTTAGGCGATCAAAATCTTAGGCGACCAAAACCTTAGGCGACCAAAACGCTAGGCGACCAAAACGCTAGGCGACCAAAACGCTAGGCGACCAAAACGCTAGGCGACCAAAACGCTAGGCGACCAAAACGCTAGGCGATCAAAAGCTTAGGCGACCAAAACGCTAGGCGACCAAATCTTTAGGCGACCAAAACGCTAGACGACCAAAACCTTAGGCGACCAAAATCTTTGGCGACAAAAACGCTAATTGACCAAAACGTTGGGCGCACTAAACGCTAGGCGACCAATACATTAGGCGACCAAAATCTTTGGCGACAAAAACGCTAATTGACCAAAACGTTGGGCGCACTAAACGCTAGGCGACCAAATCTTTAGGCGACCAAACGCTAGGTGACCAAATCTTTAGGCGACCAAACGCTAGGTGACCAAATCTTTAGGCGACCAAAACGCTAGGCGACCCAAACGCTAGGCGACCAAAACGCTAGGCGACCAAAATTATAGGCAACCAAAACGCTAGGTGGCCAAATCTTTAGGTGACAAAAACGCTAGGTGACCAAATCTTTAGGCTACCAAACGCTAGGTGACCAAATCTTTAGGCGACCAAAACGCTAGGCGACCCAAACGCTAGGCGACCAAAACGCTAGGCGACGAAAATCTTAGGCAACCAAAACGCTAGGTGGCCACATCTTTAGGCGACGAAAACGCAAGGCGACCAAAACGCTAGGCGACCAAATCTTTAGGCGACCAAAACGCTAGGCGACCAAAATCTTAAGCGACCCAAACGCAAGGAGACCAAAACGCTAGGCGACCAAATCTTTAGGCGACCAAAACGCTAGGCGAGCCAAACGCTAGGCGACCAAATCTTAGGCGACCAAAACGTTAGGCGACCAAATCTTTAGGCGATCAAAACGCTAGGCGACCACATCTTTAGGCGACCAAATGGCTAGGCGACCAAATCTTAGGCGACCAAAACGCTAGGCGACCAAATCTATAGGCGACCAAAACGCTAGGCGACCAAATCTTAGGCGACCAAAACGCAAGGCGACCAAATCTGTAGGCGACCAAAACGCTAGGTGACCAAATCTTTAGGCGACCAAAACGCTAGGCGACCAAAATCTTAAGCGACCCAAACGCAAGGAGACCAAAACGCTAGGCGACCAAATCTTTAGGCGACCAAAACGCTAGGCGAGCCAAACGCTAGGCGACCAAATCTTAGGCGACCAAAACGTTAGGCGGCCAAATCTTTAGGCGATCAAAACGCTAGGCGACCACATCTTTAGGCGACCAAATGGCTAGGCGACCAAATCTTAGGCGACCAAAACGCTAGGCGACCAAATCTATAGGTGACCAAAACGCTAGGCGACCAAATCTTAGGCGACCAAAACGCTAGGCGACCAAATCTTTAGGCGACCACAACGCAAAGCGACCAAAACGCTAGGCGATCAAAACCTTAGGCGACCAAAACGCTAGGCGACCAAAACGCTAGGAGACCAAAACGCTAGGCGACCAAAACGCTAGGCGACCAAAACGCTAGGCGACCAAAACGCTAGGCGACCAAAACGCTAGGCGACCAAAACGCTAGGCGATCAAAAGCTTAGGCGACCAAAACGCTTGGCGACCAAAATGCTAGGCGACCAAAACGCTAAGCGACCAAAACGCTAGGCGATCAAAAGCTTAGGCGACCAAAACGCTAGGCGATCAAAACCTTAGGCGACCAAAACGCAAAGCGACCAAAACCTTAGGCGACCAAAACCTTAGGCGACCCAAACACTAGGCGACCAAAACGCTAGGCGACCAAATTCTTAGGCGACCAAAATCTTTAGCGACAAAAACGCTAATTGACCAAAACGTTGGGCGCACTAAACGCTAGGCGACCAATACATTAAGCGACCAAAACGCTAGGCGACCAAATCTTTAGGCGACCAAAACGCTAATTGACCAAAACGTTGGGCGCACTAAACGCTAGGCGACCAATACATTAGGCGACCAAACCGTTAGGCGAACAAAGCTTAGGCGACCAAAACCTTAGGCGACCAAAACCTTAGGCGACCAAAACGCTAGGCGATCAAAACCTTAGGCGACCAAAACGCTAATTGACCAAAACGTTGGGCGCACTAAACGCTAGGCGACCAATACATTAGGCGACCAAACCGTTAGGCGAACAAACCTTAGGCGTCCAAAACCTTAGGCGACCAAAACCTTAGGCGACCCAAACACTAGGCGACCAAAACCTTAGGTCGAGAAATTCTTACTCGACCAAAATCTTTGGCGACAAAAACGCTAATTGACCAAAACGTTGGGCGCACTAAACGCTAGGCGACCAAATCTTTAGGCGACCAAAACGCTAATTGACCAAAACGTTGGGCGCACTAAACGCTAGGCGACCAAATCTTTAGGCGACCGAAACGCTAATTGACCAAAACGTTGGGCGCACTAAACGCTAGGCGACCAATACATTAGGCGACCAAACCGTTAGGCGAACAAAGCTTAGGCGACCAAAACCTTAAGCGACCAAAACCTTAGGCAACCAAAACGCTAGGCGATCAAAACCTTAGGCGACCAAAACGCTAGGCGACCAAATCTTTAGGCGACCAAAACCTTAGGCGACCAAAACCTTAGGCGACCAAAACGCTAGGCGACCAAAACGCTAGGCGATCAAAACCTTAGGCGACCAAATCTTTAGGCGACCAAAACCTTAGGCGACCAAAACCTTAGGCGACCAAAACGCTAGGCGATCAAAACCTTAGGCGACCAAAACGCTAGGCGACCAAATCTTTAGGCGACCAAAACCTTAGGCGATCAAAATCTTAGGCGACCAAAACCTTAGGCGACCAAATCTTTAGGCGACGAAAACGCTAGGCGACCAAAACGCTAGGCGACCAAAACGCTAGGCGACCAAAACGCTAGGCGACCAAAACGCTAGGCGACCAAAACGCTAGGCGACCAAAACGCTAGGCGATCAAAAGCTTAGGCGACCAAAACGCTAGGCGACCAAATCTTTAGGCGACCAAAACGCTAGACGACCAAAACCTTAGGCGACCAAAATCTTTGGCGACAAAAACGCTAATTGACCAAAACGTTGGGCGCACTAAACGCTAGGCGACCAATACATTAGGCGACCAAAATCTTTGGCGACAAAAACGCTAATTGACCAAAACGTTGGGCGCACTAAACGCTAGGCGACCAAATCTTTAGGCGACCAAACGCTAGGTGACCAAATCTTTAGGCGACCAAACGCTAGGTGACCAAATCTTTAGGCGACCAAACGCTAGGTGACCAAATCTTTAGGCGACCAAACGCTAGGCTACCACATCTTTAGGCGACCAAACGCTAGGTGACCAAATCTTTAGGCGACCAAAACGCTAGGCGACCCAAACGCTAGGCGACCAAAACGCTAGGCGACCAAAATTATAGGCAACCAAAACGCTAGGTGGCCAAATCTTTAGGTGACAAAAACGCTAGGTGACCAAATCTTTAGGCGACCAAACGCTAGGTGACCAAATCTTTAGGCGACCAAACGCTAGGTGACCAAATCTTTAGGCGACCAAACGCTAGGCTACCACATCTTTAGGCGACCAAACGCTAGGTGACCAAATCTTTAGGCGACCAAAACGCTAGGCGACCCAAACGCTAGGCGACCAAAACGCTAGGCGACGAAAATCTTAGGCAACCAAAACGCTTGGTGGCCACATCTTTAGGCGACGAAAACGCAAGGCGACCAAAACGCTAGACGACCAAATCTTTAGGCGACCAAAACGCAAGGCGACCAAATCTGTAGGCGACCAAAACGCTAGGTGACCAAATCTTTAGGCGACCAAATCTTAGGCGACCAAAACGCTAGGCGACCAAATCTTAGGCGACCAAAACGCTAGGCGACCAAATCTTAAGCAACCAAAACGGTAGGTGACCAAATCTATAGGCGACCAAAACGCTAGGCGAGCCAAACGCTGGGCGACCAAAACGCTAGGCGACCCAAATGCTAGGAGACCACATCTCTGGGCGACCAAATCTTTAGGCGACTAAAACGCTGGGCGACCCAAACGCTCGGCGACCAAAACGCTAGGCGACCAAATCTTTAGGCGACCAAATCTTTAGGCGACCAAAACGCTAGGCGTCCAAAAGGCTAAGCGACCAAATCTTAGGCGACCAAAACGCTAGGCGACAAAATCTTCGGCGACCAAAACGCTAGGCGACCAAATCCTTAGGCGACCAAAACGCTAGGCGACCAAACCGCTAGGCGATTAAAACGCTTGGCGACCAAAACGCTAGGCAACCAAAATCTTTAGACGACCAAACCGCTAGGCGACCAAAACGCTAGGCGACCAAAATCTTAGTCGACCCAAACGCTAGGCGACCAAAACGCTAGGCGACCAAATCTTTAGGCGACCAAAAGGCTAGGCGACCAAATCTTTAGGCGACCAAATCTTTAGGCGACCAAAACGCTAGGCGACCAAAATCTTAGGCGGCCAAATCTTTAGGGGACCAAAACGCTAGGCGACCAAAATCTTTGGCGACCAAAACGCTAGGCGACCAAAACGCTAGGCGACCAAAATCTTAGGCGACAAAATCTTTGGCGACCAAAATGCTAGGCGTCCAAAAGGCTAAGCGACCAAATCTTAGGCGACCAAAACGCTAGGCGACAAAATCTTTGGCGACTAAAACGCTAGGCGACCAAATCTTTAGGCGACCACATCATTAGGCAACCAAAACGCTAGGCGACCAAATCTTTAGGCGACCAAAACGCTAGGCTACCAAAACGTTAGGCGACCAAAATCTTAGGCGACCCAAACGCTAGGCGACCAAAACGCTAGGCGACCAATTCTTTAGGCGACCAAACCGTTAGGCGATTAAAACGCTTGGCGACCAAAACGCTAGGCAACCAAAACCTTAGGCAACCAAAATCTTTAGACGACCAAACCGCTAGGCTACCAAAACGTTAGGCGACCAAAATCTTAGGCGACCCAAACGCTAGGCGACCAAAACGCTAGGCGACCAATTCTTTAGGCGACCAAATCTTTAGGCGACCAAAACGCTAGGCGACCAAATCTTTAGGCGACCAAATCTTTAGACGACCAAAACGCTAGGCGACCAAATCTTTAGGCGACCAAAACGCTAGGCGACCAAACCGTTAGGCGATTAAAACGCTTGGCGTCCAAAACGCTAGGCAACCAAACCGTTAGGCGATTAAAACGCTTGGCGACCAAAACGCTAGGCAACCAAAACCTTAGGCAACCAAAATCTTTAGACGACCAAACCGCTAGGCGACCAAAACGTTAGGCGACCAAAATCTTAGGCTACCCAAACGCTAGGCGACCAAAACGCTAGGCGACCAAATCTTTAGGCGACCAAAACGCTAGGCGACCAAATCTTTAGGCGACCAAATCTTTAGACGACCAAAACGCTAGGCGACCAAATCTTTAGGCGACCAAAGCGCTAGGCGACCAAACCGTTAGGCGATTAAAACGCTTGGCGACCAAAACGCTAGGCAACCAAAACCTTAGGCAACCAAAATCTTTAGACGACCAAACCGCTAGGCGACCAAAACGTTAGGCGACCAAAATCTTAGGCGACCCAAACGCTAGGCGATCAAAAGGCTAGGCGATCAAATCTTTAGGCGACCAAAACGCTAGGCGACCAAATCTTTATGCGACCAAAACGCTAGGCGACCATATCTTTAGGCGACCAAAACGCTAGGCGACCAAAATCTTAAGCGACCCAAACGCAAGGCGACCAAAACGCTAGGCGACCAAATCTTTAGGCGACCAAAACGCTAGGCGAGCCAAACGCTAGGCGACCAAAACGCTAGGCGACCCAAACGCTAGGAGACCAAATCTTTAGGCGACCAAAACGCTAGGCGACCAAATCTTTGGGCGACCAAAACCCTAGGCGACCCAAACGCTAGGCGACCCAAACGCTAGGCGACCAAGTCTTTATCCGACCAAATCTTTAGGCGACCAAATGGCTAGGCGACCAAATCTTTATTCGACCAAACCGCTAGGTGACCAAAACGCTAGGCGACCAAAATCTTAGGCGACAAAAATCTTGGGCGACCAAAACGCTAGGCGACCACATCTTTGGGCGACCAAAACGCTAGGCGACCCAAACGCTAGGCGACCAAACCGCTAGGTGACCAAAACGCTAGGCGACCAAAATCTTAGGCGACAAAAATCTTGGGCGACCAATACGCTAGGCGACCAAATCTTTAGGCGACCCAAACGCTAGGCGACCAAATCTTAGGCGACCAAAACGCTAGGCGACCAAATCTTAGGCGACCAAATTTTAGTCGACCAAATCTTTAGGCGACCAAAACGCTAGGCGACCGAAACGCTAGGCGACCAAAACGCTTGGCGACCCAAACGCTAGGCGACCAAATCTTTAGGCGACCAAACCTCTAGGCGACCAAAACGCTAAGCGACCAAAATCTTAGGCGACAAAAACGCTAGGCGACCAAAACGCTAGGCGACCAAATCTTTAGGCGACCAAAACGCTAGGCGACCAAAATCTTAAGCGACCCAAACGCTAGGCGACCAAACCGCTAGGCGACAAAAATCTTGGGCGACCAAAACGCTAGGCGACCAAATCTTTAGGCGACCAAAACGCTAGGCGACCAAATCTTTAGGCGATCAAAACGCTAGGCGACCAAAACGCTAGGCGACCAAAACGCTAGGCGACCCAAACGCTAGGCCACCAAAACGCTAGGAGACCAAATCTTTAGGCGATCAAAACGCTAGGCGACCACATCTTTAGGCGACCAAATCTTTAGGCGACCAAATCTTTATGCGACCAAAACGCTAGGCGACCCAAACGCTAGGCGACCAAAACGCTTGGCGACCCAAACGCTAGGCGACCAAATCTTTAGGCGACCAAACCGCTAGGCGACCAAAACGCTAGGGGACCAAATCTTTAGGCGACCAAAACGCTAGGCGACCAAAATCTTAGGCGACAAAAACGCTAGGCGACCAAATCTTTAGGCGACCAAATCTTTATGCGACCGAAACGCTAGGCGACCAAATCTTTAGGCGACCAAAACGCTAGGCGACCAAAATCTTAGGCGACAAAAACGCTAGGCGACCAAATCTTTAGGCGACCGAAACGCTAGGCGACCAAATCTTTAGGCGACCAAAACGCTAGGCGACCAAATCTTTAGGCGACCGAAACGCTAGGCGACCAAATCTTTATGCGACCGAAACGCTAGGCGACCAAAATCTTAGGCGACAAAAACGCTAGGCGACCAAATCTTTATGCGACCGAAACGCTAGGCGACCAAATCTTTATGCGACCAAAACGCTAGGCGACCAAATCTTTAGGCGACCAAATCTTTATGCGACCAAAACGCTAGGCGACCACATCTTTAGGCGACCCAAACGCTAGGCCACCAAATCTTTAGGCGACCATAACGCTAGGAGACCAAATCTTTAGGCGACCATAACGCTAGGCGACCCAAACGCTAGGCGACCAAAACGCTAGGCGACCCAAACGCTAGGCGACCAAGTCTTTATCCGACCAAATCTTTAGGCGACCAAATGGCTAGGCGACCAAATCTTTATTCGACCAAACCGCTAGGTGACCAAAACGCTAGGCGACCAAAATCTTAGGCGACAAAAATCTTGGGCGACCAAAACGCTAGGCGACCACATCTTTGGGCGACCAAAACGCTAGGCGACCCAAACGCTAGGCGACCAAACCGCTAGGTGACCAAAACGCTAGGCGACCAAAATCTTAGGCGACAAAAATCTTGGGCGACCAAAACGCTAGGCGACCAAATCTTTAGGCGACCCAAACGCTAGGCGACCAAATCTTAGGCGACCAAAACGCTAGGCGACCAAATCTTAGGCGACCAAATTTTAGTCGACCAAATCTTTAGGCGACCAAAACGCTAGGCGACCAAAACGCTAGGCGACCAAATTTTAGTCGACCAAATCTTTAGGCGATCAAAACGCTAGGCGACCATAACGCTAGGCGACCAAAACGCTAGGCGACCCAAACGCTAGGCCACCAAAACGCTAGGAGACCAAATCTTTAGGCGATCAAAACGCTAGGCGACCACATCTTTAGGCGACCAAATCTTTAGGCGACCAAATCTTTATGCGACCAAAACGCTAGGCGACCCAAACGCTAGGCGACCAAAACGCTTGGCGACCCAAACGCTAGGCGACCAAATCTTTAGGCGACAAAAATCTTGGGCGACCAAAACGCTAGGCGACCAAATCTTAGGCGACCAAAACGCTAGGCGACCAAACGCTAGGCGACCAAAACGCTAGGCGACCAAAACGCTAGGCGACCAAATCGCTAGGCGACCAAAACGCTAGGCGACCAAAACGCTAGGCGACCAAAATCTTAAGCGACAAAAATCTTGGGCGACCAAAACGCTAGGCGACCAAATCTTTAGGCGACCAAAACGCTAGGCGACCAAAACGCTAGGCCACCCAATCGCTAGGCAACGAAAACGCTAGGCGACCAAAACGCTAGGCGACCAAATCTTTAGGCGACCAAAACGCTAGGCGACCAAATCTTTAGGCGACCAAATCTTTAGACGACCAAAACGCTAGGCGACCAAATCTTTAGGCGACCAAAGCGCTAGGCGACCAAACCGTTAGGCGATTAAAACGCTTGGCGACCAAAACGCTAGGCAACCAAAACCTTAGGCAACCAAAATCTTTAGACGACCAAACCGCTAGGCGACCAAAACGTTAGGCGACCAAAATCTTAGGCGACCCAAACGCTAGGCGATCAAAACGCTAGGCGACCAAATCTTTAGGCGACCAAAACGCTAGGCGACCAAATCTTTATGCGACCAAAACGCTAGGCGACCATATCTTTAGGCGACCAAAACGCTAGGCGACCAAAATCTTAAGCGACCCAAAACGCTAGGCGACCAAAACGCTAGGCGACCAAAACCTTAGTCGACCATAATCTTAGGCGACCAAAACGCTAGGCGACCAAACTTAGGCGACCAAAACGCTAGGCGACCCAAACGCTAGGAGACCAAATCTTTAGGCGACCAAAACGCTAGGCGACCAAATCTTTAGGCGACCAAATCTTTATGCGACCGAAACGCTAGGCGACCAAATCTTTAGGCGACCAAAACGCTAGGCGACCAAAATCTTAAGCGACCCAAAACGCTAGGCGACCAAATCTTAGGCGACCAAATCTTTATGCGACCAAAACGCTAGGCGACCAAATCTTTAGGCGACCATAACGCTAGGCGACCAAATCTTTAGGCGACCAAACGCTAGGCGACCAAACTTTAGGCGACCAAAACGCTAGGCGACCAAAACGCTAGGCGACCAAAACGCTAGGCGACCAAAACGCTAGGCGACCAAAACGCTAGGCGACCAAATCTTTAGGCGACCAAAACGCTAGGCGACCAAATCTTTAGGCGACCATAACGCTAGGAGACCAAATCTTTAGGCGACCATAACGCTAGGCGACCCAAACGCTAGGCGACCAAAACGCTAGGCGACCAAAACGCTAGGCGACCAAAACGCTAGGCGACCAAATCTTTAGGCGACCAAAACGCTAGGCGACCAAACGCTAGGCGACCAAAACGCTAGGCGACCAAAACGCTAGGCGACCAAAATCTTAGGCGACCAAAATCTTAGGCGACCAAAACGCTAGGCGACCAAAACTTTAGGCGACCAAAACGCTAGGCGACCAAAACGCTAGGCGACCAAAATCTTAGGCGACCAAAACGCTAGGCGACCAAAATCTTAGGCGACCAAAACGCTAGGCGACCAAAACGCTAGGCGACCAAATCTTAGGCGACCAAAACGCTAGGCGACCAAATCTTAGGCGACCAAAACGCTAGGCGACCAAATCTTTAGGCGACCAAAACTTTAGGCGACCAAAACGCTAGGCGACCAAAACCTTAGGCGACCAAAACGCTAGGCGACCAAATCTTAGGCGACCAAAACGCTAGGCGACCAAAATCTTAGGCGACCAAAACGCTAGGCGACCAAATCTTTAGGCGACCAAAACGCTAGGCGACCAAAACGCTAGGCGACCAAACTTTAGGCGACCAAAACGCTAGGCGACCAAATCTTAGGCGACCAAAACGCTAGGCGACCAAAACGCTAGGCGACCAAATCTTTAGGCGACCAAAACGCTAGGCGACCAAATCTTAGGCGACCAAAACGCTAGGCGACCAAATCTTAGGCGACCAAAACGCTAGGCGACCAAAACGCTAGGCGACCAAAACTTAGGCGACCAAAACGCTAGGCGACCAAAACGCTAGGCGACCAAAACCTTAGGCGACCAAAACGCTAGGCGACCAAAACGCTAGGCGACCAAAATCTTAGGCGACCAAAACGCTAGGCGACCAAAATCTTAGGCGACCAAAACGCTAGGCGACCAAAACTTTAGGCGACCAAAACGCTAGGCGACCAAAACCGTAGGCGACCAAAACGCTAGGCGACCAAAACGCTAGGCGACCAAATCTTTAGGCGACCAAAACGCTAGGCGACCAAATCTTTAGGCGACCAAATCTTTAGGCGACCAAAACGCTAGGCGACCAAAACTTAGGCGACCAAAACGCTAGGCGACCAAAACGCTAGGCGACCAAAACGCTAGGCGACCAAAACGCTAGGCGACCAAAACGCTAGGCGACCAAAACTTAGGCGACCAAAACGCTAGGCGACCAAAACTTTAGGCGACCAAAACGCTAGGCGACCAAAACCTTAGGCGACCAAAACGCTAGGCGACCAAAACTTTAGGCGACCAAAACGCTAGGCGACCAAAACCTTAGGCGACCAAAACGCTAGGCGACCAAAACTTTAGGCGACCAAAACGCTAGGCGACCAAAACCTTAGGCGACCAAAACGCTAGGCGACCAAAACGCTAGGCGACCAAAACGCTAGGCGACCAAAACGCTAGGCGACCAAAACGCTAGGCGACCAAAACGCTAGGCGACCAAAACGCTAGGCGACCAAAACCTTAGGCGACCAAAACGCTAGGCGACCAAATCTTAGGCGACCAAAACGCTAGGCGACCAAAACTCTAGGCGACCAAAACGCTAGGCGACCAAAATCTTTAGGCGACCAAAACGCTAGGCGACCAAATCTTTAGGCGACCAAAACGCTAGGCGACCAAAACGCTAGGCGACCAAATCTTTAGGCGACCAAAACGCTAGGCGACCAAAACGCTAGGCGACCAAAATCTTAGGCGACCAAAACGCTAGGCGACCAAAACTTAGGCGACCAAAACGCTAGGCGACCAAAACGCTAGGCGACCAAAACGCTAGGCGACCAAAACGCTAGGCGACCAAAACGCTAGGCGACCAAAATCTTAGGCGACCAAAACGCTAGGCGACCAAAACTTTAGGCGACCAAAACGCTAGGCGACCAAAACTTAGGCGACCAAAACTCTAGGCGACCAAAACGCTAGGCGACCAAAACTTAGGCGACCAAAACTTTAGGCGACCAAAACGCTAGGCGACCAAAACTTTAGGCGACCAAAACTTTAGGCGACCAAAACGTTAGGCGACCAAAACGCTAGGCGACCAAAACGCTAGGCGACCAAAACGCTAGGCGACCAAAACTTTAGGCGACCAAAACGCTAGGCGACCAAAACCTTAGGCGACCAAAACGCTAGGCGACCAAAACTCTAGGCGACCAAAACGCTAGGCGACCAAATCTTTAGGCGACCAAAACGCTAGGCGACCAAATCTTAGGCGACCAAAACGCTAGGCGACCAAATCTTAGGCGACCAAAACGCTTGGCGACCAAACGCTAGGCGACCAAATCTTAGGCGACCAAAACGCTAGGCGACCAAATCTTTAGGCGACCAAAACGCTAGGCGACCAAAACTCTAGGCGACCAAAACGCTAGGCGACCAAAACGCTAGGCGACCAAAACGCTAGGCGACCAAAATCTTAGGCGACCAAAACTTTAGGCGACCAAAGTCTTAGGCGACCAAAACGCTAGGCGACCAAATCTTTAGGCGACCAAAACGCTAGGCGACCAAATCTTTAGGCGACCAAAACGCTAGGCGACCAAATGATTAGGCGACCAAAACGCTAGGCGACCAAATCTTTAGGCGACCAAAACGCTAGGCGACCAAATCTTTAGGCGACCAAAACGCTAGGCGACCAAAACGCTAGGCGACCAAATCTTAGGCGACCAAAACGCTAGGCGACCAAATCTTTAGGCGACCAAAACGCTAGGCGACCAAAGCTTTAGGCGACCAAAACGCTAGGCGACCAAAACGCTAGGCGACCAAAACGCTCGGCGACCAAATCTTAGGCGACCAAAACGCTAGGCGACCAAAATCTTTAGGCGACCAAATGGCTAGGCGACCAAATCTTTAGGCGACCAAAACGCTAGGCGACCAAATCTTAGGCGACCAAAACTTAGGCGACCAAAACGCTAGGCGACCAAATCTTTAGGCGACCAAAACGCTAGGCGACCAAATCTTTAGGCGACCAAAACGCTAGGCGACCAAATCTTTAGGCGACCAAAACGCTAGGCGACCAAAACGCTAGGCGACCAAAACGCTAGGCGACCAAAACGCTAGGCGACCAAAACGCTAGGCGACCAAATCTTTAGGCGACCAAAACGCTAGGCGACCAAATCTTTAGGCGACCAAAACGCTAGGCGACCAAATCTTTAGGCGACCAAACGCTAGGCGACCAAAACGCTAGGCGACCAAAACTTAGGCGACCAAAACGCTAGGCGACCAAAACCTTAGGCGACCAAAACGCTAGGCGACCAAAACGCTAGGCGACCAAACTCTAGGCGACCAAAACGCTAGGCGACCAAAACGCTAGGCGACCAAAACGCTAGGCGACCAAAACGCTAGGCGACCAAATCTTTAGGCGACCAAAACGCTAGGCGACCAAATCTTTAGGCGACCAAAGCGCTAGGCGACCAAAACGCTAGGCGACCAAAACGCTAGGCGACCAAAATCTTAGGCGACCAAAACGCTAGGCGACCAAAACGCTAGGCGACCAAATCTTTAGGCGACCAAATCTTTAGGCGACCAAAACGCTAGGCGACCAAATCTTTAGGCGACCAAAACGCTAGGCGACCAAAACGCTAGGCGACCAAAACGCTAGGCGACCAAATCTTTAGGCGACCAAAACGCTAGGCGACCAAATCTTTAGGCGACCAAAACGCTAGGCGACCAAATCTTAGGCGACCAAAACGCTAGGCGACCAAAATCTTAGGCGACCAAAACCTTAGGCGACCAAAACCTTAGGCGACCAAAACCTTAGGCGACCAAAACCTTAGGCGACCAAACGCTAGGCGACCAAAACTTTAGGCGACCAAAACGCTAGGCGACCAAATCTTAGGCGACCAAAACGCTAGGCGACCAAATCTTTAGGCGACCAAAACGCTAGGCGACCAAAACGCTAGGCGACCAAAACGCTAGGCGACCAAATCTTTAGGCGACCAAAACGCTAGGCGACCAAATCTTTAGGCGACCAAAACGCTAGGCGACCAAATCTTAGGCGACCAAAACGCTAGGCGACCAAAACGCTAGGCGACCAAATCTTAGGCGACCAAACGCTAGGCGACCAAAACTCTAGGCGACCAAAACGCTAGGCGACCAAATCTTTAGGCGACCAAAACGCTAGGCGACCAAATCTTTAGGCGACCAAAAGGCTAGGCGACCAAATCTTAGGCGACCAAAACGCTAGGCGACCAAATCTTTAGGCGACCAAAACGCTAGGCGACCAAATCTTTAGGCGACCAAAACGCTAGGCGACCAAATCTTTAGGCGACCAAAACGCTAGGCGACCAAAATCTTAGGCGACCAAAACGCTAGGCGACCAAATCTTTAGGCGACCAAAACGCTAGGCGACCAAAACGCTAGGCGACCAAATCTTTAGGCGACCAAAACGCTAGGCGACCAAATCTTTAGGCGACCAAAACGCTAGGCGACCAAATCTTTAGGCGACCAAAACGCTAGGCGACCAAATCTTTAGGCGACCAAAACGCTAGGCGACCAAAATCTTAGGCGACCAAAACGCTAGGCGACCAAATCTTAGGCGACCAAAACGCTAGGCGACCAAATCTTTAGGCGACCAAAACGCTAGGCGACCAAATCTTTAGGCGACCAAAACGCTAGGCGACCAAACGCTAGGCGACCAAACTCTAGGCGACCAAAACGCTAGGCGACCAAATCTTTAGGCGACCAAAACGCTAGGCGACCAAAACGCTAGGCGACCAAAGCGCTAGGCGACCAAAACGCTAGGCGACCAAAACGCTAGGCGACCAAAACGCTTAGGCGACCAAAACGCTAGGCGACCAAATCTTTAGGCGACCAAAACGCTAGGCGACCAAATCTTTAGGCGACCAAAACGCTAGGCGACCAAATCTTTAGGCGACCAAAACGCTAGGCGACCAAATCTTTAGGCGACCAAAACGCTAGGCGACCAAATCTTTAGGCGACCAAAACGCTAGGCGACCAAAACGCTAGGCGACCAAAACGCTAGGCGACCAAATCTTTAGGCGACCAAAACGCTAGGCGACCAAATCTTAGGCGACCAAAACGCTAGGCGACCAAACGCTAGGCGACCAAAACGCTAGGCGACCAAATCTTTAGGCGACCAAAACGCTAGGCGACCAAATCTTAGGCGACCAAAACGCTAGGCGACCAAATCTTTAGGCGACCAAAACGCTAGGCGACCAAAACTCTAGGCGACCAAAACGCTAGGCGACCAAATCTTTAGGCGACCAAAACGCTAGGCGACCAAATCTTTAGGCGACCAAAACGCTAGGCGACCAAACTTAGGCGACCAAAATCTTAGGCGACCAAAACGCTAGGCGACCAAAACGCTAGGCGACCAAAATCTTTAGGCGACCAAAACGCTAGGCGACCAAATCTTTAGGCGACCAAAACGCTAGGCGACCAAATCTTTAGGCGACCAAAACGCTAGGCGACCAAATCTTTAGGCGACCAAAACGCTAGGCGACCAAATCTTTAGGCGACCAAAACGCTAGGCGACCAAACGCTAGGCGACCAAATCTTAGGCGACCAAAACGCTAGGCGACCAAAACGCTAGGCGACCAAACTCTAGGCGACCAAAACGCTAGGCGACCAAATCTTTAGGCGACCAAAACGCTAGGCGACCAAATCTTTAGGCGACCAAAACGCTAGGCGACCAAATCTTTAGGCGACCAAAACGCTAGGCGACCAAATCTTTAGGCGACCAAACGCTAGGCGACCAAATCTTTAGGCGACCAAAACGCTAGGCGACCAAAACGCTAGGCGACCAAATCTTTAGGCGACCAAAACGCTAGGCGACCAAAATCTTAGGCGACCAAAACGCTAGGCGACCAAATCTTTAGGCGACCAAAACGCTAGGCGACCAAATCTTTAGGCGACCAAAACGCTAGGCGACCAAATCTGTAGGCGACCAAAACTCTAGGCGACCAAAATCTTTAGGCGACCAAAACGCTAGGCGACCAAACGCTAGGCGACCAAACGCTAGGCGACCAAATCTTTAGGCGACCAAAACGCTAGGCGACCAAATCTTTAGGCGACCAAAACGCTAGGCGACCAAAACGCTAGGCGACCAAAACGCTAGGCGACCAAAACGCTAGGCGACCAAAACGCTAGGCGACCAAAACTTTAGGCGACCAAAACGCTAGGCGACCAAAACCTTAGGCGACCAAAACGCTAGGCGACCAAAACGCTAGGCGACCAAAACGCTAGGCGACCAAAACGCTAGGCGACCAAAACGCTAGGCGACCAAAACGCTAGGCGACCAAAACGCTAGGCGACCAAAACGCTAGGCGACCAAAACGCTAGGCGACCAAAACTTTAGGCGACCAAAACGCTAGGCGACCAAAACCTTAGGCGACCAAAACGCTAGGCGACCAAATCTTAGGCGACCAAAACGCTAGGCGACCAAAACGCTAGGCGACCAAAACGCTAGGCGACCAAACGCTAGGCGACCAAATCTTTAGGCGACCAAAACGCTAGGCGACCAAAACGCTAGGCGACCAAAATCTTAGGCGACCAAAACGCTAGGCGACCAAAACGCTAGGCGACCAAAACTTTAGGCGACCAAAACGCTAGGCGACCAAATCTTTAGGCGACCAAAACGCTAGGCGACCAAATCTTTAGGCGACCAAAACGCTAGGCGACCAAATCTTTAGGCGACCAAAACGCTAGGCGACCAAAATCTTTAGGCGACCAAAACTCTATGCGACCAAAACGCTAGGCGACCAAATCTTTAGGCGACCAAAACGCTAGGCGACCAAATCTTAGGCGACCAAAACGCTAGGCGACCAAAACGCTAGGCGACCAAAATCTTTAGGCGACCAAAACGCTAGGCGACCAAAACGCTAGGCGACCAAATCTTTAGGCGACCAAAACGCTAGGCGACCAAAACGCTAGGCGACCAAATCTTTAGGCGACCAAAACGCTAGGCGACCAAAAACTTAGGCGACCAAAACGCTAGGCGACCAAATCTTAGGCGACCAAAACGCTAGGCGACCAAATCTTTAGGCGACCAAAACGCTAGGCGACCAAATCTTTAGGCGACCAAAACGCTAGGCGACCAAATCTTTAGGCGACCAAAACGCTAGGCGACCAAAACGCTAGGCGACCAAAACTTTAGGCGACCAAAACGCTAGGCGACCAAATCTTTAGGCGACCAAAACGCTAGGCGACCAAATCTTTAGGCGACCAAAACGCTAGGCGACCAAATCTTTAGGCGACCAAAACGCTAGGCGACCAAATCTTTAGGCGACCAAAACGCTAGGCGACCAAATCTTTAGGCGACCAAAACGCTAGGCGACCAAATCTTTAGGCGACCAAAACGCTAGGCGACCAAACTTTAGGCGACCAAAACGCTAGGCGACCAATCTCTAGGCGACCAAAACGCTAGGCGACCAAAACTCTAGGCGACCAAAACGCTAGGCGACCAAATCTTTAGGCGACCAAAACGCTAGGCGACCAAATCTTTAGGCGACCAAAACGCTAGGCGACCAAATCTTTAGGCGACCAAAACGCTAGGCGACCAAACGCTAGGCGACCAAAACTTAGGCGACCAAATCTTTAGGCGACCAAACGATAGGCGACCAAACGCTAGGCGACCAAAACGCTAGGCGACCAAAACGCTAGGCGACCAAAACGCTAGGCGACCAAACGCTAGGCGACCAAAACGCTAGGCGACCAAATCTTTAGGCGACCAAACGCTAAGCGACCAAATCTTTAGGCGACCAAATCTTAGGCGACCAAAACGCTAGGCGACCAAAATCTTAGGCGACCAAACGCTAGGCGACCAAAACGCTAGGCGACCAAAACGCTAGGCGACCAAAACTCTAGGCGACCAAAACGCTAGGCGACCAAATCTTTAGGCGACCAAAACGCTAGGCGACCAAATCTTTAGGCGACCAAAACGCTAGGCGACCAAAACGCTAGGCGACCAAAACTCTAGGCGACCAAAACGCTAGGCGACCAAATCTTAGGCGACCAAACGCTAGGCGACCAAAACGCTAGGCGACCAAATCTTTAGGCGACCAAAACGCTAGGCGACCAAATCTTTAGGCGACCAAAACGCTAGGCGACCAAAATCTTTAGGCGACCAAAACGCTAGGCGACCAAAACGCTAGGCGACCAAATCTTTAGGCGACCAAAACGCTAGGCGACCAAATCTTTAGGCGACCAAAACGCTAGGCGACCAAATCTTTAGGCGACCAAAACGCTAGGCGACCAAATCTTTAGGCGACCAAATCTTTATGCGACCAAAACGCTAGGCGACCAAATCTTTAGGCGACCAAAACGCTAGGCGACCAAAATCTTAAGCGACCCAAACGCTAGGCGACCAAATCTTTAGGCGACCAAAACGCTAGGCGACCAAAACTTTAGGCGACCAAAACGCTAGGCGACCAAATCTTTAGGCGACCAAAACGCTAGGCGACCAAATCTTTAGGCGACCAAAACGCTAGGCGACCAAACTTTAAGCGACCAAAACGCTAGGCGACCAAATCTTTAGGCGACCAAATCTTAGGCGACCAAAACGCTAGGCGACCAAATCTTTAGGCGACCAAAACGCTAGGCGACCAAATCTTTAGGCGACCAAAACGCTAGGCGACCAAATCTTTAGGCGACCAAAACGCTAGGCGACCAAATCTTTAGGCGACCAAAACGCTAGGCGACCAAACGCTAGGCGACCAAAATCTTAGGCGACCAAAACGCTAGGCGACCAAATCTTTAGGCGACCAAAACGCTAGGCGACCAAAACGCTAGGCGACCAAATCGCTAGGCGACCAAAACGCTAGGCGACCAAAACGCTAGGCGACCAAATCTTTAGGCGACCAAAACGCTAGGCGACCAAATCTTTAGGCGACCAAAACGCTAGGCGACCAAATCTTTAGGCGACCAAAACGCTAGGCGACCAAAACGCTAGGCGACCAAAACCTTAGGCGACCAAATCTTTAGGCGACCAAAACGCTAGGCGACCAAAACGCTAGGCGACCAAATCTTAGGCGACCAAAACGCTAGGCGACCAAAACGCTAGGCGACCAAAACTCTAGGCGACCAAATCTTAGGCGACCAAAACGCTAGGCGACCAAATCTTTAGGCGACCAAAACGCTAGGCGACCAAATCTTTAGGCGACCAAAACGCTAGGCGACCAAATCTTTAGGCGACCAAAACGCTAGGCGACCAAATCTTTAGGCGACCAAAACGCTAGGCGACCAAATCTTTAGGCGACCAAAACGCTAGGCGACCAAATCTTTAGGCGACCAAAACGCTAGGCGACCAAATCTTTAGGCGACCAAAACGCTAGGCGACCCAAACGCTAGGCGACCAAAATCTTAGGCGACCAAAACGCTAGGCGACCAAATCTTTAGGCGACCAAAACGCTAGGCGACCAAATCTTAGGCGACCAAAACGCTAGGCGACCAAATCTTTAGGCGACCAAAACGCTAGGCGACCAAAACGCTAGGCGACCAAAACTCTAGGCGACCAAAACGCTAGGCGACCAAATCTTAGGCGACCAAAACGCTAGGCGACCAAAATCTTAGGCGACCAAAACGCTAGGCGACCAAAACTTTAGGCGACCAAAACGCTAGGCGACCAAAATCTTAGGCGACCAAAACGCTAGGCGACCAAAACGCTAGGCGACCAAAACGCTAGGCGACCAAAACGCTAGGCGACCAAAACGCTAGGCGACCAAAACGCTAGGCGACCAAAACGCTAGGCGACCAAAACTTTAGGCGACCAAAACGCTAGGCGACCAAATCTTTAGGCGACCAAAACGCTAGGCGACCCAAACGCTAGGCGACCAAAACTTTAGGCGACCAAAACTTTAGGCGACCAAAACGCTAGGCGACCAAAATCTTAGGCGACCAAAATCTTAGGCGACCAAAACGCTAGGCGACCAAAACGCTAGGCGACCAAAATCTTTAGGCGACCAAAACGCTAGGCGACCAAATCTTTAGGCGACCAAAACGCTAGGCGACCAAATCTTTAGGCGACCAAAACGCTAGGCGACCAAAACGCTAGGCGACCAAAATTAGGCGACCACGCTAGGCGACCAAATCTTTAGGCGACCAAATCTTTAGGCGACCAAAACGCTAGGCGACCAAATCTTTAGGCGACCAAAACGCTAGGCGACCAAATCTATAGGCGACCAAAACGCTAGGCGACCAAAACGCTAGGCGACCAAATCTTTAGGCGACCAAATCTTTAGGCGACCAAAACGCTAGGCGACCAAATCTTTAGGCGACCAAAACGCTAGGCGACCAAATCTTTAGGCGATCAAAACGCTAGGCGACCACATCTTTAGGCGACCAAATCTTTAGGCGACCAAATCTTTATGCGACCAAAACGCTAGGCGACCAAAACGCTAGGCGACCAAATCTTTAGGCGACCAAAACGCTAGGCGACCAAATCTTAGGCGACCAAAACGCTAGGCGACCAAATCTTTAGGCGACCAAAACGCTAGGCGACCAAACGCTAGGCGACCAAATCTTAGGCGACCAAAACGCTAGGCGACCAAATCTTTAGGCGACCAAAACGCTAGGCGACCAAAACGCTAGGCGACCAAAACGCTAGGCGACCAAAACGCTAGGCGACCAAAACGCTAGGCGACCAAATCTTTAGGCGACCAAAACGCTAGGCGACCAAATCTTTAGGCGACCAAAACGCTAGGCGACCAAATCTTTAGGCGACCAAAACGCTAGGCGACCAAATCTTTAGGCGACCAAAACGCTAGGCGACCAAATCTTTAGGCGACCAAAACGCTAGGCGACCAAATCTTAGGCGACAAAACGCTAGGCGACCAAATCTTTAGGCGACCAAAACGCTAGGCGACCCAAACCTAGGCGACCAAAATCTTAGGCGACCAAAACGCTAGGCGACCAAATCTTTAGGCGACCAAAACGCTAGGCGACCAAAACGCTAGGCGACCAAATCGCTAGGCGACCAAAACGCTAGGCGACCAAAACGCTAGGCGACCAAAATCTTAGGCGACCAAAACGCTAGGCGACCAAATCTTTAGGCGACAAAACGCTAGGCGACCAAATCTTTAGGCGATCAAAACGCTAGGCGACCAAATCTTTAGGCGACCAAATCTTTAGGCGACCAAAACGCTAGGCGACCAAATCTTTAGGCGACCAAAACGCTAGGCGACCAAATCTTTAGGCGACCAAAACGCTAGGCGACCAAATCTTTAGGCGACCAAAACGCTAGGCGACCAAATCTTTAGGCGACCAAAACGCTAGGCGACCCAAACGCTAGGCGACCAAATCTTAGGCGACCAAAACGCTAGGCGACCAAATCTTTAGGCGACCAAAACGCTAGGCGACCAAAACGCTAGGCGACCAAATCTTTAGGCGACCCAAACGCTAGGCGACCAAACCGCTAGGCGACAAAAATCTTAGGCGACCAAATCTTAGGCGACCAAAACGCTAGGCGACCAAAACTAGGCGACCAAAATCTTAGGCGACCAAAACGCTAGGCGACAAATCTTTAGGCGACAAAACGCTAGGCGACCAAATCTTAGGCGATCAAAACGCTAGGCGACCAAATCTTTAGGCGACCAAAACGCTAGGCGACCAAAACGCTAGGCGACCAAAACGCTAGGCGACCAAATCTTTAGGCGACCAAAACGCTAGGCGACCAAATCTTTAGGCGATCAAAACGCTAGGCGACCAAATCTTTAGGCGACCAAAACGCTAGGCGACCAAATCTTTAGGCGACCAAATCTTTAGGCGACCAAAACGCTAGGCGACCAAATCTTTAGGCGATCAAAACGCTAGGCGACCAAATCTTTAGGCGACCAAAACGCTAGGCGACCAAATCTTTAGGCGACCAAAACGCTAGGCGACCAAATCTTTAGGCGACCAAAACGCTAGGCGACCAAATCTTTAGGCGACCAAAACGCTAGGCGACCAAATCTTTAGGCGACCAAAACGCTAGGCGACCAAAACGCTTAGGCGACCAAAACGCTAGGCGACCAAATCTTTAGGCGACCAAAACGCTAGGCGACCAAATCTTTAGGCGATCAAAACGCTAGGCGACCAAATCTTTAGGCGACCAAATCTTTAGGCGACCAAAACGCTAGGCGACCAAATCTTTAGGCGACCAAAACGCTAGGCGACCAAATCTTTAGGCGACCAAAACGCTAGGCGACCAAATCTTTAGGCGACCAAAACGCTAGGCGACCAAATCTTTAGGCGACCAAAACGCTAGGCGACCCAAAACGCTAGGCGACCAAATCTTTAGGCGATCAAAACGCTAGGCGACCAAATCTTTAGGCGACCAAAACGCTAGGCGACCAAAACGCTAGGCGACCAAAACGCTAGGCGACCACATCTTTAGGCGACCAAATCTTTAGGCGACCAAAACGCTAGGCGACCAAATCTTTAGGCGATCAAAACGCTAGGCGACCAAATCTTTAGGCGACCAAAACGCTAGGCGACCAAATCTTTAGGCGACCAAAACGCTAGGCGACCAAATCTTTAGGCGACCAAAACGCTAGGCGACCAAATCTTTAGGCGACCAAAACGCTAGGCGACCCAAACGCTAGGCGACCAAAATCTTAGGCGACCAAAACGCTAGGCGACCAAATCTTTAGGCGAGCCAAACGCTTGTCGACCAAAACGCTAGGCGACCCAATCGCTAGGCGACGAAAACGCTAGGCGACCAAAACGCTAGGCGACCAAAACGCTAGGCGACCAAAACGCTAGGCGACCAAATCTTTAGGCGACCAAAACGCTAGGCGACCAAATCTTTAGGCGGCCAAAACCCTGGGCGACCCAAACGCTAGTCGACCAAAATTTTAGGCAACCAAATTATTAGGCGACCAAAACGCTAGGCGACCAAAATCTTAGGCAACCAAAATCTTAGGCGGCCAAAACGCTAGGCGACTAAAACGCTAGGCGACCAAAACTCTAGGCGACCAAAACGCTAGGCGACCAAATCTTTAGGCGACCAAAACGCTAGGCGACCAAATCTTTAGGCGGCCAAAACGCTAGGCGACTAAAACGCTAGGCGACTAAAACTCTAGGCGACCAAAACGCTAGGCGACTAAATCCTTAGGCGTCCAAACCCTAGGCGACCAAATCTTTAGGCGACCAAATCTTTAGGCGATCAAAACGCTAGGCGACCAAATCTTTAGGCGACCAAAACGCTAGGCGACCAAATCTATAGGCGACCAAAACGCTAGGCGACCCAAACGCTAGGCGACCACATCTTTAGGCGACCAAAACGCTAGGCGACCAAATCTTTAGGCGATCAAAACGCTAGGCGACCCAATCTTTAGGCGATCAAAACACTAGGCGACCACATCTTTAGGCGACCAAATCTTTAGGCGATCAAAACGCTAGGCGACCACATCTTTAGGCGACCAAAACGCTTGGCGACCAAATCTTTAGGCGACCAAAACGCTAGGCGACCAAATCTTTAGGCGACCAAAACGCTAGGCGACCAAAATCTTTAGGCGACCAAAACGCTAGGCGACCAAATCTTTAGGCGATCAAAACGCTAGGCGACCCAATCTTTAGGCGATCAAAACGCTAGGCGACCACATCTTTAGGCGACCAAATCTTTAGGCGATCAAAACGCTAGGCGACCAAATCTTTAGGCGACCAAAACGCTAGGCGACCAAATCTTTAGGCGACCAAAACGCTAGGCGACCAAATCTTTAGGCGACCAAAACGCTAGGCGACCAAATCTTTAGGCGACCAAAACGCTAGGCGACCCAAACGCTAGGCGACCAAAATCTTAGGCGACCAAAACGCTAGGCGACCAAATCTTTAGGCGACCAAAACGCTAGGCGACCAAAACGCTAGGCGACCCAATCGCTAGGCAACGAAAACGCTAGGCGACCAAAACGCTAGGCGACCAAAACGCTACTCGACCAAAACGCTAGGCGACCAAATCTTTAGGCGACCAAAACGCTAGGCGACCAAATCTTTAGGCGGCCAAAACCCTGGGCGACCCAAACGCTAGTCGACCAAAATTTTAGGCAACCAAATTATTAGGCGACCAAAACGCTAGGCGACCAAAATCTTAGGCAACCAAAATCTTAGGCGGCCAAAACGCTAGGCGACCAAAACGCTAGGCGACCAAAATCTTAGGCAACCAAAATCTTAGGCGACCAAAACGCTAGGCGACTAAATCTTTAGGCGATCAAAACGCTAGGCGACCAAATCTTTAGGCGATCAAAACGCTAGGCGACCAAATCTTTAGGCGACCAAAACGCTAGGCGACCAAATCTTTAGGCGATCAAAACGCTAGGCGACCAAATCTTTAGGCGATCAAAACGCTAGGCGACCAAATCTTTAGGCGACCAAAACGCTAGGCGACCAAATCTTTAGGCGACCAAAACGCTAGGCGACCCAAACGCTAGGCGACCAAAATCTTAGGCGACCAAAACGCTAGGCGACCAAATCTTTAGGCGATCAAAACGCTAGGCGACCAAATCTTTAGGCGATCAAAACGCTAGGCGACCAAATCTTTAGGCGACCAAAACGCTAGGCGACTAAAACGCTAGGCGACCCAAATCGCTAGGCAACCAAAACGCTAGGCGACCAAAACGCTAGGCGACCAAAACGCTAGGCGACCAAAACGCTAGGCGACCAAATCTTTAGGCGACCAAAACGCTAGGCGACCAAATCTTTAGGCGACCAAAACGCTGGGCGACCCAAACGCTAGTCGACCAAAATCTTAGGCAACCAAATTATTAGGCGACCAAAACGCTAGGCGACCAAAATCTTAGGCAACCAAAATCTTAGGCGACCAAAACGCTAGGCGACCAAAACGCTAGGCGACTAAAATAGGCGACCAAAACGCTAGGCCACCAAATCTTTAGGCGACCAAAACGCTAGGCGACCAAATCTTTAGGCGATCAAAACGCTAGGCGACCAAAACGCTAGGCGACTAAATCCTTAGGCGTCCAAACCCTAGGCGACCAAATCTTTAGGCGACCAAATCTTTAGGCGATCAAAACGCTAGGCGACCAAATCTTTAGGCGACCAAAACGCTAGGCGACCAAATCTATAGGCGACCAAAACGCTAGGCGACCCAAACGCTAGGCGACCACATCTTTAGGCGACCAAATCTTTAGGCGACCAAAACGCTAGGCGACCAAATCTTTAGGCGATCAAAACGCTAGGCGACCAAATCTTTAGGCGATCAAAACACTAGGCGACCACATCTTTAGGCGACCAAATCTTTAGGCGACCAAATCTTTAGGCGACCAAAACGCTAGGCGACCAAAATCTTTAGCAACCAAAACGCTAGGCTACCAAATCTTTAGGCGACCAAAACGCTAGGCGACCAAATCTTAGGCGACCAAAACGCTAGGCGACCAAATCTTTAGGCGACCAAAACGCTAGGCGACCAAAATCTTTAGCAACCAAAACGCTAGGCTACCAAATCTTTAGGCGATCAAAACGCTAGGCGACCAAATCTTTAGGCGACCAAAACGCTAGGCGACCCAAACGCTAGGCGACCAAAATCTTAGGCGACCAAAACGCTAGGCGACCAAATCTTTAGGCGAGCCAAACGCTTGTCGACCAAAACGCTAGGCGACCCAATCGCTAGGCAACGAAAACGCTAGGCGACCAAAACGCTAGGCGACCAAAACGCTACTCGACCAAAACGCTAGGCGACCAAATCTTTAGGCGACCAAAACGCTAGGCGACCAAATCTTTAGGCGGCCAAAACCCTGGGCGACCCAAACGCTAGTCGACCAAAATTTTAGGCAACCAAATTATCAGGCGACCAAAACGCTAGGCGACCAAAATCTTAGGCAACCAAAATCTTAGGCGGCCAAAACGCTAGGCGATTAAATCTTTAGGCGATCAAAACGCTAGGCGACTAAATCTTTAGGCGATCAAAACGCTAGGCGACCAAATCTTTAGGCGACTAAAACGCTAGGCGACTAAAACTCTAGGCGACCAAAACGCTAGGCCACCAAATCTTTAGGCGACCAAAACGCTAGGCGACTAAATCTTTAGGCGATCAAAACGCTAGGCGACCAAATCTTTAGGCGATCAAAACGCTAGGCGACCAAATCTTTAGGCGACCAAATCTTTAGGCGATCAAAACGCTAGGCGACCAAATCTTTAGGCGATCAAAACGCTAGGCGACCAAATCTTTAGGCGATCAAAACGCTAGGCGACCAAATCTTTAGGCGATCAAAACGCTAGGCGACCAAATCTTTAGGCGACCAAAACGTTAGGCGACCAAATCTTTAGGCGACCAAAACGCTAGGCGACCAAATCTTTAGGCGACTAAAACGCTAGGCGACTAAAACTCTAGGCGACCAAAACGCTAGGCGACCAAATCTTTAGGCGACCAAAACGCTAGGCGACTAAATCTTTAGGCGATCAAAACGCTAGGCGACCAAATCTTTAGGCGACCAAATCTTTAGGCGATCAAAACGCTAGGCGACCAAATCTTTAGGCGATCAAAACGCTAGGCGACCAAATCTTTAGGCGATCAAAACGCTAGGCGACCAAATCTTTAGGCGACCAAAACGCTAGGCGACCAAATCTTTAGGCGACCAAAACGCTAGGCGACCCAAACGCTAGGCGACCAAAATCTTAGGCGAGCAAAACGCTAGGCGACCAAATCTTTAGGCGACCAAAACGCTAGGCGACCAAAATCGCTTAGGCGATCAAAACGCTAGGCGACCACATCTTTAGGCGACCAAATCTTTAGGCGACCAAAACGCTAGGCGACCAAATCTTTAGGCGATCAAAACGCTAGGCGACCAAATCTTTAGGCGATCAAAACACTAGGCGACCACATCTTTAGGCGACCAAAATCTTAGGCGACCAAAACGCTAGGCGACCAAATCTTTAGGCGACCAAAACGCTAGGCGACCAAATCTTTAGGCGATCAAAACGCTAGGCGACCAAATCTTTAGGCGACCAAAACGCTAGGCGACCAAATCTTTAGGCGACCAAAACGCTAGGCGACCAAATCTTTAGGCGACCAAAACGCTAGGCGACCAAATCTTTAGGCGACCAAAACGCTAGGCGACCAAATCTTTAGGCGACCAAAACGCTAGGCGACCAAAATCTTAGGCGACCAAAACGCTAGGCGACCAAATCTTTAGGCGACCCAAACGCTAGGCGACCAAAATCTTAGGCGACCAAAACGCTAGGCGACCAAATCTTTAGGCGACCAAAACGCTAGGCGACCAAATCTTTAGGCGACCAAAACGCTAGGCGACCAAATCTTTAGGCGACCAAAACGCTAGGCGACCAAATCTTTAGGCGATCAAAACGCTAGGCGACCAAATCTTTAGGCGACCAAATCTTTAGGCGACCAAATCTTTAGGCGACCAAAACGCTAGGCGACCCAAACGCTAGGCGACCAAAACGCTAGGCGACCCAAACGCTAGGCGACCAAATCTTTAGGCGACCAAACCGCTAGGCGACCAAAACGCTAGGCGACCAAATCTTTAGGCGACCAAAACGCTAGGCGACCAAATCTTTAGGCGACCAAAACGCTAGGCGACCAAATCTTTAGGCGACCAAAACGCTAGGCGACCCAAACGCTAGGCGACCAAAACGTTAGGCGACCAAAACGCTAGGCGACCCAAACGCTAGGCGACCAAATCTTTAGGCGACCAAAACGCTAGGCGACCCAAACGCTAGGCGAGCAAAATCTTAGGCGACCAAAACGCTAGGCGACCAAATCTTTAGGCGACAAAAACGCTAGGCGACCAAATCTTTAGGCGACCAAAACGCTAGGCGACCCCAACGCTAGGCGAGCAAAATCTTAGGCGACCAAAACGCTAGGCGACCAAATCTTTAGGCGACCAAAATGCTAGGCGACCAAATCTTTAGGCGACCAAAACGCTAGGCGACCAAATCTTTAGGCGACCAAAACGCTAGGCGGCCAAATCTTTAGGCGACCAAAATGCTAGGCGACCAAATCTTTAGGCGACCAAAACGCTAGGCGACCAAATCTTTAGGCGACCAAAACGCTAGGCGACCCAAACGCTAGGCGACCAAAACGCTAGGCGACCAAAACGCTAGGCGACCACATCTTTAGGCGACCAAAACGCTAGGCGACCAAAACGCTAGGCGACCCAAACGCTAGGCGACCAAAACGCTAGGCGACCCAAACGCTAGGCGACCAAAACGCTAGGCGACCAAAACGCTAGGCGACCAAATCTTTAGGCGACCAAAACGCTAGGCGACCAAAACGCTAGGCGACCCAAACGCTAGGCGACCAAAACGCTAGGCGACCCAAACGCTAGGCGACCAAAACGCTAGGCCACCAAATCTTTAGGCGACCAATACGCTAGGCGAGCAAAATCTTAGGCGACCAAAACGCTAGGCCACCAAATCTTTAGGCGACCAAAACGCTAGGCGAGCACAATCTTAGGCAACCAAAACGCTAGGCGAGCACAATCTTAGGCAACCAAAACGCTTGCCGGCGAAACCTTAGGCGACCATTGTTTATTGTACTTTCAGAGCGGACCACGTACAAAAATAAAGCAAAGACGACAGGTTCGTAGAGTACTTTTCGATATTCCATTTTTAAATTTCTCATTGGAATACATGTAAATTCCAAGCAAGTTTTCATATTCACTAAAGTTCTATACAGTATCATTTCATTCCAGGTCATGTTGTCAGTAGAAACCTGTAAACGCACATTTATGATTCTGAGTTTGCATAACAAATCACCGATATTCATCGATATGACCCCTCTACCAGCATGAAAATTTATTTCTTGCTGTAGTGGAGGGGTAATTTGGAAGAGCATCGGCCATTTTTATGCAACCTGGCCCGTTTATACGTTCCTACTGATAATAATAATAATATGCATCAATGCCATGTGTGAAGTTAGTTCTCAGAAAGTTCTTGATGCAGAGGGTTGGGGTTTGGTTTTTTGAAATTGTGGTGTCGTGTACTACATTTGTGCACATATAAATATGGGGGTCATCAGGGTAACGTAAAAAGGTCAAAATATTCAAAGTCCCAAAAATTTGAAATCGCGATATTTCAAAAAGTATTTTTAGCAATTAATTTTCTTCACAAAAGTTACTCGCCTCGTTCTTTTACATAGGATGGCACACTTGAAAGTGCTGTTTTGTGATATTTTTGAAATTTGTGACCTTTGACATTGACGATTTCAAAAAAATGAATGTTTTCGAGGTGACCAGGAGGGCACCTACCAAGGGTATACCCTACCAAATTTCAGCCAATTTCGATGAAAAATGTGGAAACAATCGTGTGCCTTTTGAAAAACCGTTTTTTGCCCGTTACCGGGCTATTTCAAATTTTTTCATGACCACATTGACGTACCAGTTTTCGATGTAGATTTCGAATCTATTACTCGTTTTGAGTTTTTAAAATGTAAGGACAAATCGATTCCGAATGTCCGTGGAGAAAATACTTATTTTCGCGTTTGTAAATCCTTTGAAACAAATCACGTTCTCATACTTCTCTCACAGGAAACACAAAATGGACCCCATTAAAAGAGTCTCATAAAGAAACATGACATTGACAACCTTCTCAATGTTGATCGTTGCTATCCTCCCCAGGACTGCCACTATTTCCTCGATTAATTATCCTGGGTGCTGTCCTTTCACACAACACTACATCTGACATAGGGAACAAATTCCGGGAAATAATGTTTCCTCTCTCCTCTTCTTGCCTGTTCATAATTCTGAGCAATATAGCTGAAAAAATATGTCGTAAGTGTTGCGTCGATACGAAATCACACCGGCGTCTACCAGACTAGCATAAAGTTGCAAGTAAATATCCGCATAGCTACATTCTTCGCTGAATAAATGCAAATCTATGTCCGTTAAAAATAATGGGAACAAGCCCGCATTCCAAGTACCACTAGGATAGAATATGGTCCAATAACACCTAATCCTAATGTGTTATATGTTAAAGGTTACACCTTACCAGTTTTATTAACATTGAATTTCAACTTGTCTATAGTCAATTTTATACCATAGTAATCAATACAAATAATTAAAATTTTTGTTAAAAAATCGACCCAGTATGTCAATGACTTCCTCTACACGTTTTGCATTTAGAGGATCACTAAAATTTCCACGAGCTGCAGCAAAACCATGGGGCATGTCGTCGAATCTCTTATGACCAGAATTGTACCCAAACTTTTGCTTAAGGACCTCATAAAATGGAAGCTAAATATATAAAAAGTCAATAAATCATAATACAATATAAACCGATGTCGTTAATTGTTAAAAAAAATAAAATTCAATGTTACCATATCAGGATCCCCGGAACTGGGAAGAAGGTACGTGGGAGCTCGAACTCCGTATGCCTCAGAATTATTCACTGCAGACGGGTGAACCAGCCCTGCGGCCGTGATCTCACTAATGTTAGTGGCAGCCATTGTGGCGACTTTTGCACCCCAGCACATTCCAAAGATACCAACTTGAGTTACGTTGTCTCTGCTCTGGAAGGCGTTGATAACAGTTGGAATATCATATTTGACCGCGTTGTCATAGCTACCGATGCTGCGTAGCCAACTTTGGAACTCCACTTGGCTGTAAAGTAAATTATGCTCATTAGTTACAGTTATTTACCGTCATTTTTAAATATTTAATTCCGAATTTCCTCACTTTTCTGATGGCGGCTTATTTAGATCCCAAGGACGTCCTCGGAAAAAGTCTGGCAGAACCACGCGGAATTCATAAACTTCGGAAATGACATCCACAACTTGTCTCATGTTTGTGTTGACATTTAGACCGTAAATGTCGTAGAGAGCTATGAGCACTCGCTTTGAAGCTCGGTTATGGCTTTGATACACTGTTAAATTATTACTTATCTGAAATACTTCTCTGCGGGGAGTATAATTCGGCACAATGACAGCTCTCCCTTTCACGTAATCCTCAGAGCGAGCGGAAACACTGTACGCCATACTTGCCGAATGAACCACGTGCAAAATAGAGACAATTATGACGTTAACTACTTTTCGATTCATCATTTTAAAGATTAAATTTCAGGGGAAAACCGAGACATGCCAGGAAAATATTCATACTTCCTAATAAGTCGTTTATAAAGTGCTAGACGGAAAATTATTTCATACATACTGCCTACCAGTCATCATAATAGTATGCACCAATTCCACCGGTATACTTTTATGAATTGTCATCATCTTTATGAAACGTGTAATGTAGTGCACACGTGCTTGAAATGATAACAAGGAAAGTCGTGTAGCGTACTAAAATTTGCAGTTTTATACATTTTGTCAATGTGGCAATACTTTTGAAATACAAGGAAATCCACTGAAACAAATCACGCTCGCATATTTCTCCGGCAAGAAGCACAAAATGGACCCAATCAAAAGAATTCCATACAGAAACATGACATTGACAACATTCTCAATCGTGAATGGATTAACTTTGTTATTGTTATCCTCCCCACCACTTCCTCCATAAATGATCCTGGGTGCTCTCTCTTTCCCCACAACACTACCTGCCAAAGTGAACAAATTCCATTGCGAGATGTTTCCTTCCCTTCTAGCCCCGTCCATAATTCTGAGCACAATTAGCTGCAAAAATGTATCGTAAATGTAGCGTTGATACGAAATCACACCAGCGTCTACCAGACTAGCATAACGTCGCACGTAAAGATCCGCATTACTAAATTCTTCGATGAATAAATGCAAATCCATGTCCGTTAAAACTAACGGCTCATTGTTCCCGTATCTCATTACCCCATCAAGCAACATTGTCACCACCTTCCAGAATCTTGCCGCTTGGAGTCTATTAGATCTGTCCTCGGTTAGCAAAGCAAATCGGCTCCGCGTGCTACACGTTTCACGACGGTATGTTCGGAAGTTGGCACAGGAAGTGATGTCCAACTGACTGGTCATGTTTCTAATAACGCTCGGGAATAACCCCGCGTACCAAGTGCCATTAGAGGTTTCAATAACTTGTAGCTTATCCATCATTTTGGTGTGCATACTGTTGATTGAAACATTTCCGGTGTTCAATAAATACCAAATGTATGCCCTGTCCATTATCCCTGTAAACAGACTTACACCACTTTCAATGAGCTCTGTAAAACTAGTTGGCAAATTTGTCGAAGGCGGCTGCACTGTCATCATGGTACATAATGTACCACTATACAAATTCCTGACAACAATCGCACTCATCACCCAGATCAATATGAGATGCCAATTAGTCGATTGAACGCTGGCTCGCAAGTCATCACCCTGATCAACCATCACAGAAAACATCCAAAATGTGGAAGATGGTTGCTTATCTTTTAAGTGGCGAAACGAAAACTGGAGCACAACAGCTAGCAAAACTGAAGGGACCAAAAGCACCGCCCACTCTTTCAATGTAAACATGTATATTAAACTCAACAGATTCCCCTGACGACGGGTCTCCGAAATGATCTCGGTTATCGGTACGTACAAGTTGTAAGCGATTCCATGGAACTGTGCTCCAAATGGGGTGACATGGCCCGTGTAGTTTTCCAGAATTTTCGCGTAAGTATACATGGGAACTGATGACAAATTCAGGTGCTCTTGAACCGAATATATTGTACATCTGTGGGGTGCGGTAGGAATGATGTTGCCATGAAATGTATATGTGCAGCTGGAGCCGTGGTAAACGAACATTAGATATTTGTTTGGAATCCGAGGCCCCTTCTTGGGAATGTTAACTTGATTCCAAAGAGTGTCCAAGATTTCCAATGTGATAGGATATCCATTTGGAGGTACGGGGAACTTGACAAAGTTTAACTTTGCCGTTTGCAATGTGACATGCAATTTTTCCTGTTTGGTAGTGGGTTCGGAACAGACCAAGCAATTTGTAAATATTTTTAAATGGATAAGTACATCAAGTATGAATATTTTAGAGCCGTAGAATGTCGTTAGCAAGTGAAGCAACTTCCTTGATCGCTTTCTGGTGAAGGTAGACAGGGATGATAGAAAGTGTGTTGGCTGGAGCTTTCTACGGCTTTTCTGAAAAGCCAAACGGTGGAAATTGTGTTGATGACGATGATTTTCGTTCAAAATAAAAAGTGTACACATTTGCGAGTATTTGATAACTAAATTCAGGAACATAACGTCTGAACTGTTATCGTTGTCACTCAACCATAAATGCACACACTTTTCTCTACATGTCTCCTCGAAACTGTTGTAAACGTGATTGGAGGGTGCATACGAATTAGAGGGGACTGTCGTGCAATCTCTGAATGTTGCGAAGAAACTGGAAAGGTCGCGCTTTGGAAATGAGTATTCATTACTTTGGTCAACAATCGCTTGATCTTCAAACCTAGCTAACCTTGCCAAAAGTATAACAAAGAACAGGTTGTAAAATTTGTTATTCATTTTACAGGGCGTATAAAACGTAGGTACTTCGATTCGAAATAAAATTTATATGTTGGGGTAACGTAAGATTTAATTGGTTTTCCGGTATCTCTATCAAGTCGAATGTGACATGAAAACGTATTTGTACGTAATAAAGTGGTTCCTGGAGAGGAAAATTAATGAATACGTAACATGCTCTAGTAGTCATTATGTCACGATAATATGACATCATCAAAACAAATACTTATGAAAACGTAAATTATAGGAATAAGATAATACAGGCAACGTAACTGTTTACATACTCACAAGATTTACATAGAGAACGCGTTGATGAAATACTAATTCATTAGCTCGAAAATTAATGACCGAATTAGTGGAGGTTGTTTCAATGGTCCAAGTGGTGCCATATCCAGTAATTTCACCTCTAACAACCTCCACTTCCCATTTTTAATTTCCAATTTCTCGGAGCTCCTTTGCTCTATCCGCATGAATCCAACGGATTCATACGAAGCAAGGTTCAAAGAATTTAATTGTTGTCGGTTTTGCCGACCACCTGAATAGTGGCGTCCGGAGAAAATCAAGTAATTCCTCCAAAAATGGAGGATATCCCCTGAAACTGATGAAGTCACTGTGTGGTTACTATATATTTTAAATATGATAACGCTCATAGCCTTAATTAGTAAAACAAATCATCAATCATTTATGCAGATGCCCATACACAAGCAATCCTATAAATATCCCCTTTTACAGTTTTGCTTTAAAGTTGATTCGTCTAAAATTGGTATCTTGTGTATTTAAATTTGGATATGCACTTCAAAATATTATCAGTAGGAAATTTCCTAAACTATACTATAATTTATAACTTGGCTATATCTTGCATGTATCAGTTCAGTCACCTATGTATACACGACATATTTTATTAAAGAGTCGGTTTCTTCAGACATTCGCAGATATTGTGTTGCCGCAACATTTCTGCAAGTCCAATTAGAGGGCAAGTTTATTTGAACACCTGTTGTTTTCGCTATTTTATTTAACTATGCACACGTACGTAAACTAAATTATTTAGAAGAGGACTCTCGACATTGTATACTCATAAAACGTAAATAATATCTTGTATGTAAATGCCATGTAAATACGACGCATATATAGGTTGCTAAATGTGTACTTGTAATCATACTTCATGCTTGGTAAAAACATCCGCACCTGGCCATTGTTTTCAAAACTTCCAACCCTAATCGCACCGCACTATTTTTGGCTCCCCAAATATTATGTGCGGATAAATTACTGCGAATTACTCTGTCCAGAACGCCTGACATGTGCAAATTTCTCCATTTCGCTCAGTCCGACAACAAACACATGAAGAGTGAAACAAGTGAAAGCATGGCACTCCTTCAAAATTTCATTAAGCCAAGTTCTCCCGACATTCCGAGAGAGAAAAAACTATCCCAAACAGACTTAGAATTACAGCCAGATTCCCCCACAAATAAAAGCAAGTCCTCATACAGTCTCGCCAATTTCCTCATAATCTACTTTGACTTTTCAAACTTTCTTTTCTGCAGTCCATTTCGATTTGTGAGTAGTGGGGAGGATCAAAATGGTTGGTTTACCGTTAGGAAATGGCTTCCTCACATGGTCATTTGTGCCGTGTTTAACATTTTGGGGATTTTCACTCTTTTCACCAACCTCAGAAATATGTCTGTCAGCAGCAAACAGAATCCAGACATTTACTTTGCATTTCTCACCGCTTTCACCTCTCTGCTTCTTCAAATGTGCACGCTAAAGCGGTTTTGGTGGAATCAGAACGAGTTTTTGGACGTGGTCAATTTCATCAAAAGTCATGAGACAATTTTGACCAAAGAAAAGTTTATGGTAATTAATAATTTTAATGCAAAAATCATTTAACTTCAAATTAGTTTATGACATGGAATTTTGTTGATCAGATTCAAAGGAAATTCTTTAGCCGACTGATCTGCGCCCTATTCGCGACAATGGCTCTGTACGAAGTTATCTTGAGAATTCTCCTCGCCCCATCTTCCACCTGGAACCAAACTGTATGGAATTGGCGACTTGTGCCCATGGCACAGTTTGCATTTTTCATGCGAAATCAAACCGAAAGTTTTAAATCAGAGCCAGCGGAAACGGCTCTGGACTACTTTCTCGCAACTCTGATGGGAATTGGATGGATTAGCAGATACATTCTCGCCTACTTTATCGACCTCACCCTACTATTTTCAAGTTTTACCGTTTGGGTGGCTGCGCGCTCGTTTTCTAGAAATCTGGCAAAGTACAGCAATAAAAGTAATTGGCGAAACATGCTGCCTCGGGCGGATATCGCGTCTGTATCCTCAGTAATTAGTGATCCGGGTGAAAGCTCTTCTAGAAATAAAGTACTGAGCTGGTCGGAAGTGTATCGAAATTACTGCTGCATTCGCGAGCTCTGCTACTTGATCAACAAGGCTTGCGGCGGAATGGTGACAATTTACCTGGGAAATTCTATTCTGTATCAGTCTACAAGCTTGGATGATGTTTTGGTCATCACGGATGTTCCAAAGAGGATTCGGCTTCTTTTCTTCATTACAAATTCAACGTTTGTATTTCTGCTAGCGGCCGATGCATGCAATAAGGTGATAGTTTTAACCAATCTATTTTCGTATACAAATTGCGGGTTTCAGAAATTATGCAAAGCTTATACTCATGAACCCAAAAGGTGGAACATTTGCAAAGATGGCTGACAAACGATGAAAATAGGCGAGAGATCCCATTGGACCAATTCAACATGATTTTAAGCGAGCTTCAGACTCGGGCTATCGGCATTCGTGGCAGTGACATTTTCACCGTTTCCTACTCCTTGTTATGGAATGTATGAATTGTGACATGAAATGCATAATACAAATAATATTTGTTGTTATGATTTACTTGTATGTATTTAAGGTGTATTCATAATATTTGATATTGGCAAGCAAACAAGCGAAGTATAATATTTTTTATCTAATTTCGTTTCAGATATTGTCAACAGTAGTTACGTACTTCATCATATGCCTGCAGACCAGAGAGCAAGAACTGGATGAATATGACCGTACAGTTGAATATTATAGCAGAAAATTCTAGCTGTCTAGTTCACATCATCTAATATAATAAAATATTTAGTTTTGAATGTTCACAACAATTGTCACTTTCCATAATTACTGCCCACATGTGTGTGACCATTTATCTTGAGCAGATCAACCGAAGCTATTCATGAAGACTGTCATGTTCTCATTGACACCCAGACAATTCATGAAAAGAATAAAATAACAATGCACCCACATCAGCCCCACGCGCTGACGAAATGACCAAAAGAAGCAATTATTAATATGTCAAAATTTCTTTGAACCGTCCCACAGTCACTAATAATTGTAGTTCATTTGCATTACGCAAACATTAATAGCTAATTGGTTACATGTGCCGTAATTTTATTTACTTAACAGTTTGTTTGAACTAGACATTCAAAAAATTGATTATTTTACAATGTCGTGATAATTTGACCTTTAGACACTGCATGGACATGGCCACATTTGCCTACCATAAAGAGTGAAAGCAAGAGATAAGGAGAAAGTTAGTAGGCTGCAACCACGTGAAAGGAGATGGGCTTAATAAACAGAAAAATGCAGACAAAACTAAGCAAATTTTTCACCGGATCCCCTTCCCCGACCCTCGTCGTCCCCATAAACTACGAAAACACGATAGATTATCCCAATAAAATCTTTAAATTTTCTTCAAAGAATTCTTCCTACTCTTCTGCCAACTTTATCGCTACCTACTTTGACTTTTCGTACATTCTTCTCGTGAGCCCGTTCCGTTTGGTGAGTGATAACCGCGGAAGTAACGATGCCTGTCGCTTCTCAATTCGCAAAAATTATATACAAATGGGCGCCTGTGCCTTTCTCAACATTTTGGGACTGTACTCGTTGTACATTGACATGAGGGAAGTCCTCAAGGACGTTAATGGCGAGGACGCGTCTCCGACAAAGTACTTTGATTTGCTGGCATTCTTCTTTAATCTCACCTTCCAAGTGTCTTCACTGAAACGGTTCTGGTTGGAGCAACACAGATTTTTGAGCATTGTCAATTTTATTAGGTGGATGGAGAGTCAAGTGGTACTGGCGAAAGCGAATATGAAGGTAAGCCATTATCGAATATGTCATTAATCATTATAGTCGTGAAAAGTTATTCATATTCTCATATTACCCCATTTAAAGGTTCAGCATAAAAACTTCAGTAGGCTTATCTGCACAATTTTTGCTGTAATGTCGCTGTACGAAGTAATCTAGAAAAGAATATTTGCTCCCTCGTCCACGTGGAACAAGACGATTTGGAACCGGAAGCTGGTTTCCTATGGACGCTATATGTTTTTCATGGTGAACGCCAGTGAAAGTAGAAGGGTTATTGAACCAGAAAATTTGTCGGTGTTGGATTATTTCCTGGCGTTTATTGCAGCGCTTACCATTGTGGAAAGGTGAAACAAGATTAACTAGAAATATATGATAATCTCAAGGTCAAGAGAGGTCAAGTTTTAAATCCTTTTATTCCAGCTTCGTTCTTGGCTTTTACCCCGACCTCATCCTCTCATTCGCCGTGCTCACAACGTGGACCATGGCTTATCAACTAGCCCAGAATCTCAAAGCAGACATAAAGCTGTCGAAGTACAGGAGGAACTGGGCAATGAAAATGTCACCAGTGAAGGGCTCCCTATTCATGAAGCTAAACGTCCCCGTCAGAGAAGCCGACCTAAATGTTGTCAAATGGCCTGATGTGTACAGAGAATACAAGGCGATTCGCGAACTGTACGAAATGGTTAACAGAACGGTTGGCGCCCTGTTCACGGTTTACTTGGCCAACAGTCTTTTGTTCCATGCAACGGGAATGGACGCAGTGTTGGTGACGCCTAATCTAAGCTATCAGATACGACTCCTTTTCTTCATTGTCAACTCTACGTGCATGTTTGTGTTTGCAGCGGATACCTGTAATCAGGTACTTTATATTTTACAATGAAGTATTTTATTTAAAAAGGTTAGTAAAATGATGATTAAAGTTTGCATTTTCATTTATGATTAGTTTGATGCCATGAAGTACTGGCTGCGAAAGGATGAAAACAGGTACGACATACCACCAGACCAACTGTACGTTGTAATGGGGGAACTTAAGGCTCGAGAGATTGGCATCAGAGGAAGCAACATTTTTACCATTACTTATCCCCTTCTCTGGAATGTAGGTTCATTTTTCATTGTAGTGTTTTGCCTTCCTTGTTTAAGGAATTTAATTAATTGCATTTAATTGTGATTTTGCCTCTTTAGATGATGACGACGGTCGTCACCTACTTTGTCATTTGTCTCCAGGCCCGTCAGCAAGCGCATCAGAAGGAATTACAAGCCGACTTGACAGATGGAAACTGTACGCAAACTTAATATGGATTTTTTGTTACTTGTGTTTGTGTGGGAGGAGTTCAAATGTAAAATTGTGCTAAATAAAAAATTAATGTCCAATTAGTTACATGTGGTGTATTTACATAAGAAGACATGACATCATAATCAATGATTATGCGCTGCCCGTGGCATATCAAGAAAGCATAAAATTTGAAAAGTTTGTTTGAAAAGTACACACTCGTTAGTAGACACGTGTCAAAGAAAAATAGTCTTGTAATTAGCTATTGATTTCTGCTTAACCCTGCTCTTTACTTCTCATTGCGTGTAATACTTTCAGTTGACCCTAATTATAGCATGTCATACGACCATTTTATTTGATCGCTTATATAAAAACTTGTATTAGGTATATATTATGTTAATATGTACAAACAAGTTTACATCTTGCACTTTCGTAACCTTGAGCTGAAAACTTTCTTCATTTAACCGTCTGTCGTTTAGAGTGTCCATTCTGACTTTATTTCTCAACGCAAACTAAATTTAAAAGGTCCGGTTCTCACTTGAATAAAAATCATGGAGTCACTTCAATCAAAGGCGCTTATGCTCTCAAACTACAACGAAGAATTGAAACCAAAACCGAAAAATGCTTTAACAAATTTCCTAGTCGTATATTTCGACTGCGCCTACTTTCTCTTTTGTAGTCCGTTTAGACTCGTGCGCAACGAAGCAAGCGGCTACTTTTCCATTAGAAGGACAATTCCCCAATTTATGATTTACGCTGTTCAAAACGGACTGGCTATTGTGTACATTATTGGTACCCTGCGAATAAATCGTAGCATTCTGGCTGCCGAGGATAACACAAGTCCACTAAAGTATTTCGAGTTGTTGGGAACTCTCTTAACTTATGGGTTCCAAATGTTGACCATGAAAACATTTTTGCTTCGTCAGACCAGGTTTTTGAAACTTGTCAATTTCATTCAGAGTGAAAGTCATACTTTACCAACCGGGAATATTCGAGTAAATAAACCTCTTCTATTTAATTACTATTTATGCTTTAACTAAATACACTTGAACTGGATTCTTTAATTTTCAGATTCAGAGAAAACTATTTATCTGCTTGATATGCTGCGTTTTCGCTGTAATGGCTCTATACGAATGCGTCTGGAAGACGCTATTGGCACCTTCGTCGACCTGGCACAAAACCATTTGGAACAGACGCTTGGTATCTGAAGCACGTTACACGTTCTTCTTGACCAACAACATGTCTGAATTACGTAGACGTTTGGAACCTTCCGAATTGTCAACTCTGGACTACTTCTTAGCATTTCTGGGAGGACTTGCCAATACACAGATCGTGATTCTTGGATACTTTCCCGATCTATGTCTCCTCTTTGCCGTGTTGACAGTATGGACGGCAGCTTACCACTTTTCTCGAAATCTTCAAAACGACATGAAGCATTTCAACAGTAAGGAAAGTTGGAAGAAGTTTGATCGGGTCAACAGTTCAGACTTCGCCTTGGCTCTGATTACTACCAATGGGAGCAGCATCATGAAAAGTCAAGTGGCAAGGAGAAAGCTTGTCTGGTCAGAGGTTTACCAGACTTACCAGAGCATCCGGGATCTGTTTCAGTTTTTTAATGAAGCGTTCGGAACGATGGTCACCGTTGACTTGGCTAACTGTCTTGTGTATCATGCGACAGGATTGGATGGTGTTTTGGTTGCAACGAGTATCACCACGAGAATTCAGTTGCTGTTCTTCATTGCAAACTCGACTTGTACGTTTCTGCTAGCAGCGGACGCGTGTGACAAGGTATATGGATTCAGTTAATAAATTGATAAGCTATTAAGTTAGTGTACTTAAGCTAACTTTTATATTTATGATAGATGGAAACGCTGAAAGTGTGGCTGGCAAAAGATGAAAACAGACGAGACGTTCCGTTGGACCAACTCAACTTGGTGATGGGGGAACTTAGGACTCGTGATATTGGGGTCAGAGGCAGCAACATTTTCACCATTACCTACCCACTGCTGTGGAACGTGAGTACAATAATTTATGAGTACCTACATTAAAATATTCATTTAAAATTTGTGGCTATTTATTTGGCAATGGATGGCTGTGTTTGTTTTATTAGGTTATGACAACTGTGGTCACCTACTTTATCATTTGTCTACAGTCGAGGCAACAGCAACATAATGAAAAAGCTGCAATGGCTAACGAGAATTGTACACACATTTAATGTGAATTGGTGGAAATGTTTTTTGCACATTTTGGAATGATACATTTGCATAAAAACAGAAATCATATGCCTTGAGAGGATGATGGACTAATAAATACAGTAGATTCATGTAATTCTGCAAACTGCAAGGAAATTCACGTTCAGTTTTATATACGTATCAATTCTTTTTATTCGATTAGAAAGATACTTAAAGCCTGGTAATATTTCAACAAAATTCATTACATCATCATAATGGTCAGTACAAGTTCATACAATACAATTTATACATTACCCTCATCCCTCATCACAAATTAAATTCAACTAAAGCAATTCAAAATCATTTTTCTAAATAAAGTTACAAGCAGTGAGATTTAATTAATTCCTTACTGCCTATCATTATAAAATTATTTCGTAGCAAAAATATATTGTATAAAGTGCTCTTTTCAAAAATTCAATTATTAGCACTCTACATGAAAGTCGACTTAAAACATACCATTTGATTAACATGAGTCGTAATTTAAGTTACATAAAAAGTACAATTCAACAGTGAAACAAAACTCAACGATCAATCATATAATTTGATTCAGTTCAAAAATGACATCCGCCGGTGAATTAATCTTCAATATCTGAGGCGTCCGAAGGCATTTCCTGTCAAACACAAACAATATTGCAGTGCATTAGAGTTTAAATTTAAAATGAGTCAATAATATAATTTAATGTGATTAACAATTTGTGTGGAGCAATTTAATTTTCTTTAGATTACCTCATCTTCATTTGCCAAAATGTACGCACACGTTTCCAGAATGGACACAGTGTGATCAGAGTCCCGTAACACGTCATTGCGTATTTTCAAAATGGCAATCACCATGTCGGTAGGATCCTCGGAAAAATTGCACGCGTGTCTCAGTTCCGGAAAATCAGGCAAAACAAAGCCTGAGCTTAGGATTCGTTTTTCTTGAAACGCCGTCTCCTCTTCCTCTGTCCATGGTCGAAGTCGCAGTCCAAGGAATCTCGCAAACGCCCTCTGCTCCTCCATGGAACTGAAGTACAAATTCCCAGCAGCAATTAGCAGTGGTGCCATTACACTGTCATCTAGACAAATCCCATGCGTTTCGCCACCGAAGCTGAATGGCAACTGGAGCCTTGGATCGTTTACAAAAATGGGTTGCCCCTCCATCCATCTTCCGGAAAACATGTGGAGCGTTGTTCCGGGCAAGCACTGCCTCTCTCTCAAGTAAGATATCAAGCAGTTAACCTCGTAAAGACTCAGAATTAAAACGGACACGCCATTTTTGAAGGAGACAAAGTAGCGGATTGATCTTAGGAAGCAGTCCATGTCATCTCCCCTTTTTGTGAAGCTCGGTTGAATCACTTTAATGAAATCCTCAGTAGCAAAGCAAGTGCGTCCCCAGCCTCCAGCTTCAATTTTGCTCCGAATGGTTGTATCCCTGAACAGATTGGACAACCTTGAAATGCCATCCATGACACTTGCGCCTCTCATTCTTGTGACGCACTGGAGGACATTCGGATGCAATGATGGTGTCAATGGAATCTCCTCTGGAGGTCGATACTTTTCTTCCTCCACTTCTTGCTCAGGTTCCAATTCCTTCTCCTGCTCCTCTTCCAACATGCTGTGGTAGAAAATCTTTTTTGGGATGTGCTCTTGACACTTTTCGAACACTGCAGTCTTAATAGCTCCCAAGGTTTCACTCACATTTTCCGCCATTTCGTCGCACAATGGACCGGAAGCGGCCAGTTTATTTGGAATTCCGGAAAACCACTTTGGAATTAGTTTCGTTATCAAACTTTGGTGATGGTACGTTCCATACATCACTTGAAGCTCCTGGGCGTCAGGGTCTTCACAACGCTCCGCGAGAATCTTCCCATCTTCTGCTGATTTCGATGAAGCTTCGAATACGTCGTCAGCCGCAAGATTCTTAGCGTAATTCCTCGCATTAGTTGCCCAATAGACAAGCCCATCTTTCTGAAACTGGTAACTGTTCCGCTTCGTCCAGTTGATGATGTCATTTACAGTGATATTCCCATGGAGCTTAATTCGATTAATAATTTTGTTGTGGACTTCATGAGACAAGTAGAAGTGGACAGACTGACCCTTTCCCAACTTTCGCATTCTCATGCAAGCTTGGATTAGCTTGTCCCTTCGCATTCCGCTGCCAATGGTGACGCATGCTTTGAAGTTGGTTGGAAGCTTGATGTCCGTTCCGCGAGTATGTTGGTCATCCAGGTAGATTGCACAGTTCTCAAGTCTGTCCTTGAATGGTGACAAGGTGAACGGTTGGTCGGGTTCCTTCTTCGTCAACTTCCGGAAGGCGGCGTGACGCCTGACTTTTATGACCATGTCACCAGTTTTATTGAAGTAGACAACAGCCTCCAAAAATGTATCTAGTTCCAACCACAGGTCAGCAATGGCTTCATTCCCCAACTCAAGCATGAGTGCTCCGGCATCAATCAAGACTCGAAGACCATCCTGGATCATAAACTGAAGAACTTCCCTGCAGCCATCTCCAACCTTCAAGGAACGTTCCCATTGATTCTCATTCTGCTTCAAGGTCTCCTCCATTTTCTCATTCGTCTTGGACAACACCTTCAAGTCTTGTTGTGTTATCTGAGCAGGGAGCAAAAGACTGGTGTCATTAGTTCCACTGAACCCGGTTGTTGGGTGAGCATTTCTGTCATAGCAGAGGTCACAATGATTAGTGACCAGCTTACACGGGAACTGCTTGCACTCCTTTGGAAACGCAACGTTCTCCAGCCAAAAATCCACCACCGCTTTGTGATTCCTCAGCAATGGAAACAAGTGCAGAGTCCTTTGCTCGTAATCTTGAATATTAATACCCTTGTATGATTTCACAGTATCCGATGTTATTCTTCCAACAGGAACTTTCTTAATCCATGAATTGTAAACTGCCTCGGGTCCTGTGATGGCTGTATCCAAGATGTGGAAGCACTGCATCAATTGCTCATCACTCAACCCAGAGTAATAATAGCTTAGCTGAGTTAGGACAATGGCCATGTCAGGATGACCAAACTCTGTTCTCTCTGCAGCTACGTCTTTTGCTCGGAACGGAACCGCCATTAACTTTGTAGGGGTTCCGGGTTTAGGTTTCTTCACGCCGTACTCAACACGCCATCGCTTTTTCAGCGCGGTGAACAAAATACCTCTGCGAAGATAACCAGATACTAGGAGAAGGATCAGGCGCTTTTCTGTTGAAATTCCTTCAACCTCGTTAAGCTTGAGGTGATCCTCCTCGGAAATGTTTTCATTTGTCAGAAACTCCTTAATAATTTTCCGATCTTCGTCTCGCAGGGCTCGCCCGATCAGGTTTACTTTTCCGTCCAGAATCCCATTTGCCATCAGCTCACAAAACTCTGCTTTACACTCGTCTCCAAGAATGCGAAGATGAGTGAATTTTTCTGGATATTCTACTGCGTTCTTCCCTTGGAACTCAACAGCTTTCGTTCCATACTTATTTAAAAGCGTAGCAGCTACGTGGGGAACATACTCTAACAACTTCTGGCAAACTGCCCATCTCATGTTGCCCCCATCCATTTGCAGTTGTTTCCCAGTCGTGTAAATTAGTTGATATTTGACACTGAATATTTCATCGCTCTCATCAACAAGATCACGGGCATGTTTCCTCAGCCATGACTCAATTTGGTAGATTTTAAATCCAACTGCATTTCTATCCAAAAGGAAGCTATTGTACATTTGAAGCCGGAATGATAGCCTGTACTCCGGAAGCGTAATTACTGCCCCTCCAAGTCGTACGCATTCCGCGTAAATGGTCTGAATTTGATCCAAATATCCACCAATTTCAACATCTCGACAGCATGGCACTGTGTAAAGTCTCTTGTTCAAGAATCCTCCAATTGTAAACTCAAGTAAGTTGAAGTTTGTTGTGTAAATGGAGTTCAGGACGGTCACCCGACATAAAAGGTCTTTACTTTTGGAAAGTGTTGCCACTATCATTGGAATAATCACCGACGTCTTCCCTTCCCCCATGTTCAGCTGCATAACTCCGTTCTTCCAATTTGGCATTTTCATCATTCTTCTTGCCACTTCCACCTGAATTCGTCGTATCGTGATATCCAATTCCAGCTCGAGAAGCAGCCACTCTGGATTATCCAACGGATTCCAATTCTCGCATTCCTGCGTTTCCAACTCACGAACTAGTTCCACAGAGTATTTGCTACTATCACTGTCATAGAAGATGATTCTGTTGAGCCGTCTCAGATGAGCCATGCCAACGGCTAATGCTCCGACATAGTAGTTCCCTCCTTTCATCAGACTCGTGTTCTGGTCGATTAAATTCCGCAACAATGTCACAGGTGCTACTCTAGCGTGCAGTCCGGCCTTGTTCAATCCTACATCTTCAGGGCAGTCTTGAAGGACAATCCTTTTCAGTTTGTTGGCATATTTCTCTACCAACTTCAAACATACATTCCTTTGCTGACACGGATCCATAGATTTAAAGTTGGCCACCGACGCTGCCAATTGACCTGTTGAACATATTTTCTTGGCAATAGCACTAGGCTCCTCCACTTCCTTCACCTCAAAGGCATTCTGCAGTCGTAGGACCCACTTGTCAATTGTATCTGGGACTGATTTGTAATACAGGTTCCCTTCATGCGGTCGATTTTGTACCAAGGATATCCTTTCCACATTCTTCAAAGCATTGTCCACTTTGGCAACAAAAAGTTTCAGATTGCGATTGTTATACCACGTCAGCAAATTGTCGTTTATTTTCTCAAGTCCTTCGTAAGTGGCATTAAGGAGGTACTTATAAGACAATGCACGGTGTAGGTCACCAAATGATATCCTTTCGACTGGCCAACAAAGCCTGAGCTGAGCTGCTGCCGCTGCGGTTTGTTCTGACAATGACATCTTGTATTGCTTCAAAGCTTGCGTGTAATCATCAAAAGTCGAGAAATTGTTTTGCGTGGGCGGCGCTCTGGCATCAGCTTCTAATATCTGAATTATGCTGCTACTAACGAAGTCATTGCTTAATGGATGATAATCCGAATTGGTTAGTGGTTTAAGAGGTTCCGGGAAGCCTCCTCTCCAAGCAGCAATTGCGATATTATGCAGATTTAAAAGTTGGCTCAAGGAACCTCGTCCAGAGTACAGCATTGCCCCAAAAGTCAAAGTCAGCTCATGTTTAATGTCCACCTGGCGACAGTTGTAAGCTAAGGAGTAGAGCTGGAGCCAGTTTTCTCGCAGATTTGTGTTCAGCCAAGTGAAAAGATGTTCCTTGGTGAGGTCATCTCTAAGATTGGAGGATATTGGAGAGCTTGTCATGATGAATGAAGCGATTGTGTCTTCGGTTGGTGACGCAATCCCTTGCCGTCTATATTGTGCCAATGTAACAAGTGAATTCTGATCACTTGCCTTCTTGGAGGAAAGCGGGTAGACACGCGAATCCATATTGGTTGCAGGTTGGATGAATTCTGAAGATAGGTGAGCTTCCTTGTTGTAGATATTCGCATTCCTCCAATAGGAACGTGTGCAGAGATCAGAATAATTGAAATTCGAAGGGGAACTACAACTTCCACTGAATATGCCAGATAAGCGCATACTGTCCCTCCAGAGCTTCTCCACAATGATAGCGAAGCCGTCATAAGCCGCGTATGAATTCTTGTCGAGACCGCATGGCCAGGTCACTGTCTGCATTGAACGCATATGGTCGGGATAATATCTGTAACTTGGAGACAGGCAGGATATCTGTTGTAGTATTTTAAGACATACGGGATCGTATGGAGAGCATGACCATACAAGCCCAGATTGAAGAATCCAAACAGCCATTTCTGTTCCGGTTACTTGAGTGAAGGGATCCGGAAGTGGGGAAGAACTGGAAGCATGAAGAGCGGCAAGGTAGAGCCATGCTGATTTGTTGTTTCCAGGACGGAGCCTGTGAGCAAAAAGTATATTGTTTGACTTACAGAAGAAGAAGATAAATAAGAATTAAACTTCTTTGATTTGCGAAAAATATAAAATAATACCTTTTAAGAATTTGATCCACCTCAAACATAAAGTATGGTGGGCTTCTTAAGGCTCCTCCGCTAACAACCACAGATTGGTAGCGATGTCCATCGCCGTGAGAAATTGAGAGTGTACCATGCTGAATGACGAACTTTTTCTTAATACCACTTGGTTCAGCTACCGTTTTCTTTTCCAGAACAATCCCACTTTGGAGTCCGACAAGAGTGCCCAAATTCTGCTCGCCAGTTTCGGAAAGGGGAAGGTAGTATCCTGGATAGTTGTCGCAGTACAACAGACCTTCCTCTTGATTGAGAGTAAATGACAAGTTAAATCTCCACAAGTTTACAGATATCCGTCCCTCGCATTTGTCCTGTATGATATGCATGAAGCTTTTCTCTTCCAGTTTTCTCAGGTTGTTGACGACCATTTTGAATCCAGTTGAGAGTATGGAAAGCAGGTATTCCTTGGATCCCAGGCTGTCTCCAAAGTACTTGCTAAGTTGCCACTCATTTGGAAGAAGTTTGTGGTCAATACTAACTGGAAGCAGCGTGTAGTCCGTATCATCTTCAATGTTTTCTTCAGTATCGGAGGACGAGGGTCGTCGAAAATGCAGGGCTTTAGTTTTGGAACTAAACCAATGCGTGTAGTTCCGAATTGTGTCATGGGGAACTTTCCCTTCCAGCAGCACCCTTGGTAACAGCTCAAACCAATGTCCATCGGAAGATAACTGTCTGATTATTAAACGACCTTGGATTTCAGTGAACTCGAAATGAAGGCCACGATACTTGTCAGTCGTCCTGAATGTTCGGGAATCCCGCTGCACACGAAACTGGCTTGTTCGAAAGAAGCTGGTGTAAAGTGGATTCCTTATGATCGACTCGGGAAGAACGGAAGGCGGGTATCCATCGACGAAAAAAGTTCCACGGAGAATGTCAACACAGGCTTTGTACCTGATCCCTGAAATCTGGTATTCGGCTTGATAAGCATGCTTTTTCACAGGACATTGATTTCCAGAATGTGCGAATCGTGGGATATCCCAGCTAGGAACGTTTTGTGCTTCATTCCATTTGGAACAAACGAAGTCATGGAGGGCCACATTAAAGTAAGGTGTTGCAAGGATCTCATTAAGGTAGTCATGTACATTGAGGGGAATGGCATGTCTGGCATGACGGAGCAAATTCTTCATAAAACCAGAAATTGAAGCAACTAATAAAATGTTTTCCCGAACAACTAAATGATACAGTCTGGAAATCGCTTTCAGTAAATAGGTGACGTCTGAAGGGTCCTTGAAAATGTAAGGCATCTTCTCTTGTGCAGAAACATTGAATGTGAACATGCAGCAAACCGCTGCTTTCAGAAGGAGTTCCAACAGCTCCTTGTTATCCTTGCTTTCCGCAGTCTTGGCGATTAACCCCTCCAATTTGACACACCAGTCCTCCAAAATCTTCCTGTACCTCCTTAATATTTTTGATGCCCTTTCTTTAGCCTCTGCACACTCGCTTATTTCCAGAATTCGTACGGCAACAATTGTGAGAGAAAACATTACCATAGGATTTCCCCAGTTCGAGGCGTTCTCCTCCCCGGAAGTGCTGAGCAGTTCCAGAAAGGCCATCATGAATTGCTTATTCTCCTCTACTTCCAAGTCTTGATGAATTTTTCGCTTTCCAGGACCTAGCTCCCACATGGTTTGCATGAATAGCTGTAGCACGGGCTCCTTCTCCAAGGACAGGACTTTGGTGGCAATGTCAGCGTACAGATTTCGAATTTGAATCATTGGCGAGCACCTGAGTGACCCGAATCTGGCAAACTCCCTCAACGTAACCTTTTGGTGACATCTGTATTGCCTTGCAATGACCTGGTTCTCGGTTGGTCTTGTAACATCAAGAGCAAATTGGAGACTGGCGTAGCTTTCCGCGTCCTCCGTTTCTGCTGTAGCGATTTTCATGATGAATGGGTTGCTAGGCATGCTACCTAATGGCGGTGTTCGAAAATATTGGCAGTTTAGCCCATTTTCCAAAATAAAGTCATACTCCGAGTCGTTCAGCACATCTGGATTTTCAATTCCATAGTGTGATGTTAACATGTCTTTATTCTCACTCCCCATATGACACAAGTTCTGATGACTAGTCTTGTGATACCTGCGTAGTTCACAAAATTCCATCCACTTGGTATGAATATTTCCAACTTTTGGAGTCAGCATTCCATACCCAAGAATTTCTTCCAGAAGAATGAGCACGCTATCCCGAAGAACGGCAATTTCTTGTGGAATGAGCAGTTCGAAAACCACAGAGTCCCTCAGATAATCTTCCGGTGGCAGTGGGCTCTGATAACGACGCACAGACTTTCTAGTACTTTTCAACCGAGACAGCAAACTACATAGACGACAGCACGAGTCATGTATATTTTCCTTATAGAATTTGTTCCACGTGAAGCTGTGTGACAGTGGTCTCATCTGGCGTTCAAGTTCTTGGCAAGCCATTTGTGCGTCCTGAATCTCTCGTCGTTTCGCTTCAATGTCACGTTCCATTTTCTCCAAAATTCTGCGCTTTAAACTTTTCATGCTGCTGTTTCTTTCCGCATATTTCACGCAAAAATCTGTTCGGGAAATATCGCTGTTGCTAAGCCAATTTCTATACGTAGCTTCTGCATTCCTTTTCGCAAAGTAATTTTGCAATTCCTCCATCAACTTCATTTCACACATCTCCGGAATCAGGAGAGAATGAAACATTTCCGGTTCGATTCCCGTTTTGTAGTCCCTTAACAGCGGATGCATCCCAACAGCAATTTCATCCAAAACTGCAACAAACTTGAGGAACGTGATGGTGAGCCTGCTGTAATACACGGGATCAGCGTAGGTACTGCCGTATAGATTAAAAGCATTTCCAAAATATGAGTTCAGCAATTGGTAAATTGTATCGCATGGGTGACCGCTGTTTAGTCGATGTCTTGCAAACCACTCAACTTGATATAGCCAAACTGATTTGTCATTCAGATGAGCATCTTGTTGTAGACTTGACAAGCCTGAGCTGTGTCGTTCCAAAAGACTTTCCAGAGTGATTGTTTGCGTCTGGATAACCGGATCAATCATTGTTAGATTATCAATCAGCTCCGCTCTAACATTTGGAATCCTATCCGAGTTCAGGTAGGATGTCAGCTCATTCATATAATGAATACAATCTTGATTCCACTCCCGAGTGTTGCGAGTAATCTTGGTGATTTCCAAAGAAGCTGGCGTTTCCATCACCGTGGAATTCCACTGCTCGGAAACAGATGCGTGAATTGTGTCTATCGCTGACTTCGCGTGTTGTAACGTCTTCCTTGCCATCACGATCAGCTCTGCATTTTCAGTTTGCATTTCCGATAGTTTCTTCGCTCGTCTAGCCAACTTGACCATTATCTGCTGGAAAACATCCCAGGAGCCTCCCTCCATTCCGAAATAGTCCATAGCGACAGAGATGAGCATCTCCAGCACGATGATTTTATACAGAATGTAAGCATCTGCCTTGGCCATCATTTTGTCTTCTTGAAGACTCAGGTGCAAGATAACCTTTGCGGAAGTCCAGAGCCCAGAGCGACGAAAGGGAAGGAGAGCATTGTTCCAATTTACTTGATCGCGTAGCTTTTTCTGAAACTTGAATGTCTCAACATTCCCCACGTCTCCAAAAGTTGCAGGATTCTCAGGACAAAGCATTCCAACAAGAAAGTCAGAAACCATGTATGGATAGGATGGCTCCCTTGTCTCGACGTGCTCCCGTCCAGCTTTCTTTGTCATCGGCATGGCAATCGGATAGATGTTTGAGGTCAAGTGCTCCAGTTGTCGAGATAAGGCTGGTGAGAGCAGCAGAGGCGAAATGGGCACGATGTTCAGTGTCTCCGGATAGGTAACTTTTAAGGAGCCACACCTTCCAGTTATGGTTTCGTTCGGGAGTGACGCTCGAAACGTGATGATTCGCATAAACTTCTCGTTCAGCTTGGTAAAGTAAATTGTACAATTCTGCTTCCTCACGTAGATGCAGGCACTTTCACCTTCCTTCAGATTTCGCAGTGTCTTGTCCAAATCATCATATCGACCTTGTAGCCTCAGCCAAGTGTACAATGCGCTCCTGGTGTTTTGTAAATTTGCCCGATGAAGCAAAGGCCCCGCAACTTGGTTAAGGTACTGCAGCAGTGTCAGTTCAATTTCTGGTAAGTTCTCCTGCTCACTGTGAGGTAGCCTCTTTGGGAGAAAGAGGTGAGGGATGAGGTGATCCGGGGAGACCTTAGGAACTGGCAAAGTGCCTCCAGTTCTCAACTCCATCTTTCCAACTGAAATACACAAAAGTTTATAATTTTAAATCAAATAATAAAGATGCGTAGCTGGAAACCTTGAACATAATTACCTAAGCATTTATTTACTACATTTGAATAGTTACTGAGTCATCAGTTAAAAAGCAAGTAATACCTTTTCCCCTTTCCGGGGTCTTCCCTCCCTTTCTGTTCGTAATCTCCTAAACCCCTGACCAACTTTCAGTTTTCAATTCTGATAGCAAAATTGATGGACACGATCTTCTCTTCAATATTTAAAACTCCTCTCGTTGCCCGGAACTGTTTAATAATTAATTGACGAATGACAATTAAGAAAAGCCACTAGACAGTTTAGCAATTTCAAAGTTGTTAATTACAGCAACTCAAAAACAGTTTGCTTTCTGCTCCAAACAAAAGCACTTGCCTTTATCAACATTTCTTTCAGCGCAGTCAAAGAAAAGGACTGCAAGCTTGCAAAAATGCCAAAAACGAAAATGTGACGAATAAAACGTCAGTTTTGACTGCGTTGCACTTTGACTGCAAACTTGGCATATTTTTAGATGCTTTCTTGGCGCAAAAGGTCGCAAAGTAGCGTACACAAAGAACAAAGGAACGTTTTTGCTTCGTTTTGTTTAGTACGAACTGTGCGCTTATGACGGCGTTGCTTGTTGATGGTTGGCAGCGTTTGTAATGACAAAGACAAAAATATGATTCGACAGTAGGACCTTAATTGTATTTATGCAAAAGGCAATTAATTAAGCAACATTATGCACAGTTACAGTTCAATAATTTACAATCGGTTCCAATAACTGCAATTAGTCGCTACGGGGCATCGTGAGATAAATATGATATATGAAATAATATGATACTTTATATTGATCACAAATCACAATTAAGTTGTGAATGTGATTAAGGTTTGATGGTTATGTATGTCATTCATGATGCTATTCTTTTAATGTGCGTTAAGCTTTAATTCGGCTTCAAGTTCATTTAAAGTGAGGTGAAAATAAAATCTTAGGAAGGTATTCCGTGAGGCTCCCGTGGAAGGAAGTGGCTACCCACCAACATGGAAGTGGCAATGAAAAGGTTACAATTTACATCTAGGAAACTAGTGGAGAAAGGACTTTATTATGTTTATGATAACATCATTCGCAAAGAATCACAACTTCCACTGTCCACCCCTATTTCAGTGGAAATTTCCACCTGGACAAAAGTGGACTGTCCAGTGGACAGTGTACATATAGTATCAAAACTTCCACTGTCCACTCCAATTTTAGTGGAAATTTCCACTTTTGTCCACCTGGAAGATTTCTGCTATCCAGTGGATATTGATTCTCCGATGAATGGGAAAAAGAAGGATTTGTAGAGAAAATTCCCGAGTCAGATATAGCAGAGAAAGTACAGTACTTACCACATCGACCAGTGCTCAAGGAGAGTCTGACCACCCCTGTCAGACCTGTGTTTGACGCTTCGTGTAGAGTTGGGAAGTCGCCATCCCTCAACGACTGCCTGTATACAGGAGAAAATTGTGTGAAAATGATATTGATCCAGAGATTCCGGAGGGACCCAATTGGGTTTGTGGCAGACATACGGAAAGCCTTTCAGATGATTGGGGTGGTTTGAGAGGACAGAGATTACATGCGCTTTGGTGGCTCAATATAGATATGAAGGAAGTGGTGGAGTTTAGGCACGTACGAGTTATGTTTGGAGCAATATGTAGCCCCTTCATCTTGGCTGCTGTACTTCATTTTGATCTTACCAACCTTCCAGAGAAAGATATCGAGATGTCTAAGGTACTACTGTCATTCCTGTACGTGGACAACTGTGTCCATTCTGTGAGAACGAAAACGGTTTATCGAGAATTCCGGGAGAGAGCAAGTGAACTGGCGAAACAAGCTGGAATGGATTCCACGATGTGGGTCTCCAATGTGGATGAGTTTGATGATGAGGCACGTGATATCCGTTCTAGGATTGTTGTGGGACAGGAAGGCTGATAAACTGTTCGTGAATGTCAAGGGATTGACCATGCCAGAGAAAATAACGAAGAGAACGGTGTTATCAACTCCCCAGAAGTTTCGATGCTTTCTTGGCACAAAATCAATTGTACACTTACAAGGAACAAAGGAATGTTTTTGTGGCGTTTTGTTTAATATGAACTGTGCGCTTATGTAAGCTATGCGTTGCTTGTTGATGCTTGCAGCGTTTGTAATGATAAAAATGAAAATATGATTCGACGATAGGGCTTTATTAGGTAGCACTTTAGAGCTGACTTATAATTTCGTTCTGTGTGTCTGTTCCGTCCGTCCGGCGACCGTCCGTCCACGCGATATCTTTCTAACTGAGACGAATTTTTGAATTCCGTTTTTGTGCAATGGATTCCTAAGCCCATAGGGACGGGCCCCATTGATTTTAAGCCCTGTAGGTCAACGGCAACCGTTAGAAACCGTTACAATGTCAATTTTTTTCAATGGGAACATATGGCAAGTGGCATATCATTCGACTCGTCTATGAACATGATACATAGATCTGAGGTCACTTTGAGGTCAACTGTAATCGTTTAACGGTAACGGCGAAAATATTTTTCCGTTTTATGGTGTATTGCTTAAACGGATAAGCCTTTCGGACTTCTGTTTTCGGCAAATAACATCTCAGCGCAGTATGACCAATGGTAACGGTTAGAAGCCATTGCGAGGTCAAATATTTTAAACGATAACATATGGCAAGTGGCATATCATTCGACTCGTCTATGAATGTAACACGAATGTAGACCTGAGGTCGTTTTGGGGTGAAAGGTCATCGTTGAACGGTAAAGATGTTTTAAAACTTTTTCGTTTTTCTATCTTTTAAACAAAAATGTTTGCTAAAGTGCTACCTCTTTGTGTTTTTACAAAACCTAGTTTGTATTTATGAAAAGGTAATTAGTTACGCAAACATAATGCACAGTTACAGTTCAATAATTTACAATCGGTTCCAATAACTGCAATTAGTCGCTACGGGGCATCGTGAGATAAATATGATATATGAAATAATATGATACTTTATATTGATCACAAATCACAATTAAGTTGTGAATGTGATTAAGGTTTGATGGTTATGTATGTCATTCATGATGCTATTCTTTTAATGTGCGTTAAGCTTTAATTCGGCTTCAAGTTCATTTAAAGTGAGGTGAAAATAAAATCTTACATATTGTCGTGAAGGGGAAAATAAAAACTTTTATAGTAGTCAACGACAGCAACGCGTCTTCACAGAATGCCAAGGTCGCAGGTGTAAAAATACAATAATCGTTTGGATAATTATTGATGCTAAATAGTACATATGCCTGCACTGTACCATTTACTTTTCAGATATTTTATTATTTATTACACAAGCATACCTACCTAAAATTATTGTATTAGCGTAGATAACTGGAATCACGAAAAATTAAGGAAACCGATTTGAAGATTTTATTTAAAGTAGCACATTATGTAAACGAGACAATAAATTGAATGCGCTACAACGAAAAACAGGATATATATAAATTGTACAGCTAGGTCCATTGTCTAGTTAAGTTGTAGAAACTGCTGCTGCTGAGCTGGTAACTTTCTGGGAGAGTGATTCTTCGGAAATGATTTCTGAGTTGGCAGAACTCTCCGCATCATAATATTTTGGTTCAATTTCCGCAAATTCAATCACAGAAACGTTGTAGTACACGGTTTTGGACCTGACAAGGCTGTACGAGTTGTCGAAAATGACGGTATAGGTGCCCAGTTGGGGGCAAGGTTGGGTTCCCTCCTCTAAATGCTTTTGAGACTGGATCCGGTTAAATGGTAGGACTACACTCCCATCCTGGAACAGGATCTGGAAGCCAATGTCATGGTTCTGGGGTCGGAAGCGCCAGGCGATCGAGCTGTTAGGTTTTGTGACTTCCAATGAAATTTTTATGGAATTACGAGGACTAATTGTGGCAGATGTGAGGTTGGCGTCGTCCTCCATCGATGGGGTCAGAGTTCCATCTGAAAGCAGAGAAATGGTAATGATTAATGTTTCAAAAAAATCTATATCTTACGTAGTTTGGATTTTTACTTCTGTATTATTGCTTACATTTGAAGTAGCTAAGAGGTACAGGTCCCGGCATCCAAATGCTGTCAGTGGAACAGTATTCATCAGACCCTTGTCTGGTACCACCCCACTTTGGAGGAATCTGTTCCAACGGGAATCTCTCGGCGATGACCTTCTTCCACTTTTCAGGTTCCGGTCCGTAAATGTCCACCTTCTTCAACGTCTCCTTCGGAACGAATGGCTTAAGAATGTTGATAATGATGCTAAATATTTTTGGTGCGTTTATAAAAATGGCGTAACGGAGGAGCTCGGGATAGTTCGCCTCAAATGTCGTTTGCATGCGAATCATAAGATCCCTACATCCCTTACTGGTAAGCTGACGGAAATTATATCCCTGAAGGTCGATAATTTCCACAATTTGAGTTACCGGTCTCCCCTGCTCCTCGCTAAGCTTTCTCATCATGGCCAACATTTTTTCGCAGTTTATGAAGTTGTATCTTAAGAAAGGCTCAGGGCCGTATTTTTCGATAAGCGTGCGACCATCGTGACGTCCCATTGGAACGAAAAGGATGGGATATCCGTCTTTGTCTAGTCCCAAATTGGCATAAGGTGTCATTTTCTGCATTTCCATCGGAACTTCTTCTCGCTCCAGGAGAGTATCCATGTCGTTCTCCCTTCGCCATTTCAGATTGAGTGATAACATTTGATATGCCTTTTCCACGTCCAAACTCCTAGCCCTTAGCCATCTTATTAGTTGGGCATCACTATTTTGCTCGTCATTTAACCCCAAGTCTGCACAACGAGACCTGAACTTTGTCAGTCTCTCTTGTTCTAGGGGAGAATACTCCGGTGGAGGATACAGAGCTCCCACGGTCATCTTTTTAAGCCAGGAATTTGACGCAAACTTTTAATTATCCTCTGGAAATCCGTCTACACGCTTTTTCTCACAGCCACTGCATCACTCAGTCAGATTAAATGGGAAATTAGTTTTTCTTTCAAGTGATCACTATCCACAGCAAACTCACCAGCTCTCACGTGTTCATCGAACCAAAGTAAATCTCAGAATGACTCCTCTCGTCCTCTGTCTGGAGAATCTCACTACTCATTCTTTGCATTTAGACTATTTTTCATTCTACTCATTATTTTTTGCTGAAATGAATGGTAACCTTGATTGTGCTTCTCAAAAAGCAAAGCTCACTGCTCCATTCTGAGGAACTCATCTGAAATGCAGAGATTATTATGTTCCTATATACTATTTGTGTATAGGTATGTATGTAATATGTGTGATTTTACAGTTGATGTGTGGCTTTTCATTAAAATTAATTGCCATTGCAAGTAATGTATCTACGTATGTACATACTTAAGTAAAACATACCTACTCGCTTTTTTGTTTGAATAGCAACTTGCTATATTATAGTACAACTTGTTGATGACGACAATACAGAATGGTGCGAGTATAAAATAGTGAGGCAGGGATACATTGAAAACGCCAGTGCATGACATGCCTAGCAGTAAAGCTGCAAAAAATTAAATAGACGCTAATGATGATGATAATAAATAATGATACGTTAAGTCGCATTTCATGATGCGATTCTCATATATAATTTTATAGATGACGAGCTTTGAAAAAGTGTAAAAATGGACATAAGTTGATAGTAGACTAGTTTCTATCGTATGTAGCATATGTATCGATATCGATCGTATCGTTTGTATCGACATGTATGTACTTATGATATGATTCTTATGAATGTGCTCTGCTCATCATCGTCATTCTTGAACGGTAAATGCCGAGTCACAATTGTGCAGCTTGAGTCAATGCCATTTGAAATGTACCAATGGGCCAAGAGAGAACAAAAAGAATGATCAATTTGGAACTGTAGATTCATGCAAGAATGAAGCATTTTATAGATTTACTAAATAATTATTAGATATTTTTGTGTGTTCCCTGTGATCAGTAAACGGGGTAAAGTGAGACATAAAAGTAGAGACATCAAGACATCCATTCTATCATTCATGGTACTTACTTTTTATGACTTCGTAAAAATGCAATTTGGTCACGGAAACGTTTTTCTGTGATGACGCTAATGACACCTTTTCGCCAATTTAACCACTTTACAATGGACTTCAGATTGCAAAATAAATGGATACAGTGATCGTGGTCAATGCATTTAATGATATAATTTTCAAAAAGTTATATTGTGCTTTTGGCGATGTTGCAAGATGTAGACTACCAACAAATTTCTAGGTTCCTCCAAGCAACGACTTGATAATGGAGTGGCTACAGCATTAAGTATTTCCAATGGACGATTTAGACTTTGAAGTTGAAGCGTCCAAGGTCCAAGCGTTAGAAAAATGTCGCAAAATTATTTTCATGCACTCCATGCATTGTATCCGAAGCTTATTAGAAAATGAACCAAGAAAAGAGTAATTTTTACGTGAAAATGTGGTTCAGTATAATTTAGTTTTCGTACTTGTACTGAGCATTCATAAAATTATTGAAAATTAATTTCATGCACAAAAATAGCATTGCAAGTCGTGAAAACACTAACAAACAGTAATTTTCCGCCATTGTTATGACGCTTGGGCGATTGCAATCAAGGATTCGAGAGGAACCAGAAACATACCATACCAGCACTTTATACCTATTGCTGGTGCTTGTGGGTGTAGAAACGTGAAACTCGTGAAGGTCGTTATCTAACATAAGTGGTGACCCCGACGTGATTGAGACTGTTAGGAGGTCAAGATGGAAGCGAGCAAAGAGACCCGTGCGGAGAGAGTTTGAAAATCTCTATAAAGAACTTGGGGTTTTGCTGACAGAAGGACAGTTGAAGGAGGACGAAATTAACGTCAAATTTAAGTTATTTTGTGATGTCTCCGACAAACTCCAGGGTCATGACGCCAAAATAATTGAACAATTAGCAACTAATGACTGTCCAGAGCCGAAAGAGAAAAGAGAGTGAGACGAGATAGCCGGATTCAAATTGCGTCAACTGAAAGAGAAGAAATTAGCTCCCAAACTACCAACCGGAACTGAGAGTTTAGTTGGAGGAAGCAACACGGCAGAGATAAAACTGAGGAACTTTAAACTACCAACGGTGCATATGAGGAAGTTCAACAGCACTTTGGAAGATTGGCTTTGATTTTGGGCTCAGTTCCAAAAGATTGACCAAGACCCCATGTTAGGGTGTGATAAGCTGTGGTACCTACCGGAGTCTTTGGAACCCGGCCCAGACGCTTACGAACTTGTGGATGGTTATCCGCTCTCGAACGAAAACTACCCAATTGCCATTAAGGCACTTCACAAGCAGTACGGAGATGAGGACTTTGAAAAATCAATATTGTGTACACCACCCAGTTTTGTGGACATTTCCCTAATTTTCGTCTTACAACTGACGTAGACCATGGATGCTTGGTAGAGAATGTGGGAACTTCGGTTGTTGAGGAATCTGTGCCTACACCATACAGAGATATGGCAGTAGTAGAAAACGTGGCAACTTTGGTTGTTGAGGAATCTGTGGCTACACCATACTTAAATATGGCAGTAGTTGATGGTGACATCACCAAATTGTGGCTTTTGTAAACCACCGGAATCTGTGATTCATCCGAGGAGGAATCAAACAAGAAAGAAGAGGCGATGGCTATCATGAAATTTCAAGAAAACATCTCGAGAACTGGAGACGGAAGGTATTCCGTGAGGCTCCCGTGGAAGGAAGTGGCTACCCACCAACATGGAAGTGGCAATGAAAAGGTTACAATTTACATCTAGGAAACTAGTGGAGAAAGGACTTTATTATGTTTATGATAACATCATTCGCAAAGAATCACAACTTCCACTGTCCACCCCTATTTCAGTGGAAATTTCCACCTGGACAAAAGTGGACTGTCCAGTGGACAGTGTACATATAGTATCAAAACTTCCACTGTCCACTCCAATTTTAGTGGAAATTTCCACTTTTGTCCACCTGGAAGATTTCTGCTATCCAGTGGATATTGATTCTCCGATGAATGGGAAAAAGAAGGATTTGTAGAGAAAATTCCCGAGTCAGATATAGCAGAGAAAGTACAGTACTTACCACATCGACCAGTGCTCAAGGAGAGTCTGACCACCCCTGTCAGACCTGTGTTTGACGCTTCGTGTAGAGTTGGGAAGTCGCCATCCCTCAACGACTGCCTGTATACAGGAGAAAATTGTGTGAAAATGATATTGATCCAGAGATTCCGGAGGGACCCAATTGGGTTTGTGGCAGACATACGGAAAGCCTTTCAGATGATTGGGGTGGTTTGAGAGGACAGAGATTACATGCGCTTTGGTGGCTCAATATAGATATGAAGGAAGTGGTGGAGTTTAGGCACGTACGAGTTATGTTTGGAGCAATATGTAGCCCCTTCATCTTGGCTGCTGTACTTCATTTTGATCTTACCAACCTTCCAGAGAAAGATATCGAGATGTCTAAGGTACTACTGTCATTCCTGTACGTGGACAACTGTGTCCATTCTGTGAGAACGAAAACGGTTTATCGAGAATTCCGGGAGAGAGCAAGTGAACTGGCGAAACAAGCTGGAATGGATTCCACGATGTGGGTCTCCAATGTGGATGAGTTTGATGATGAGGCACGTGATATCCGTTCTAGGATTGTTGTGGGACAGGAAGGCTGATAAACTGTTCGTGAATGTCAAGGGATTGACCATGCCAGAGAAAATAACGAAGAGAACGGTGTTATCAACTCCCCAGAAGTTTCGATGCTTTCTTGGCACAAAATCAATTGTACACTTACAAGGAACAAAGGAATGTTTTTGTGGCGTTTTGTTTAATATGAACTGTGCGCTTATGTAAGCTATGCGTTGCTTGTTGATGCTTGCAGCGTTTGTAATGATAAAAATGAAAATATGATTCGACGATAGGGCTTTATTAGGTAGCACTTTAGAGCTGACTTATAATTTCGTTCTGTGTGTCTGTTCCGTCCGTCCGGCGACCGTCCGTCCACGCGATATCTTTCTAACTGAGACGAATTTTTGAATTCCGTTTTTGTGCAATGGATTCCTAAGCCCATAGGGACGGGCCCCATTGATTTTAAGCCCTGTAGGTCAACGGCAACCGTTAGAAACCGTTACAATGTCAATTTTTTTCAATGGGAACATATGGCAAGTGGCATATCATTCGACTCGTCTATGAACATGATACATAGATCTGAGGTCACTTTGAGGTCAACTGTAATCGTTTAACGGTAACGGCGAAAATATTTTTCCGTTTTATGGTGTATTGCTTAAACGGATAAGCCTTTCGGACTTCTGTTTTCGGCAAATAACATCTCAGCGCAGTATGACCAATGGTAACGGTTAGAAGCCATTGCGAGGTCAAATATTTTAAACGATAACATATGGCAAGTGGCATATCATTCGACTCGTCTATGAATGTAACACGAATGTAGACCTGAGGTCGTTTTGGGGTGAAAGGTCATCGTTGAACGGTAAAGATGTTTTAAAACTTTTTCGTTTTTCTATCTTTTAAACAAAAATGTTTGCTAAAGTGCTACCTCTTTGTGTTTTTACAAAACCTAGTTTGTATTTATGAAAAGGTAATTAGTTACGCAAACATAATGCACAGTTACAGGTTAATCAATAACAATCGGTTCCAATAACTGCAATTAGTCACTACGGCGCATCGTCAGAAAAAATATGATATATGCTTTATGTTTTCACAATTATGTTGTGAATGTGATTGATATTGATTTATTCACTGAAAAATAAGTACAATAATGTTCCATACATAATTTAGCACGCGTTAAAAAGTGACAACCATGGCTGTTTTCCAACTAAAACGCGTTTTAAAATACATCCAATCCATCAACCATTGGCAGTCCGATTAACATACTGCATCATATTCCAAGAAATCAATTACAAATAAATTTTAATAGTATAGATAAATATCTGATCTAAATTTTAACAAATATTGTTTAACAATTGAGAAGCCAGACACTTCTTCCCATATATATATATTCCCCTTGACTTCTTCCATAATCAAAATAGACCTATCCGCTAATAATTCATTCCACTCATGGATAGCATTTCATTTCACGGAATTTTCATATAACACAGAATTATGGTGCCCTTCAATTTGTACTAACGGCCTAAATGCTACAGCCAAACTAGACAAAGGGAACCAGTGTTTAAACAAATTACAATTTCTTGGTTTATACGCAAATTTGTTGAGCATTAATTTTCTACGTTCCATAATCGTGAGTAGATCAAGACGACCATAAAAATCAGTAACATTTATATTATCTTTCGTGTGTGATATACCTGCTTTAGGCCTAAAAAATGTCGAAACAAACCTAATTATTTTATTTTGCAGCTTGTTAATATCATTTGTGGATTGAACACACCAAATAATAATACCATAACCCACTATAGACATTACAAATGAACTTTTTAACGTATTATCCGGAATCATGCGCCTTAACCCATACATACGGCTTCTTTACATACATACCCATGTCATTCATGATGATGATATACTTTTAATGTGCTTTAAGGTTTAATTCAGCTTCAAGTTCATTAAAAGTGAATTGAAAATAAAATCTTGTCGTAAAATGTCGTGAAGGGGAAAAGAAAAACTTTTTTAGTCAACGACAGCAACGCATCTTCACAGAAAGCCAAGGTCGCAGGCATGGGCTGCGGAACGTATTCTGGTCTGGGGGGGGACAAACCCAACTTTTATATAGTACTATTTTGGTACCCACAATTAATACTATACTTTATAGTTGCGCATTTTGATTCGTCCTATGTAGACATAGGTGTAAATGGATACTAAAGGAGATACGTTCATAACTTCGAAATTTCTTACTAATTTTTATGAAATAATTTCCAAAAAAATAAAAATTCAGCCAGTAGAAATGAGAAGCATAATATCGGCGAGCGAAGCGAGGCGAAATTTTTAAAAAGCACCACAAAATTCTTTAAAATGTGCTAATATTGGATTCAAGTTTAAGTAATTTTAGCAAATTTTGAAATTTCATGGGGGGATACCTTTGTCCCCCCTGTGTTGAGCGTGCGGGGGACAATGATCCCCCCATCCCCCCCGGCTCCGCGGCCTATGGTCGCAGGTGTAAAAATACAATAACCTTTTGAATAATAATATAAACTGACGGTCCGATGGTAAATAGTACGTATGCCTGCACTGTACCATTTACCTTTCAGATATTGTATTAGACAAGCATACCTACCTAATTATTGTATTAGCGTAGAGAACTGGAATCACGAAAAGTCAAGGAAACCGATTTCAAGATTTTATTTAAAGTAGGACATAGGTATGCAAACAGTTCGACGAGACTATAAATTGAATGTGCTACATTGTAAAACAGCATCATATATACAAATTGTACAGCTAGGTCCATCGTTTAATTAAGTTGCAACTACTGCTGGTGAGCTGATAACATTCTTGGATGGTGATTCTTCGGAAATGATTTCTGAGTTGACAGAACTCTCCGCATCATAATATTTTGGTTCAATTTCCGCAAATTCAATCACAGAAACGTTGTAGTACACGGTTTTGGACCTGACCAGGCTGTACGAGTTATCGAAAATGACGGTATAAGTACCCAACTGGGAGCAAGGATGGGTTCCCTCCTCTAAATGCTTTTGAGACTGGATCCGGTTAAATGGCAGGACTAGACTCCCATCCTGGAACTCGATCTGGAAACCAATGTCGTGATTCTGGGACCGGAACCGCCAGGCGATCGAGCTACCAGGTTTTGTGACTTCCAATGAAATTTTTAAGGAATTACGAGGACTAATTCTGGCAGATGTGAGGTTGGCGTCGTCCTCCACGGATGGGGTCAGAGTTCCATCTGAAAGCAGAGAAATGGTAATGGTCAATGTTTCACAAGTAGTTTGAATTTTTTACGCCTGTACTATTGCTTACATTTGAAGAAGCTAAGAGGAACCGGTCCCGGCATCCAAATGCTGTCAGTGGAACAGTATTCATCAGACCCTTGTCTGGTACCACCCCACTTTGGAGGAATCTGCTCCAACGGGAATCTTTCGGCGATGACCTTCTTCCATTTTTCAGGCTCCGCTCCGTAAATGTTCACCTTTTTCAACGTCTCCTTCGGGACGAATGGCTTGAGAATGTTGATAATGATACAGAATATTTTTGGTGCGTTTATAAAAATGGCGTAACGGAGGAGCTCGGGATAGTTTGCCTCTAATGTCGTTTGCATACGAATCATAAGATCCCGACAACCCCTGCTGGTAAGCTGACGGAAATTGTATCCTTCGAGGTCAATAATTTCTACAATTTGAGTTACTGGTCTTCCCTGCTCCTCGCTAAGCTTTCTCATCATGGCAAACATTTTTTCGAAGTTGATAAAATTATATTTTAAGAACTTCTCAGGGCCGTACGTTTCGATAAGTGTGCGACCATCCTGACGTCCCATCGGAATAAAAAGGATGGGATATCCATCTCTGTCCAACCCAAAATTGGCATAAGGTGTCATTTTTTGCATTTCCATCGGAACTTCGTCCCGTTCCAGGAGAGTATCCATGTCGTTCTCCCTTCGCCATTTCAGATTGAGGGATAGCATTTGATATGCCTTTTCGACGTCCAAACTCCTGGCCCTTAGCCATCTTATCAGTTGGGCATCACTATTTTGCTCGTCATTCAACCCCAAGTCTGCACAACGAGACCTGAACTTTGTTAATCTCTCTTGCTCTAGTGGGGAATACTCCGTTGGAGGATAAAGAGCTCCCACGTTCATTTTTAAGCAGGAATTTGACGCAAATGTTTCAATTATCCTCTGGAAATCCGTCTACACACTTTTTCTAATAGCCACTCCATCACTCACAGTCATATTAAATGGGAAATTAGTTTTTCTTACAAGTAATCACTATCCACAGCAAACTCACTAGCTCTCACGTGTTCATCGGACCAAAGTAAATCTCAGAATTACTCCTCGTCCTCTGGAGAATCTCAGTACTGGTTCTTTGCATTTAGACTATTTTTCATTCTACTCGTTCTTTTTTTGCTGAAATGAATAGTAACCTTGATTGTTCTTCTCTAAAAGCAAAGCTCACTGCTCCATTCTGGCGAACTCATCTGAATGAAATGCAGAGATTATTATGTGTTCCCATACTAATGTGTATAGGTAGGTATGTATGTAATACGTGTGATTTTACAATTGATGATGTATGTATGACGTGTGGCTTTACATTAAAATTACTTGCAAGTAATGTATCTACGTATGTACATACTTAAGTAAAACATACCTAGTCGCTTTTTTGTTTGAATAGCAACTTGCTATTATAGTACAACTTGTTGATGACGACAATACAGAATAGTGTGAGTATAAAATAGTGAGGCAGGGATACATTGAAAACGCCAGCGCATGGCATGCCTAGCAGTAAACTGCAAAAAATTAAATAGAAGCTAATGATGAATAATGATACGTTAAGTCGCATTGCATGATGCGATTCGCATGTATAATTTTATAGATGACGAGCTTTGAAAAAGTGGAAAATGGACATAAGTTGATAGTAGACTAGATTGTTTCGTATAATATATTATATCGATCGTATCGATTGTATCGACATTTTCGACATACGAACATGTATGTATGATATGATATGAATGTGCTCTGCTCATCATCGTCATTCTTGCACGGTAAATGCCGAGTCACAATTGTAAAGCTTGTGTCAATGCCATTTGAAATGTATCAATGGGTCAAGAGAGAACAAAAAGAATGCTTTTGGAACGGTAGATTCATGCAAAAATGAAACATTTTATAGCTTTACTAAATAATTATTGCCTAGAGATATTTTTGTGTGTACCCTGTGATCAATAAACGGGGCGAAATGAGAAATATAAAAGTTTATACGTCCATTGTATCATCCATGAAACTTATTTACTTTTTTAAAAGTACAACTTGGTCACGGAAACATTTTTCGGGGATGACGCCTTCCATTTTTTCACCGAAAGCTAGTACCCACCTCGTGGTCAATGCATTTATGATGGATAGAATTTTCAAGAAGTATGTTATTGTGTTTTTGGCTATATCATTTAACCTTGATGTTGCAAGATGAAGGATTTGCCGATAAACTACCAAAAGGTTCCAAGCAACGGTTTGATAACGGAGTGGCTAAAGCATTCAGTGTTTCCAATCGTTTCGACTTTGAATCGTCCAAGCGTAAGAAAAAGTCGTAAAATTATTTTCATGCACTCCATACTCTTCTCAGTCCTTCTCAGATAATGGATTATATCCGAAGCTTATTAGAAAATGAACCAAGAAAAGAGTAATTTTGACTTGAAAATGTGGTTCCGTATAATTTAGTTTTCGTACGGAACATCCACAAAATTATTGAAAATTAATTTCATGCACAAAAATAGCATTGCACGTCGTGAAAAAATTAACAAAAAGTAATTTTCCGCCATTTCTATGACGCTTGGGCGATTCGAAAGGAACAATATATGCACCAAGGTATATACAATACCAACACTTCATACCTTTTGTAGGTGTACAAACTCGAAACTTCTCTATACTTTTCTCAGCAAATTGTATCCAATTAATTTACCTTCCGCGGTGTACAATGCTTACCTGCACAAGGAACTATCATCATTATATCACGATGGTCAAACAAAACTTTTAACGATTATTTTAATGAGGTCAGAATTGAAAATAAAGTACCTACACATTTTCATGAAAGGGGGAAAGGGAAAGCATTAACTATCATAATATTTTTTCAGTCGACGACAGCAACGCCAACGTTGAAAGTGTAAAAATGCGACAATCCTTTTTATAATTGGTCATTAATAATTGACTTTGACTGAACGTTGTACATACACCTGCAACACTTACTCAGACATTTTCTTACGCAAACATGCCAGAATAGGTAATAAACGCCTTTGTAGTCAATAATTACATATTTGAATGAATTCTGTTCATTTCATTTCATATCCAACTTTCTCACTGGCTGGAGGCGATGAATTTCTCGGTTCCCATCAGCATCAATTCCACTCAATACACCTTCCTAAAAAGTATGGAGTCTCCTCAATCAAAGGCCCTCATGCTCCCAGAGGATAGAAATGATCTGAAATCAAAACCTAAAAAACGTTTGCTAACCAATTTCATGGTAGTTTATTTTGACTGTGCATATTTTCTCTTCTCCAGCCCCTTTCGCTTTGTGAGAAACGAAGCCACTGGATTATTTGTAATTAGAAAAACGATCCCCCAAAATGTAATTTTTGCTCTTATGAACGCATTAGGAACTCTCTACATTATTTTTATCTTGAGAGTCAATTATCGCTTTCTGGGTGCCGAAGACAACTCAAATCCATTAAAATATTTTGAGATGCTTGAAGTGATTCTTATCAGTGGTTATCAAGTTTTGAGCATAAAGAAATTCACATTTCATCAAAGCCAATTTTTGCAAATTGTCAATTTCATTGAAAGTGAAAGTTTTTCTTTGTCTACTGGAACCACTCGAGTAATTTGCCTAAAATAAAAATAACATTTTCAACCAAAATTATATAAACTTTTAATGCGCTTATTTATATATTTTTGTAGATTCAGAGAAAACTCTTTGTCCGGTTAATATGTGCCATTTTTGCGATAATGCCGCTTTACGAATGCATTTGGAAGACTCTCCTTGCACCTTCCTCAACCTGGGATAAAACAATTTGGAACAGATATTTGATCTCGCAAGCTCGCTATGCTTTCTTTCTCACCAACAACGCCACAGAACTTCGTATCACTCTGGAACCTTCCGAACTGTCAATTGGGGACTATTTCTGGGCATTCTTTGGAGGTCTTGCGAATATACAACTAATGCTCCTCGCCTACTATCCAGATTTGTCTCTTCTTTTTGGCATACTGACCGTCTGGAACGTGTCCTGCCATTTTTCTCGAAACCTTTGGAATGACATGAATGACTCTTCCAGCCAAGATAACTGGACGAGCCTTGCTATTCCCCAGGTCAATAGATCGGTAGCCGCCTTATCGGTCATCACTAACACTGATACTGGAAGTCCTACCAGAATGAAAAGCCGAGTAGTAAAAAGGAAAATTCTATGGCCGGAAGTATACCAGACCTATCAAAACATTCGAGATTTGTGTGATCTAGTCAACCAAGTTTTTGGAACAATGGCTACAATTTCCTTGGCCAACAGTCTTGTCTACCAATCGACGGGATTGGATAGTGTGCTTGTCACAAATAGCATCGTTTCCAAAATTCAGTTGCTGTTCTTCATTGGAAACTCGACTTGTACATTTCTGCTAGCAGCCGACGCATGCCATAAGGTGCAATATTATTATGCCTAAATTGATAAAATTACTAATTAATCATTTTGCTTATGCTCACTTTTGTAAAATACTAAGCTGGAAACGTTGAAGACGTGGCTGGCAAAAGACGAAAACAGGCGAGACGTTCCGTTGGACCAATTGCACTTGGTAATGGGGGAACTTAGGACTCGTGACGTTGGAATCAGAGGCAGCAACATTTTTACCATTACTTATCCACTTTTATGGCATGTGAGTAGGAAAAAATTTGAAAAAATACATGCCTTATTATTTTAATGGTTTATATAACGGAAATTACACATGTACTTAGATTGTGACAACTGTAGTCACCTACTTTATCATTTGTCTCCAGACAAGGCGACACGAGCAGGAGGAACAAAGTGAAATGGCTGCGGAGAATTGTACTGGAATATAGATACCTCAACTAACCATTTCTACGACCGCACTCCCACATAGATACGTATATTATACATGACAAAATTAAATTTTCTTAATGTGAATTAAAACAGTTATTTGATGTATTTACAAATTAGAAATATCCCACTCATTAAGCCATTCATAGAATTCATGACAGATTGATGAGCGACTACTGATTTTGTGAATATTTGTCAACAATTTCATAGGGTATGATTTGATGAAGATATTAATTTCTGGGTGCATAACGCACTTGAAAACTTACATTAAACATTAGACACGGTGCTTACTCATTTCCAGCAAAGTCGACGAATGATTTAACAAATTTAACAAATAACAAAACAAACAGAAAATCGAATGTAAAACAATATATTTTATGTACAAACTTTGAATTCACTTTATTTATTTTCGAACGACACTTATTAAAGCTAATTACACAAGTAGCGACGTTCACAGAAAAACGATTATCTAACTAAAAACGATAAAACAACATGAATATACTACCTCCTGCATCGACCTTCAGTATACAAATTTAATTTGATTTTTTCTAGTTATTCTACACATTATTATATAATATTTAAAATTACAGTAAGTATTCTGTAAGTCTGTTCATGGGAACATCGTTAAAATACATAAAACAATTTGGCAAATTCTAAAAAGGTAAAAGTAAACGATTACATTTTTAAAGTAAAGCTGTACATATTAAGTTAATTTGTGTACAATTATCGGATCTCACATTTTCCAAAGCATTCATGCTGCGCTCATATTACCTCATACTCAAACAATGTAATTAAATTAACATTTAATAACACATTTCAAAACAGTTAATTAAAAATAATTATTTACAAGCGTTCAATTAAATTGAGCAAACACTCGGAGTTGATTAAAAATTTACAGTGGGAGTATTTTAAAAAGTTACATGTCTACTAATGATAGTTAATAATGCAAGAAATCACATCGAAATCATCATTCGCCATCAGGCAAGGGACACACCTCAGTCATTTCCTGAAAATAACAAACAATTTTTTTTCAAGTGAGATTTCAAGTACACGACTTTTCCTGATTTTAATTGATGCTAATGGTTATCAGATAAATAAAACTTCAACCAAACTTACCTCGTCATTATCGGATACAATATATGCACAGCTTTCCAGAATGCACACAGTGTGATTCGAGTCGCGTAGAACGTCATTGCGTAGTTTCAAAATCCTCATCACCATGTTGGTTGGGTCCTTCGTGAAACGGCATCCCTCCCTCAGCGCTGGCAAAGTTGGTAAAACAAATCCAGAGTTGGTAATCTGCTTCTTCTGAAATGCTATCACTTCTTCCTCCGTCCATGGCCGGAGTCGCAACCCAAGGAATCTAGCAAACGCCTTCTGCTCCTCCATGGAACTAAAGTACAGACTTCCTGACGCAATTAGCAGCGGTGCCATTACATTCTCGTCCAGAGAAATTCCCTCTGTTTCAGGTCTGACTGGTAACTGGAGACTGAGATCATTTGCAAAAATAGGTTGGTCATCCATTCGTCGTCCGGAGAACATGTGCAGAGTAGTTCCAGAAGAGCACTTGCCCTCCCTCAGGGAAGAGACCAGACCGTTCACCTCGTGAAGACTCAAAAGTAAAACGGAGGTAAAGGTGCCATTTTTGAAGGAGACAAAATAGCGAATCGATCTCAGGAAGCTATCCAGATCATCCCTTCTTTTGACTTCATTTTGAATCACTTTAATGAAATCGTTCGTAGCGAAAAATTGGGTTCCCCATCCTGTCGGCTGAATGCATCCCGATATAGTAGTTTCGTTGAATATTTCATTCAATTCTAATATTCCGTCCATGACATGAACTTCGTTCATTGTTGTGACGCAACGCTTTACATTTCGATGTAATTCCGGAGCCGCTGGCGTTTCTTCAGGAGGTCTGTACTTTTGTTCCTCCACCTCTTGCTCGGGTTCCAGCTCTTTCTCCTGCTCTTCCTCCAGAACGCTGTGGTAGAAGGTTTTCTCTGGAATGTGCTTTTGACACTTTTCTTCAACAGTTTGTCGAATGTCCTGTAACTTTTCAGTCACGCTGGTTGGTAAACTGCACACCAGGGGAGTGGAGGCTAAAAGCTTGGAACGAACTTTACTGGAAAACCACTCTGGGATCTGCTGGACTATCAGCGACTGATGATGGTATTTTCCATACATGCGTTTTAGCTCCTGAGCATCGGGATCCTCACAACGTTCCGCAAGGATTTTTCCTTCCGCAGCTGACTTTCCTGAATTTTCATACAAATCATCAGCTGCCAGGTTCTTGGCGTAATTTCTCGCGTTCAGTGCCCAATAGACGAGCCCATCTTTCTCAAACTGGCTGCTATTCGACTTTGTCCAGTTGATAATGTCGTTTACAGTTATGCTGGCCTGGGGATCAATACGACTGGTGATTTTGTTGTGTACTTCATGAGACAGGTAGAAGTGTACACATTGCCCCTTTCCCAGCTTCCGCATTCTCATACAGGATTGAATCAACTTGTCACGTCGCATTCCACTTCCAATGGTGACACAAGCTTTAAAGACGGTTGGAAGATTGATATCCGTTCCACGAGTGTGCTGATCATCAATATATATGGCACAATTCTCAAGTCGTTCCTTCAACGGGGATAGCGTTAGCGGTTGGTCCGGATCCATTTTCGAGCTTTTCCGGAAAGCAGTTTGGCGCCTTAATTTTATGACCATTTCGCCATTTTTGCTGAAGTAGACAACAGCTTCCAAGGTTTTGTCCAGTTCCAGCCACAGGTCAGCAATCGCTTCATTCCCCAACTCCAGCACGAGTGCTCCAGCGTCTATCAGCACACGAAGGCCATCCTGAATCATGAATTGGAGAACATCCTTGCAGCTGTCTGCAACGGTCAAGGATCGTTCCCATTGATTCTCCTCTCGTTGCAAGATTTCCTCCATTTGAGCATTTGTTTCGGACAAGACCTCCAAATCTTGTTGGGTGATTTTAGCTGGGAGTAGCAGGCTGGTGTCATTGGTTCCACTGAAACCTGTTGTTGCATGTTCATTTTTCTCGTAGCAAAGATCCCAAGCGTTAGTGGTGAGTTTTCCAGGAAACTGCTTACATTCTTTGGGGAACACGACATTCTCCAGCCAAAAGTCCACAACCGCCTTGTGTCTCCTCAGCAGTGGAAACAAATGCTGAGTGCGTTGCTCATAGTCTTGCAGGTTTATACCCTTGTAGGATTTCACACTATCCGACTCAATTTTTGAAGGGGGAATCTTTTTGATCCAAGAATCATAGACTGCTTCAGGGCCTGTTATAGCTGTGTCTAGGATGTCGAAGCACTTTCTCAGTTGGGCATCGGTTAGTCCGGAGTAATAATAGCTTAGCTGCGTTAGAACAATGGCCATGTCCGGATGTCCAAATTCTGTCCTCTCTGCCGCTACGTCCTTTGCTCGAAATGGAACTGCCATTAGCTTACCAGAGGACCCTGGCTTGGACTGCTTAACTCCATATTCCACTCTCCATCTCTTGTTCAAAGCCGCCAGCAAAATTCCCCGTCGTAAATAACCGGAAACCAGCATCAGTATCTGCTTCTTTTCTGCCGAAATTCCGTCAATTTTGAAGACCTTGTCGTGGTCTTGCTCTGAGATGTTCTCTTTTGTTAAAAAATCCTTGACAATTTTCCTCTCCTCACCTCTCAGGACCAGTCCAATCAAGTTGACTTTTCCATCCAATAGTGCATCCGCCACAAGTTCATAAAAGTCGCTTTTACATTCGTCACTCAAAATCCGAAAATGGTTGAATTTTTCCGGGTGGCTTGACGCATTTCCTGGTTGGAATTCTATACACGTTCCGTGTTGCAAGAACAGCTTCGCTGCTACATGCGGGAGCAATTCCAGCAATTTCTGGCAAACTGTCCATCTCATGCTGCCCCCATCCATTTGCCGTTGCTTTCCTGTCGTGTAAATCAACTGATACTTGACGTTGAAGATTTCATCGCTTTCGTCCACAAGATCACGGACATGTGTCCTCAGCCAAGACTCGATTTCGCCTATTTTTTGTCCAACTTCGTTTTTTTCTTGAAGAAAGCTGTTATACATTTGAAGACGGAAAGATAGTCTATGCTCCGGTAAAGTGATCACTGTTCCTCCAAGTCGAAGACATTCCTTGTAAACGTTATTGATTTGGTCCAAATGCTTGCTAATGTCAATGTCACGACTGCAAGGCAACGTGTACAGTCTCTTGTTCAGGAATCCGCCAATTGTGAACGCAAGCAAGTTGTAGTTTGTGGTATATATTGAGTTGAGGACCGTCAACCGACATAAATAATTCTTACTTTTGGACAAGGTCGCCAATATCATTGGCATGATCACGGAAGTCTTCCCTTCCCCCATGTTTAGCTGCATAACTCCGTTCTCCTTGTTTGGCATCTCTATCATTCTCTTTGCCACTTCCACCTGAACTTTTCTTATCGTGATGTCCAGCTCCAGCTCGAGAAGCAGCCACTCCGGGTAATCCAACGGATTCCAATTCTCACACTCTTCCGTCTCCTTTTCACGTTCCAGTTCCACTGAGTACTTCTGTGTGTCACTGCTGTACTTTGTGAGTCGATTGAGGCGTTTCAGATGGGCCATGGCAACGGCCAACGCTCCTACAAAGCAGCTTCCATTTTGCAGCGAGCTTATCGGCTGGGAGATATGATCACGCAGCATTGTAACTGGTGCCAATCGTACGCTTAAACCAGCTTTGCTCAATCCCACGTTCGCAGGGTCATTCTTTAAGAAGTGATTTTCAAACTGTTCTGTAGTATTTTTTATCACCATCATGCACCGCATCCTCTGTTGAGCCAGGGGCAATGTAGGCGCATTCTCAGACTGAAGCTGACCAGTTGAAGTTATTGTTATTGCTTTCGTGGCAGCCCCGGGATCTGCTTCTCCATGTTCTCGCTCCAATGCGTCGTCAGTCAGAAACCACTTGTCAACAACATACGGTACTGTTTCGAAACACAGCTTCGGTTCGTTTGGTCCATTTTCTTGTACTTGCTGTGTGTCCATGGCATACGTCTTGACATCTCTTAACACTCCGTCGACGTCGGTGAGAAACTGCTTCAGAAAATAATTGCCATACCAACTCCTTACGACAGCATTCACATTGTCAAGCAAGTCGGAACTGAGGTTGAGTCGATCTTTTCCAGTTAGAGCATGCTTTAAGACTGGTTTCGTAAAATCGGGTCTTCGCCAAGTATTCCATTCCTCCTGTAAAGTTTCTGCTGCTGCGTTTGAATCCATCTGTAACTTGTTGTTGTAATCATTTCGTGCTTCATTAAAATCTTCGGAACTTTCAAAATCGCTACGGCTTGGTGGCGCCGTTGCTCCTTGCTTTAGTATCGTACTGATGACACTAGTTACAAATTTGTGATCCAAAGGGTCATAGTTCCCAGTTGTGAGTGATACGGGTGGCACAGGAATAGATGAGCTGCTTAAATGTCTATGGGTGACTGAAAGGTTGTGCAGATTCAGTATCTGGTTCAATGAGCCTTTTCCGGAGTACAGCATTGCCCCCAGAATCAAAGTTAGTTTGTGCCTGAGATCACCGTCTCCAGTTTTCCGAGCCAAGAAATACAGTTGTAGCCAACTTTCTCGTACTCTTGTGTTCACCCAAGTTGACAAGTTTCCGTCAGTTAGTTGGTCAGTGGAGATGGTGGAGTATATTGGATCCTTGGTCATAATTAAGAATTTAATGGTCTCGGCATTGGATGACAGAGTTCCATAAAGGCGATGTTGCGCCAAAGTGGTGAGATGGTCGGGATCATCTAGAGATTTTCGGGAGGAGAGTGAGCACGGAGTTAACTCATTGTCAGTCGAACCATCGACAAAGTCGTTTATGAATTCGGAAGATAGATGAGCTGCCTTGTTGTACATGTTGATATTTCTGTAGTAGGAACGCTTGTGAAGCTCCAGTTCCTTGAAGTTGCCTTTGAAAGACTTTTCGCCACTAAACAGGCCTGTCACACGAAAACTGTCTTCAAATAGTTTCTGAACTATAATAGCATAGCCATCGTAGGCAGCGTACGAATTTTGACACAGGTTAGCAGGCCATTCGACTCCTTCCATCATCTTCGAATTATTGTTAGGATAATAAACATATCTGGGAGACAAATGGGATATCTGCTCGAGTGTATCACGACACGTGGTATCGTACGGAGAGCACGACCACGGGAAGCCGGACTGGAGAATCCACATGGCCATCTCAACACCGGTGAGTTGAGTGAAGGGATCTGGAAATGGGGAGGAGGTCGCTCCATGGAGTAGTGCCAAATAGAGCCATGCTGATTTGTTATTCCCAGGTCGAAGTCTGTTCAATAAGTATACACAAAAAGTTTATAAATTGTAGATTCATATTTTTAAATTCAAGAACACGTTTTTGAGTTTTGCTTTTATATTTTATTACCTTTTAAGAATTTGGTCTACTTCAAACATGAAATACTTGGGATTCCGTAGTTCCGTTATCTCAACAGATTGATGCCGAGTCGTCCAATCAGCCGGAGGAGGAGTATGTACCCGCCCATGCGGGACCAAGAAAATTTTCTTTGTCCCACCGGGCTCACCTGCAGTTCGTTTCTCCATAACGATGCCACTCTTGAGTCCAACAAGAGTTCCCAAATTGTGTCCTGTTCCCTTGGAGAATGGAATATAGTAGTCCGGGTAGTTGTCGCAGTACAGAAAGCCGGAATCCCGCTTCAGAGAAAATGTCAGATTAAATCTCCACAGATTAACGGAAATGCGTTCTTCACTCTTCTCCCAAAGAACATGCACGAAATATTTGGAGTCCAGTCTTTTCAACGTTTTGACGATTTTCTTGAATCCATCAGAAGCGACGGAAAGCAGGAAGCTGGAGATATCTTTACTGCCATTATATTTTCCAAGATACCACCTCTTCGTTAAAGTATGAGCTGTTGGGCGGACGGGAACTAATAAGTAGTCCGTGTCATCTTCTATATTTTCTTCTGGTTCCGAAGTGGGAGATATCCGGCGAAAATGTACAACTTTAGCTTTGGAGTCAAACCAGTGCGTGTAGTTGGCAATTAGGTCCGAATTCAACTGCTTCTTCTCAGGCTCTTCCAGGAGCTCTCGTGGTAAAAGTTCCAGCCAACTGCCATCTTGAGCCAGTTGTCGGATTATCACACGGTCTCCGACTTCGGTGAATTCAAAGTGATGACCGAAGTATTTATCAGTGGTTCTGAACGTTTGAGAATCCCGCTGTACACGAAACTGACTTGCCCGGAAATAACTCTTGTAGAGCGGATTCTTAATTATCTTCTCAGGAAGAACGGACGGCGGGTATCCATCGACAAAAAAGGTTCCTCGGATAGTATCAACGCTCACTTTGTGACTTGTTGATGAGATTGCGTACACAGCATGATAAGCATGCTTTTTATTCACATCCTGGTGTTCAGATGTCTTGAAAACTGGGACGTCATCTCCACAAAGCTGTTGTCCAGGGAACCATTTGGAACAGACAAAGTCATGGAGCACCCGGTTAAAACGGCTCTGGGAAAGGATGGAATGCAAGTGCTCCTGTAAGTTCAGTGGAATCGTGACTCTTGCACGGCGCAGCATGTTGCGTGTGAAGCTGGAAGGTGGATTGACGCTTAAAATGTTCTCACGCACAACCAAATGATGGAGCCTGGACAATGCCTTGAGGAAATATGTAGCATCCGAAGGATCCTTGAAGAGATATTCAATGTTTTCCGGTGAAGATGCGTTAAAAGTGAAGACGCAACAAATGGCACACTTTAACAAGAGATCCTGCAAAAGTTTTGTGTTTTCCTGATCCGGGGTCTTCACCAGCAACTCTTCCAACTTGATACACCATTCCTCCGAGACTGCGCGATATTTTTGCAGTACTGTAGATGCCGCTTGCTTGACCTCCAAATTCTCACTCAATTCCAGGATCCTAATGGCAATAACAGTGAGGGATAGAAACACCATGGGATTGCTCCAGTTTGTTCTGTTCCTCTCCAGGCTAGTGTCGAGAAGATCCAAGAACGCCTTTGCAAAATGCGCGCTGTCTTCTAGCTCAAAGTCGGCGTGAATGTTCACATTTTTCTTTCCACTTCCACTGCCCAGCTCCCACAGCGTCTGCATGATCAACTGTAGCACCGGCTCCTTCTCCAAAGACAGAACGCCTGTTGCGATGTCGGCGTATAAGTTTCGAATCTGGACATTATCACCACATCTCAAGGAACCAAATGCTTTGAACTCTTGCAAGTTTATGTTTTGATGACATTTGTACTGCTTTGCGAGCACCTCATTTTCCGTGGGCCTCTTCCAGTCCATGGCAAATTGAAGACGTTGGTAGCTTTCAGCATCCCCGCTCGCTGCATCAGAAATCCTGAAGGTGAACGGCATCTTTGGTGTTTTCCCTGGCGCATCCAACCTGCCGTACTTGCAACTAAGCCCATTTTCAACAACGAAGGCGGCTGGAGCAGATTTTATGACATCTGGTTTTGTACGGCCCGCATTGAACGTTTTGTCCTTCTTCTCAGTAGCCAGGTGACACAGATTCTGATGACAAGTGGTAATCGTCTTTAAGAAATGCATTTCATTTGGAATAATATTCGTCCACTTTTGCCTAATTTGAATCTCTGGGCTGAATGCATGGAGGGCTAGTACATCTTCAAGAAGTAGCACGGTGCTATCACGAAGGACGGCAATTTCCTCGGGGATGAGCAATTCGAAAATCACTGCGTCCCTGTGAAATTCTTCAAGTGGCAAAGGGCGCTTGTAGCAGAACACTGATACTCGTTTTTTCGCCAACTCCCGCGACCATTTACAGCGAATGCAGTTGTCGTCATGTACTTTTCCTTTGGTGTAATAGCTGGACGTATAGCTACAAGTTTGCGTGCTGATTTCTCTTTCAAGTTCCTTACACTTTTCCCTGGCAGTCTTAATTTCCTTCTGTTTCTTCGCAATATCCTTTTCCATGTGATCCAATATCTGCTTTTTCAAGGCCTGCATCTTCTCATTTTGTTGCGCGTATTGCACGCAAAAATCATCAGGGTCAACTTCGCTACGTTGTATCCAACTATCTTCACTTGTAGCTTCAGAATTCCTGTCGGAAAAGTATTTTTGGAGTTGTTTCACAAGTCTCATCTCGCATTTATCTGGAACCAACAACCTATCAAAAAAATTGGAGCGAATGCCAGTCTTGTAGCTCGTTAGCAATGGATGCTCCTTTACAGCAATTTCGTCCAAAACTTTGACCATCTTGAGAATGGTGATGGATACTCGGCTGTAGGCCACGGGATCCGAGTAGGTAAATCCGTATAGGTGACAGGCAGTTTCGAAATACCATTTGAGCAACTTGTAGATCTCGCCACAAGGGGAATTAACGGTTAGCTTGTTCCTCACAAACCACTCAACGTGATAGATCCAAATATTCTTGTCATTTACATGGTCATCCTCCAGTGGATTTTTCTTTCCGCTTTCCAGTTCGTTCAGCCTTTCTAACAGAACTTCAAGTATTACAGTTGCCGTTTGTACTATTGGATCGATCATGGTAAGGTTATCAACTTCCTCCGAGTTGACAGCAGAAATGGCACCATAGTTTAGATGATTTGTCAGCTTTTGCAAGTTATGAAAACGGTCTTCATTCCATTGAGCACTTGTTCGCTGAATTTTCATTATTTCGTTCCATTTTGCTGTTGAATTAACGGCAACTTCCCACTGTTTGGAAACTGAAGAATGTATCTTGTCGATTGTTGACCACGCTCGCTTCAAGGTTTCGCTAATCTGTAAGTTCAAGTCAGCATTACTCCCAATTGTCTGCATTTCAGAAAGTTTCTTTGCTCTCCGAGCCAACTTTGCCATAGTTTGAGCAATGATATCCCACGAGCCCTTGGCCTTTTCGTACTCCAGAGCAAGAGAAACGAGTACCTCCAGCGTGATGATTTTGTACAAGACGCAAGCCTCCTCATCATTCTTCATTTCTTCTTGAAGGCTCAGCTGTAGGATCACTTTGGCCGAGGTCCACAAACCGGAGCGTCGAAACGGCGGCAGTCCACAATCGCCCTCCTTCCAATTAACTTGATCGCGAATCTTTTTCTGGAACTTGATTTTCTCATGTTTCCCCTCGTCACCAAAGTGTTCAGTGTCCATTGGACAAAGCATTCCGATCAGAAAATCCGAGATCATGAACGGCTGCGATGGTTCGGTAACTTCTAATTGACTTTGATCCTCTTTCTTCGACGCTGAAACTTTCATTGGCATTGCCATCGGATTCGCGTTAAATGCCAGATGACTCAGCTGTTCGGAAAAGGTGGAGGAGAGGAGAAGTGGAGTAATGGGGACGATGTCCACAGTTTCCGGGTACGTCACCTTCAAAGAACCACATGCTCCAGTTACGTGTTCGTTTGGAAGTGACGCTCGAAACGTGATGACGCGCATGTGCTCCTCGTCCAGCTTGGTGAAATGAATGACACAATTTTGTTTCCGAACGTAGAGACAGATACTATCCCTCTCGTCCGCGTCCAGCTGCTCCAAAGTCATCCTCAATTCTTGAGGGTCGCTTCCATCTTGCAATCCCTTCCAAGTCTTCAAAGTACGTTCCGTCCTATACAGAGTGTTTTTACGAAGGAATCGCTCCGAGATTAGCTCCAGGTATTCCAAAAGGGTCAGCTCAATTTCTGGAAGGTCCTCCTCCTCGCTTTGAGGCAACCTCTTTGGCAAAAACAGGTGATTCACAAGGTCACCTGGCGTGACCTCGCGGTTTCTGAAGAAGCTCATGGTCGCGATCTCCAACTTTAAGTAGCTCTGGAACTACTGAAATAAAACAACAACAATGACAAAACATTATCGTCAAATGCACATGCTAAAACCGGGTTAGGTTAGTCAGATTAAACGGTTTAAACTATTTTTATTCAGCAATTAAATTTGTAATTAATACTACGACCAGCAAGTACCAAGCAGCTTCCAGTGAAATCAACAATTAATTAAATTACCTGATATATGAATAACGCCAGAACAATTCTTCTACTTTCGAAGCAAATAAACTGCTCTTCCAGTCTTGACCACCGCCCTGGAAATCAGAAATTACCACAATCACAATAAGCAAATTGATCAATTAACTTTGTTATTACGAACGACTTAAAACAACCTTTTAGCATTTAAATTAAACAACTTAAAGCAAGTTTACCTCACTATACTTCTGACTCTGACGATGATTGGCAATAAAACAGGTTTAAAAACGCCACGATCACGATACTACCACACAGTTAAAAGTTGTTGTAGTTAGTTAAAAACTTAAAGCTTTAGTTAACTGACTTGAGTCACAAAAAATGACAACAAACCAAAACGAAAAACATTCCATTCATTCTTCATGTCGCCACAAAAAGTCAGTGAGAAATGTAAACATTGAACAGCACCACGTGTCCACAGAGTTGAATGCGTTCAGGCGTTCATCATGCGAAATGGACGATCCTGTCTGATCCTGTTCACCCACCCAACTGCATAGAAAGAAAAATGGTCACCTAAAAAAACCGACGTTTTGGTCGACTGAACGGACGAGAAAAAAACGTTTCCGTTTCGTCAGATTTTCGAGCATTTGAAATTCGTCCAAAAATACAACTGATCCCGTGTGCGCGTTTGGGAATGAAAACTATAAGGCTTAAGCTTGCTTGCTAAAAAATGAGGTGGCTGAATCGCTGAATGGATTAATGGATGATGATGACTCGAGCGAGGAGCAAGATTTTTGTTAAGATGTTTATTAAGACGAAGTGGTTGAATGGAACTCTGTGATACATCTTGTAAGTATCATCGGGAATGGATAAGGAAACCTGTTTTATGGTTGGTAAACAAAAGTCCAAACATTTCGATAATATGAACTAACGTTAACCTTACAATCATGTGACATAATGTACAACAATGAAGCAGCGTATCGTCTACCAGGTAGTGGTATTCGCTCTCATGTTTGTCATTGTTAAAGCTGAGGAAACGTAAATACATACTGAATTTTAGTAAAGAATCATACCCACAACAGCAGAATATTGTCCAAGAAAAGAAAAGAGAGGTGAGGACCTCACCGTGAGGTGAAACATGTAAATTCATGGCTTATCCCTTCATTAGCATATGATTAGCATAAACCTATATAATCTTGTGGTTGTGTGAAGAGAGTGAAGACGGAAAAGTTTCTTGTGTTCATCTCTACTCGAGTCGAGCGAGACCGTCTTACAAATTGTAAGTTACAATAAGAAATCACGCTACTTGCAAGAGCACAGCTTTCTTGAACCAATGAATTCTTATATTGCTTTCCTTCCTTCGTCTGACGTCAAATATTCATTCGTGTGTTGAGTCAAGTTGAAGTAAAGCAGGTGAAGAGGAAGCGCTTAGTAATCTGTTAACCGTTGACCGCAACGGAGTGACTTGTGAGGATTTTAGGGCTGAGGGTTAGCGTCTACATACGAAAAAGGGCTTCGCTTTTTCCAAGTTTTACTCACAAACTCACGTTATCACAACTTTTTAAATTAAGGATCTGACATTTGACATTGGTCAACCCATCCATCTTTAAAGACGCTGCTATTATCTCCAGACTTGGAACAACGCACAGTGAGTTGAGTAGTGAACACCTTGTAATTTTCTACGCGTTTTCAAAAACCAGCATTGTGGTGTACTGTGCAGGTAACATCAATTTAAAAGGACTACAAATTACGTAATAATAATTACGTGAATTGACAATATTATGAATGATTGATTTTCTAAAAATTGGTATTATGAAATGTACATTATTTCTTTTGTGTGTTTGTGGGAATAGTAAAATGGCATCTGGTGGAGTTGGAGGGAGTGGGCGATCAACCGGAAGAGAAGCTGCGAGGACGACAAACGTGTTTTCATTTGAAGGGACTGGTACACCACGATCGGGAGGAGTTGGAAGGAGAGAAGAAGAAGGGCCTGCAACCCTTAACGCCAATGAAATCGTATCATCACGAGGGTCAGCGCAAGCAGTACCCTCCACATCCCGGACAGCAGCCCTGCAAAAGACTTACTCTCCAAACTTAAACTATGACATGTTTCGAGCTTTAGTAAGTAATCGTTTAAAGGTGGAGTTTGGACTAAACTTTAACCAGGATGTGAGACCGTACAAGGACGTTCCAGCCAAGAGGATCATGCCTTATCGAATGAGGAGGGTGGTCAGCCCTTTCGAGTTCTACTTGGAGTTCACCAATGTGCCAGCGCCTCGTGTGTATTCAAGGTGGTTCCAAGAGATGCAGACTTTTTATCAGGATCCAATTAAACGGGACAAACTAAAACTGGTAAGTTGTATGTCTAAAATAAATTAATGAATAAATTGAACTCAAGGAGAATTCATTGATTTTATTTATTTTACTATTATGAACTTTCTAGATAAAGGGCATCCCCTTTCTCGGACGTTGCTACGTTTGTTGGGACAAGGAGGACGAAAAATGGCACCGAGTTCGTCTTCATCAGGTGAAGGAACAGTCCAAAGCGTTGGTGGTCTTCTACTTGGATCTCTGTCAGCAGAAGGAAACGACACTTGACAATTTACTCGAGCTGGAGCCCCGTTTTTCCGACAGCCCTGCTCAAGTGTTCCGTTGCTACCTTCACGACATCCTTCCCGCTGGCAAGGGAAACGAGTCAATCAGTTGGACCCCGGAGGCGTGTCAATATTTCCAGGAACTGGTCAAGGGGAAGGAGTTCACAGGGATTGTCATCACTCGCTCAAATACGCTAATTACCGATGGGCTACCGGATGTAATGGCAGATCTGGGAATAGTTCTCGTCGAGAATGTGCCTGGAAGCAGGAATCCAAGAGCGGATGTGTGCACGTTAAACGCAGCGATGGTGGACGCTGGATTTGCGGTGCCTATTGGGGTTTGGTAAGAGTGCTAGGCAATTAAAACTTTATGTACATATGTATATACATAGTCTACAAAGATAATTTTTGTAATCATGTTTTTCTGTATTTTCAGCGCCGGCTGCCCACATGCCTTTGAGATTCACGGTTACAAACCTGCCTACGACCACTCCGAATTTGAGCATCACTTCCCTACACCATCATCGTCCAGAGCGGCCTCGCAAAGCGACAACCCAGTATGCTCCAATGAGCATACTGGGAAGAAGACAGCAATTGAAGCTTTAGAAGAAGAACTGAACAAGTTGAAGGTGACGAGCCGCCAGGATAATGCTAACATTGGACTTGGAGCATCCGTCGCACAATACAAAAGTAGGTCACCTTATCATACTCTTACTTGCAACTAGCTTTAATCTTTTCACATTCAAATGAACTGATGGCTTATGAATATGAGGGACTGACTTAAATATTTTTTGTCTGAAGATGCATCTGAAAATCTCCCAGCAAAAATCGCATGTCATCTGGCTCCCATCAAAATCATCTTTCTGGTGAGTCCAAGCTGCATCTTTGTTCATCTCAAGTCCCAAATCCAGGAACTGAAGGCAATGCAGGACGGGATAAAACGAATGTTGGCTTGTGATGACGGCTTGAAGAGTGGAATGACTGATGGAAAACCTGGGATGCTGGTTGCTTGCCAAATCCTCGACCCGGAGGAGTCCACCGATGTGACCATTTGGGTACGGGGAGTCATCATGAGCGTGAATACGGATGGGAACATCTACAGGGTACAATAAGATAATCCAGTGCCTGATAAACATGTAAATAAATCATTCCCACATTTGAATAAAGTAAATTGTTATCGTCCATTTTGCATTTTTGCAGATTTTGATAGTTGACTACGGCAATGAGATCTCTGTGGAAAACACCTATGTTCGTCCACTTCCCACCTACTTTCAAGCCATACCCTGCTTTGCCATTCGCCTTCACGTGGACGTGGAAAACGTCGTGCCTGTTGGAAGTGCGGGATGGAGCTCCGGTGCGACCATTGAATTTCGTCAATATGCGTTTGGCTGGGAGCGCTTCATCCCCTTCTACTTCATCTACCGTCCACCTCAATCCGGAGTTATCGAGCTGGACCACTTTGGCCAACAAATCATGTACAACTTTGGACGGCGGAGGTGGGAAGCTGTGTATGGAAGGATTCCTCCATCCTACCGGACTATCAGTGAGATGAAAGATCATCCGATGGTGCACAATCTGCTGATGTCATTCGGAGTCGAACTCAAATACGAGCTCATTTTGGAGTCAAGCCACTATTGGCACTTCAAAACAATTTTGGATTCACTCCTCGAAAAGGGATATGCAAAGGAGGAGCAAGTGAAGAAGAACGCCGCCAAACTTCACGTGGAAATCAGTCAAGCGGCCACCTCTAATCAGGTGGTGCGATTAGCGTCTCCCCTCCAAAAGGATAAGCAGTAGGAACCTGAAATCATTTCGCCAAGCTGCTCGGATTACGCATGAGTCCAGTAGAAATGATAGCAAGAAGGTATTATTGTTGATTGTAAAATGAATGTATTTTGAAAACTTTGCTACGTGAATGCCACTGGCAAAGTTGACAGTTTAGATAAGTTTTTGTTTAGTTTTAACATTTTCAAGGAAACAATGAACTCAATCTGGCGACTTGTTAGATTCCACCTTTGTACCATTTCGCATAATATGTAATGTCATGTATTTTTAGTACGTGTGTTTCGCTATCTTTTGTATCGTTACTTATAAGTATGTGTACATACATTTAATGCCAGTTTGTTACCGTTAGTTAATGCAAATTGATTTGCTCCATAGCTTTATTTAAATGAACTATCTGCGCCCTTAGCTAGCAGTAGTTCCATTGTACATGATAGTTTTGCAGTGGTGACTTGTAAAAAGGTAATTTTTATGTAGGACCTAAATGAATTGTATCGCTACTTAAGTATGGGAGTAAGTTTTATGTTAATTGAGTACTCTCTCAATTTTGTTATCAATTAACCACAAGAATGATGAGAATGAGTCGTTTCGTTCATCTTTTAGTCAATTTGAACATAGTACTTTTAGCGTAGAAATATGATCGTATTAGGTATGTATGTAATTTTTAGGTATGTATTAGTATGTATTTTTAAGTTCAACAAAGAGAAAGGGAGATCTCATGTTTCTTGTTCTTCTCTATCACGTCTCAATTTACAAAAGTATCGCAATTAATTTTACTTGGTAGCTCGATGTACTATTATTAATGTTGATTGTTAAGTTAATGTTTCTTTTTTGTTTCTTCGATGATGTTCGTTTTTAATATGAAATTATTATAACAGTGAATGACCGTTAATTAAATGAGTATGCTAAAAAATATTCCGTCTTCTCTACTTGTTCATTAATTATTTTTTCTCTGAAAACGGGCACAGTATGTCATGCAAAAATCTGTTAATTAACTAGACTAACATAATATAACATCCTACAAAAACTTTTGCATCAGATTATCTCTGTTTACCCCAACATGAGCTACTAAGTTGAAGTATATAAATCAATCAATTAAACAAGTAATGATACAGATAACTACTTTTATTTTAAAACATTTCTATTTTTTATACGTGTTTTACAATTTTGGTACATCTTTTACATATACACAAGATAAATTAACAATAGCTCTAAATATGACCACGGGTTATGAAAAGTAATTAATTGGTTGGCACAATAAACACTGACAATTTTATCCTCTTCATTCAATATAATATACATACATATATAAAACACATTTTTTGACAATTATTGCAGTACTGTAATTAAGGTGATTGCTTTTCTTTTGAAGGGAAGTAGAAATATCTCCAGATCCTCTCACCCACCTTGACCTTCTTCTTCTTCCTCCTTCTCCTCCTCCTTTTCCTCTTCCCGTGAACAGAGTCATCCTCAGAGGTGGTCGCTTTTGCGTCTGTAGGGGTAGTCTCTGCCAGAGTGGTCTCGGTATTTTCCTTTCCGGTGGTGTCATCGGCTTCACTCTCCGGCAGCTTGACGCTCACAGACTTGCTCTTCTTGGTCGGTGCTTTCTCGACCTTTTTCGCAGGCTTCTTCTTCTTTTGCACAGGTTGCTGCCCAGTGGTGGAAGCGGTAGTTTGAAGCCACGAGTCCAGTACGCGAATGTCATGGCTGTCCACCGAGTCTTTCTTTGGCTTTTCTTGCTCCTTCGGTCGTTGAATGGGCCTTCCAGAAGCGTCCACCTCCTCCAAAAAGACTCGGGTCACCTGCACGGGGTCATTTTCCATGGATTTCCGCTTGGCCAGATTGACGTCCTTGATGATCTCGAACTGCTTGTCACGTTCCTTCCGGTTTCGCTTCACCTTCACGTACAGGGAGTTAACCGTCAGGATCACCTTGATCAGCGACCAGGTTGTTCGGCTCACTTCAAAGTCATGCCAGTTGACCAGCCCGAGCACCTGGTCCACGTTTGCCAGCAGCGGATCATTCGGCGAGAGAAGGTAACGCCGCGCTAGCCACGCCCAAGTGTTCCGAACCTCGCGTCTTAGCTCCGCCTCGCGTCTCGACTGCTGAATCCTGAAAACCACAACAAAAAAACAATGATGATTTAGCGGCTAAAATGATGACAATAATTAAACTTGGGTGACCACTTGTTGACCACTACTACTGACCAGTAGAGAGGTAGATTAGGAAATTTATTGACTTCCGGATGAAGGTCCATTTTTTTCTTCATTCCGCTCAGCAACTTTCTCCCAAGGTAGGTTAAGTAGAAGGTGGTCATCCAAGCCAAGAGGATCCAATAGTAAACGGACGCGCCCACCGGAATCGGGTACACTGGCTCATCGTATGGAAACAAGGCTTCTAGCACATTATGCGTCTCTTCCGGATACAGTTCATTCGTGACCTTGAGCATTCCCTCGGCGTACAGGACGCTGATATGAAGATTTTCCTTGGGGGTGGGGTCCCTCGCTTCGAAACAGGTGGTGGGCGCGATGAACTTTTGCTTAGTTCTGGAACGCGAGCCAAGAATGCAGAATGGCTTGGGATCCTCCACTGGGTATGTAATAGTAATGTTGGAAGTCCCCGACATTTTTTTGTCAGGTGAGGACAACGACGGGAGACTCCTTACAATGAAAAATGCAACATTATTGAGAACGTTTGTTATCAGTTCCAAAATAAAATCAATTCTTAATTTTATTTCATTTCTTTAGAATTAACAGAAACAGTGCTAGAATTAAAGGTACTTTTCCCAAACAAATACTTGCTTATATGATTTCCATGATCACCATCGAACAGTTACCTGTAAAACTAAATGGCACTTTGGGGACGTTTCTCAACCCATGCCTTGATATTTGGTACGGCAAATACTGTTTGCTTAAGTTTCTTGAGGTTTGGATAAGCGTCCAGGAAATTGGGATTCTCGGGAAGTAGAATCTCAAAGATTTCCAGATAATGAGCCAATAAAATATCAACCCAACTAATACTTTTACCCACAAGATATCCCTTGTTATTGGCGACCTGTGCGTCCAGCTTGCCGTAATACTTTGGAACGGTGGTCTCCAGGAAGTTCTGCTTTAGCGTTGCCTTTTTGTCCGCGTCTTGCTCGCGGTGAACTGGGTCATATTCTAAAAATAAAATTCATATTAAAGTTAAATTTAACTTTCACTTTCCCATTGAATAAAAGTATCGGTGGTATATAATAATCTGTTCGGAAGTTCGGATGCTTTAGTTACCTTTCTTAAAATCAAGGACGGCATCAGCAACCTCGTCGATTTTGGCAGCTTCCCAATCATTGGACCCGTGCAGATTATATTTGCGTCCAAGATAACGGCATATTGTGTTTGACTGGGCTAGTACCTGGTCGCCAACCTGGAGAACCGGAAGCTGGCCATAAGGATAATCTGTTTTGAAGCCAAAGAAAATACAAAATAATACTCTGATTTTGATACGACATTTTGATAAGTGTTATTATTTTATTGCACTCTTAAAGAAAACTTACCCTTCTTAATTTCGGGCCAATTCTCATGCAAAATCCTGTTGTCTTCATACTGCACTCCGGCATACGCAAAAATTAATCTGATGGGTTCACCAACAGCTTTAATATTAAAGTAGGTGAGTTTGTAAGATTCAGTCATGATGAATGATTTTTAGATGAAGAAACTATTTTCAAAAAAAATGTGGTGCAATAATGTTTGTGTTCAGAGATGCAACTTTTCAGTCAGTTCGTTTTGCCAGCCTGCAAAGTAATAATCTTTAACAAGTTTTTACTCTTCATTTATATGATTCGATGTAACAGAAAATCGTAATGTGTTTTACAATGCACCAATATATTTTACCGCATGATCCATGGAAAAAGATTAGATAGTAACCTCTGCGTATGGCCGTGACGCTTGAGGGTGTTCATGTTCATATGGTGCCGAATAGCAAAGTATGTCATATTTTTTTGGCGATTATTCCAGAAGTTATTTATGTATCTATATGGCTTGTGTACTCTACAAGGCAACCATCAAATTTTATTATGTACATGATAACATGACGATGAATGAATGACTCAAATTGGTATACAGTTTTTCCCAAGGACATTTTGAACTTCAAATGTACACAAAAATAATTCACTTGAACATTGGCTGGGTTTATACAAGCACATATCGCATCACGAGATTTAATTAAACTTAGCAGCAGAATAGTATTGTATGGAAATATTAATATTACATACGGTGCAACAAAATATTTGCAATAATAGTTGTCACCTGAAGCATCTGGAATTTAATGCATGGATGACTTAAGGTTTTATTTGAAATTTGTAATTTAAAATGAAATACAGACCACAAGAAATATTATTTACTAATATAAATGTTACGATTGTTTATCGTTTAAATGGATAGTTTATGCTTTAACTATACGTAACCAAATTCGCCAATTCCACCATATCTCTTTCTGTTGCGTACACTATCCTAGGGTCATCCATCTCCGACATTCTCTTTCGTTGTACAAACACGTAGTATAGCAGCACAATTAGAGAAATTACCAAGATAACTACTGCCCCAATTAGTATCAACGTTATGGGGCTACTTGCGACATTCCCATGATATTTTACCACACGTTCACTTTTCGCAGAAAGACAGGAAGTTATGGACATTTCATTAACATCACCATCCGCAGATACCCACTTCAATGTTGAATTTTCCACTTCTGTGCAAATAAAGTTTGAAAACCCTTTCCTTTCCACTCCGTTGGCTCCACATATCATTTGAAAAACTGATCCTATGGCCAAACTTCCATTTACAAGATGACCACTGGCTGCCTCTCCAGAAGATAAAGTGCATTCCTGTACCGTTGTCTTCGAAACTGTAACTAAATGCTCAAAGTATTCACAATTGACGATACATGTCAATGCAAAAATTCCATTTCCGGTGGTCACAAAATCGAAATCACATTCGGTTGAATTTTTACAGGCTTCAAAGTCCTTTGGTACTGGAGGCAACTTGGAAGCATCTGAGGAGATGGACACCAATTCCACTTGTTGACCAGCAGCAGGATTGTGGAATTGAGAATAGGATGACCCAAAGTGGTAATGCGAGAATATAGACTGATTCTCTGGAACCAGCCATTGCTTTCCAAGCTCGTAATTGATCCACCCAACGCTGGCATTATTTGGACTAGAAAGCGTCCTAAAGTCATTACCCTCATCCCCGTCAAAATCCCCGAGAAGTCCGAGAATTTCAGTAGCGAATTGACCATTTGTCGCAAAAATAACATTCATTCCAGACTCATCCTCCTCGGTATAAATGGCATTAAAGCTGACTGAAAATCCATTTTGGAAAACCACCAAAATCTCAAAAGGAGACGCACTCATCCTGCTAAAAAAGAGCGTTAGCCCTTCGTAATGCATCGTTTTTAGTTGCTGCCATTCCACCACATCTCCCTCCACAACGACGTCATAGCCTCCTTGCGTCGTCATATTTCTTGAGACCTGAACAGTAACCTTATTCCCGTTCACCTCTTGTTGCAAGACCATTGCCGTTACAACGGACAAATTTGCCGTTTTACTAGAGTCCCCTTGAGTCTGGTTGAACGGGAGTGGCGTTTGTACGTGTACTTTTCGAGCATTTAAAAATATTTTAGGTAAAAATGAAACTGAGGATGATGGTGGTGGCGGTGGTGAAATAATAAGATGAGGATTGAGGATGCGATGGAGCAGAGCACAAGTTTCTTGGTTGGAGGTGCATGTGAAAATAATACTTGATAAATGCGCGTATTGAGCTGGCTTGCTTTGCCTGGATGAGTCGCAACCACGAAAGTGTGGGGCGATGTGATACATAAAATAACTTGAGGTTTAGAGGACAGAGTTTCTGGATAAGGTTAACAAACTAATATTTAATGATCGCACGGGCAGCGTGCATGGCAAAGAACAACTTTTACACGACTCATGACGAACCTGAAGGCTCCGTCACTTTTATAGATAATATTCTGATACATACAATAAATAAATCTCAAACATAATTTATAGGTATATCTCAACAAAAGCTAGGTACATTATGAATTTATAGATCGCCAGAGAACATGACCAGCAACTCAATAAAATTAACATAAAACTCTAACAAACTCAATACGGAGAATTCCATAATGCACCAATTCATCATTCATAAATTAACATAATTGATATCCAATATTGAAATTAGAATCGATCCCTAATTTACAAAAATACTCAAGTTCATGGCTTAATATACATAATTTAATTAAGAACAAAAATCAATGACCGGACTTCCACCAGACCAATGCCCTTCATCTCAGTACAGAACACACCCCACCATTGCCCAGAAAGGGCAAGTCAACTTACATAGAATTCATTTACTTTAAACAACAAATTAAATAAAAAATGAAATTCTGCTTCCGAAGCCGCTCAGCGGACGGATGAGGATTTCCCAACCGCTCCTCCAAAGGAATGAAAGCGCAAGCGCCGGTTGGGAGTCCCACCGCGGTTTCAACCCCAGCACTAATTCAGGACCTACGGGTTTAGCCAGCCTGAAAAATAATTTAGGGGAGACCGTCCAACGCAAAACTCTCTGAGCAGTCTACGGAGAGAACTAAAACAACAAAAAAAAGAATAATTAGTCAAAAAATAAAATTCATAAATGAATGAAAAATGAATTGAGATAAAATATTTAAAAACTAGTTATCGAGAAGGGGCACTAATTTGACAATTGGTCTCTCCAAACTACCGGTGCTGGTCTTAACAGTAACGATTCTAACTTTGTCATCGGCCTTGTCATCTTTCTTGGTGTGGACACGTTGAACCCGAGCCATCCTCCAACTGCCTGGACTTCCGTTCCATTCCGTTGTTGCAGAGTGTGGAGGTATTCCTTACTCCAACGCCTCCAAAAGTGTTGAAGTAGCTGCTGTTGAGCCTGGAATTTATTTAGCCTGTTGATAGGCACTTCCTTGAGGCACGGTTCTGGAACGGATGTGAGTGGCTCTCCCACTAGGAAATGAGCTGGGGTGAGCACGGACAGATCATCTGGATCGGGCGACAGTGGAGTGAGAGGTCGAGAGTTGAGTACTGCCTCGATTTGGCAGAGTATTGTTGAAAACGCCTCGAAGGTCATCACGGTAGATCCGACTACACGCCGGAAATGGTATTTGGCTGACTTGACGGCTGCTTCCCAGAGACCACCGTGGTGAGGTGCGGACGGTGGGTTGAAATGCCACTGGATACTGGCATTTGTACAATGATTGACGATTCCCTCTTGCGCTTCCTTTGATTGGATAAGTGCCTTGAGTTCGCGATCTGCCCCGACGAAGTTGGTGCCGCAGTCAGAAAACATGTCGCTGACCATTCCACGACGAGAAATAAAACGGCGGAAGGCGTCCAAGAATGCCTCCGTGCTGAGTGAACTCACGGCCTCCAGGTGAATGGCTTTGGTGGCCATGCAAACAAATACACAGATGTATCCCTTATATGTTTTTGGACTGCGACCTATGGGATTCTTCAACAGGAAAGGTCCACAGAAATCGACTCCAGTTTTCAGGAACGGACGGGCTGGCGTGACTCGTGAAGCTGGCAGATCACCCATAAGCTGCTCGGCTGACGCAGCACGGTACCTCCGACAAGTAACGCAGCTTCTCAGAATATGACGTACCCGATCACGTCCCCTCAGTATCCAAAAGGCTCTTTGGATGCTGGACCACGTATGTTGGAATCCAGCATGGAAGAGTGAGTGGTGATAGTGGTGTACTAGCAGGTACACAAGATGACTTCCTCCTGGAAGTATAATGGGATGCTTGACATTTTCAGGAACTGCAGCAAAATGAAGGCGTCCACCGACACGGAGGACGTTGTCTTGATCCAAAAATGGGTTGAGCTTTTTAAGTTTGCTGCTGGGTTTGATCTGCTTTCTTGTCTTCAGGGCTTCAATCTCATCAGTGAAGTCCTGTTGCTGCACGAACTTGATCCAAACGATGAATGCAGCGTTGAGTTCAATGGGCTGCAGTGGTCCAACTTCATAACTTTCTTTCTTCAGTCGTTTCCAAAAGCGAATGATGTACGATGTGACCCTTTTCAGCCGTGTTAGGGAAGAAAATCTGTCAAGAAGTTCAAACGGCTGAAGATCAACATGATGGCATAGGATTGGTAGCTTTCGCTCTTCTGTTTCACATGTTTCCTCCAGTGGTGGTGTGGCGAACACTGGCAGGTGCTCCTCTGATAACCACTGCGGGCCTTGGAACCAAAAACTGCTGTTGATTATCTCGCTGACACTGACTCCACGTGATGCAAGGTCAGCTGGGTTTTCCTTTCCGGGGACATGCCTCCAACACTCACAAGGCGTGAGCTGCTGGATTTTGGCTACTCGATGGGCGACGAAAGTCTTCCATCTCCGAGGTGGTTGAGATATCCACCTGAGGGCGATTGTGGAGTCTGACCACAAAAACAATGAGCATTCCAGGTTGAGTACTTCCCGGACGTTTACGGCGAGCTGCGCTGTTTCCACCGCCGCACATAGCTCCAGACGAGGGATGGTGACAGGCTTCACTGGGGCAACTCGCGTCTTGCACGTTATCATCCTAACGGTGACTCCATTGGCTGTAACGGACCGGAGGTAGATTATTCCACCAAAAGCACGCTCTGATGCGTCTGCGAACGCATGGATTTCCACTGCTGTTGCTTCATCAACGGTTATCCTACGAGGAATGGGAAGATCCACCAACTGCTGAATATCTGCTTTGTAGTCCTCCCACGCTTGTCTTACATGGTCAGGTACTGGATCATCCCAACCTACTGCATACTTCCAGAGCTCCTGTAACAGTAGTTTAGCTTTTACTGTTACACATGAAATAAGTCCTAAGGGGTCGAATACTCGGGCCAAGTCAGAGAGAAGGGAACGTTTGGTCAGTTCCCTCTCCAGGAACTCGTATTTGGAAAACTTGAAGACATCCGTTGCGGGGTACCAGTAAACTCCAAGGGCCTTAACTGGTGTATCTCCAAACGCGTGTGGTTCCACATCTCTCAGTGACTCGGGAATGGCTGATAAGACTTCTGCGTTGTTTGTTGACCATTTCCTTAGCTGCATGCCGGCTTCTTGTAACGCTGTGTTCAATTCTGTGTAGATCTGCATGGCTGCCTCTGGGGTGTCAGCTCCATGCATCAGGTCATCAACAAACATGTGATGATGAAGAGCCTTGGAGGCGGCAGGATATTTATCCTGAATATCCACTGCAAGCTGCTCCAAGCATCTTGTAGAGAGGAAGGTGGCACTCGCTGTTCCATACGTTACTGTCTGCAGCCAGTAGTCCCTCACTGGGTCTGCAGGGTTATCCCTCCACACAATCCTATGGTAGTCCTGGTCATCAGGATGAAGTCTGAATTGCCGGAACATCTTGGCAATGTCAGCTTTGAGGACGATACGGTAGGAACGAAGACGTAGTAATTGGTGGTAGAGATCATCTTGGATGGTTGGTCCCACCATCATTGTGTTATTTAGAGAAATTCCAGATGAGCTGCTAGCTGAACCATCGAATACCACCCTGAGTTTTGTAGTACTGCTGCTGTCGTTGGTAACAAAATGATGAGGCAAATAGAACGTCTTGCCTGGAACCTCGGTTGCTTGCTCAGGTGGAATCTGCGTCATGTGTCCCAAGTCTTCATACTCCTTCATGAAGGCAACATACTGCTCACGGTACTTGGGCTGGCTTTGGAGGCGTCGTTCAACTTGATTGAATCGTCGGAGGGCTGCTTGACGGGAGTAGCCAAACTGGCTTTCCATTCCGTTGAATGGGATGCGAACATGGAATCTACCCTCCTTGTCGCGGTGGTGTGTCTGAAGAAAGTGTTCTTCACATTTCTCCTCTTCTTGGGTAAGGATGCGTTTGGTAGGTGGCTCCTCCACCTCCCAAAATCGTCGAAGAAAATCCAAGTCAGGGTCCACCGCTACTTGGAAAGATGTAACTGCTGTTGTCTTTTCCTCCACCGCAACTTGTCCTCCAATTATCCACCCGAATATGCTGGAGTACGCGACTGGACTCTGATCGTCGCCTTCCTTCCTGTCTGTACCGATGATTTTATGATAGTACCGCAGCCCCACGACAATGTCCACTGGAGCTGGTACGTGCCACGCTGGATCCGCCAGCTGTAGCCCCTTGAGGTGTGTCCACTGCTCCACCTGGCACTTTCGGGTAGGTTGACTGCATGTTAACCGCGGCATGATGTGGGCGTTGATCGTAAGTGACTGATTACTATCCTGTCGGCTAACCAAAGTGACACTAGCTTGTCCTTTGGATTTACCAACCTTCTTGGCCCCAAATCCTGTCACCGTCACTGACCCATGTTGGCGCTCGAGCTGTAGGCGATTCATGCAGGCCTCCGAAATGAATTCTGCTTGGGATCCGCCGTCGATGAACACACGGCAGCGGTGCAACTTCCCAAACTTATCTGCTACATGGACAATGGCCGTCTTGAGGGCGACTTGCTGCTCGACCTGGATGTGGTGGGATGACACTCCTTTCCCTTGTGGTTGTTGTTGTATTGTAGGCTGTGGGGCTGATCCCCCTCCGGAACTTGCTCCTCCTGCTGGTTGTGGCAGCTTTGGCTTTGGAGCCTCCTCTAGGTGAAGTAAAGTATGGTGGCGTTTTCCACACTTTCGACATGTTCTTCCATTTTTACAAAATCTGGATTGATGATGATTGCTTAAACAATTAAAGCAAAGACGAGCTTCCTTAATAAGGTTGCCTCTCTCGCTGAGGGGCGTTGAGTGCAGCTTCTGGCACTGGAAATGCTGATGCTGACCGGAACAGATTTGGCACTGTGTTGACTCCGACGACACATGATGAACCTTTATCTGCTTCCCTGGTTTTGGTTGAGTAGAGGAGTTAGCAACAGTGGTTCCTGCAGCTAACAAACCACGGATGTGGCTGGTGATAAACTTCGAAAAATCTTCATAATTTGGTAATGCTGTAGAGGTTTGTCGAATTGCCCATTCACGTCGTGTTGTTGGGTCCAGCTTCTTGACGAGGATAACAACGAGCAGGTCATCCCATTGATCGGTAGGACAGGTAAGGACCCTCAAGGCGCGGAGAGCTTCATCCACACAGTCGAGTAGGGCTTGAAGTTCCTGAGGTGACTCCTTGACCATTGGCTTGTGGTCAAGAAATCGTGAAATGAGTGAATGAACAATTTCACGTTTGTTGTCGTATCTTTCCATGAGTATCTTCCAGGACTCATGGTAATTGGCGTCAGTTACTTGCATAAACTTGACGAGGTTGGCTGGCTCTCCTTGCAGGGACGATTTCAAATACTGGAGTTTTTGGGCAGGCGACAAAGTAGTGTTGGACTCCACTGAAGCAATAAAGAGGTCCTTGAAGGATGGCCAGTTGACAAAATTTCCATCGAATGTAGGCAGTTCCATAGCTGGCAGTTTGACATTGATTCCTCCGGTTGGTACGCCGGCAGCTGTAGAACTCGAACTTGAACCAGTCTGGGTAGGTACGGGAATTTTTAGAAGAGCGTCGGCGATTTTATTTTCGATGTCTTGAGATATCTTCTCCATCTTGGTATGAGCTTTGTTGTGGGTTTCCTTCGCTTCTTCTGTAGTGGCAGCGTCAATGATGGCGTCGTGAAGCGTCTCATACCTCCCAAAGGCTAACTTGGCTCTCTCCCTAATGTTAACAAGGGCGTTGTAGGAAATTGGGTTTGTCTCATGATCAGTAACTTGCTTGAGATAACCCACTAGCTTATTATGCTGAGTTGTTCTCCTCGTGAGATCCCCCATCTTATTAGTTAATTAAAAACAGCCACGTTCACAAAAATATTCACTAAAGAGGCGCACAAACCTTCACTAATTTAATAGGTTCAGAAGTTGGTTAAAATCCATCAACTAACACTGAATCCGAAGCTAGAAGGACCATGAACGGGAGTGGCGTTTGTACGTGTACTTTTCGAGCATTTAAAAATATTTTAGGTAAAAATGAAACTGAGGATGATGGTGGTGGCGGTGGTGAAATAATAAGATGAGGATTGAGGATGCGATGGAGCAGAGCACAAGTTTCTTGGTTGGAGGTGCATGTGAAAATAATACTTGATAAATGCGCGTATTGAGCTGGCTTGCTTTGCCTGGATGAGTCGCAACCACGAAAGTGTGGGGCGATGTGATACATAAAATAACTTGAGGTTTAGAGGACAGAGTTTCTGGATAAGGTTAACAAACTAATATTTAATGATCGCACGGGCAGCGTGCATGGCAAAGAACAACTTTTACACGACTCATGACGAACCTGAAGGCTCCGTCACTTTTATAGATAATATTCTGATACATACAATAAATAAATCTCAAACATAATTTATAGGTATATCTCAACAAAAGCTAGGTACATTATGAATTTATAGATCGCCAGAGAACATGACCAGCAACTCAATAAAATTAACATAAAACTCTAACAAACTCAATACGGAGAATTCCATAATGCACCAATTCATCATTCATAAATTAACATAATTGATATCCAATATTGAAATTAGAATCGATCCCTAATTTACAAAAATACTCAAGTTCATGGCTTAATATACATAATTTAATTAAGAACAAAAATCAATGACCGGACTTCCACCAGACCAATGCCCTTCATCTCAGTACAGAACACTGGTTTACTTTGAAGTACGGCTCCAGTCTCGCTTGACACAAGAATTTATCATTCTGGCGATTCCACGAGCCGCGACGACTTTCGTGCTGCATAACCCAAAACTCGCCAGCCCCATTAAATCTGTAACGAACTTCGTCAAATGTCTGGATATGCCCAGCACCCCAGACATGTGCAAATTTTGGCGGTGTGTAATCCCCACCCATTGGGATACCTCTTTTCTCGTAAAAGTAGTTTTGGCAGTTGGATTCGGAATTTACACTCCAGCGACAGCAGTACAGGTAGGGAAGGACATCGTGGGTGTAGTGTTTCCAGTAACCGTCCCATGCAAATGAACTGTAACGGTAAGTACGACTCCCGCCTGGAGAGCCAAATAATAAACTCCCTTTGTCATTGTAAACGCAGACAGAGCCACTTTTTGATAACGGAGAGTCTACAGTTTGAACAAATATGGTTGCTGCACCAGGATGCAAGTATTTCCAACTATTTTGCTTATCGAGGGTGAACCTCCAGTCAACTTCCGCTTGTGCTGCTGACCGTGGACATGGAAGTGTGTCTGTCGTAGACACGTAATAATTCCTTTCTTGGTCATACCACTGCTTACAGAGTAGGTCAAAGTCAATGTCGGTCTCATTCTCGACTTTTGGCTGACTTTCAATGTTTGTGATGATGACATCATGCAAAGTCAAAATACTTGATAATGGATCGGAAGTGGATACTATCCTGGAATGACCCTCGTGTGTATGTTTTAACACTAAAATGGCTGGACTGCTAAATATTTCATTCAGTCGCAAACTTTTGGGAGATGTCAGCTTTGCCAAAGAGCCTTCATATATTTCAGAAGTGCAATTTGTATACCAAACTGGTCCAAGTTCCTCCAATTTGCCATTCTTTTTCATCAATGCAAAACCTAATTGACAATTCGTTTGATTTTTAACTGCAGCGGTCAGAGGATTCCAAGACAAAATAAAGTTATTACTGTCTCTGTCCCGTGCAATTTTAATGAGGTTTGTGTCGTCTTCTATTTTATGAACCCAAAAGTGGCCCTCGAAAAACAAGGCAGGCTTGTCCAAGTATTTAATTACCAATTTTATGTTCATCTTCCCTAAAGTCTGTAAAACTGGCAAGGGACAAGTAACGTTTGTGGAGGAGGCATCGTCAGCCACTTCAGCGACTGCTCCAACGGTTTTAAATGAAGAAGACGGTACTTCCGAATGAAAGTTGCACGTTACCCCGATAAAATGCTTCATGTCAATGAGATGGGAAATTGTAAGATTTATGGGAACATTTCCAATTATGGAGACAAAAGTAGGATCCACTTTAAGTTTATTGTCGAGACTCGCTTTCCTTTCTTTTGTTTCGGCAGATAAGCATTCAATTGAATACGCTGATAAGGGCTGAGTGTGGGAGATTCCCATTGACATCCAAGAAGAATTTTTACTGTTTAAACTTGTAACATTGATTGCGGTATTAAGCGCATCAGCTAAACAAGTAAAATTAATACTTTCAAGAAACACTCCATCAATTTTGTTTTGAATGTGCAAATCACTGCCATTTTCACAATACGGGTGGATGACTCCTCCCAAACCATAGGCTTCACCGACATATCCTCCATATGATATTATTGGGGGAGGTGTGCATTCCCTTGTCACCGGTGTAATTTTACTGACCTGTAACAAATTATCGAATTCTCGATAAGCAGATAGAGAGCTTATTGCAAATTGCTTAGTATCTGTTAGATGGTAGTCAATTTGGCAATCCTCCACATTCTCACAAAAAGTTGCCGTGGAATTTGTCGTCATTTTGAGAATGCTGTCGCGAGTAAACTGATACGATTGAAAATTTCCATGATTATTATAGCTCGCGTAAGTTGTCCCCCGAGTAAAGAGAAACAATGATTCATTTTGAGGTACTCGCCATTGCTCTACAAACTCTCTGTAAAGGTCACCTGCCGAATTCCCCATAAGAATCGTTCCATTTGTTGTTACCAAATCATTCTCATGATTTCCATCAAAGTTGCCCAGCAAGCCACCAACTTTTCCCACTGCTCCTTCGTCGACAGAACCAATCATGTTCAAAGATGCATTTCCTGCCGAAAGCATAAATTTTATGGAGACTCCAGAAGAGAAGGAAAACAAAGCTTGTGACGTTCCATTAATGAGGACGGTGACCCCATCATGAAACAAGGTAAAATTCTTTTGTAGTAAGATGAACTTTCCAAACCGTTTGTCATGGTAAAAATTCATTGGTTCGTTGTCCAGCCAAATTAATAGACCACTTGTGACACTGGCGACCACCTGGAATTTGGTTGACGTTCCGTTTCCGTTGTAACTTTTCATCACTGCAGTAGTAACGACGGTTGTTGAGGTATTGATGGAAGATTCGCTATACTTTTCTAACAAAACTTGTGCTTCCAACTGCTTTGGGTATTTTAGCATCCAAAATGTACCTATTCCATTCATTAGATAAACGGCTCCATCCAGAGTGGAAATGTGGGTTGCGCCAGTGACACGAAATGGTGCAGGTGACTTATATCCGGAACCATTGAATGAGGGCCTTTTAGCGAAAAAGTACTTTTTACAGTTTTCTTCTTTCGCGTTGCTAAGGAGACAGCACTGCATGTACGGTATGGTATCTTCCCAGTAATGATTCCAGTTATCCTTCCGGTTATTTGGGCTTCTTCTATGTAACCTGCTTCCATACGGATAACCGATTACCAAGTCACCAAGGTTATCATATGAACACTGAGAACCAGCCCCGGAGAGCGAAGGGACGCTTTGAATGAAAACGGTGTGGTTTAGCGGATTCATGATTTGTTTTGCTGAAGTCACTTCGGCATCCAAAGAAAATCTCCAGTCTGCCAAAGCATGTCTTAGATTACCAGGACATGGAATTACTCCCTCCGTTGGAGGTGACGGTTCGTGATCATGCCACTGTTTGCATTTCTTATCGTAAACATTTCCTGAGGAAACCGTTTTTAATTTTGCCAGGACAAATGTTGTGGTGACAATATCAGAAAATTGCTCAGTTGAAAGCCCACTTCCGTTCTCCATGTAAACAGAACGAGACATTTTAAATGACATGGGCATTGTTGCCACTTTCTCCGATAGCAGCGCACTTTGAACAAAACTTGGTAACCCAACATCATTATCACTTGTCCAAGTTCCGTCGTTTGAAATGTTTCTGAAAGAACACAATTCTCGCCATAAACCGTCCCCCAACTCTTCCTGTACCGTTAGGTTGACAGTGCTTGCTAATTTCGGGAAGTCTCTGTTCACGTTGGTCTTAAAAAATTCAACAATGTTTGACATTCTAACGCTAGATAATGGATTCCATGAACCACCCAGCACCAACTTTCCCATTTTATCCATTTCAGCATGAAACTGAATATCATTGTTCATTATTTTTTCAAAGTATATAAATCCATACGCGCTGAATGTCTCGGAATTTGAAAACTGCAGCGAAATAGTCAATTGTGCCCTTCCCAGGGGAAAGGATTCTGGAGTGGGGCAGATAACCGTTAGCTGTCCAGGTATCACTGATCCATGTATTGCCACTACTGACGTTGCTTTAATGGGATCATCACGAAATATGCAAGTTACGTTGGTGACGTTATAGTTTAAGCACAAATTAAAGTCCTCCGCCAGCACAGGCACGCTTCCATCGTTTGGCACAATAGCTGGAGTCAGCCTTAGAGGCTGTACAGGATTTTGTTTTATTTTTGGAATGCATTCCGACACAGAAGGCAACTCAAGTGTGCTATCAACTCGGAAGACAAACTTTCCTGGAATGTCAATGTTGCTCATTCCAGGAATGTTTATAAGCGAAGTGTTACATGAGTTGGGAATTAGATAAGAGTTTTCAAGGTTTGACCTCCCACCGTATATCCCCGCTTCAGCCCGTCCACCCAAAGTGGAAGTAGGCCACGTGATGTTGTTGTAATAAAAAAGAACAAAGGAATGACTGCCGTCCGTTGTTAAGACGCTTTGAAATGTGTTGTGGTAGCCCTGCAAAGTGTCCCTGAATGATTCAATGTCGATCCACGTAACTATAAGCATCCAGTTCAAAGTAATTCTGTTCTTTAGGGATGGAAACGCGGTGAAAACATCTTTGGAAACTTTGTCTAGGGATGGCTGACTCCTGTCCTGGCGGTACAATAGCCGGGAGCTGGTACGCTGCTTGGCGTCCGCCACGTACACGCTTATTGTTGGGAGTGTAGTAGCATTCGTGTTGCATCCATAGCCGTATGATCCGCTGCCTAAATTTGGAATTGGCAAACAATTACATACCTATTGCAATTTACTTGGGAGTAAATAATAGTAGAGACGGAGATATGAATTTTTAATTACCATTAATGAACGTCATGAGGCCGTTTCCGTTTATAAAAACTGAGGAATATGTGGTTCCAAGGAATTTGAAAGTCCTCTCCAGGTCAATTGAAGTGTGACCGTCATCGCCAAATAGAAAGCTTCTTGACCCGGACGAATCCAGTAGCTCAGAATCTTTAACGTATGCAATAACTGGGTTGAGATCTACGAGGCAAATTGTCAGGAAAATAACGAATTGTTTGTAAAAGTTAACCTTCCTCATTTTGCACATTGTAATTTCTTGCTGTACTGTAAATATGTATATGAATATACGTAAAAGGTTCACTGAAGAACACGAAATACTCAAGAGAATAGTTTCTCTTCTGACGAACTGGTCATACTTCAATGAAAGCTCTTTTTCACTCCCATCTTCTTTTGCTGACTGTTTTTATCATTACTAACACTATACAAAGTAATGGTCATAATTTATAATGAGTCATACTATTCCATCATCTTACAAAGTGATTAGAGGCTACATCATGTACATGCTTCTTTCTTAAACTACTTCGTACGCTCAGTTTCCGCTTTATTCGATAAAAAGCGTAAGTGCTGCAAATGGAAAATGTTTTGATGGACAAGAATGTACCTACATTAATAATGAGTCATAATATTCGGTTATCGCAGTAAGACCCAAAAAATCTCTTTTACCCAATTAATTAAAAAGTATAATAATAAATATAATGAGTTTGGGGGAAGTACGTTTTAAAACGTTTTAAATTGTGCGGATGTCATTTTCGAATATTTCACATAATTTGAAAATTATTTCCTATGCATCCGTAATTACTGATCATACAATTATGTATAAGTAGCAACAAACTGCTTTTGTAATTTATTATAAGTGGTATTGATATTTCTTGTCTCAAGTTGCCCTGACCCGTCTGGTGAGTATTATAACGTGAGGTCAATAATTTCCCACTTTCATACCAGTATGTACATTTTGCATTAACCCTTTAAATGATTTAAAATTCACCTATCAGAGTTTATATTGATGCTTATCATCGGCGAATGACTCCATTCTCGGTACTGATACAGATAACGCGTCACCTGATGCGCTCCCAAAATTAATCAATCAATCGACCAATCAGTAATTGCAAATCATTAATTGTCAATTTTCTAATGGAGCAACACCTGTAATGAAACAGAGTTTACAATGTTAAGGTGAACGCATAAAATATTATTATGATTATCATGACATGATCGGAAAGCTCGTGTCCGACATTCAATGTCACATTGCGATAAGCCATGCCAAAATGGTTTCCATATCTTGCACCTGTCCCTGACATTAATGTCGCTTTATCAGAAATGCATGAAAAGCGAAAACTGAATAATTATTGTGCTCGTCATCCCATGTCTTTTGGGTTTGATTACAAAGCTAAAGCGCAAGTAAAAACAAAACTATTGAAACCCATTCATCCATCTCTTCTGCCAGCAAAGGCGAGAGAATGAAGTGGTAGAAAGTAGAAAGGGTATAAGGAAAATAATTTCTTTCCTGTCGATAATAATTGTCGATCATTTTGCAGAATATTTAAAATTAATAAAGCCATATAAAATGTCACACAATAAGTTGGCATTGATATTGCTGGCGGTCCTAAGTGGCTCAGCAGTAGCAGTAGCGACCAATGAAGTGTCTTTCATTGGAAATTTTACAGGGACGGCGGAGCTGGTGTTGGGCTTTCACCGCCTAACAGACGCTTTGTATCCCTTCAAGTAAGCACAAATTTTACTGATAGATATAATCAAGTCTTCAGATTCATTAATTTGAACATCTGAACATTATCTTGCTTAGAAACCAAATCCAATCAACATGGACACGACGACATTCCATCACAATCCAAGAACCCCCTCCAAGTCCTATAACTTGTCATATGTGTAATGCCGTCATGCCTTTGGTACGGAAATGGCTTGAGGACGAAACTTACACCAAAGAGGAAATCCAACGATTGGTTATCGAAGCTTGTAAACTGTTGAACTTGGCTCCTCGACCACATACAGTTTGTGAACCCATCATCAAAGCTTACACCGTAATGCATTTCTTTTAAAATAGTTCACATTTAGCTTCCAATTTTTACATTTCATTTGGTTGAACATATTATTAATCAATTTTTTTCTGATTTATTATCAGGATCAATTTCTGTACATCGTTGCAAACACGAGTGCTACGGCAAATGTGACCAATCCAAGTCCTCAGGTTTGTGGATTGGTCATGCCGGATTGCGACAAGCCTGGACTGGGTGACTGGCCACTCGTTTTGAATGGAACGAAGCCTCCGCCGGTTGACAGGGAAATTTTGCCAGTATGTCAATATGAGCTTTAAAAAAACTATTCCCTAGTTTAATTGAATTTATATCTGAAAATGTCACCTTCACTTCTCACTAGGCAACGGGAGCTAACGTTACGAAAATAATCCAGTTCACTGATCTCCACGTTGACTTGCACTACGTGGAAGGCACGAACACAGACTGCGGCCCGGGAATGCCCATTTGTTGTAGGGAGTATGAAGGGATTCCTGAAAATGAAAGTTTGCGCGCAGGTCCATACGGAGATTTTCATTGTGCCTTGCCAATTAACACGTTAAAGATATTGTACGATCACGCCAGGGAAAATACACCGGTACCAAAACATTTAAAGAAAATGCTTTGTTTATTTGGAGATTTTAAGTTTAAGTAATTACTATCCTTTTCAAAAGGACGCCCGTTACGTTTTCCTCACCGGAGACTACATCCACTCTGGCGTGTGGCTGTACAATGAACAGGAGAATAGCGAACACGTTCGTAGAGTAACCCGCACTTTGGCAGAATCATTTCCGGACCCGAAAATCCCCATCTTTCCACTCGTTGGAAATCACGAGCCGCAGCTCGTGAATATGTATCCCCCCAAGGAGCTGTGGGGAAATAAAGGATTCAGTTTATCTTGGCTGTACCATGGTGTCATGTTGCCATTCATCGAACGAGATCCCAATTTGCTTCCGCAAGAAGAACTAGATCGCTTTTACGAAGGTGGCTACTACAGTGTCAGCCCGGAAGAGGGTTTAAGACTGATTGTTCTCAATACTAATCTTTGCTCGCCGGAAAACTTTTGGCTGGGATACAATGACTACCCAGTGGTACGAGATCAGTTGGAGTGGATGGCGAAAGTTTTATGGGAGGCTGAAGTTGCAAAAGAAAATGTTTTGATTGTGGGGCATATTGAGCCAGGAAGTTGTTGGAATACTTGGAGTACGAAGTTTAATGACGTGGTTGACAGATTTCAGGGGATTATTCGCGGCAGCTTTTTCGGTCATTCGCACAAGCCGCAATATCGTGTTTCCATGTCAAAGGGTAGATATTTTCTATCTAAATTCAAATTCAAATCTAATTAATTAGGTATGTGACAAGACAATATTTGGTCAACCTATTTGCATGACTTTTTATGTCAGGTACGATGAATCCCGTTTTCGCCAGTTACATTGCCGGAAGTGGACTTCCGGATTTGATGCACCCCGCCTACAGCGTTTTCCATGTTGATGGTGAAAGAGGCAAGGAAAGCATGTGGGATGTGCTACGACATGAGTTGATCATCCTCAACCTCACCGAATCAAACAGCTTGAAGGAACCTAAATTCAGAAAGCTGGCTGATTCTTATGAAACATTTGGACTACCTAACTTGACTCCTAATAGCATTGTGGATTTTGCTAAGAAATTAATATGCAATCAGCCTCTGGTTGATACCTATCTAACGTGGGTCTAAAGATAATGTATTTTATGTGGCAGATATTGGAGTTAAAACTTTAAAAAATTAAATTTTTGCAATGTCAATTACTTGCAGGTTCCATACTAAAGGAGAGGACTCAATCGACCACAGGGAATGCGATGTTAATGATTTTGACTGCATGTCAAATATTCTCTGTAATATTGTCAGCTCTAATGCAGCGGATGAGCATGGTTGCAACGAGCTGAAAAAATTGATTGCAGGAACAAATTGTACCGCTATACCCACCACAACTCCAACTACCACTAAAGCCCCCACTACTACCCCGACCACAACCAAAGCTCCAACTACCACCCCGACTACCACTAAGGCCCCCACAACCACCTCCAATTCCGGAAGATTTAATTCTGGTGCCGTGCAGATCAGAACTGGGTACGGGGTCCTCCTTCCTCTTTTCATTACATTTACTATGCTCCTGAAAGGATTTGCTAAATGAACTGTCTATCCTGCTTGAAGTGTGGATGAAGTATTACATTTATGATGTAAACATAGTTTAGACTATTAGTTAAATGTGAGGAATAAATGACTTGTTTTTGAACATTTTATTAATTTTCTTAAAACAGCAACAGAAGAATATTCCCATCATTTTCTTAACGTATCATCGTATTTTGCATTTAAATACTTGGTATTCAGTGGTTAGGAAGGAAACTAAAACGAATTTTATGGTGGCTAAAATTATTAAAATAATTAAAAATGGTACATGCATAAAAATTAATTGATAACACTGTACGTGGTAAACGGCTTTCATAGGACGACTAATTGGACATTACGTCGTAGCACTTACTTTACGTGCTTATCTGAAAGTTATACCAACTATCCATTAACCAAGTAAGCATTGAGGAATGAACGTTTGGCCAACAAATTAATTTCATGATCACATAATACATTTAATATTGCAAAATTAATGCATATACAAAAGATAAGGAAAAGTGTTATGCGCGTGTGTCATAATTTTAAGTGGCGAAGATGATAACGCTCCGTCGACTGACTAGACTAACATAATTCAGTTTACATCTGCCTTAAGCATGAAATTATGAAGCATGTCCTGTCTGTCATGTCATCAGCAATAAAGTTTTTGATTTGCTCGTTTTATCGAGGAAAAAGGAAACTTGGCTGCATATTTAATACTTGGTTGTTGGTTATATGGATCTATTAATATTCATTTGACTCGATAGGAACAGATTGTAACTTTGAGAGCATCTTTACGCAGAAAGAGAAGGATGAATGGACAAAGAAGATGATAAGTGCTAGCAGGCGTTGCTAAAAATAATTTAATTGTACATACAAAGTAAAAAGTTTTGCCAAAAAAAGATCATCATGTCATTCGCTGCTCTATAAGTTTATGAAACAAATATAAGTGCTAATGGGCATTTCGACAGTCACTAGAAGAGTAATTGCAGTCGTATTAACAGGATTAATCACTTAACTCATGAGATTTAGTTGAAGAAAACAAGTATGGCTAATATTATTTCAGGAACACTGAGAAAGAAGTCCAGAATAACGGGACGACAAATAAACTACATTTTCCTGCTATTCATTTTGCATCTTAAGTTGGCAAGCGCGTACGTGCAGGATTCCGACCTACTTCCATATTCCACAGGATCACAGCGTTTCCATTTTGATGACGATGATTATACTGCCGTTACTTTTCCGGGTTCAGGATTCAGTTTCCTGGGCAGAAGCTACAGCCAAGTGTACATCAATGAAAATGGTCTCATCTCATTTGAACAGGGTTTGCAAAAATTTATATTGAAACTAAAAGCATTTCTTTTAATTAATTTTTCATATCGGGTCAATCTGTTTACTTTTTCCTATAAACTATATCCAGGGGCTGGGTCAACTTCTTACTACTGCAACGTAACATATCCAGTGAATCCTGCGATCAGCGTCTACATGGCTGACGCCTACAACCACAAAAACGACCCTCCAGCTCCCATGCTCCTGTACAAAACAGACTCGACAAGCGCATCCCTCGCCAAAGTCTCGGAAGACGTTTTTACCGCATTTCCCGATCTAAAGGGCCAACTGTCTCTGTCTACGATGCTTGTCATAACTTGGGTGAATATCCCACCAATTGCTGGTAGTTTTAAGCACCAGCGTAACACTTTTCAAGCGGTGCTAGCAACAAGTTATGGCTCCCACTCCTTTGTTCTTCTCTACTACAGCAGCATAAACTGGTATGAAAAAACTTCAGGGAGATATCCGGCTCAGGTAGGTATTTACGGAGGAAGGGCCAATTACCAAAACTCATATCTTGTTCCCGGCTCTTGTAATTATTCCATCGTTAATATCGCCGGCATGAGCAACATTAACAAACCGGGCAAGTTTGTCTTTCGAGTGGACCAAAATCTCGTTACCCCCAAAACGCCGTCTTGTCTCCAAATGGAAAAATCTCGGTCCCAACCAAATTTCACGGTTCGTGTTACGTTCACACCGCACATTGTGCAGACATTGGGAACAGTGCCGTTATTCGTTAAGGGTCTCCAGTCAGTTTGTATGGATTATCCAGCAACAAATGTAACGTGCTCTTTTAAAAGTTCCAATGGAACGACGTTGGTGGAAGTGGATGGAGGACTGATACCTAGTCAGGTAGCAGTGTTTTGTCAAAAGCCCGAGTTTTCTTATCTGGGCAGAGTGCGTGTGGATGTTAGAGTTCGGTTTAAAAATGGGGGCCACATAAACGTAAATGGATTCATTTATGTTGTGAGGGAAATGACGGACAATGTTAATCTCTTTGTTGGGGAGTCTGAGGAGAGGGAAAACTTTCAACTTTCCGCCACTTGGAACATTCCGTTTACAAAAATGAAGGAAATTGCACTGTATTACAAACGGAATATGAACAGGGAATTCTCAGGACCGGTGAGCAATGTAAATGTAACTTTATTGGAGCTGAGTGGATATCGGTGGAAGGAGCTGTACAATTACAAAAATGTTTCCAACAGCGGCATATTGCCAAGTAATTCTCCACCTGAATTTGTCCGCAGTACGCTTTTATCTGAAAGATTGGAGAGTCCACCCCGAGCTCTAGTTGTCTCCAATGGTGTGGAAATGCAAGATAGAAATGTGCTGAGAGCGGACTACGTGTCCAATATTCTGGAAGTAACCGTTCCTCTTCTGCAACTGAAAATTTCGTCCCGGGACAAAGATAACCTTTATGACAAGAGATGCAAACAGTGGCACGATCACGAGCCATCGCCACCACAGGATACGCTGGCTTGTCCCCTTCATTTGAGCCAAGCTCAGTTGGACTGGCGATTTTATGAAAATACCCTGACAACCGCAAGAGGAATCATGAATCCCTTAAATTACACCATTTTTATGCAAAGTGTTCCTTCCCCATCGGGTGCGGGCATGCAATGCGCTTATACCGGAAATGGAGATCTGGTGATAGGATATCCATACGGAAGTCGACTCCACCGACACAGTCCAAATAGCCAAAACGACTACTGGAATCATTATTGGGATGACGCCATTCCCTATTTGCAATGCTGCGTGCTGAGCTATCGTAAGGATAAAAACTGCAAGGAATACTTTTTCGCTAAACGGCCATCATACGACGGTTCGGCTTATCAGCTTCCAACTCCATTCCGTGCCACTGGGGCTACTCACGTCACAACTTTTGATGGATCAACTTATCTTCTAAATAACGTTGGTATATTTTGGCTGGTCAAGTACGCAAGTCAGCTTGAAATGCAAGTGCTGCTTGAAAAGTATGTGAATGGCCCTGCTTCAAAAAATGCAACAACAATCATAACGTCTGCAGTGATGAGATCCTCATCCGATGAAAATGTAACACTATCCAAGTTTCAAGTTTCCGCAAACTCTTCGGTGGGAATGTTGATATGGCTGGATGAGGAGCCTGTTAATTTTTACTACAACGAGGTTAACAACGAGACGGAATTCTTAACAGAAAATTTTACCCTGCAGCACGACCACGTCACCGTTCTCGTCAATGGAACTTCAGAAGCGACATTTTCATTCGCAACGGGCATATCATTAAAATTCACGCTTTCTGCTGGAAATATGTCGCTGAATATAATTGGATCTGCTTCTCATACATGGATGCAGAAAACTAGTGGGCTATTGGGAGATTTTGATGGAAATGGTGATAATGATGTAACGTTTGGAAATGGAACGGTGTTGTCAACCAACGCAACTATCGATACAATTTCAAAAGAATTCACTGAAAAATGGCGCGTTTCCATTTCTGAATCATTGTTCGTGTACCCAGAAGGAAAATCATTTGCTCATTACGATAATCGTACCAACTTTCAGCCTTATCACTTTAGTCGCGTGGATATTCTGAAAGTTGCCTCGACTAACAGCATTTGCAATGGGAGTGAAGACTGCCTGATTGACAATGAGCTGACAGGAAATCAGCCATTTGCACAAACTTCTGTAAACTCGTATAAACTTTTTGAGAAAATGATTCAAGTTTTTAACGCAACGGAATTTTCTCCGAGACGATGTCAAGATCCTAAAGAAATTTCAAATGGAGGCTATGTGGGAAGAAAGTATATTGTTGGGTCCAGCGTTCGATGTAACTGCGAGAGTGGTTATCATTTTTCCAACAAAAATATGAGCATTTCCTTAGACAGTGAAATTGAACTGAAATGTGAAGCTAATGAACTTTTACCAAGTGATTATATCATTGACACCGGCCATAACGCAACGTGGGTATCTAAAGAACTCGATATTTCAATGGCCAGTTTGAATATTGAATGTGTACCTGATGAAGAAGAAAAAGAACATGGAAGTGAGCCAAGTCATAATGCAATTGACACGAAAATCTCGATAAGCCCCACCGTTATTTCTCACAATGGGATTACGACTGCTCCCATATTTATCTCTGTGAATCACAAGCTTACCGAGAACGGAGACAATTTCCTCGGCACCAAGTGCAAGTTCACTGGCGCAGGTTCCGCTGAAACTTATGAAGCTCAAGGAATTGTTTTGAATGACATGAATGACAACAGTACATCAACGGTTATCTGCACCCTTCCGTTTATCAACTATTTTGGCGAGATTAACGTGAAGTTGGTAGCTGAATATCTGGGAAAGCCGCCAATTTTCTTTTATGGGCAGGTTTGGACCACAAGAGCCTATAACTCTAAATTTGTACCAAACCACCTTGACATTTCATTTGAGACAGAAAAGAGGTCGTTTACTCTAAATTGGAATCAATCTTATTTTGAAACATTGCCATTGCCCGGATTTCCCACTGTCTTCAATGGAGACAATGAATCTTGCGACATGACCTTGGCGTTAATGCAGTTCAATGGAAAAGTATGGATTGAACGGGAGAAAATTGTCAGTACAATTTGCAATAAGGGAGAGTTCACAACAAATGAACTCTCATTATTTCAACCCTTCAAGAATGTGCCAATTTTAGACTTATTTTCCATGCCCACTATGTTTATACTTCGGAATGTTCAGTCAAGCACAGGAATTGAAATGGTGGCAACTTCCGAATTATTGACAAGCATGTCAGCATTTCACGACATAATGACAGCAGTAAAAGAAAATAACTTGCACGATGTAGATAGGGATTTTGATAAATTTTGCGAGCAATGGTACAATCACGAAAGTCAGGATATTTCAAAAATTAACGTTCTTCCCTGCCCACCTACTCTTCTACAAGCTGGTGCAAACTGGAGATTTAATGAGGATAACCCGGAATATAGCCAATACCTTAATGGTGGCGCAAATCGCGTTTTTGTTCAAAGCATATCTTCCACATCTTCAAAAGCTGGATCCCAATGCCCCTATAACAGCAATGGTGACCTGATGTTAGGGTCACCGACCGGTAGTAGGATTCACCGATACAATATCAACGCTCAGAATAGTTACCTGAATCATTTTACGCATGACGTACTGCCCTACATGTATTGCTGCAGATGGAGTGCAGAAAAGGAGCAAAATTGCCAAAACTATTTTTACGGGAAAAGAGGAGTATCGTTGAAGGAGAGGTACGAGCCGCCAAAATTTGCCCAAGGCTATGGCGTCGCCCACTTTCACACATTCTATGACCTCCGATATAGGCTGAAGAGTACAGGAATATTTTGGATGGCAAAGCACCAGCGTCGTAGTTGGAACGCCGTGCATACCTTCAAATGTCAAGTTAAATTGGAGCATTTTGATGGAAAAGATAGTCAGGTCCTTCCCGTGATTTCTGCAGTTGCCATGGAGCAGACTGTGAACGGACACAAGACAAAATTGGAAGTTTCACGAAATGCGTCCGTTGGCGGCTTGATGTTGCTTGTCGATGGCGTTCCCGTTGATAACAATGAACTAACCTCAATTTATCATGAAGGACTCACCGCGTTCTCTAACTACTCATCATTTGAAGCTACTGTCGTGTTACAGTATGGCTACGCATTCAAATTCAGCATTTCTTCCGTTGGATTGCCTGGAATAAATGTGATTGTCGCTGCGGATGTAAATCTAGTTAACCAAACGGTTGGACTAATAGGGAAAGAGGTTCTCTCTGGAAATGATGCGATTTCGGTCAAGAATGACACTGTGGAAGGAGTTGCCACTTTCCAGTTTGGGAGGAATTTACTTGTGGGCGAAAATGATTCAATATTCTCACATAGCCCCAGCGGACAATCACACGCACAAGAGATCTACGTTGAAACAGAGCATGATGTATACATTGATAAGGAACTAGATAAAGGGTTAAAAATGATATCCCTATGTAATCATTTCGTTGATTGTATCTTGGATGATGACACGAATGAACATGAATTTGCCATGTCTGTGCTTGCTGCAGTTGAAGATTTCCAGGAAATTATGAAAACTTCAGGTACTATTTATAAAGGATGCATTCCTCCAGTGGTGGAGGAAAATAGAAAGTTTATAATCAACGGTTTAGCTGTTGGATCTGTTCTTCAAATTCAATGTAGTAATACCAACGGAATCAATGACGTTGTGAAGTTTATTTGCTCGGAAAAAGATAATTACACTTTTGAATGGGTATCCTCAAATGGTGATGTGATTTTGAATCAACACTCGTCTCTATGTAGTAGAAAGGCAAGCAACAGCGAAAGATTGTCCACCACGGAAAGTTCCAGTGGTGCAACGGTGATTGTGATACTGTTGGTAATTGTAGCAATTATGGTAGTTGTTGGTGTTGCTATGCAAGTAGTTTTTGTGCTGAAGCGCAAACGACGAACGATATCGGCAGAGTCTTCCGCAGATATTGATTTGTTACAATTTGATGACTTTGGAAAGTGATTAATAAAAGATTTCATTAAATATTCCCACATGAATATCATTTAATTCGAATGGTCTATGATTCATTTTATCTAAAGTATTATTATGATTTTGTTTTGTGTTGTCTTATGGAAATATTGCATGAACTTGAAATAAACTATACAATGCATCATTAAACTGAGGTTAATATAAATAAATACAGAGAGCGTAAGTTATGCTGCGTAACATATTATTACAGCCGTACGGGCGTACGGGCCGAAATAATTCACTTTTGCATCGTTGATGATCTCAGAGTTGACGAATCCATGTAATTTAAAACGTTTTCCTTATCGGGGAAAAATATAGGTACATAATATGCACAAATAAGGAAAATTGCTTTACACTCTGTCCCACATATATCTCATTACCAAGTTTTATCTCACCAAGTCAGACTTACTTACAAGCTTGGAATTGTGATCGATAAGCGGTTGATTGGGTACATGAAGATAAGCACACAGACACCGATGAATTCACAGATATAATTCCAAACACTATCATTGCTCTTTGCAATTTGTTAGTAACGACATCATTTGTCTCTGCATTTAGAATATCACGTCATTTTTCAGTTAATTCAGAACATTATTTTAAAACTCGTTAATTGGGCGTGTGTCAAAGATGGAAAGCATTTTGGAAGGTCATGGGGTGACCCTATTGGCTCTAGCAAACCACGCATTCCTTTGGAAGCGGCTCCCCCAAAGCGAAGAGGGCGACATTGAAAACATCGAGCAAGCTCTACTGGAGTCATTGTGCCAGTCAACCAATCACGTGCTTCTCCCACACTCATTGCAAAAAGTGCAAAATCTTTTACATGCGTGGAGAAGAACGCAACTAAATCATCTCAGTCTGGAGAGCGAGCTGGGACGTCTTGGCGTGGGAGAAAGTGTCTGCCTGTACGTGAGGAAGCAGAACAGCACCATTCTCTTTACCAAATTGGATGAAACCAGGATCCGAGTCGTAACATTTCGAGCATCGCTTCCAAACGGGGAGATAACAGGAGCTTGTGGATCGTTAAAGGTAAAGTATCCTGAAACCTTTGACATTGTTCCAAATTCATCCCTGCTTCTCTCGCCTTGCTTTTCTCGGCAAGTCGACTCTCTTGCTGGAGACATTTGTGAAATTGCCATGCCCAAGACGACGAAAGCTGGACGTACTTTCGTGGAAACCAGGGAGCCTTCCCATCCGTACATGGTGTCTGAATTTCTCGTCGGAATGCTTTGCCCGATGAATCCAGCAGAGCTAGGTTCCATCAAGGATGACCTTGAAATTGAGAAAAAGATTCGGGATCAAGTAAACTGGAAGAACTGCGCGCTTCCTTTTCGTCGTTCCGGATTGTGGATGTCCGCCAAGGTCGTTTTGCAAATGACTCTTCAGGAGGAAATGCAAAATAAAAAGGAGGCATACATTCTGTATAAAATTGCACTGCTTCAAACGCTGACAGCCTTGGCAAAACAATACGCTAGCCAAGAAGCTGCCGATTGGGATGTCACTGCACAAATGATGGTAAAGTTGGTAAGAAGAACCAAGAAGCTTTCGGAAATGGGGCAAACCGAAAATAAAAACTTGGAGAACCAGAAGAAGGAAACGATGCAGCACGTCCTTTCAATTATACAGCACATTCATAACAGCACAAGTCAACAATGGAACGAAGAAGCTTGTTCTTCAGTGGGCACTGGGATTCAGGAAATATTTCAGGACCAACAAGTTTGGATGGATGATTGCCTCCACCGCTTGCCAGAATTAGATAAATATCTTGCATCTGACAGGACGGCATGCTCATCAGACTCTGGTGACCGTGGCTACAACTTGGCAATGATTGATCTCGTAAACCAGTCTGTCACCCTTGAAGACCTTCTTGAAAGATCCAAGAGCCTTTCTAGCAAATCGACGGAAGATGCACACATGAATATAAAAAACGTTTGGATCTACCAAGTGGAGCGATTTGTTAGACGTGACCTTCACAAGGGCCAGCCATGTCAAGATATTTTCAATTTGTTGCTTGTCTATACAACCAACGTGGTTCATCTCTATGGAGTCACATACGCCGACCCCGTGTACTTCAGCAGAATGATCGCCACAGTTTTGAAGCTTGTCTGCGTTCTGGATGAGATTGGCGTTGAGAAACACCCGCTACTCAAGGAATATGCGACAGGAATAACTCCAGGAATGTTCCAATCACTGCTACTTCCGGAAAAACGCGATATGAAAATGGTCGCAGATCTTGAAGAATATTTCCATTCCAGAAATTCTCAAGCAAATCATCCTTTCTGGATGACCGAGGGCCCTCCCAAACCCACAAGCTTTAGTGCAAGATTTGCTGAGAAAAATTCGGAGATGATTTCACTAAAATACAAAATATTACAAGATGCTACAGATGCCATTCAACGGAAGAAAGAGGAAGTTGAAAGGGTGAAGAGGGAATGCCTAGAGCTACAAAGTCAATACAACTCCACAAGTTGCAGTTACACTTGGAGTTCTTACTATCAAACTAATCAGCATGACAGTTCTTGTCGTCGGTGCAGCTTGGAGAACAGTCTGAAATATAAGCGAGGATCCGTTGGCTGTTATGAGGAACCACTTCCGGATGACGCTGACCTTCAGAACGCCGTCGTGTTTGAACTCAGAATGCCTCTGGAACTCGCCTGTCTCCGGGACAGCGTTGCTATATTTCTTGGAGAAATCCTAGGCAGGAGTCTATTTACTCCAGTCACACTCCCTGACAACATTCACACCAAGTGGACAGACTACACTGGGCTAGCGGTCTACACAAAAAATTATTTCCAAAAACTGACGCATCTTGGAAGCAAAACCAAACCCACACTTGTGTCCCACTACGGCCGTGGCAATCCAGATGTTATGAATTCCTCGGCAAGTAGCTTCATATTGCCCAACGGATTGAACTGTCGGTTATTCCGGGTCGAACATTTGCGTTTCAAAAGGCCAGAACGCTTATGCACGTTCCAAATAAAAAACACGCATTCCAAAGAGTCCCCTGCTTACCTCACACTACAGTGTGGTCTGGACACGGTACGAGCAACAGAAAATGAAGCGATATCAATGCAGTATCAATGTCACCAAAACTTGACCCTTAACGAGTTCAAAACCTTTGGATCCATTCGATGTGGCCATCGGATTCAAATTCGGAATCTTTACGCTGCCATGGCCAGTCAGACGCTGTCACTGGACACAGAACCGGTTTTACAATTGATCATGCAGACGCTTTGGGAGTTGGGTCCTGGAAAAGGAGAAATCCATGCCGACTTGGAGCTACTTGAAAGTGAAGGCTTTGCTTTGGAGTTTCTGAGCCTCATGGAAAAAATGTCAAAGGAAAATGCAACAAACTGGAGCAATCCACTCCTAATTTCATCTCTTGTCATGGTGACCATCCGAATTCTGGAGTTGAGCCAGTCAACTCATGTCAAAGAAACAGCATCCACCCTCCTCCAGCAGTATCGGCATGTCATTGAAGAGTGGTGTATAAAGCTCGAAAATTTGATTGCCAAATTTGGAGACTCCAATCCCGAAGAAATGAAAACTCTTCTGGAACTGCTCTTGAAGGCTGCCATTTGCTCTGCTCTCACCTTCAACGCATCTTCGGAGGAAATGCTTCCGTATCTACTAACAGGCGACCAGGATGTCACTCACTGGATCAAGTCATTATCCAGACTCCACCATCTTGTTATCAGGGAAAACATCCTTTTCACATGCAACTTGTCCCAATTTATGCAAAATTTACTACGCCACGTAAGACATGCCGTGCCTTTAAATTTGGAAAAGTATCTCCATGAAAAACTTTCCAACTCTGCATATCCACACCTGGGACTGCACAATTTCGTTTGCTCCAAATGGCACGCAGCGGTTGAGACCAATAAAGTTCCAACATTTTATAATCGTAAATCGAGCTTTCCCAATAAAGGCCACGCATATTTGGCCGAATATGCTCTGGAAAACGCCCAACATTTGGTGTGTGTTGACATTCTCCGCGGAACGTTTTTTGTTGACGGCTATCCACCCTCTGTGCTTCCGGAAAGCGTTATCAGAAATCCAATTTATCAGAGTTTCTTTGTGACCAGCAAATTTCGGGTGCAACGCGACTCCAGAACCTTCAAGACCATTGACAAGTATTGTGGAAACCACTTTGAGTTTACTGAAAACAAGGGACAATTGATCATTCGCTTGATCCTTGGAAATGGTCACTTTTTGGAACTTTTACCTAGGACACTATTCAAGGAGAAAATTGCTCATGATTTGATCGACAACTATACTCACTGGCTAGATTCCAAAACTAGCATACTTTATTTCTGCGCTACAGCTCAGGATACATCAGTTGAATTCAAAGCAGAAAATACAGCAGAATATGTCCTAAAAAATTCATGTGATCCACTCTCATCTTATTGGCATCTCGAAGTCTTTAAAGGATCGGTTTCAGTAGAAAAGCCCGTCTTCCTGCTATCAATCAGTTCCAACGGCTTTAAAAAAGTCACCAGGAATGTGTCCCGACTTGAAGGCAGTGTATATGTCCACGTGCTTTTGGCGAGAGAAACTGATGGCATAACGATTAGAGCCAAATTGTGGAGACTGAGCTTATCATTTTCCATCAATCAAAACACCGGGCTAATGTACTGCGACAATTACCCGGGATATTTCATTCCAACTGGTGCATCCAGGGATCAGAATTTGGGGACATTGGTTGGTTTGAACAATGGAATCGTTCTTAAGAAGTACACCGAGGCGGAGCACAGCGGAAACAAGAAAATCTTTCTCATCCAACACGGAAGTTTGAATATTTCACCTCCTTTTCACTTCTCCAGGCACCAAAGCGTCAATATTTCCGAAAACAATGGGCAATTACGGAACCCACCCTACTTTGTCTTTGAGGTTGACCAAATTCTCCAGCGACTTTGCGCTGGAAATAACAAATCAGCGTGGCTGTATCTGGCGGCACTCCACGCGGCCACCTCATCCCCCTTCCCAGACCCATTTACTGGACTAACCGGCACGGAAATGGCAGTGTGGATCCTTCAATCCGGCTTTATCTGGTCTTGCTCACCATACGATTCAGAATGCACTCAAACCCTCAACGAAATAGCCTCTCTGTCCCCTCAGTTGATGTATTATCCCTCCCACCTAAAAGTCATGCAGCAAACAATCTGGCCTGCGGGTCTCCAACGTAATTCATACGCAGCCTTTGAGGGATATGCTCTAATTGTGGACAAGCTACTTAGCGATAGTAGGAAGCTGGAAGGTCTCTTTTCTTCAGTTTCGTCGGCTGAGGAAGATAATCAAGAATATTTAGAACTCCTGACTCGCTCTTACTTCCGGCATATAAACATATATAATCGAGCAGCTCACCTAAATGACTTGTTCATTGGCCAACCACCGGAAAAGATCGTTTACCCAACACAAAAGTTGCCATCCTGCAGAACAAACCAAGCTGAACTGTCCCAGCTGGCTGAGCTCCGTCGCCAACAAATTCCTGGCAGGAACAAAGAACGTCTTTCCTCGTTCCTCCTGACAAACTCTCCGTTACCGCATCACAATCAGGACATCTTCAGTCATCAAGTGATTCAGGAATTGCTGAAGGTAAGCTTTCATGCGAATTGGATGGGACTGTACAGCCTGGCTTGGAAAGCCATGAACTCTCGCCTGGATCACGAGTTGACATTTATTCTTGGGGCATTGCTGTACTCCGGAAACGGTTCAATAGCACAGCTCATTAACCTTCACAATATTTCGCTGCTGCATGGAACACGAAGATATGAATTTCCTGGACCACTTGCGACTTTATTGAATAGTGACTATAACCCATTAAACAATTCATTTGTATTTAATGATATATACCTGGCAGTTAAAACAGCGGCGACTCCAGCACCAAAATCCAATAACTATCATACTTATGAAGCGTACAAAAAAGCCGACCGTGAGTATGATAACGATCTGCACGTGCAAATATCACATGCCGCTAACACAATTAAGAGTTTTTGGCCGGTAGAGAATTTGTCAAACTACTGCCTTAAACAAGCATTTTCCGGTCGCTTACTTGGATATGATTCCCAAGCATTTAATGCGGTCAATGCAAAATTAAAATATTGGTTCAATAATTTGAACCTGACAAAATTTGTGACGGAAATTGAGGGTAATCTCCAAAAACCGCTTGAAGATGCTGTTGACACGAGTAGGAACATACATTCTAAGCAAAGCTTTCTCAATTTCCGAATAGTTCCTGATGAAAAGGACAAATGGGGACCACAAACTGGAGATGTCAATAATAACTGCAGCAATGAACATTGGCAAAAAATCCACTCCACGGGACAGGTACAGTGTGGGAGCATATGTACGAAAAACTTTCATAAGAGACGACGTTACTTCATCAAGTCAATTAACGAAATCCAAGCAGAGCTGAAGAATATTGCCCTTGCTAATAACGCTGTTAATCAGGGCACGGAAAATGCGGGACTTAATATCCGCAGGGTTCCGGTTGTTATGCTACGGGAAGGCTTATCTTCTCATCATAAAACCGCGGAAGATGACACAATAGTAGCGTACATTACAGCCCTGGCGGTTTTATGGTGTCACGTTAAACGACTCAACCGCTTAATCCTGTACAGCAGTGACAAGGAAAGATTTTCCGTTGAGCTATCTCGTGAAAAGAGTGCTGGGGAATGTGAGAATTGGAACCCACTGGACAATCCGGAATGGCTCCTTGTGGAACTGGAGCTGGACATCACAATCAGACCAGTCCAGATACAAGTTGCAAGGCACATGATGAAAATGCCTGAAGGAATCAAGAATGGAGTCATGCAGCTGAACATGGGTGAGGGGAAAACGTCAGTCATAGTTCCCATGATTGTAGCCGCATTGACATCTGGATGCAGTTCAACAGACAAAAAGAAAATGTTGTGTCGCGTCACGGTACTCAACTCAATTTTTGCTACAAATTCCAACTTGTTATCATTTGCCATCGGGGGATTCCTAAACAGACGAATTTACACCATTCCTTGTCGTCGTGACCTTGAAATTGGACAGTATCTGGATGAAATTCAATCTTCATACGAAATGTGCAGACAACTTGGTGGAGTTGTGATCACTTTACCCGAGTACAGGCTGTCCTTCCGCCTCCAAATGTATAACAAGTATCTCCGCCAAAATCATGACATGGCTTTCAAAATCTATCAGACTGAAGCTTGGCTGAGGAACTACGCCCGCGACATTGTGGACGAGAGCGACGAAATATTCAGCGTCAAATACCAACTCATTTATACGACTGGATTGCAGCTGCAAGTGGACGGGGGCAGAATGAGATGGACGGTGGCTCAAAAGTTGCTAGAGTTTCTTCCCCTTGTGGCTTCACAACTCTTTGAAATTCATGGTCAAGACGTAATAGAGTTTTCGCCAGAAACGTGGAGGAGGAATCCCGATCAGTTTCCACACTTTCGGATTCTGAGCGACAAGTGTAAAAAGGATTTTTATGAGCTTGTGGTGGATGGCATTTTGGATGGAAAGGTAGATTTGCTTGGAGGCATTCTGAAGGAGGATGAGAGAAAGACAGTCAAAGAATTTTTGATAAACGAGAACATTTCTGAAGATGATCATTTGAAACTATTTGAAATTGATGGGATTTCGGAGGAAAAGAAAAGCATTCTACTTTTAATATCCGGTTACCTGCGGCGAGGAATCTTTGTTGCAGCGTTCAAGAAGCGATGGAGGGTAGAATGCGGAGTGAAGACTCAAAACGACGGGTCGCCAGCCAAATTGATGGCGGTGCCGTTCAGAGCCAAGGACGTTGCTGCAGAGAGAACCGAATTTGGACATCCGGATATGGCCATTGTGCTAACCCAAATCAGTTACTACTATTCAGGCTTGAGCGATGATCAACTGACGCAATGCTTCAAGTTGTTGGACACTGTAATCCCGGGACCAGAAGGAGTTTACAATTCCTGGATCAAGAAAATCCCTGCTGAGAAGATAACCTCAGATACGATTAAATCATACAAGGGAATAAATCTCCAAGACTATGACCAGCGCACGGGGCATTTGTTTCCGGCCCTGAGGAAGCACAAGGCGGTGGTGGACTTTTGGCTGGAAAACGTTGCGTTTCCAAAGGAATGCAAGCAATTTCCCGGGAAACTGGTAACTAATGCTTGGGACCTGTGCTATGAGCGGTGTACACATCCCACAACAGGCTTCAGTGGGACAAATGACACGAGTCTTCTACTTCCGGCACAGATAACGCAACAGGATTTGAAGATTTTGGAGGAAACGAATGTGAAAATGGAAGAAACTCTGAAAAGAGATGAAAACGGGTGGAAGCGGTCGTTGAAAATGGGAGTCTCGTGTAAAGAAATACTGGAGTTCATGATTAAGGACGACCTTCGAGTGCTCATTGATGCAGGGGCGCTGATGCTGGAACTTGGAAACGAAGAAATTGCAGAACTCTGGCTGGTCCTAGATCAGCGTTTAGAAGCAGTCGTCTATTTTGACGATGAAAATAATTTGCTGATAAAATCAAGGAGTCATGGTTATCAGAGGAATTCAAAAAAGCAGATGGATCCACCATTGAACTTGTCCTCCTTCAGAGATCGGCTGGAATGCTGCGCAGTTTATTTGGATGATCAGCACACACGTGGAACAGATATAAGGCTTCCAACAGAGTTCAAAGCTTGCGTAACGCTTGGAAGTGGAATGCGTCGAGACAAATTGATCCAGGCGTGCATGCGAATGAGAAAGTTGGGCCAAGGTCAGTCAGTTCACTTTTATTTGTCTCATGAAGTGCACAACAAAATCATGCTTCAAAAAGGGGAACTCAAAGATCTTTCCAGTCAGATTTCTGTAAATGATGTCCTCACGTGGGTAAAAAGTAACAGCCGACATTTTGAGGAGGAAGGGCTGGTGTATTGGACCACCAACGCCAGGAACTACACACAAAAGCTCCTCGCAGATGACTTGTTTGAAATGTCCGAAAAGTCTAAAGGTGACGGAAGCGCTCTCGGTGAACATTGTGAAGATCCGGATGTGCAATCGCTTCAAGTAATGTACGGCACCTACCACCACCGCGTTTTGCTAACGTCATTGATCCCAAAATGGTTCCAGCAAATCAAGACCAAGTTGGGATGGGAGCGTTCTAGAAGTCTGAACCAACGCAAGATGTTGAATAGAACGCTGCATTGTGTAGAAAAGAAAGTGATGGCCAAGTGTGAGGAGAATATCCCAAGCAAGACATTTTTCCACAGCATGTTGGACGAGGAACAGGAAAAGGAGCTGGAGCCAGAACAGGAAGAGGAGGTCCAAGTGCAACGGCCAAGCAGAGAAACACCTTTGACCCCAAACTTGCATATAAATGTGGTGAGTTGTGTAACACAAGGGCAGAGTCCTGTTGAAATGGAGGGAATCTCACCACTTAGCAGCATATTCAACGACACTTCCGTTGGATCACAAAGGCAGCCGAAAGGATGGGGAAGCAACTGGTATGCTAGCGACGACTTCATCAATGTCATTCAATACACGGTTCAGCATATAAGCCGGAAAAACTACGTGGACAGCTTTCTACGGCCGATAAGATACTTTGTGTCTTTCAGAAACAAGGACTCGCCAGACACCACTTCCGTTTTAGTTTTGAGTCAGTTTGAAGTGGACAAGTTTATTGAGCACTTCAGACATCAGGCCATTTCCGGAAGAGCCACGCTTCACATGTTTACAGGAAGGTGGATGGAAGGACAGGACATTTTTGTGAATAATCACAGACTTCAGTTACCAATAACCGGAAATGGAGGTTGCCAACTTGACGCAAATGTGCAGAGTCCCTTGCTGATTGCTGACGGGAATTTATTTTACAATTCTCTTGAAGAACAGAAAGCTTTTGCGGACTTTCTCGGCTTAAGACTAAGGCCATGGGAGGATGAGGAGGTGACGAAGGATGCCTTTAAACAGGGATTAATAAGAAAAACTGGCTTTGTGTCGCCAGACTGCCCTTGGCTGCGAGAATGTTGTCAATTTCAAGAGGATCCAACTGAAATGGTGAGGGGCATTCTGAGATTCCGAAACGAAGTTTTGAGGGACACGGACCACATCACTTTGATTTTGGATAGGTGTGCATTCCTAATTGAGTAAGTTGCAAAAGTACTGGTCATTTTTCCTTGTCATTAAATGGTATGTCAATCAAATTTAACTGCAGATGAAAATCTTATTTTATATTTTGTAGAAAGTGATGGACACAAAATACTCCTGGTCATAACTCATGCCGGCCATGTATCATCGCTTGAAGGGTGTTAGCGTAATTTACATTATATATAAGTATTATTGAAAACTATGTAGAAAGTTTAAATGTGCATTTGTTTACATGAATTCCGCCACATTTAGTTGAGCATGATAAATCTATTTGTTTTCTAGTTGGAACCGTTATGTTTCTCAACATGGAAAAATTGCATTGACCATTACAACAAATTATTATCATTCATTCATTAAATCTATTGCAACGTCTTGTTTAATATATTTATATAGTGGATTAATTGAGTATTATCAATAATATGCTTAAAGTAATAACACAGAAACAGTCATAACAAGTCGAAAAAACAATTTTTAAAAGTATGTATTATTTTATTATCAGTGATCACAATTCCTAATTACTATACAAATGAAGCGAAATAAAAACGGGGCAAGGTAAATACATGCATAGAATATAAAAAAATGATTCGTTGATTATTCGAACTTAAAATTAACTGAGTTTAAAAAAATTAATAGCAATTCAAATTAAATTGTACCTAGATCACTGTATTAATAAATAAGTTTAAAAAAATAATTATTATTATAAATACAATTTTTATCACGAGTTTGTGTTAATTACTGAAAGTTGTTACATAGTATTCATTTTTTATTTTATTTTGCATGCAACGGCAGTCATCTTCAGGTACTCATACCAATATGTGGTTTCTAAATTTCTTCATTTTTACCCATATTAAATATTGAATCACAAAAAAGCTGCTTATTTATACACTTTGCCAGAACATCCCAACTTTACCAATATTTACAAATAGCATACGACAGAAAAAAATCACTTTTAATTATTAAATTCAATTAATCCTTGAAACACCCATTAATTTAATTTCAGACTTGAATTTCTAAAGTTACTACTTCATTACTTCAATGAACATCATTACTAATACTTCACTGAGCAAATAAGTTTATGGTTCATTAGCTTCCAGTCCAATTCCTGACATTCTTTTGAGCAGTACGGTCGCTTACACTTGGAACACTTTTGAACTGCATTCTCCTCGCCACAAAACCGGCACATATTCTCCACTTTATCCAAAAACACAATGCATCTCGGATCGTCGTTTCTTATCCCATTAGTAATGTCTTGTGCACCAATTCTCATATATGGGTTTATAATAGTCAATCGTGATCCAGCGCAAAACTTTTCCATTGTTGCCTTACTTTTGTCCATATTGTACAGATAGAGGCGCGTCGTGTCTCCATTCTCATCCTCCGCAATCACATGGATAGAATATTGATATGGGTTTGGGTCATCAATAATTAGTAAGTCCATGATTTTGTTCTCAAAAATGCAATCCTCTGTAGGATTCATTTGATGCAAAGTTATTGGAGTGACGAGAGACATTTTTTTCGGAACACCTTGCTTCAGTTTAGGAGTGGTCGTTGTGGTCTTTGGCGGTGGCAGTCCGGCTATCTTCCTCATTTCCATGTCTTCATAAGTATCACTTAAAATTCGGCGATGTAAAGTGACAATCGCTTTGCGGGTAGGGCTTCTCAAATACTCCTTTCGCTGTAAAACGGACTTCGGCAGTTCTACTTTCAATTCAGCTCCATCCTGTGATTTAGCTTTCACCTCCACAGGCTTTTGGAACAGGGGCGACAGAAATGTGCTTAGAATTAACTTCATTTCAGACACATATGGCATATAACAAGATAATTGATTTCTTTCAGATTCCAGACCACGCCGGAAAAATGTATGCGCCTTCGCCAAGCTATCCTCGCGAATTCTGAGTTCATGGAAGTACAAGCCACTGATTTGATAGTACGCTTCAGGAACCTTTCTGTGATCTGGCGATGCCACTTCCAGAAATTGTTGGTAAGCTCCCATCAAAATGTCAGGACTTGCGAGTTCACCATGACACATATGACTTGCCCGATCATACAGTAAATCAGGGTCAGAGGGAGAAAGCTTCAACCCTTCTTCTGCATAAAGTAAGCCCAAGCGATGATTTCGCTTAAATCCGAAAAACGATGTTAACAAATGATAGTAGTCAACATTCTCAGGATAACGTTTAATCCCCTCCTTCAGCAGTTCTACTCCGTACATGTCGTCAGTGTGTCTAGTGCCACTTAAATTGAATGCAACGAAGCAGAACCGAATTTTCATGTCTTCCTCTCCTATTGTCTGACATTTCTCTTCAAACAAGTCTGCTACCAGAGACTTGAGTTTCCTTGTAGCTTTAGGCGATGGCAAATAGAAAAATTGAAATTGTAAGCTGGCGCAGTTGTAAAGTAGATTTATAATCTCTTGCTTTTGTATGTCGCTATATTTTATGTTATTTGCAAGTAAAGCGTTCAGATCCGAGCAGCTAGATATGGTCTTCAGAACACTTGAGGCTGCTTCGGATCCATCTTTAGCTTTCTCCTCAAGTACGGAGATGGTTTTCTTGTCCAAAAGAGGTGACAACTGGACATCATCATTGTTATCATCTTCATCCCTGCATTTCTCTCCTGATGTCAAACTCGTGCCCTTTGGAAATATTTCATTTGGCTTGGCAATCTTGGGATCTACGTAACATTCTTGACGGTTAAGCCTTTCCTTGAATGTCATTCCTTTCGCACTCAGCTTATGTTTCTCTTCAAACGCTAAAATGTCAGTCTCCATTAGCGCCCTCATCGCCTTCATGGACATTATCTCTCTATTGAACTCGTCATCGCGAATGTTGAGGAGACCGAAATTCCCCATCTCCCTGCCAATTCGAAGCATGTCCACAGCTTTCTCGGGCTCCATTTGATCCTTGTAGTATGTCACCAGACAGGATGGCGCATTGGCATCTTTCAAGTTCACAGCTTGTTTCCAGCAAAATTCTGCCATTTTTTCATCCCGTGGAACCCCGTTTCCATAATAATAAATTATCCCGAGATTGTTTGCAGCTTGCCCCACCCCATTTTCCATCGCTCTTGTATACCAAAAGACAGCCTCAACGTAATCCGCCTCCACTCCTTCGCCATTGTCGTACATGAGACCAATGGCTTGTTGCGCTCCCGCCACCCCAATGTTGAATTTTAGCTTAGTAGCTTGACCCGGCGTATTTCTATCCATTTCTGCAACCTCCTTGTACATTCGTAGCGCCATTTGTACATCCTGCTTTACCCCACGACCGTAATGATAGCACATTGCCAAGTTGTACATTCCTTCCGGATTCTTTACACTAGCAGCTTTAGCGTAATGTTTAACGGCTTCAGTGAAATCTTGTCGAACGCTCCATCCCGCAAAGTATTGGTGTCCTCGGAATACGTGATCTTGCCCTTTAAATACCAAGCCCGATTTTTTGTTCAAGTTGACAAATTGCTTCTCGTTCATCTTTAGCCCAGTTTCCTTTTCCATGTCGGCAATCCGCTCCTGCAAATTCATAGGCATGAGGTGTGGATTCAAGTGGTCCTGTCGGCTGTGAACTCCAGCCAAGACCTTGCACGCTTCCAGATCACTTTTGACGTGTTTTTGTATTGGGGAAATTGTTAGTGCCCTTTCGTAATGATGGATTGCTGTGGAAAGTTGATTTTTCCACCTGTGACACTGTGCTGCCAAGTAGTGAGCCGTCCATGACGAATCATTAAGTTTCAGCGCCATTTCAACATCAAGAAAAGCATGATCACAAATTTGGGAATCAGTTAGGGCATCTTTGGCCAACTTGAGGAGGCACTCTGCACGCTTTTCGTAAGCAGTTCCGAGATTTACGGGTAACAGGTTTGGCGTTTCAATGGCTTCCGAAAAATGTTCGATGGCTTTGTCATATTTTCCGTTTGCTAAGCATTCCTCGCCTTGTTTGTATAAAGCTTTCACACACTCCACAGCCTTTAACGAAGATGTGACTTCGGCTCTTTCAATTAGTTTTTCAATAACACGCTTCTTTAGCCCTAGAGATTCTAAACTTTCCCTGAATATTTGAAGGTATTCATCGTACTTTTTCTGAGAAAGTTTTTTGCTCCCACAATGAGCTAAGTTGTTTCGCAAAGTTTTTAGCTTGAGCACACTTGCATTTTCCATTGAGTATTTTTCATGATTCCCAAAATATTGGATGACTAGTGATAGCAGCGACATATCCCATTCGTCCACGCTCTTGGTTTTCAGGGCATTTTTCTGAAAGGACTGGGCCTTCTTGTACACAGTTTGTCCGACGCCATTAATAAACCGCAATCGATGTTCCTGGTTGTCGATCCAATCCTGTCTTGTTTCGGCTTTCCAGCGGTTTCTGAAAATGTTCCGGAGATGTTGACAAGAACTGAGGACCATGTTGTCCAGTTTGTAGTAGTATTCTTCGTCTGAACACGGAGTCTTCATTTTTTGCAGCTAAAGGAGGAAAGAGCATTTATTATGCATTCTCTACTGCGTTTAGGTAATGATACCTAGTGCAGTGATACCCACAACCCTCAAATGCAAAATATTTGTAACTTACATTGAGAGTGAAATTCCTCACAGTTGACAAATCTGTGCGATCTGGGCACAGTCTGCGTGACAAGTTGTCACTGACAACTTTGGCTCTTGATCTGTTTTACATAAGAAACAAAACAGGATTAGAAAATGCCAATATTGTGATTTTAATGCTTTGATATGTCCACTTTAATGACTGGGAACCAGATAAAGATTATTTTTATTTACTTGGACTGTTCCACAAATTATCCGTTTTGCTATATGCCAGTTGAAAATTTTCAATCATTTACAAATAGGTAACGCGTACCACAATTTTAAAGAATCATGACCGAATTTTTAAAATGTTGTTTAATAAAAGTGTTGTCTTCTTGGCAGCAGAACTCTAAATGACAAAGCTGTAAAAAATGACAAATGAAACCTTTTCTCTCGACATAAGACCTTACTTACGGGATACCGCATAATAATGTCAAACAATACTCAACAAGACATGAGATACCGCATTTCAATCAAATAGGTAGTAATACTGAAAAGACTTGAGAAATGAAAGCGTGCTTAACTCTAGCCCATTTTGGTTTCTATAGGTAATCAAATGTGGAAGTAGGTATGCATACACTTCAAATGTAAAATTCGGGACCTTTCACCTCATCAGCCCGCAAAAATGTAAAGAGAACTCTCAGTGAACAAACTGCAAGTTTAAGCTTAACTCAGCCAGGATAACTGATATTTTTGATCATCAAAATTATATGAACGGTACCCCAAAAAAACCTCATTCCCATTCTAATAACATGACCCACCTATTTACATGACAACAACTATTTTTGCATTTTAAAAAACTAGAATTTTGTCAGAGACTGCTCATTGTGCTTTCCGTTCAATAACTGACACTGAAGTGAGCTATCAGAATCAATTCTTAATTTTTATGATTGGACTGGACTGGGACGTTTCGTAGTATGAACTTCATACCGTCATTTACTACAACCAAACGCACACCACATCCAGTGTGTCTGTTCCCTATTACTTCGTTGGAATCGTAACATTTGAGGTTGGAAGAACAAAGCGCTTATAAGCATGAACTATTTAGATTTCCTCGTAGTAGTCGAGTAACCTTAGCTACATATCTACGGTGTGTAATCGTCTTTTGAAGAATCGTAAAGTCATGATAATCACCGATACCTTGAACCCATTTTGCACCGATCCCATACCAGGTTACTTGCAGTGTTAGTGGGAAGTTACTATACAATTAATTGTCAGAAATATGATAACACAAAGTTACTCTGTCTGATAAAGCTACCGCAACGTCCTACTACTATTGCCTAAAATAACTGTTACTTGTGGCAACATATAGTATGAAAATTCTATTTTTGGCATTTTCATTTTTAATAAAACTCAATTCAATTGTAGCATTTCTAGTCCGAATGTATCCATTAAGCACGTATTTACCTCTAAGCCATTTGACATAAGAAGCATTTAAGCCATCATAGGCCATTATAATGGTTATTTGCTCTAGACAGTGAACGATATTTATTTAGAAATTAAAACGTTCTCAGTCATTTTCAGTTGTTATTATTAAGTGGCGTAGCCACTTTATAAGATCGAGATGTCCGTCCGTCCGTCTGTCTGTGCGCGCTCTAACTCAAAAACGGTTTGACTTTTTTGAAATCTGTTTTCGGCAATCGATAGGTGGTCACCTCAGAAGGGTCCAGCGTGTTTTTGAAATACGTAGGTCAACGGTAACCGTTAGAAACCGTTACGAGGTCACTTTTTTTAAATGGTAACATATGGCAAGTGGCATATCATTCGACTCGTATATGAACATAACGCACAGATCTGAGGTCATGTTGAGGTCAAAGGTCACCGTTTAATGGTTACAGCGATTTTAAATAATTTTACATTTTAGGCTCTCCTGCTTAAATGGTTTGGAATTTTGGACTTCTGATTTCGGCAAACGACTTGTCATCACATGGGCTTTACCTGACATGCTTACCAGCTCCAAAGGTCAACGGCAACGGTTAGAAACCGTTACAAGGTCAACTTGTTTAAATGACAACATATGGCAAGTGACATATCATTCGACTCGTCTAACAACATAATACACAGATCTACGGTCATTTTGAAGGTGACGGTTACAGTTTAACGGTTACGACGATTTCAAATGGTCCTGTTTAAATGGTCTTGAATTTTGGACTTCAGGTTTTGATAAACGGCTTCTCACCACAAGTGTATTATGTGAGAAGCTTGGCAGCCATAACGGCCAACGGTAACCGTTAGAAACCGTTACGATTTCGAAATTTTTAAAAGTCACTTAGGGCAAGTGGCATATCATTCGACTCCCCTGAGTGTTCGTTATGCAAATTCGAAGGCATTTTAATCGTAACGGTTACCGTTTAACGGCAATACCTGATTATTGGTTTTTATGTTCTAACTTGATAATGGAATGAAGTATATGCATTCTGTTTTTAACAAACGATTCCTTATAGTGGTACTCAGTGGTCTATTTTGAAAGATGCATGTTAAGGGTGTCCCTGCTACGCCACTTTGCTACATGTTAGCTTGCTGAGTTTATTAAGTGGCGGAGCCACTTTATAAGATCGAGATGTCCGTCCGTCCGTCTGTCTGTGCGCGCTCTAACTCAAAAACGGTTTGACCTTTTTGAAATCTGTTTTCGGCAATCGATAGGTGGTCACCTCAGAAGGGTCCAGCGTGATTTTGAAATACGTAGGTCAACGGTAACCGTTAGAAACCGTTACGAGGTCAATTTTTTAAAGGCTAACATATGGCAAGTAGCATATCATTCGACTCGTCTATGACCATAACACATATATATGAGGTCATTTCGGGGTTGACGGTTACTGCTTAACGGTTACAGCGATTTCAAATAATTTTACATTTTATGCTCTCCTGCTTAAGTGGTTTGGAATTTTCCACTTCTGTTTTCGGCAAACCACTTGTCATCACATGGGCTTCGCCTGACATGCTTATCAGCTCCAAAGCTCAACGGCAACGGTTAGAAACCGTTACGAGGTCAACTTGTTTAAATGACAACATATGGCAAGTGACATATCATTCGACTCGTCTAACAATATAATACACAGATCTACGGTCATTTTGAAGGTGACGGTTACGGTTTAACGGTTACGACGATTTCAAATGGTCCTATTTAAATGGTCTTGAATTTTGGACTTCAGTTTTCGATAAACGGCTTGTCACCACAAGCGTTTTATGTGAGAAGCTTGGCAGCCATAACGGCCAACGGTAACCGTTAGAAACCGTTACGATTTCGAAATTTTTAAAAGTCACTTAGGGCAAGTGGCATATCATTCGACTCCCTTGAGTGTTCGTTATGCAAATCCGAAAACATTTTAATCGTAACGGTTACCGTTTAACGGCAATACCTGATTATTGGTTTTTATGTTCTAACTTGATAATGGAATGAAGTATATGCATTCTGTTTTTAACAAACGGTGGTCTATTTTGAAAGATGCATGTTAAGGGTGTCCCTGCTCCGCCACTTTGCTACATGTTAGCTTGCTGAGTTTATTCCATAAGTATTTGACACTCATTCACTTTACTACGGTTACTTGTATGAAAATGTAACTAGCTGTTTTGTCTTACATTTAGATAATTCCACGAAACAATATATACCTTGAGCATCATTAAAAGAGGAATTCAGTAGGCAACACGGCATGGCCATGGCTTCAATTTCAGGAGTGCTATGTTCGTACTCATCAAATGCACATTTTTATTTATCAAATCTATCAAAATGGGATTCTGTATTGTCCCAGTCACATCCTTGCTTCATTGGTTTGGAAGTGTTTTACTGTGTACCTGGAAATTGCACTGTTTTCAATACCTTCAATTCAAAACTCGCCATTCCCTGATGCTTGTTTAGCTCGGCAATGGCAATGAATTCTGCTGCTATCATATTATTGTCTCCTTCGGACCACTCTGTACCCAATCCATGGAAAAATACTTAGGGTTTCTGCGGTAGTGGAAAGCCAGGCGAATGGAGTGACGAGAACTGACTTCGATCATGTTACATGCTTTGTTCCGATACCAAGTAGTTTCTCATGCTCAGCAGACAGACTATCTAGAACGTTATCATGTCTACCCTGAATTTCAGCAACCTTTGTCTTGGTTTTTAGCTTTTCTCATTCATGGTTACCCATTTATCTTTCACAACCAGTAAAACAAAAGTCATGACCGACCAGAGGAAGCAGTTTCAGTGATAAGCCGAGAAAGTCAAAACACAATATTGGTAATGGTTATGGCCATGGCTGCGATGATGCTTTTTTATTATGCGCTTCGTTTACAGTTAGATTAAGATAGTGTTGTTACATAACATCCATAAAAGCGTCTCTGTTCTTTGAGATAATTTTTGCGTACGTATATGCGTCTTCAATAATGTATTTGAAATGATTCTGTACATATGTTATATTAAAAATTTGTAATATAACGAATATAAAGAGAATATCAAATACATACCTACATACCTACAATATATTCCATGTTACGAATAGCTTCTAAATAATATATTGAATACCCCTTTGCATTTTATGAAATGTAAAAAACAATTATTTTATGACATTAGCCATCCATTCCACACATTAGCTTCCAACAACGGGCTGGTGCAGATAGTATGTGGTGGTTGGCTTTCTCATTCTGATATTAATTTTCAGTGTAGCAAAGACAAAGTAATGAGGAAAGCATCACAGGCACATAATGTAATTCTCCTTTTTATTATTACTACTACTACGAAATCTACAATATTTAACCAACCGAATGAGCACACCACACAATTCATGACGCCGTCGGTGTCGGTGTGTATGTCATAAACCTTTCTGCCGTCCTGCCAAAACCATCCAAGAATTTCATTTCTCTTTTATATTATCCTTGTTTCCAGTGGTTGTTTTAAAAACTTTTTTTTCTTGCTCTTGAAACACGGTTTGGAACGATCCCATTATCTCCGTTAACTGAACATGTTTCGCTACATTATGCAAAGGGCAGGTGGCCACGGTGTTGCCTGGTCAAAATCCTTATCACCCGGAAGAGTCAACGGTGGCATGTATTTTAGCACGAAAAAGACAACGCAGCTTAAGGAAATGCTGAAATCCGGAGAGACTGAGTTTCTCATGGAAGCACATTCTGGATTGAGTGCAAAGATTGTGGAGGAGGCTGGTGTGTACTTGATTTTATCATTTTCCCCCTGTCCCCTTAATCGTTAGACCTACTATAAAGATATGTACATTTTTATATTTTTTTAGGTTTCAGTGGAATTTGGGGCAGTGGGCTATCCATTTCAGCGCAGCTTGGCGTTCGCGACTGTAATGAGGCGAGTTGGACTCAGGTGACTGAGGTACTGGAGTTTATGGCAGATGCCACGAAAATCCCCATTTTGCTGGACGCTGACACAGGCTATGGAAATTTTAATAATGCGAGGAGGCTCGTGAGAAAGCTGGAGAAGATTGGGGTTGCAGGATGCTGCCTGGAAGATAAGATCTTTCCTAAGACCAACTCGCTGCTGGATAATCGAAAGCAGCCACTGGCGGACATTAGTGAGTTTGCATTGAAAATTCAGGCAAGTTTTAAGTCATTTTTATTTTACCCGAATTTTAAATATTTTCATATCGAGTTAAAAATAGTTTAATGATGATTGAATGATATAAATACGTAGGCATGCAAGGAATCTCAAGTCGACCCCGACTTTGTTGTCGTGGCTCGCGTAGAAGCGTTCATTGCTGGTTGGGGCCTGGAAGAAGCCCTGAAACGTGCTGAAGCGTACCACAAAGCAGGTGCAGATGCCGTTTTAATCCACAGCAAGAGGAACGACCCTTCGGACATTGAGGCTTTCATGAATGCCTGGAACAATCAGGGACCGGTTGTAGTCGTTCCAACAAAATACTACAAAACCCCGACAAGCCAATTGGAAAAGTTGGGCGTGTCTTTGGTTATCTGGGCTAATCATAATTTACGAGCTTCCATTACAGCCATGCAGGAAACTTGTGCAAACATTTTCAACCAAAAATCACTGGCTTTTGTGGAGCCTAAAGTAAGTAGTGTTGAATACAAATCATTTATTCAAGTCTTAAGTATAAACGGTAAAATAACATATTTCGAATAAAATTTAATTTTTTATTTAATTTTCCAAGGTTGCTCCAGTTCAAGAAGTGTTTCGTCTTCAGAATGAGGACGAGTTGGCAACTGCTGAGCGAAGATATCTCCCAACATCTTCCCAGTCATCCAAGTGAGATCTTAACTTGTGCTTACACATTCCACCATGAATTATGAGCCTCTTCGTCAGCCAGATACAAACCACCATCGTCATGAACATGGAAGCCAAGCCATTTCAATGCCCTTGAGTAGCAAATTAATTTATAATTCGGTGAATGTTGCAGTTAATTAATATCTGACAAATAAATGAATTTATACTTTGTTCTTAATATTATATATTACTTTTGATAAAACCCTCCTGCTTTCACTCGAGTTTTCGGAGATCTATGAGGAGTAATGACTTTCGGCTTTTTTGTCGTGGTGGTTGTTTGCGTTGGTGGAAATACGTGTCCAGGGCAAGGCCCAAATTCACCAATTTTCAGAGCTGTGAAACAAATTGGACCATTTACGTTTGTACGATTTTTGTATAAAGTGTACATTGCAGTTTTGAACACTTTTTTACTTTTATCACATTTCTGAGCGCATTTTAAAACCCCTGGGTTTAGATACGTCTGGCTGTCTGTAGCACAAATAGGCACAACGTTCTCACTGGCATAGCATGGTTTTGATTTATTGCAAGTCTTCTCAATCACTGATCGATTGAGGTAGCCCGTGTCGTATGGCAGCTTGTGGTCTAGATTGAAAATTAGCTCGTTGCGCTTTTCCTCGGAAGCCGTACCTAGATACAATCATAAATTTAACCCAACATTTCATAAATACATAAAGAATCAGAATGTACAGAGAATAATATGCATCTTTACGATCTGTAGTCAGCTCGATTTTATGGTCACGGTCAGCCATAGCAAAATAAATTCCCGTTCCAATAAGTAAAAGTGATATTACTGAAGGCTTTAAAATACACACCATTTTAAATTATGTTGTGTTTTAAGAAAGAATAATTGTTAACAGATTAATTTAGAGAAATAATGTTCGTTACACAGTAGTGCATACAGTGTGCTGAAGTAGAGACAATATCTATATGCATCAATTTGTACGAAGAAATACCACCAAAGACGTTTTGTTCTAAACATTAATTTGAGAGTATCCATTCATCTATTAACATGCATTTGGTATGAAAATCTATTATATTTACTTCGCACAATTTTATTACATAAACAATAAACAATTGAAAAGTTCTCGGAATAATGTCACTTCCATTAAAGCCTTACTGTACGAAGTAAAGTGCACTCCTGTATTATTGTGCTCCGTATTCATTTAGATAATCATTCCCAAGTATGCACCTAATGTGTTTTTCAGCGTCCATGAGAATCGCAATATATCATTCAAATACACGCCATTTTCTACATTGATTTAGAATAGTAACGATGGAAATAAACAAATATGCCATTAGATTTAAGATCAATATTGATTGCGTCACCGACGACCTACTTTTGTGAGGTCAAATAACTTTACAGTGAATAAGGCAGAGATTGAATTTGAATAGCGGGTTCAAATCGCAAGTAATAGTAATCGCGGTGACTATGTGGTTAATCATAATAAATTGGTAACGCAATCCTGATTACGCTATCCTGTCTACTCCCGTCCGTCTTCTTTTCTACTTTCACTAGTTGGCGGGGCCCGTCCAAGACGGGCTCTAGCCTCCGTCAAAAATTCCCATAAAAATAAAATATTATTTTAATAATAGTAAAGAAAACAGGCATCTGCTAATTCCGAAGAATTGCCCAGGGCAAACGACGACGGGCAAAGCATTATTAGTGACCAACTTTCAACTTAAGTCTGTGAGGTGGCATCCCATATAGTCTAACTGTATTAAAAACTCGGTTGCACACTCTACATCTGTCTCATAGTCTCATCCACTAAAGTGTCACTACTGAGGTAGATATGCTCCTCTCCAACAATCATTAATCTTAGGCCATAATATCGCCCGCTTTGACATATGCTATCAATTGCAATGCGACTCCCAAATGTTTCAGTAACAATACATCGATCCATTACAATTCTAACGCTTGTGATAAAGAATCTGCGTTTAGAACGTAATGGCGTAAGGGTTACAGAAGGCGGTTCCCGATCGAAGAATCGGATTTTTAAATGGATTTCATATTTAACATCAGGATGTCGATTTACATATGCATAATGACTTACAGCGAAATTTGTGCGAGTGCGGGTTATGTACCATAACACTTTGTTGACTGTTGATAAGCCTTGGTTTTCAATTTGAATATCATGTTTGAAATCAGGAGGCCCGTTTACATTTGTATGCTGATTTTCATCGAAATGTGAACAATTTTAAGGTTATCAACACGTTATCGACCGTTGATAAGCATAGATTTTTATATTGGACATCATATTTGAAATCAGGAGGCCCGTTTACATTTGTATGCTGATTTTCATCCAAATGTGAACAATTTTAGGGTTATCAACACGTTATCGACCGTTGATAAGCATAGATTTTTATATTGGACATCGTATTTGAAATCAGAAGGCCCATTTACATTTGTATGCTGATTTTCATCGAAATGTGAACAATTTTAGGGTTATCAACACGTTATCGACCGTTGATAAGCATCAATTTCTCTATTGGACATCATATTTGAAATCAGGAGGCCCGTTTACATTTGTATGCTGATTTTCATCGAAATGTGAACAAATGTAGGATTATCAACACGTTATCGACCGTTGATAAGCATCAATTTCTATATTGGACATCATATTTGAAATCAGGAGGCCCGTTTACATTTGTATGCTGATTTTCATCGAAATGTGAACAAATGTAGGGTTATCAACACGTTATCAACTGTTGATAAGCATTGAATATTAATTTCGATATCATATTTGAAATCAGGAGGCCCGCTTACATTTGTATGCTGATTTTCATCGAAATGTGAACAAATGTAGGGTTATCAACACGTTATCGACCGTTGATAAGCATTAAATATTAATTTGGACATCATATTTGAAATCAGGAGGCCCGCTTACATTTGTATGCTGATTTTCATCGAAATGTGAACAATTTTAGGGTTATCAACACCTTATCAACTGTTGATAAGCATTGAATATTAATTTCGATATCATATTTGAAATCAGGAGGCCTGTTTATGTACGTTTACAAACTATTTTTCATCGAAATAGGTAAATACATTATTTTTTAAAAGTTGTGACGACGCATATCTTATTTGGCTTGGTTATGATTTTTGTGGTAGTACACATGATTCATGTGTATTGTACTCATCTCATAAGTATGTGTACAGGTAAGTAAACAAAACAGTCACACACAGAAAATCTGTCGGACCTAATTTATATATATACTGATATTATGTTGGGCAAAAAATTGCTTGTATGAATGTCTTGACAGAAAATACCGGCTTGGTTCTATCGTACATAAATAACTGCAGTTATGTAACTAATCTAGACAATCTTTCCAGATGCACACATTGTGAAATATTCATTGTATGTAAAAAATGTTATAGTCGCAAGGAGTTGTGGTATTTGTGGTGCATATTCCAATATCAGTTACAATTTGGGTTTCGTTTACGCGTATACACAATTCATAGACATCTTCTAACATCAATGGTCAATGAGTCACATGCACTGTGCATGATGCACATGCCTACGGCCAACGGCAAATGATTCATTTATCCGTACTCCGAATAAAGACCAGTAAAATTCTAAATTCTCAAAACGAAGTTGACTGGATCCACTCACTAATTGTTAATCAGTCTGCTTTCAAAATGGAAGAAGTAACAAGTGCGATCAACTCGACTAACAAAACTACCGTCCTGTTACCAATAGGCTCCTGCTATTTTCTAGACTTTCCCGACAACCATGAAGACTGTGATTACCATCACCACGAAAATGGCAAACAAAGTTTTTGTTATCATTGTCGCTTCCTGGGAAAGTTTCTTACTGGTGAAAGCCTGGACGACTATAACCAAGCAGGGCATTTAATATGTCTTACAATTATGGGGATAGTTTTGGTATTGGGGTTATTTGGAGCACTAGCCAATCTACTAATCGTTGCTATCCTGAAACGGAGAAATAGTAAAAAAGCATTTGACACTTTTCTGATAACCTTGGCCTGCTATGACATTATTTGCAGCGTATTTCCAATTGTTGGGTCTGCCGCATCCGTGATTTATTTTCGTGAGTGGATAATTCTTTACATTTCGTTTTAAAGTGCTTGTCTTATTACTTAATTGTGATTCAATAATTATTGCAGAAAATTGGAACAGGGGTCAACTGCCATTGTATTTGTACTACATCGGAACATTTACTTCGTTATTTGGTCGCTCCGGGTCTGCGTACATGACCGTAGTCATTTCCTTTGAGCGTTTCGTGGTGGTTGCCTATCCGACCAGAACTTTGAACTGGTTTAATCTTCGAAGGACAAGAATAATTGCCTGTTGTTCCCTGTTATTTTCTTTGATCATGGCAATTCCACGTTACGCTAGTGTTTACGTGGGAGAGAATGAATTTGGAAGAAATATTGAAGCTACATACAATTTGGAATATTTGCTCATGTCAACCTCTTTGGAAAAGTTTTTCTACGTGACCTTAAAGGGATATTTTAATCAGATTGACTTTTGGGCTCCCCTTCCATTATTGCTACTGTTCAATGGACTAGTTTACTTTCATGTACGTTTGTATTCCCAAAATCATACGATTTTTTATGCACTTTAAAATAACTATTTAATTATCAATCATGGTCGTTTTCTACAGATTTTCAGATACAACTCGAAACAGAGCGTGCTGGACGTTAAGCAGAAGAATGACATCAGAGCTGTGCGCATGTTCTTGCCGGTTGTTGTGGTTCTGTTTCTATGTAATATTGCCCCGATAGTGCTGAATTATTATCTGTTGAAAGGAGTTTACTATAGGGAACTGGGCATGGGGGTGGGGCTATCATACGTGGTCAACTCTGCGGTTAATCTGCCCATTTATTACTTTGGAGGAGCCAGCTTTAGACGGGAAACCAAGTCGATACTAAAGACATCATTTCCCTGTTTAGCGTCATGTCTTGGAATTTATGACGATGGACATAGCCAATCCAATAGCAACACGGATAGGATATAAAGCATTGTCTTCGTGAATTATCCTAGATTTAAATTTGTTATGATGATTAAATTAAAGATCATTACATGTTCCATGATTTTCGAATAGGAGTTAATTAATAAATGATTACATGAATTTATTTCATTTAAATGAATACAGCTAAATAAATGCAGTGGTAAATACAAATTCTAATTATTGAAATAATTTACATAGTATTTATATTACTATTAATATTTTAAAGAACAAACGAGCTTATGATTGAAGACTTTCCAGTCCAATGTCTGGCATTCCCTCGAGCAGTACGACCGGTGACATTTGGAGCACTTCTTGGTAGCATTCTCCTCACCACAAAACCTGCAAATACTTTCCAGTTTCTGCAGGTAAACAATACTCCGTGGGTCATCGATCCTAATTCCAACTGTGCGATCAAAAGCAAAAGCTCCAAGTCTCATGTAAGGGTTTATGATGGCAATCCTAGAGCCAGTTCCAAAATTTTTCATCGTGTCATTATTTTTAGCCACGTTGTACACAAAGGCCTGGGTCACGTCACCATTGTCATCCTCAACCGTCAAATGAATGGATGCATGATGTGGATTGGGATCTTCTATTATGGTCAGGTCAATAATTCTGTTTTTGAATACATTATCCCTCGTTGGGTTCATTTCTATTAATGTAATGGGTTCGACCAGTGACATGTGAGTAGTTGTTCTGTGTTCCAACATTGGGATGCAGCTTGCCATAAAAAGGCTTTCCATTTCATTTTCATTTGTACATGGTGACGGAGATAATACACTTCCCCCTGATGACTTGAGATTTTGTCGGTGTACAAGAATTACACATTTTCTAGTTGGGCTCCTTAAGTACGCCTTCCTCTCAAGAACACTCCGTTTCTTTCCAAAATCTCTATTCAGAAGCTCGTTTACCCTCATTTCCATTAAATGAAGATAATTTCCAACCCAACATTTCACTTGTGACTCGCCATACGGGAGATAGCATGCTAATTGAAGCGTTTCTGCCTCCAAACCACATTGAAAATAGAATTTTGTCAGTTCTAATAAATCAATTCCTTCAGAAGGATATGGACATACATGTTGCTCCAAGTACAGCCTGCTTATTCCGTAGTATGCCTCTGGATACTTCCTGTGGTCCTTAGGGGCTGCGTCAATAAAGTCGTAGTAAGCCTTCATTTGATCAAGGATATCTAGAAGATTCAGTTCCTTTTGTGGTTGGTGGAGAAAGTTTACGTCCTTGTTAATGTTGCAGGCTCGAGTATACAGGAGATTTGCATTCAGAGGGAATTGTTTCAAACCTTCTTCTGTATAGAATTTAGCGTTTGGAAACATTTGCTTGGCTTCAAACACGTTTGCTAGTAGATCATAGTAGTGGACATTGGTGGGGTAGTGTCGGATGCCTTCTTTCAACAATTCTACTGCGTACATGTCATCTGATGTAGGAGAACCATTGAAATGGAGCATTGCAGAACAAAATCGAATTTTCATGTCGCTGTCGCTTTTTCCTGGGCTGTTTTCTTGAAATAATTTTGCAATTATGGTCAGAAGCTTATCCCAGGATTGTTTGGACAGAGCTACAAGATGTTGCGCCAATGTGATTGAGTTGTAAAATAAATTTAGAATCTCGAATTTCCAAGCCTCGTCACATTCGGAATCATTTTGAAGCATGCGCTCCAGCTCACGGCAACAATTGACTGTCTCAATGATATTTGCGGCTGTTTGAGAACCTTCTGCCGCTTCCTCTTCAATTAGGGGTATTGTTATAGCGTTCAGACCTTGGGGCTGTCCACCCCAACTTTCTGGATGCCCAGCATATTTTGCCAGACACATTTCCATCAATTTCACAAGGTTTACTTCTGCAGGGTCCATATATCTCTCCATTCTTTGGCGAAAAGTAAACCCTTTAGTTTCTAGGTTGTAAGTCCGTTCAAAGTCAAAAACTTTGGGTTCTATCTCTAAACGCTTTTCATTTTCTAGTGATGCTAGTGACAGTAGTAAATTTTCAACATCCATCTCAGACATCCTCAAGAGAAACAAATTTCCCATTTCCCGAACTATTCGGAGCATATGCATTGCATTCTCGTATTCTATCTCCTGCATGTAATAGCCCATCAATGCTGCCGGGGTCATCTTTTCATTTAAATTGAGCGCATGCCTCCAACACAATTCTGCCATCTTTTTGTCCTGTGGCACTACAAGACCTTGATAGTAAATGTTTCCTAGACGCGTAGCGGAAGAGCCAAGACCATTTTCCATTGCCCTGGTAAACCACATTGTTGCCGCAGCATAATCCTTCATTACTCCAGTGCCACTGTCGTACATGATGCCCAGTGCATGCTGTGCAGTTGCTACCCAGCGATTACATTTGAATGGTGTAATTTGACCAGGACTTTTCCTGTCCATTTCTGCCAACTCACTGCAAATTTTGAATGCTTTTTGGAAGTCCTGCCTTACGCCGTAGCCATAATTATAGCACCGGGCTACATTGTACATGCCTTCAGTGTTTTTTAATTGAGCACCTTTTGAATAATATTTGAAAGCTTTTTTTGAAATTCTGAGGACCTTTCCAACCATAAAAATGTTTGTGCCCACGATAAACTACGCTCGCTCCTTTGACGAGTAAACCACCTACTACCTCCTTGTTGTATAAGAATTGGTCTTCAGTGAGTTTTTCACCAGTTTTGTCCTCCCAATCCTGGATACATTCTTCCAGATTCATGTACAGCATGTCAGGATTCATGTGCTCAGAACCTTTGTATTGATTACCTAGCAACTTGCAAGAATCGTAGTCTTTCCTCACTTCGTCTTGGACTGGGGAAATGGCCAGAGCACGTTCATAATGGTGTAGGGCTTTTGAAAAATCTCTTTTCCACCTTTGGCATTGGGCAGCAAGATAATGAGCGTTCCATGACGAGTCATTTAGTTCCAGCGCTTTGTTGGCATCAAGCAATGCTTGCTCGCATTTGTCGCTGTCAGTTAGGGGATCCTTAACGCATGACAGATAGCATCCTGCTCGTTTTTCGAAGGCAATCCCAAGATTGATTGGAAGCAGACTGGGAATATCTATCGCGTTGGAATAGCATTCCAATGCATTGTCAATTTGGCCATGCATGAGAAACCTTTCTGCGGTCTTGTGCAGGTCATTCATTAGTTCCAACGCCTGTAACGATGATGATACTCCAGCTTTGTCTATTATCTGGTTAATTTTCTCATCTCGCATTCCAAGTTCAAGTAAGCTGTTCATAAAGATTTCAGCATCCTCTTCGAATTCGGGTTTTGAAATTTTCTTGCTGCTGTGATGAGCTAGCTTGTTTCTCAAATTCTTCAGCTTCATTACAGCAGAGTTTTCTTGTCCATACTTCTTTTCACTCCCAAGCTTCTGAATGACCTGCGACAACAAAGCTAGATCCCATTCATCGACCAACGTGGTTTTCATTGCAGTCTTTTGAAATGCCTGAGCTTTCTTGTAAATCGGCTTTCCCACTCCTTCTATGAACACTTTCAAGTAATCAATGGTATCCATCCAGTCTTCACCGGTTTCTGCTTTCCAACGAAGTTTGAAAACTTTCCGAAGATGCTGGCAGGAGCAGAGCACCATATTGTCCAGCTTGTAGTAGTACTCCTCCTCCGATAACAGAAGATTCATTGCGTCTAGAGAAGTTGAATTTCTTTTTGCTGAACTGGATAACTTTTTTTAAAATCCACTTGTGTGAACAATTTCTTAAATTTTGGCTGTTGGATATATAAAGAAAGGGGTAAGTAAATGGTACTTGGAGCAATTTATTATGCCATATATGAATTTCAAATTCATTCCTAATAGTATAGGTTTGCTATGGCTACCCTCGCGTTCAAAAGGTAAGAAATACAACGGATAAATGCATATTTTAGTTGGTCTGTTGTATGCTATCAACCAAGGATATGTTTGTTTGCTACAAATATCCTTTATTTTGATGCAAGTACGGTATTAAATGTAAACTGCGATAAGATAACTTGGAATTATGAAAACTGTGTTGTTTATAACTCTGTCATGAACATCAAGCTTAAGCCCCGTATTCGCAATCAGCCTGTAAGAAGAATTGAGTGTGAGTGGATACTCACTCCCCATTTAAAATGTATGCGGAAAAATTTGTAACTACGGCATTTGAGACTTCAGTCACACTCAATCTACTATTGCGAATACGGCCCTAAATGTTTAAAATATATGAAGCCGTGTTGCTTGGAATGGGGAACGGATAATATATTGGAATCCTTTTTAGTCAACATTCGCTTCGGAATTCTTTACTTTTCTGATTGATATCGAGCTTGATAACAAACATCATGTATGGTTGTGAAAACGGTTGTATGTACGTACTTGCAAAAATTGATGAAATTCATTTTTGTCACACTCACGGGGCATTGTGATACAATGATTTTCTATTCAAAAGGAAATTAGATAAAATTAGGTAAATACGTATCTGTAATATATCTAGATTCAATATGGAGTATCATACATCGTCAAATAGAAAAGATAATATAGAAACACAAAAAATCAATCCAATATTGATTTCCTTAAATAGAATAGTCAATATATCATATTTCAATGGCTTTGCGTTCGAGACAATATATTTAACGGGAATACGAAAATCATGAATAATACTACAGATTTGTAAGTTTTGTATGTTTGACAGAGCTCATGAACAGAGTGGGAGGAAGTACATAGGTAATCCAATTTCTCAAATGTAGAATGGGATCGGAAAAGTTATAACAACCAAGTCTCCATTCAATACGAAATGCCATTCGTTGTCACGTCGAAGAGGCAGAGTACAATGTAAAGAGATGAGATATGTACATGACATGTCCTACAAGCACAACTTGCTCTTTAGCGTATAGTAAATTGCAATGCAAATATTTGCTCAACATAATTATATCTTTGCCCTCGTCTAGCTAATTTTGCCAAGGTGTCAACATCGTCAGAAACTACAGTAAGCAATGTCTTTCCCACATCAGAAATTCACAAAAAATACAATTTTACGATTAAAATCATTGTGAAATTCTACAATGGCTCATAGCCCATCATCAGTACTAATACAGTTAGCAATATACATTTTATGTTTCATTGTACCTCCTGTGAAATTACAAGAACTGCTTGAATCTCATCAAGCAGTTTTGGCCATTTTAAAAAGTGAAAACTATTCCAGTAATCTTGTTCCCGTAAACTCATCAAATTCATCTCCCCTGAAAGTGTTCGTGAATCTTGGACTTCGCGATGTTGAGAACATTGACGATAGAAAGATGGAACTGAAGGCGCAATTGTCATTACGCCAAAAATGGGCGGATCCCCGGCTTCAATACACATCCGCCGATCCAAATGGCTACGTTACCCTAAACGCTGACATTGCCTACAAACCCTGGACGCCAGACATGTTTGTTCAAAATGAGAAGGGCTCCGTAATTCACAGCATCACAAGACCAAGCTCATTTTTCCGCATATTCCCAAACGGAACCTTGTTCTACAGCACCAGAATATCCTTGACCGTTTCCTGCTTCATGGACTTGAGACTGTTCCCCTTTGACCGCCAAACCTGCTACATCCGTTTGGCGTCTTTTGGCTACACAAAGAACATATTGGAGCTTGTCTGGGATCCTGACGCAGCCGCCGAAGAAAATTCCGAACTGGGAAGTCATCACCTGAAGCAGTTTCGTTTGGTGGGTCAGGCGTCAGGACGCTGTGTAATGGAAAGCACTTCGGGACAATTTAGTTCAGTGTACGTGGCGCTGGCCTTTAAAAGACAACTGGGCTACTACTGCGTTCAAATGTTTATTCCATGCTCCATGCTGATTGTCATAACTTGGGTATCATTCTGGCTGGAGAATGCAATGGAGGCGCGGTTATCATTGACCGTTACTGTACTCCTTACCCTCTCCACGCACATTACTGGAGCTAACCAAACTTTGGCGCAAGTTTCTTATACCACAGGATTTTCAATATTTTCCGCAGTTTGTCTAATGTTTGCTGTCATGTCCATTTTGCAGACGTCGACTGTGTTTTATGTGCGTCGTAACGGGAGAGACGTCATTCCCCGTGTGCTGCAGCAAGCCATTAAGTTGGAATTGGTGAAATCTGGAAAGGATGTGGAGGAAGGTGGTGCTGTCAACGAAAATGAAGGAAGCACATGTCGTGGTAATGGGGATAGTGACCCTGGCAGGATTTTGGCTGAGAAAATAGATAAAGTTTCAAGGGGTCTCTTTCCTTCCGCTTTCGCAATCTTCCTAATCACATACTTTACAATTTACATGTGGGAATTTGGGAGTGTGGATGAAGAGTTTTCGGGAGAAATGAAATGGGAAGGAATGGAAGATCCGCCTGAACCGTGTTTAGGTTGGAAAGGTTAATGAATGGAAGCTCCGCAGGAAAAAATAGAACCTACTATGGTAATTACGAATTTTACCGGGATATTTGAAATAATACAAATGTATTATTTCAGATATCCCGGTATGAAAACCATAACTATGGTTTTCATGTTACCTAAAATTGCTAGAACTTGTGTTTTGCAGGAACCCATCCCTAAGTGGGCAATCGTGTTTGCCAGTAGTCAGTATGTAAGTAGATGTAAATATGTAATTTGCTTTGCGTCATCACATTGTTCCCGCATTCGCAACGCGATTAAATTATGCTGAAATTATCAATAATGTTAATTAACAAGTAAATAAACAAACCAAATTGAATACAACAGTCTTTAATTATCACAAATTGGATTAATTATCAACACGAAAGATGAGCTGAACTCTCACTCGTATATTTTGAAAGCATCATTTCCAGGGGATTCAGTTTCACTGTTGCAATTTCACTCTTGGTAAAGGACCATTTGTAAAGGTAAAGGTAATCCATTTGGTATAAAAATAATAATTACTTTCAGATTGCTTTCTAATGCTGCTTCACTATGCTCAAATTGTACAGCACATCAATCTCGTCAGCCAAACGTTTCACCAGCTTTTCAATATCATCATGCGTCATAATGGCATTTTCAGCCGACACACTGAACTGAATTCCTCTGTTGTAAGTATAGGCAGCAATGTTAACTCCTAGAACAACGATAAACATACATAGCAGTTTTTAAAAATCGGCCAATAGAGGCACCGTCATGAATGTAGACTAAACACCTTTTATAAATAGAGCGTACCTGTGATACCTCGTTGACCTCCACAACCCACTACGACCTGTAACAAATCTTTATCCGCAACACGGTACCGTTTTGATGCGCTGAGCACAAAGTTTGAAATTCCCATAGGAAGTTGCCGATTTACTCCCAAAACGCCGGCCAACCCCGAGGTATAACTGCCGGTTAAAACGGGTATAAATCTTCCAAACACTGGCATGGGCGAATTTATACCTTGCACCATTCGTCTATCACACTCTTTCAACCTTGCAATGGGATCGATTATGTCCAGAGGGAGATGTACATACACTCCAGTGCTGTGCAATATATAAATCATGCAAATATATTGTCAAAAGTGAATTTAGTGTAAATATTTGACTGTTACTTATTGAAGATCCGCTCACCAATGATTCACGAGCCTTTTCGGATGATTGGCCAATGGCAATATAATTGCTGATGGCACTGATTCAACATCTTCTTTCTTGTTACTAGTCTCCAGCAAACTTTGCCGAGTTGCTGAGGTACAAGCAGCTTGTATCACGCTGGAAAAGCTCACTCCAAATCTTTTTTTGATTGTGGCAATTTTTTGTACAGGGATTACCGGCGAATGCCCATACAGCTGCTTCCAAGCTTTTCTCTCGTCTGGAACCTTCCAGTGATGATTTTGAAATGCGATCATGGCAAACTTTGACAATTCATATACACACTGAAACGGAAATTGGAATTGCTTCACGAGTCGCTTCAAAGTCCACACTGACCTTGTATTATTTGTCCTATCTGTAGAAGGTATATCTAAAATATCCCCACCCAAATCCTCGTAGAGGGCGTACATCCAGCCGAATCCGTCCGAGAGGCAGTGATGTGCTTTAAGGGTGAGTAGTGACATTTCGCCCGTGCTGATGTTGGGATCAACAAAATCATTTGTAACTATCAATTGCCACGGACTCGTTTTCGCTTTGAATGGGTCGTTAACCAAAGCCTCAATCCAATTTCGCAGGTCCCTATCCTTAAAGGGGGAATGCGGTTGGTGTAATGGCACATGATACTCAAGGTCAAAATTTTCCTCAGGCTTCCAGAAATAATAGCCAAACCAGGATGGCCAAACGGTGACGTACTGCATTAGCTCGGGATACTTTAGCTCGTTCCCAGTTTTTGTAACTGTTGCCTTTAATAACCGCATGTTTACTAGGCGCCTTACTTCCTCCACGTCCAAACGACCTTTTACAATCATTGACAGTACTACCATTGCTCGTGGAGCCCTTTCACTTGTCTCCGTGAAGTCTTCCGTTGCCAAAAATTGACCTTGGGGTGTGACCATTTCCCCCAGTTTTGGATTTAAAATGTGGCTGGATTTGCATAGCAGGAATCGATACAGGAAGATAAGAGATGAAAGTGCAATTAAAATCGCGTGAAGTGTTACCAGGATTACTCCAAAGACGATCGTGAAAAGTTCGGTGAAGATCCATCGCACTGGAGATTGTTGCATCTTCACGATTGTATTCTAGCACAAATAACCAAAATGTACTGATGCTGGGTTGAGAGCAGCAGTAATTTTTAACTACTGTTGTGGTGCGACTGAGTTACTTTAAAACATTAATGCAAACATTGCGAAAATAAATTTCTCTGTTTATATGATATTGGCATGCTTGGTAAAGACTTCATTTCATTCGTGAGTAATTAATACTTCCATTGTACCTATTATAACTAACTAACAAAATTTCATAATGCCGCAGGCAGATGGTGAGAAATTGGTCCATGCTTCTGAAGTTAACTCTTAAAAGATTAGCATAAATCCATAAGTGCAATGCTGATGGTTTTGTTAATGGTGGATAGGTTGGGTAGCAGATGCCATTAACATTCGGAATTTTCCTCAAAGTGGAAACATGTACATATTCCCATACATAGCAAAGTAATCGTAGTTTCCCAAAAGCAGATACTTGTTTTGATAATTGATGATTGGTTGTTCTTAAAAGTAAGACGATAAAAGATGTTTCACCCATAATCTGAGAATTCTCATTTTCATGAAATACTACGTCCAAAACGCAGTGCAAAGATGTATGCAACAACCATGGCTGCAATAAGAAGCAAGTTAAGAAATTAACCCAGCTCACCAAACTAGATAGTTCACAGACAAAATATACAACTGTCTGCTTCCCAGCGCCTCCTCACGTTGTCTACACACAGTCTTTCAGCGACATATTATGATAGCGCACCTTATAACAGTTTTTAGCGTGGCATTTGTTTCTCATTAATACCCTGGCTTTGTACAACAACGTATGTAATATTAGTAATATATTCAGTTCAGATAAGAATTGTTGAATAATAATACTGCCATTGCTGCCAACGTAATATGAATTTGGCTCACCATTGGAAACCTGGATGAGCCATATATACCATGTGAAACATAAAAAATTGTAAACTACTGGATATGGTAAAGGTAGCTTGACTGAAGCACAAATTGTTGTGATGAGTTTTTTGCCAAGAAATTGTGAAATTTCATTATAATACTAATCTACAATTACTTCTCAAATTTTAACCAAGGATTTAGCAGGGGGCGAACATGGACCTGCTAAACCCCACGTTAAAATGTCACAAATTATACACGTGATTTTTAATGCTAAACCAAAAGAGGGACAAATGCTAAACCCTATGTTAAATCGTAACAAAATTTCCCACTCGCTAAACCCTGTGTTTAGTCGTAACTTAATCCTCCCTGCTAAACCCTATGTAATGCTAACCCTCGCATCATTTTGCTTCATGCTAAACCTCGTAAATTTCTTTAATGCTAAAGCCCATGGTAAAAATCTTTACCCTTCCCGCCCTCGAGTTAAAAACTTCGCCATGCTAAACCCCATGTTAAAATAATTCATTGCTAAACCTCATGTTTACTTACTTATGCTAACCCCTAATTTATTATGCTCATTCATTTAGCTGATTAAATATTTGGAAGGGGCAGGACACGACGCAGGCCCAGGCCTGCGGCGTGTCTGTCACGTTTTCTATATCTCATTATTATGACAAACCAAATAAATTGATTTAATTCTAAATTACTTGGTATTCATACGAAACCACCCATCACATCACACGATTGGTGCTCAATGTGGAGATAATAAGCGTAGTTTTAAAGCTGAAAGTGTGCTAATTCACATAAGTACAAATTGTTCTGATGTACAATCTCTAGGAATAATAAAAATTCTTCAGTTACGATCTACTTCTTGTCAGGAGCGGACCGATGTTAAACTTTGTCAAATACAGAAGCGTTAGTATATTATGCTCAGCTAAATCTCAACATCATCATTGATGCTACGTATATATTTTACGATTATAAGACGTTGTTAAAGCGCTTATGGATACTATCCTGTATTTATAATACTAATTTACAATTATTTCGCAAATTATAACCGGGGATTTAGCATGGGGCGGACATGTACCTGCTAAGCCCCATGTTAAAATGTCACTCCTGCTAAACCCTATGTTATCTCATACTAAAGCCCATATTCACTTGTAGCAAATATGTTCCCCGTGCTAAACGCTATGTTAAATCGTAACACAAATGCCACCTATGCTAAACCCTAAATAATTCAAAACCGCGTGTTAATGTATTTAGTTCAAAACCTCCTTATACTATGTTTAATGCTTACTCCGGTGTTAATTTGCTTAATGCTAAACTCCATGTTCCTTTATATGACTCTAAACCTCATGTTGCGTTTTTATCGCTAAACCCGGTTGTTAATTAATGCTAAACCTCGTGTTAAAATTATTTGACGCGATAGAGCTCATGTTATTCTATTAAATATGAAACGCTATCATTTCTCCCATGACAATGAGTTTTGTTTATTCTGACTAAAATTACGAGATGTGCGGAACACGAAGCAGGACTACAGCGTGTTTGGCACGCCTTCTATGTCTTATTTTTTGGCGAAACTTGTGTCCAAAAATAGGTTTCATGCTAAACCTTGACGTACGCATACAAAACCTATAACGCTACGGTAAATCCCTGTGCCCAATCTGATGATGCCAAATCTATCCGAAGGTATACTGAATATTAAATCAGCATATATTGTCATAATATTTACATACATATACTTCCAAGATTCTACCCAATGACTTATTACGGGGCGGACACGTACATGCTCTCATGTTGGCACAACACGCCCAACCCTTCCCCCTACACACCCTACCGTTTACGCTACTCGTCCTACCGTTTACTCTACACGCCCTACCGTTTACTCAACACGCCCTATCGTTTACTCTACACGCCCTACCGTTTACTCTACACACCCTACCGTTTACTCTACACGCCCTACCGTTTACACTACATGCCATACCGTTGGTGTCGATATTTGTGCAAATAATGGAGCCGATTAGTTTAGATTGGTTCAATAACAGTTGTCGCCGTGAAGAACTGTGAAACACACGGGAGCGACCAAAGTGAGCAGGTTCGGTTAGTGTATGTTGCTGCAATTCCCTGATATGTGTACACAGTGACACACCGTGTAAAGGGTAATTCCAAAAAAAGTATGCGCTTAACTATTCCACAAACTTTGAGGATGAAGTTAAGATAAATGTTTCCGACGGTCTCCCTATTTGGAAAAGGAAGTGAACCTAAACTGCTTGGTTACCATATTTTCTACCGATTATACTACCAACATACCGGTAATTATTATACGCCGAACTAAATAAGATACATTAAATTTACTTTTTTTCTGTCATGTGTTTGTGGGTGTGTTTTTGTTTCATTTTTGCTAATATTTAATTGCTGTGGCAAACTGCGTGCATTGAGCTTTTTAATTAACGGGTAACCTTCAATAAACCGCATGGCGGCTCTAGTTTCGTTTTATGTTATATTCTTTGGTTTAAAACAGTCATTAGGAATATTGTTGAATGCTTTACTTATTTTTATTATGAATAATATAAAGTAAAAATATTGTTTACACTTGAAAATGAAAGATATTCACTAGCTTTTTGAAAAATTCCCTACGCTTTGGTATAATAGGGTGACCATTTCTTGCCAAATTTTTCTATCACAAGGTCTAGGTCCTCTCTTGAATATGACAACAATTTAAATAACTATTTCAAAAGCAGATCAATTTGTGATTGAACTCCTTCCAGTCCAATTTCTGGCACTCTCTAGAACAATAAAGTCGTTTACATAGAGAGCATTTACTAGAAGCATTTTCCTCTCCACAAAACCTACACATATTTTCCAATTTTTTAAGATATATTATGCATCTTGGGTCTTCGTTTCTAATCCCAACCGTTCTATCATTAGCTCCGATTCGCATGTACGGATTTATTATGGCTATCCTAGAACCAGCTTGAAACTTGTCCATGGTCTCTTCACTCCTGTCAACATTGTAAATGAATGCTTGTGTTATATCCCCATTTTCATCCTCAACGGTCAAATGGATGGAAGGAAAATGTGGATTGGGATCGTCCATTATAGTCAAATCCAGAATTCTGTTTTCGAAAATCCGATCCTTTGAAGGATTCATCTCTATCAAAGTAATTGGTTTCACTGTCGACATTTTCTTTACTGTTTTCTGCTGGTACTTGGGGTCACAGCTCAACGGAGCGTTCACGCGAACGGCATTGCTACTCTCAACAAACTTGCTTAGCCTTAAAAAGTAGTTCAAATTCTTTCTATGGACAAGGGCGACACTTTTTCTCGTTTGACTCTTCAAATACACCTTTCGCTCAAGAATACTTTTTTGGTTATAAAGTAATGGCCTTTCCAAAGTGTTGTGCAGCATACCCAGAAAAGCTTTGACGAAAAGCTTGTCATCAGACTCGCCATATGGCAAATAACAGGGTAACTGAACCTCCTCTGCTCTCAAGCCTGTTTCGTAACATGCTTTTGCAACTCTAAGGGCCTTGAAATTACCTGAACAGAGGTAGAGGCCTAAATTAAGACGACTTATTTCGTAGTAAGCCTCAGGAAACTTCCTATGATCTGCAGGTGCGACATTAATAAACTTTTCATATGCCGCTATAGTTTCAGGTCGATATTCTCCGGAGGAATCCATTTTAAGATGACAAGCTAGCGTATACAATAGATCAACGTTTTCTGGATTTAGCTTCAAGCCTTCCCTTGCATAAAATGCTCCCTCCTTATACATTCGCTTGCAACCCAAAAGTGATGCTAAGCAGTCATAATAATGCACGTTTTCGGGATAGCGACGTGCACCTTCCTTAAGCAGTTCGATAGCTAACATGTCATCTGAGAGCAATGACCCGTCACAATTATACTTGACAAAGCACAGTCGAATTTTCATATCGATTTCACCCGGCTTGTCACAAGTTTCTTGAAACAATTTTGCTATAATGTTCTTGAGTTTCTGCTCGCAGCTTGGGGCCACGGACCCGACATGATAATCCCTTGCGACACTCTTGTACATCAAGTCCAAAATATCCCATTTCCTCTTTTTTCGTTCTTTCACGTCTGATTCTAAAATTTTAGTGAGCTCTTCACCATAACATAAACTTTCCCATACCTGTGTGGCAGGTTGGGACCCTAACATTGCATTCGCCTTAATTATTGCCATGGTTTCCGGAGTCCAAATACCACCAGTCTGCACTTTTCCACCCCAGCTTACTGGTTCGCTCTCGCTCGTGTAATTTGCCGACATTCTATGAATCATTTCCGTCGCAGCTAGATGTGGCAGAAAGGTGCAAAACTTTAAAATATGTCTCTGTTTAAATGTTAAGCCTTTCGTTTCTACTTCTCCGATGCTCTCAAAATGGAGTAATAGCGCTTCCATCTCAACCCGATATGATTTTGAGGCAGATATCAACATGCCAAGCTCTACTTCTGACATTCTCTGTAGAAAGGGATTCCCCATTTCCCTACCAATTCGAAACATGTGGGCTGCTTTCTCTGGTTCAAACTGATCCAAATAGTACATCATCAATGATTGGGGAGCATTGGCACAGCCCAGCTGCAGAGCATGTTTCCATAGCAATTCGGCCATTTTTTCGTCTCTTGGAAACCCACGGCCTATGTAGTAATATCCTGCCAAATTATGCGCAGAACCGCCAATCCCATTTTCCATTGCCCTTTTAAACCATTTGGCTGCCTCGGTAAAATCTTTCTGCACTCCAATGCCACATTGATATTGGAGTCCCATGGAATGCTGAGCAGTTGCTACCCACGTATTGCATTTGAATGGGGTCATATGCCCAGGGCTTTTCCTGTCCATTTCGGATAGCTCGTTGATAATTTGAAACGCTTTGTGAACATCCTGCTTCACCCCGTAGCCATAATTGTAGCACTTTGCCTCATTATACATGCCTTCTGTGTTTTTTAATTTGGCAGCCTCGGAGTAATACTTGAAAGCTTTGGAAAAATTTTGGGGAACGGTGTAACCATAGAAATGGTCATGTCCACGGAATGCTATGTCCTGTCCAACGACTTCAAGTCCTGCTAAGACTCCTCTATTGAAAAGAAACTCTTCTTTTGTAACTTTTCGTCCACTTTGATCCTCCAAATCCTCGAGACATTCTTCCAGATTCATATACAGCATTGTAGGGTCTAGTGGATCTCCATTGTACAGACCAGCCAGTACCTTGCAGGAATTGTAGTCGTTGATCACATGCGTTTGCACAGGCGAAATGGATAAAGAGCGCTCATAGTGGTGAATGGCCTTTGTAAAGTTGCCCTTAAACTTGTAGCATTGGGCAGCAAGATAGTGTGCAGCCCAAGATAAGTCATTCAATTCCAGCGCTTTGGTGGCATCCAGAAAAGCTTGGTCCCATTTGTCGCTGTCAACGAGGGGATCCTTCACTAAGGAAAGAAGACATTCCGCCCGTTTCTCGTAAGAAGTACCCAGGTTTACTGGGAGTAAACTGGGAATTTGTATCGCGTTGGAGTAGCATTCCAACGCATTGTCATCTTCGTCATTCTTGAGAAACATTTCAGCTTTCTTATGCAGGTCGTTCATTAGTTCTAATGCCTGCAAGGATGAGGATACTCCTGCCCCATCTATTAGTTTGTTAATTTCCTCATCTTCCATTCCAAGAACAAGTAAACTGTTCTTAAATATCTTAGCATCCACTTCAAATTCATCTTGATGAATTTTCTTGCTGCTGTGATGAGCCAGCTTGTTTCTCAAATCCTTCAGCTTCCTCACGGCACAGTTTTCTTGTTCGTATTTACTTTCAGGTCCTACATTTTGAATAACTAACGATAGCAAAGCCAGATCCCAATTTTCCAAAAGCGTACTTTTCATTGCAGACTTTTGGAAGCTTTGTGCCTTTTTGTACGCACGTTTCCCTATTCCTCCTATGAATACTTTCAAGTATTGTATGGTGTCCACCCAGTCTTCACCCGTTTCTGCTTTCCAACGAAGTTTGAAAATTTTACGAAGACGTTGGCATGAGATGAATACCATGTTGTCCAGTTTATAGTAGTATTCTTCTTGTGAACAAGGAATCATCTTGTGGTCTCAAATTTTGCAGTGTTTAAAAAAGCAAATCAATCGGTTGTATTAAAAGCTATTTCATGTAATTGGTATAAAATGAATACCTAGTGACTTTTGGATGAGCGATCTTATATTCTTTGATTATTTCAATCGAAGCAATATTTCACGAACAAAGAGCACTAACTTGAAAATTGTATGATTGTGTGCCTAATGTGCAAGTAAAGTGTAATTTACCACAAAGTGTAATTGGCAATCAAGGACAAATTATATTTGGTTATTATTAACTGTGTAATATTTTGGTTGGCGTATCTACACTTTTTAGTTGCATAATTCAGTTCTTTAAATAATTTTATTTCAACTGCAAGTAATGCACACTTCAGTTTCTATCATGTAGGTCCAATAAATGTGCATGACTTTTGCGTTTTTGAATAACAACGACTGAATGACAAATCAATTGTATAATTTCGGGCTAACTTTCCTGCTTCGATGCATAAACTGCTTGTGCAAGATTCGTATAGAAGATTGTGGATGAAATTGTACTTGTGGTTAGTTTTGATAAATGAATGCATTTTCTGCCCTACTGCGTATTATGCAAGGAGTTTTTAAAAATGACAGTGCATTAATATATTTGCTTCCGGGAAAATGAAAAGGAGAGTGGCCCATTCAACAAATGACCTAATTGCTGAATACATTGCGCATTGTACTTCATTTCAATAGATCCTTTTAAAATGGGTCATACAGTAGCATAGATCTTTTCCAAAACTCTGGTCAAAGTGACGCAAGTCGGAATCAATAATCAAACACGAACATTTATGAATGATATGAAAATTGCAAAAATATAATTTTATTTCAGTACATTCCACGTAAAGGTTTCATCTTTAAAAATATTATTTACAGTATCGATACATCTTTATAAATAAATTAAATTATTACACACTGCAACTTAAGTTGTGATGAAACTCTTCCAAGTCATGTTTAAGACATTCCGCTGAACAATATATCCGCTCGCACCCAGCGCAATGATGTGACCCACTAGTAGTATTAATAAATGTCTCCGGCGGCGCTGTATGGTTAATGCCGCCTGCGACGCTTTTTTAAATAGCCTTTTTAACGTTAGCGGTGGTGGAGCGTTTATGGTGTTTTTAACGTTAGCGGTGGTGGGTGAGCGCTGAGCGTATGGACAGCAGATGCGTGCGAGCGTGAGGCAGCAGATGCGGTCGAAGGTTAATGATTAAGCCGAGTGAGTAGTAGTAAGCATAGTATGTGTACTAGTCAATGCTCAGTAGGTAAAAAATCGATGATTAGGTAAAAGTTTAATTGATTATCAGAAATTTATTTTTATTCAATTACGTCATGTCAGTAGTAGTATTAAGTATATGTACGAGCCTAAATTTAATTTTTATTTAACTTTTGTCAAATTTTTTCTATTTTCCATAAAAATGATTTCCGAAATTCTTTTTAAGCGATAATGTTGTGTAGGGAAGACATTTTTGCGTCGATGAAGCGGGAAAGGGAGTCTAGTTTTTTTCTAATGCCCGCCAGAAGTGATGTCTGCTGATGAAAGATTGCTTCGGAATCCATTACTGTGCTATGATCAATAAACATAAAAGAAAAAATGTAAAAAATCTAAAAGAAAGTAAAAATCAACAAAATAATTAAATAAATATATTTTTAAAATTACTTTTCCGGGTCTTTTGGTGTTGCTGCTCAATCATACACTGCTGATGTTCAATTGTTTTACGAAATACACTAAAGCAGCGTAATTGATGCTGAAGTAGCTCCGAGTAAAGTGAATGCAACAACATGGCTGGTTCTGAATCGGTTAATATTTTTGAAGAGCTTCCCGCTAATCTCTGATTACCACTAAGTTGAATGTGATTAATATCACCACTTGAATAATTACAAATGTCAATTGCTTCTGTAAGTACTCGGGATACTTTTAAAAGTGCAGTAATAACGTGATCCAGATATTCAGCTTCACAAATCTGCTGCTTAGACATTTTCTTTGTCGCTACTATCTGAAATATCGCTGCTATCTGTTAAATCTTTTATTTGCTGATTGTACAAACACTGTCTCTTTCTAGTGTGAAGTGCACTAGTCTCTGAAAGTAAAATACAGAGTTTTCCTCCCAATTTTAAAAGAAGTGTATGCGTATCGTCGTCGTACTTGATAGATGACGAATCAAAACCGCGCTCAAAAATCTTTTCAACACTAGACTTTTGTTTATTGATTACTTTTATGTTTTCTTCTCGGATTTTTGAAAGAGTGCAATTTAACGATTGAATTATTTTAGATAGACTCTCAACTTGAACTGTAAGAAAATCCACTTCTTGAAAATAGGTAGCCATCGCCTCAGATTACTGACATGAAATGAAAAAGGGAGGCTTGTCTTTATAATCATTTTTAAATGCACACAGATGTTTTTTATGACAGTTTGAAATAAACGTTTGCAAAAAACACAGATATGATTAAAGATTATTACATTTATTGATAAAAGCAAAAAATGATTCCAGCTTTTTTTCATTATTAACAGTATTACGAGAAAAGCTATTTACAACAGTTTCGAATGAATTACCTAGATACATTCTGTATGCAAAGTAAAGACTGTACTTTCCGCAGGAATCTGCCTTTGGATTTTGAACAGACTTGTTATTGCATTTACTTAATACTGGTAGGAATGGTAATGTGATGTCGTAGTAAGACAGTGGCTTACCAAAAGAATCAAAAACATAAAGATATAAACAAGTGAAAACTCTTTTTATGTACAGACATACCCAATGATGAGTACCTTCACTATCACTGTTTCCAGTGTTACAAATAATAATTGTTATAGGTTTAATAAAGAATACATGATCAAGTTGATCCTTAGCCAAGACATAATAATTAACTCTAGGATTATCTTTACCAAAAAACAGCTGCAAATATTTCTCTACTGTAGCATCGTCCATCCTACTGTGTTATCTCTGTGATGACTGACCGATTAACATCAATGCTAATGACTCCTTGCATCTGGCCAAAGACAATTGCGTGAAGAGCAGCTGTGGTGGGCTCTTTAAATCTCATTTCCACTGTAACGGTACCACTCCTCTCTGGACTGAAGCGATTAGTAGCAAATGTATCGTGAAGATTAAAAACCAGGAAAAAATCTCCGTTTTGATAATCCTCTCTGCTAATGTCGTTGCCGTTTTCAACGTTGTTGAGAATGGAGAAAAGAGTGTGATAGCCCATGAGATATTTGCTGTTTGGTACATCAATATCAATGCTTCTGAAAACAGCAACCTCGTTATCCACTGAAATTTGAATGCTGCTGAGACCAAAGTCCTTGAATGAAAAGGCCTGCTTATGAAATGTGCCGCTGTACGCTAAACTGTCCACTAGACCAATAGCGAGAATTTCTGGTAGAGGTCCTGTAAATATTTGTTGAGGTGAAATATTATGTGAGCCAGAAGCAACAGCAAAGGATTTTACATCACTAAAGCGAATTGGGTAGAGCGCTTTTTGTCCAGCATTTAATCGCTGTTGATGAACGTTTACAATGTCAGGATGAACAGCCACTTGATGAACGTAAAAGATGCATTCGTCGAAAACTATTTGATAGGGAAATGTTGTAGTTGATGCTGAAAGAGCTGGTCCCTCCAAAATAAACTGATCCACGTTGCGTCGAAATCGAAGACGAACATCCACGTTGGGTATGAGGTAGCGTTTTTGCATAAACATACCATCTACTGGACGACCAATCAATTCAAATGATTTTGATTCAGCACAGAGCTTGGCGCGTTTTTGAAATCCAGTGTTTACAGAAGAAAAATCGTCTGGCTTT